>CM031242.1:266946979-268146979 GCA_018340775.1 Taxus wallichiana var. yunnanensis | reverse complement strand
GCTTGCATTTATGATTCTGGTTCCCTGGAATAGTGTTTTGCCATTGTTTATAGTTTAAGAGTTCTATTTGGCTTTTACCTTGGGTAAATGCAAATGCTATAAATAGTTGGCTTGTGCTCAAGCAAATGGCCCTCAAATTTGCCTCTGGATTTCTCTTTGTAATAGATTTAGTTTTCCTTTTGCTTAGAATGTTTAGTTTCTTTCATTGCATGCTTAGTTAGCATTGTTTTACTGTTAGTAAGCCACATATCCATCTTGTGCAAGCACTGCTGTTATTTCATCCAATCCATTGGAGTAGAATAGCTTAGGAAGCCATTAAAGTTGTAGGTTTTGCTCCTCAAACAAGATAGTTTCGGAGTTCGGATGCTTTATGTTGCATGACTCGTAATAGATCCTGCTAGGAATTGCGCAAGCCAAGCTCGTACTCTTGCACTATCCCTCTCCTACTCGCATTATATTGATCGGTGTTATGAGCTTCCTTTATCCCAATATCTCCTTCTCTGCTGATAGCATTACATGCTTTTCGGATCCACGTGAACACGAAGGAACGAGGAGATCACACTTGAGGGGACAAGATCACACACACCATCGTATTCGCCAATGTTATGCGTAATCCGGGTTCTAGCTTTCAAAGTTCTAGTTAGAATCATATCAAATAGTGTAGTTAATTGCTTTATTTCAAGAAATTCTATTCTCGATATTACCAGGAAGTGTGGGGATTGATAGTTTATGAGAAACTATGATTCACTCCTCACTTCTGAGGTAGGATCGAGAGTCTTGCAAATAGATTAGATAAGCTATTTTATTGTTTAGAATAGATCTACAAATTACACAGACAGATAGCTACACTCGGTTATTTTGTTTGTTTTAAATTATTATTTTAGCTATCAATTCTAGATATTTTAAATAGCTGCTTTCTTAAATTCGTAAAGCTCGTCAGAAAACACAAAAAAATAAAGAAGTCATATATACTATAGATATACTTCACATAGTTAAATTTTATTTTACTGTAGTTCTCTTTACTTTGTTGCTTTTGTATGACAATCATGGGACCTAGAGAGCCCACGGAATACATATTCGAGCCAATCGTGCCCCAGCCCAATCTCATCACAGTGATAACTGATATAGATCAAAATCTTAGGATTCAAGTCTTTCGAACAATGGTAAGCTTGCAACAAATCAATTCCCAATTGAGCGGACTAAACATAGAAGGCAACCAAGCACACACATTTTGGTCGAATCAACCGAACTACAAATTACCCTAGGCAACATTCATATGACTGTAGAAGGGTTCGAAAGAGAACAAACCTTTGGTTTTGATCCTTTGGTCCCACAGCCAGATGCAAGAGACACTCTTCTAGATATAGATACCAGCCTAAGAATCCAGGTTGCACGAATGCCTGTAGGATATTATGAGAAAATCACACAGTTATTGATCCTAAATATAGAAGCTGAGAAAGCATACAATTACTAGATATTAGGGATTAGGACTTGATTTCACGCATGACCATAGCAGGTCCACAACAACTAAGAATCTACGGTTGTGACCCAAAAATCCCGCAGCTTAACGAATCCACAGGAGAATTAGACATAGACACTGGCCTACGTACACTAGTATTCAGATCTACCCCACTTCCACCTATCATTATCAAACAATTATCCTTGCTAGACACAACAGCTAACAAAGCTAGGGAATTCTGGACTAGGTTAGAGAATCATCCATAGAATTGGCTATATTTACCATCCACCATATGACCCTGTCTGGAGAAATACACGAAATTATCTCGGGTCATTTTCCACGTATTCCACAACCTATAGATCGAATCACGTGAGAGCTCGATATTGATTGGAGCCTTGAGCAGTCATCCTCTGCCGACCGATTTATCACACCGATTGAAGTTAGGAGGGCCTTCTTTTCCTTAGACTTGCAAATTCTCGCTAGTGTGTATTGAAGACATTAGATTGCCTAACTAGTTTGTCTCGCATCCCATACTTATTCCATCCCTACTAGTGTCTCGGCACGACCTCGGGAGGTCAAAGGTGCGAGGAAGAGTCACTTGTAGATTCCGATGCTCGCTTGTCACTTTTTCATCGTACAAATTGGTGAACCCAATGTGAACTTCCTACTTTCTAGTTTGGAGTCATATTATTACGTGTTCTTCCAAGATTAGTATACTTTTCATCTTTTACTCCTCATTGGTTTTCACCATCACCTTCGCTCCTTCCCATTATTCTGCAGGTATTCATATACCCCCCGAATATGTTGGGATTCGATGCATATGGCAGACCCCTCTTGGGGCTTGAGGCATACTATGCCCAACAAAATAGATAATCATCACCCTCACTCTCGGTATGGGGCGACACCTTCTCAACTAACCAAATGTCAACGCAAACTCGAGAATCAGATATAACTCATCATTTCAAACTGAGGAGTTAGATCAGCTCACTCAAATGCAACAAACAAAGCCTTCAGGCTCGAACAATATGACGTTCACCGGAGAATTTGGTTCATCTCCTCAGATACTACTTAGACCACAAATTAGTAGGTAGTTAGACCCATACCAAAGTTTAGACGATAAAAATTCGGTATATTATGCCAGGAATGAACAACATTCTCGAAGTATGTACCCACCCGTAGGAGGTTTACAAACACAACCCAAGGTCTCTTTTCAAGAAACTACCTCTATGCCACTACATATAGGAAATACTCTCGGAGAAACTTGGCAAGATAGCGATCAGTTCATAGCAGGATATCACATGCCTATACAAAACCATGGTATACAACAAACACCACTACAACAAAACATCGTGACTTCACCAAATGAAGTCATTTCAACTCTAATAGAAAAGGTTAGAGGGTTAGAACTTGCCCAAGCAAGTCAAAATTCACAATTCATGCAAGTAGGGAGTTCCAATCCTCCACACCATCCTAGCCAAGTAGATCTCCTCACAGGAGTAGGCATGTTAGGCATGACTCCTTAGTATTCGCAACAAATGCCAACTAGACCCACCATCTCTAACACTGTTCCTCCCGGTCTAGTACAGAACAATCCATTCTGGACAAGATACCCCATCATACTTAAACATGTAGTCCAAATCACCACAAGGGGATATGTTATCCTCTCCCAACATGTTTGCTCAAACACGGGGCTTCCTTATGCCCTTGCCGCTAATGCATCTGCGCGCCATATCAACAACCCATCCCACCACCGCTCCCTCAACAGGCACCGTCAATGGTCGAAACATATGCGATAGGGACGTACTCAGAATATTTGAAAGAGCCCTTGGATTTCACCATACGAAGCATCATGCTTCCAAGACCTCTTCCCAATTTGCCCAAATACAAAGGAGAGGGAGATCCAAATGCGCATATCAAAGCTTATGCTCTGACCTTTTTCGAGAACTACTCCTATGGGATGGGGTTGTTCTTTAAAATATTCCCAAAACCTTGGAAGGCATCGCTCTCGATTGGTATTATAGAATACCTGAGGCTTCCATACATTCATTCAAACAACTCGTGTCAGAGTTCATCAAGGCCTTCGACATGAACAAATTATTAAGAACAGAATCGAGAGAGTTCTTACACATCAAACAAGAACACAACGAATCACGCCCATTTCATCCAAAGGTGGCGTACGGTTACTCAGTATTCTTCGGCAAGTGCTCCAAACATGGATCAAATGGAACTATGTGATTTATTCCTTCATTCTCTTAGCAGAGAAGTGAAGGAAGAAGTCCAAAAGTTCCCATTAAGAACTTACGATGAAGTACTTGAGAGTGCTCTTCGAATAGATCAAGCGACAATTGATAGTGGTCGCAAAACATATGGAGCAAACGGGAGGTTAATCGCCCCCAACCAGAACACTACAACTTATCCTACTACCACGAACGTCAATCAAGGACCTAAAATCCTTAACAAAAATCGGGGTGTAACAACAGATGGAGTAACCGACCAACCTAAGAAGGTAAATGTTGTCAATACTCCATCACAAATAAACAACCAACGAAACAACTTTACCCCAACAATCAATACAGTGGATTTTAACCATCCACAACAACAACAACAACGATAAAATCCTATATAGGGTCCAAGCCAAAATTCAACTAGGTACCAAAACCAGAATTCAAACAAAAAAAAACAAACGTAAAATTTTAATAGACAACGGTTTGATCAAAATTTTGGGCCACAATACACATCAAACCAACAAACTAGGAATTAAAATCCTAATTCGTATTGTGGTTTCCACAAAATTCAGGGCCATGACACTAGAACGTGCCGTGACTACAATAAATTCATGCAACGCTTGCCGGATGAACAAAGACAACTTTTCATGGATATGTTCTTGGCGATCCTACGTCATCAACATCAAATACTTTTTTAGGCGCTTTCCCCTCAAAACGCACCCCCGAATATCTTTAATGATCCACTCCCAAATCACGATAACAACAAAGCTAAATCTAACCCCGGGGACGAACAAGGGTGTAATGATAGGAAACAACGATCATGAATCCTCGACCTTGCTAAGTCCATTAGTTGCGCCATAATTAGGAAGTCACCACGACCTAAGGTAGTCGGTTTAGTGGATTTAGACCCGAGCTACCCATCGAAGCTATAACAAGGACACGAGAGTATTTCTCTCAACCAAGTCCAAGCCACTGCTGCCAGGAGCGAGATGACATCCAACAAATCATAGTAAAACCTGGGAGCCTATGGTTTGATTAATGACCTAACAAAAACCTTCTCGCACATTTCATTCTTAGAATTACTAAAGAACTCTCCACTTGCACAGGGCTGCTCTTTTAGAAGCATTAGGTTTAGGTCATCTAATTAACATCACTCCATCGCACAAACACGGGTAAATCATGTGGATTTTTATGTTCATCCTCCGGCGTAGACAGAGATAGGGATGTCGAATTCATATTCGAGATAAACAAAATGCCAGCAGAATCTTTGAGATCACACGAGAGGTGATCCACCTTACATTGCAAGTATGGGTTTATAACAACTATGTAAAGCGTGCGATGATAGACAATGGGGCAATGCGGTTAACATAGTCCCCTTCTCTTTCCTTCAAAAGCTAGGGTATGGAGAAACCAATTGTTCCACAACTCGAAATACACTAAGGGGATATGATAGCCTTAAAGCCACCTCGGTTGGAACTATAATATTACCGGTCACCTTAGGACCCAAAACCATCTTGACTGAGTTTTATATTATAGATCGGAAACTAACTATAATATGATCCTCGGTACCATGGATACACCGCATGAAGGCAATCCCTTCTACACTATTTCAAGAAGTAAGGTTTTTACATTTAGGAAAGGTATTCGTGGCTAAAGGTGATCCAAAACCATTTGATGTACACCTAGCTGACTTAAAGAAAAGACCAGGCGTGCACTCGGAGTTTGAACTCCCAACAAATCAACTTAATAAACCTACGATGTAAAAACAAAAGAAAAGTTGGTACCTACGACAAATCTTAAAACTATGAGCCTAGCCAAAGCAACCCCAACCCCAAAGATGAGGTGAAAACCCTAAAAGCGAGATATCATTAGGAACTACTGCAAAAATCGTTGAATTGCTAGAAAATGATCTACCAATATTCTTACCATTCGATTCAGTAGGCATAGGGTATTCCCTAGGCATTGGCTCTCTTCCAGCAGAGGTTCTCTGTATGGTGGAAGTAGAATATGCAAATACAACAGATATCCCAACATCCATATTCCCAGTCAAATATTGGACACTCCATTTTGATGGAGCTAGATGTCATTACGGAGCGGGGCCAGGTATAATCTTTACTTCCCACAAGGAAAAGTCTTACCTTTTTCCTTTAAACTAAATTTCGAGTGCACAAACAATGGCGCTGAGTACGAAGCCCTCCTCCTTGGCCTCATCTTAGCTAAGAGAATTGGTGTTGATAACATCAGAGTCTTAGGAGACTCGCAATTAGTAGAAAACCAAGTCTCTGAGGTATATGAAACTAAAGCCGAGCACTTACAACTTTATAAAAAAGCTGTATTAGATTTAAGCAAGGAGTTTGACTTCATATCAATTGAAGCAATCCCGCGAGAGAAAAATCTTCTCGCCGATTCAATAAAGACTTCAAAGACATCATGTTTTACTCCAAGGAGTGAGTTAGAGGATACCCGTTTCATGATATCCCTTCATGATGAACCATTGATAAAGACAATGACAAATTCTCTTTTAAACAGAAATGAATCTACTATCCTAGACCATGTTGATAGTGATATGGCCACTTTGGATTACTTAAACGCCTATGCGGCACTACATCTCTCCTATCGTATGATAGATTTGTCCTTAATCCCACATTCGTTTTCCTACTTCGGAAATCCCATGATGGATCTTCCCTCACAAATGGAACCTAGCATATGCACAGTAGAAAATGGGGATGATTTGGATTTACCTCCAGTGCCACCTGAGTTTGAAGAGGGTAACACCTCTTTGATCGAAGAAACAATTGATATTAACATCGGAACGGAAGACAAACCAAGGATATTGAAACTAGGGTCCTCGTTAACCCCAGAGGAAGTAGAAATACACACTCGGATCCTCAAAGAACATCAGAAGGTGTTTGCATTTAATTATAAGGAAATGACAGGGGTTGCACCCCACATCGCGGTGCACAACCTCATCACTAAATTTGATGCAAATCCAGTTAAACAAAAATCGAGACCCATGAAACCCAAGGTAGCTCTCATGGTAAAAGGAGGTAATAAAACTCCTCCAGTAGGATTCATCAAGCCAGTCAATTACTCCCAATGGGTATCTAATATCATTCCTGTTCTCAAGAAGAATGGGAAGATACGCATCTGTATAGATTTCTGAGACATCAACAAAGCGTGTCCTAAAGACGACTTCCCGTTGCCATCCATTGATGTCATTGTTGATGCAACAACTGGGTTTGAACTTTTGTCTCTCATGGATGGATTCTCGGGATACAATCAAATCAAAATATCTGAACAAGATCAAGCTAAAACCACATTTATAACTCCTTGGGAACTTATTGCTATCTTTATCATGCCATTTGGTCTCAAGAATCTTTGGTGCTACATACCAAATGAGCTATGACATATATATTTCACGATTTAATTCATAAAATCATGGAATCCTACGTAGATGACTTGTTGGCTAAGGCCAAGAAGCGTTGTGACCATCCGGAAGTACTCTGCGTCATTCTCTCACGTCTGATAGAATACGGAGTCACGCTAAATCCAGAAAAATGCATCTTTGGTGTAACAGGAGGGAAGCTCCTAGGTTACATCATATCGTCACGAGGGATAGATGTTGACCCAACCAAAATTCGGGCTGTCCTCGAAATGGTTTCACCTTCGGATGAATCGGAATCGAGTCATTCCTCGGAAAGCTGGGTGTAATCCGAAGATTCATCCCAGACTTAAGTTTCGCCATTCATCCAATCAACAATTTACTCAAGAAAGATTATAGCATTGATTGGACTAAAGACTGCAATGAAGCTTTTGATGCAGTTAAGCATTTCCTGTTATCACCACCTACGCTAATGCCACCTAAGCTAGATCACCCGTTAATTCTATACTCACGAGCTACCAATGTCTCGCTAGCCTGCATGCTGGCTCAAGAAGACGATGACAAGAGAGAACGCGCGATTTATTTCATTAGCCAAACGTTGCTTGACTATGAAACACGTTACACACAAGCAGAATGAGAATGCCTCGCCATAGTCTTTGCAACCAAATGCCTAAGACATTATATGCTAAATCAAGAAACAAGGGTCATGGTAAAAACGGACCATTTACGAACTTTCCTCACACAAGGGTCCTTGTCTAAAAAGGTTGGACATTTTATAACCTTAATGGGAGAATTCGAATTAACATTTGTAAATCAGAAGTCAGTTAAGGGACAAATCATCATGGATTGGTTAGCTGATAACCCATTAGATGGAGGCAATCTAGTAGATCTAGATTTTCCAGATGAGTGCGTATACTACATCGAAACCTCGACCTTCTATCTCTGAGTGTCCCTGGTACACTGATATCATTAATTATATCATGGACCATATGTATCCAGAAGGAGCTACACCACAACAAAGAAGGCGGTTACGTATTATCGTAGCTAAATACATCATTATAGAGCAAGTGCTCTATCGGAAAGCGTTCGATGGAATGCTCCTAAGATGTGTCGACACGGAAGAATCCAAGAAGATTCTCCATGAATCCCACAGTGGAATGTGTGGAGGCCACTTCGGTGGTCATGCCACCGCTCGTAAAATACATCGAATGGGCTATTTCTGGCCTACTCTAGAACACGACGCAGTAGAGTTTGTACGCAGGTGTCATAAGTGCCAAGAATTCTCCCATGAGATCCATATGCCGGCACAAGCTCTGCAACCAATCGCTACTCCATGGCCCTTTTCTACATGGGGCCTAGATTTAATAGGGAAATTCTCTCCCTCATCCACAGACGGCCATAATTTTATAATCACAGCCACCGAATATTTTACCAAATGGGTAGAGGCTATGCCTTTAACTACTGTACCTAGTTATGTAATCACCAAGTTCATTTTGAACTAAATCATTTTTCTGCAGTACGGTATCCCGCAAATCATTATCTCTGATAATGGAACTTCTTTTAAGAATGAAGAGGTTCATGAGCTATGCAATAAATTTAAAATAAGCCATCATACGGCTTCCTTGTATTACCCTCAAGCCAACGGACAGGCTGAAGCGACGAATAAAACACTAAAACCCATTCTCCTTAAAACGGTGAAAGAAAACAAACGAGATTGGCACTTAAAGTTATATCCAGCCTTATGGGCCCACCGAACCTCAATAAAAACACCAACGGGAGCAACTCCTTTCTCACTAGTATTCGGGGCAGAGGTAGTTCTCCCACTCGAGGTTGAAATACCTAGTCTCCGCATTTCATTACAAGGGATTCTGGATGAAGATGCTTACAGGGAAGCACGTCTCTCCCAATTAGAAAGCCTAGATGAAGCTAGGTTAGATGCTGAGGAATGACATAGAGTCTATGCCGACCGGATGTGTTGGCAATATAACAAGAAAGTCTATGAACGCGACATATATGAAGGTGATCTAGTTCTAAGGCTAGACAGTCGGATCGACAAGAAGACCGGCGAAGGAAGGAAATTCCGGCCTAAATGGTTGGGCCCATACCGAGTCATGAAGGACTATGGAAATGGTGCATACCTCTTATGTATGCTAGAAGGTGAGGAATTTGGCGAAACAGTCAATTCCCTACACCTCAAGCGTTTCTACGCGTAAGCAGCTAGCACTACTTATATATCTATCTACATTGCATTTTCATATAGATTAGGATCATATTGTCCACTTGTTTCGTACACAAATTGTGATCAAGGAATCTATTCTCAAAGAAATTCATTACAAACTCATGATGTTGTTGGCATAAACTTTCTAATCATACTTCTCCATTTTCATGATATCATCAAATTATCTCGAATCATTTTATCAAATAAAGCTAGACATGACAAAGTCTTAACGGTAACCATACCAAGATCTGCAAGTTTATTCTCACTGTTGGTTTCTTCTTAGGGTAGGTGTCTTGCCTATGGTCTGTTCTAGAAGCTTCATGGTGTCACATCTATCCCATATGTATATCTCTTTGGAAATAAACACATACTGACATTTTACTCAAATAAACAAGTCAAACATTGATCAAACAGAAAATTTTAATTTTACACATTTCCTTGCCCCACCAACCTTTGGTGATGAGCTTGTGTCTCTTACTAGTGACGTAGGGTTGGGAAAGGATGGAAATGCCCTTACTCGCCTATGCTTTGCCCATGGTGATAAACCCACGCTTCTTACTAGTAGCATGGGGCAAAGTGTAGGGGGTCCTCTTGACAAATAAATGTAAAAGGTCATACACAAACAATTCAAACTTTGAAACTTTGAGTCAAAAACAAATGAATCAGATGTTCAAAAATCCCAAGAGAGTTAAAATCCTAAAAACCCAGATTTTGTCTACTATGTGGCCATCTACGAGTCTAAGTCTGGATAAACCGCAAAGCAAGTTGCATCCAAAACTATGAAGTCACTCAAGTGGAGTAGACTTGTGGTGTCCTAATTTGGTTCCGCCAAAGCTTTGTCTATCTTTCATCACTATCATTTCACTACACCTCATAACTTGCACCCTTCCCAACTCTTGGTGATAAGCCCTCGCATCTTACTAGTTGTGTGGAGTTGGGGGTAGGGGCAGGTTTATCTGTTCATCATACCAGTTTATTTTCATCACTTTGCCAAAACAAACATGAAGTATCCAAAATTGCTTACAGAAACTAAGATTCAAAATCACATTATATCTACATTATCATATATCAGCATCATGAAACACAAAAGGAAAGTAAAACACTTGCATCATTTGTTCACCATTGCATATATTCTAAAAGAAACATATAAACATACATCATAGCATACATGAGGAAACTGGAAATAGAAAGAAAGCCATGAATGCCAAGATTTTGATCCAGAACGAATACATATATATAAATGATCAACGTTTATATACAATGTCATCATGCACTAAGCATGGTCAAAATGCTCAAAGAGCCCGGGATATACAAAAGAATATATAGTACAAAATCTACGAGAGCCAAGTGGCTTCTCAATCCCTACGAGACCCCTCTGAAGGTGCACGCCCACGCCTAGGACTCCGGCTACACCGGCGCTCTGAATGCATGGAGGGCTCAGGATCCCGAGGGGTAGCCGCAGTCTCACCACGAGAATGGCTCCTCATCAAGCGCTCAGCCGTCCTATACCCCGCTAACTCTGTGCGAAGGGTCGATACCATCCAGCCACATGCCAGACTGGAGCGAAGACATCGGTATGTCTGCCGGCTGCTGAAGGCTCCCCAACATCCACGGACAGCTCTGCGTGGGTCCTCTCCATGGGGATCATCAGGGTATCAGTGCATACCCTGCGAATCAAGTCCCGCCACTCATCGGCGGTCTCTGCAAACCAAGGAGAAAAATTAGAAACCAAATAGGAGATTAGAAATCCAAGATAAAACACAAGGAGAGATAACAACTAAAATGATCTTAAATTAAACAAACACTAGAAGGGAGAGAGGGTAACTTACTCAGATCACCAGGCCTCCAAGATGGATCTCAGAGGATCGGCGCCGCCACGGATGCCGCTACCGGCGAGGGGTTGCTCCGTGGTTGGAGCAACGTAACGCCCCACAATGGACTCATCCTCCCCATGGCCCCGGGATAGTGGCTCCCCAAACCAAAGTCACCCTCTCTGCACTCTGCTCGACCCTCTCGCTTTGCATGATATCCTGGTTATCATGCCACTCGGGATCACTTGTCCTCGGTCTCCTCCTCTGTCTCTCCCCTGTAAACTCCTCGGACTTGGAGTCTACCTCAATGGGGTCATCATTGCTATGGGCGGGACCAACGTGTCTGAAGCAAAGGTGCAGAGGCGCACCAACTCTCCCTCAGCACGTACTATCCTCCCCGGCTGCAATAGGAATGCCGGGAGTAACCACCGTCTAACCCCGAACTCTAGGCCTCCCTCTCGGCCTCTTGGGTGATCTGTATCTGGCGCCACTGGGGAAGCATACCCATGTGTGGTAGGCCAAACTGCGAGGAACTCACGAAGGGGTGCATCTCCACTCGCCCACTCTATCAATAAGCTGCCTGTGGTGGAGTAGGAGATCAGGTAAGAGCCTCCTCGCCCCGTATGCTGCCATAGTTTGGTATGGTGTGGCCTCCATGTCGGCGGTGTCGGGAAGCAATTGGGCGATGAGGTGCTCTGGATGACATGTCTGTCCATCTGGCTGCCCTCACAGCTCTAGGATCTGCCACCTCCACACCCCTGTCATAAGGGATGAAGTGCTCATAGACCCAACTCATGACTAGGGTCGGGTGGCTTAAGGACTGCCCCTGTAAACGGACCACCCTGTATAAGTCGTGGTCGGTGGTTCCAAGAATGGTTGCCCCAGGGGATATATCCGACCGTGCCCCTCTATCTGTGTAATAATGGGGGACCAACAGTATAATAATGTATCTCCTCCCTTGTCCCAATTAGTCTCGAGGCAAGGATCCCCATGATGGCCTGGACGAAGTAAGGGGATGGGCAAAGAAGGAATGGATCGAACTCTAACCCCCTTCTTTGACCCCGTGGAGATGACTGCATCTCCCATGTATGTAGCCCATTGTGCAATCTGTGCCCGTTAACCTGCTGTCTCTAGGGTGAGTCGTCTCCCAATGATCGGGACCCCCAGAATACGATAGATGTCCTCCAATGTAATAGTCCACTCACCGCAGACCCTAGCAATCGGAAGGTGTTCCGATCTGCATCCCAGTATGAGAACAAGTCACAAAGGATGTGACTAGATGGTGTAACGTGGGGCACGCATGAAATGCGTAGTATCCCAGCCCACTGAAGAGTGTCCTCCTCATCCTGTGAGAGGGCATCTAGTACCCCTGGGAGCCAATCACACTCCCTCTCTCTACTCCACCGGATATACTCCTCTCTCACCTGCATACACCCAAAAACACACAAAACAGAGCAAGTTAGAATCCAAGTAATACTGGAAAAATCATGAAAGCATGTAGAAATGCTAAAAATACAAACACAATCTCAACTAGATGTTCCTTTTACATTCTGTGCAAAACCGCCACCCTGAGCAAGGAGGCGGTTTTGTAACTGCCGCCTCAAGGGAGGTGGTCGTGTAGCCGCCGCCATGAACAGGGCGGCAGTCATGTAACCGCCACCCTGGGCAGGGCGGCGGTCATGGTCTGAAAACCCACGCGGGTTTTTAAGCTTAAAAATCCTAAAAAGTGCAAAAAATGACCATTTTACCTAAAAACAAAACCTACCCAATAGGCGCCCCCCCTAGATGGACCTTTTAACACTAACATTTTCAAAAATTACCCCCCCATGACAAAGTATTTAGCATTTCAAATTTAAGGGGTAAAAGGATAAATCAAGAAAACTAACTTTGTGATCTCACGGGTCGATGTTCCACACGTGGAGGCATGATCGCTATGTCGTCATGGACGTTTTGACTCTACTCACGCAAGAAACTGTCACCGTGGGTCCCAGAGCTCAAAATCAATCAAATCGACTCGCACAAATGAATAGGAAAATGGGCCCACTTTCATATATATAGCGTCTGGATTCGTTTCAAATAACTTTTTCACGAGTTTGGAGCACCGACGGAGGTAAAATCCTATCCCCGCACAGATGGTACATTCTCATTCCCTATTATTTTAGCATTTATTTTTCAAACTATTGTGGTCTATCTCGCACTTGAGTTCTCTTTTCGTTTTGCAGGTAGCGGGAATCTTTGATGGCGTCATTTCAACACACGAATGTATTAGGTATAACTTCTAACTTCCCATTTCGGGACCGCCATACTCGGACCCACCATTTTATGCCTCTTCATGGCTAAAATGCTTCTCTGAGGGGGCAATATGTACGTACCCAAAATTGTAAGGTACTGTGCCGCTAACAACGTGACACATGCCCCAATGATGATACAGGTCTCCTCGCAAGGTGTTCGGGATCCGGAAAAGCTCTCTAAGTGTGTATTAACATCATGTATGCCCCGCTCGGCCCCGCGTGCTTTGTTTTCCCCTTTTCCCCTCTTTTCTTGGCCTTTTTCTCTTCAGTGATGAAACCGCCGCCCTGCAGATGGGCGGCAGTCCTTTACGCATTTTCTAGAAAGCTCTTTTAACACAACTCACATAAATTCAATGTTTTACCAGCTTTCTTTCACCGCCATAAGCTTGCATTTATGATTTTGGTTCCCTGGAATAGTGTTTTGCCATTGTTTATAGTTTAAGAGTTCTATTTGGCTTTTACCTTGGGTAAATGCAAATGCTATAAATAGTTGGCTTGTGCTCAAGCAAATGGCCCCTCAAATTTGCCTCTGATTTCTCTTTACAATAGATTTAGTTTTCCTTTTGCTTAGAATGTTTAGTTTCTTTCATTGCATGCTTAGTTAGCATTGTTTCTTTGTTAGTAAGCCACATATCCATCTTGTCTGCAAGCACTTCTTTGTTATTTCATCCAATCCATTGGAGTAGAATAGCTTAGGAAGCCATTAAAGTTGCAGGTTTTGCTCCTCAAACAAGATAGTTTCAGGTTCTGGATGCTTTATGTTGCATGACTCGCAATAGATCCTGCTAGGAATTACATAAGCCAAGCTCTGTACTCTTGCGCTATCCCTCTCCTACTCACATTGTATTCAGTCAGTGTTCTGAGCTGCCTTTATCCCAATATCTACTTCTGTTGATGCTAGCATTACACACTTTTCTGGATCCACGTGAACACGAAGGAACGAGGAGATCACACTGAGGGGACAAGATCACACACACCATCGGATTCGCCACTGTTCTGCAGAATCCAGGTTCTAGCTTTCAAAGTTCTAGTTAGAATCATATCAAATAGAGTAGTTAATTGCTTTATTTTAGTAAATTCTATTCTCGATATTGCCAGGGAAGCTGTGGGGATTGATAGTTTCTGAGAAACTATGATTCACTCCTCACTTCTGAGGTAAGATCAAGAGTCTTGCAAATAGATTATATAAGCTATTTTATTGTTTAGAATAGATCTACAAATTACAGACAGATAGCTACACTCGGTTATTTTGTTTGTTTTAAATTATTATTTTAGCTGTCAATTCTAGATATTTTAAATAGCTGATTTCTTAAATTCGTAAAGCTCGTCAGAAAACACAAAAAAATAAAGAAGTCATACATACTATAGATATACTTCACATAGTTAAATTTTATTTGACTGTAGTTCTCTTTACTTTGTTGTTTTTGTATGACAATCATGGGACTTAGAGAGCCCAGGGAATACATATTCGAGCCAATCATGCCCCGACCCAATCTCATCACAACGATAATTGATATAGATCAAAATCTTAGGATTCAAGTCTTCCGAACAATGGTAAGCTTGCAACAAATCAATTCCCAGTTGAGCGGACTAAACATAGAAGACGACCAAGCACACACGTTTTGGTCGAATCAACCGAACTACAGATTACCCTAGGCAACATTCATATGACTGTAGAAGGGTTCGAAAGAGAACAAACCTTTGGTTGTGATCCTTTGGTCCCACACCAGATGCAGGAGACACTCTTCTAGATATAGATACCAGCCTAAAAATCTAGGTTGCACGAACGCCCGTAGGATATTATGAGAAAATCACACAGTTATTGATCCTAAATATAGAAGTTTGAGAAAGCATACTATTACTTGGATATTAGGGATTAGGACTTGATTTCATGCATGACCATAGCAGTCCACAACAACTAAGAATCTACGGTTGTGACCCACAAATCCCGCACCCCTAACGAATCCCACGGAGAATTAGACATGACACCGGCCTACGTACACTAGTATTCGAGATCTACCCCACTTCCACCTATCATTATCGAACAATTATCCTTGCTGACACAACAAACTAACAGAGCTAGGGAATTCTGGACTAGGTTAGAGAATCATCCATAGAATTGGCTATATTTACCATCCACCATATGACCTGTCTGCGAGAAATACACGAAATTATCTCGGGTCATTTTCCACGTATTCCACAACCTATAGATCAAATCACGCGAGAGCTCGATATTGATTGGAGCCTTGACGATCATCCATTCACGACCGATCTATCACACCGATTGAAGTTAGGAGGGCCTTCTTTTCCTTAGACTTGCAAATTCCGCTAGTGCGTATTGAAGACATTAGATTGCCTAACTAGTTTGTCTGCATCCCATACTTATTCCATCCCTACTGGCTGTCTCGGCACGACCTCGAGAGGGTCGGGTGCGAGGAAGAGTCACTTGTAGATTCCCATGTTCGCTTGTCACTTTTAGTTGTACAGTTCCCTTCAATAATGGCATCCCACTATAACTTGCATGAAGTGATGACATCTTTGTGTCTACCCTTAAGAGCATTTCATTTTTCACTAGATAAAATCAAGTTACACCCATATAACACATTAAATATGTGGCCAATATATGTTCTATTTATCATGTTACTCAAGAGAATGTTGCAATCAGGTTATTAGTAGCCTCTTTCAAAGGAAAAACATTACAGTGGTACATGGGATTGACACTAAATTCCATCAGTACATGGGATCGGTTGGGAAAAGTTTTTTGCAGGTAATTTGAAGACAAATTAGATCATCTTTCACTAGTGGAAAAATTGACTACCATCAAGAGAGCACCACAAGAGTTCATGTCTGATTTCAACTACATATTTCAAAAGACTTGGGACAAAATTCCACAATGGTAAGGCCTACTCCTAAGTAGGATTTATTATATTATCTAAGGGCTTTGATTTCTGATATATCAGTGATGATATAATCAATGGGTGGAAAAACACTCCCTAATGATTATGACATGGCAATTGGAGATGAAAACAATCTTATACAAGTTGGAAAGATTGCACCAAGGCCCCCTATACCCATATTCGTGGAAGTATAACCCTCTATACCACTTCAAATACTTGCAATAACAATTATTCCAACATCAATGCCTAAAACTTGGAATTTAAGTAAAACTAATGCAATTGCGAGCAATCAAATGATTTACAAGAGTTGAGGAACATGATAAAAAAATATTGGGAATGGGATGAATTTTTTTGGGAATGAGATGATTTTTTTGGAATGGGATGAAATTTTTGGGAATGGGATGAAATATTTTGGGAATGAGATAGTTTCCCTTAAAAGATAATGAAATTAGAGTTATAAACCCTACTATCTACCCAATTAGCAAAATAGGCCTCCATTCCAACCAAATTTGCAAGGCCAAAATTAGTTCTCCAATGCTAAACCTTTCCAACCATTCAATCCTAACATTGGTAGTTCATCCAAAGTAATTATACATATCCAAAACAATTTGATACAAGACTATGAGTGGTGTTATCCTTGTAATTTAGCCCATAACTAGAACTCTTGCCCCAATGGTGTTCTAAATCAAGCACTTATGGTGTAAATTGCTTCTATGTCTCAAAACTCATCAATTGAGACCCCACCACAACAAGAGGTTTCTCAAGAGTTGGTGCACAATGATGTTACACTTCTAAATTGGCAAGAGGATGATTTTTGTGGAGTAAATCATGGATCAATCCTCTACTTCTATGGCGTAAATAAAAAAGATCAAAGAAGCGGCGATAAAAGTGGATCAACTAAATGGTAAGACTAATTATTATCCTTCTCTAACATTGCGAGGTTTTTTTCTAGTTTCTAATCAGTAAATAACTAAGAAGAATCAATCTACAAGATTTCAAAATTAGCAAGAGATTCTAATTTTGATGCCACCAATGCAAGAAGGTACTATTGTTAATAAAGTACAACAAAAGGTTAGTACTTCATCTTTCAATATTATTGATCATATGAAGCAAACTAAGGTCAATATGTCAATGTGGGATTCTTTGTCTCTTCTCGGATAGAAAAAACTTTTGTAAGAAGCTTTGTCTAACCTCAGTCTCTCTATCCAACCATCCAAAGAACCATCTAAAGTTGTGCTTACTAACACACCTGATCTCGAAATATCCTCAAAAAGTAAAAGTGTGAAACCACCTCCTTTCTATGTTTCCTTGATCATAGGCCAAAATCTAGTCCATAATTACATGATTGATTCAAGAGCTTCTAGTTTAGTTATGCCCAAAAAAATTGTTGATAAACTTGGTTTGAAATATGAGCCTCTTTCTAAAGGAGTAGTTCAGCTAGATGGAACACCTATAGAGACCCTTGGAGTCATTATAGGACTAAGCCTAACCTTGCATGCATGCCCCAATTTCTCCATCCTTCAGATGTCTTCATTATTGATCTTCCTCCTTATTTTTCCTTATGTCTTTCTAGAGATTTCACTACTAAAATTGGAGGCTACTTATCATCAGACTGGTCTCACATGTTGTTTAGAACAAGGTATAAAACCAAAGTTACAATAAGGTTTGATCCCATCTCAACAAGTCATATAGAGCCTTATATTCCTAGTGCCATCAATTCTAATTGTATGATCATAGATGAAGAAGATCAGTTAGTTGACCAAAACCGAGAAAAATTCTTGAGGGTATTCTAGACTTATTACTTGATGAATGGGATACTCAAGGTCATGCTTTTGATCCATATAGTCATATTGAAGAGGAAAGTCTTGGAACATATTTTCTACATGAAGAAAATTATATTATTCCTAACCTTGTTAGATCATATCAATAGGATGAAGGTTTATGGAAATTATACTTTGATGGATCAAGAAGAAGGAATGGAGTAGGTGGGGGAATCATGTTTATTTCTCCAACAAAAGAGAAGTTTTTTATCTTTAAGGTTTTAGTTTAGTTACACTAACAATATAGTTGAGTATGAATCTCTTGTGCATGGTATTTAGTGGGAAAAGAGAAGAGTGGTAAGCAAATTACAGTGTGTTTGACGACACTAAGTTAATCATCAATCAAATTAGAGGACAATTTGTAACCAAGAATAGTTTGTTGAGATCTTATAAAAACAAAGTGTGGGATTTAATAGAATATTTTGATGCTTTCAATATATAATCTATTCCTAGAGGAAAGAATAAATATGCATATAGGCTAAATTGCAATTAATTCTCAAGTTGATATTCCAAATCAGATCAAGTAAGGACAAAAATCAACAACATATCAAGATAGTTGTAAGGCCTTCTATCCCTAATAATAATGTTAACTGGAAAGTATTTGAATCAAATCAGCAAATAGTTAATTTTTTACAAGAGGAAGCTGAGTTCTTAGCTAAGAATCGGGACAAATTACAACTAAAATATAAGGATTAAATTATCTGGTTGAGATCTAACAAAATACCTCAAGGATTAGTCACTCTTGAGTTTGATCGGGTCGGGGTGAGAAATATAACATGTTGATCAAGCAAGAATATTATGAACAAATCAACATTGGCAATGAAAAAACACTCAAGTTGGGAAAGGTATGTAATCAAGATGAAAACTTGCTTTTGTTCAACTTTCTTAGGAATTTGATGATGTTTTTGCATGGAGCTATGGTGATTTAACCAGATTTAGCTTAACACACAATAGAGTTTGATTTAAATTCAAAACATGTTAGACAAAAGCAAAGACCCATCAATCCTAAGGTTGAACCCCTCATGAAACAAGAGTTGGATAAATTGATCAAAGCTAACATCATTTTCCCTATGAAGCATTCATCATGGGTTTCTAATTTGGTTCCCATGAGAAAGAAAAATGGAGAAATATGATTTTTTTGTGGATTTTAGATATTTGAATAGGGCATCTTTAAAAGATCATTAGCCACTACAATCAATGGAGAAAATATAAAAAATAATGACAAATTCAAAATAGTTTTCACTCTTGGATGGTTATTCTGGGTATAATCAAATTATGGTGCAAGAATCAAACCAATTCAAAACTGCATTTACCACAAAATGGGGCACATATGCATATAAGAAAATGCCATTTGGACTATCAAATGCAGGAGCCACGTTTCAACGTGCAATGGACTTGGCATTTCAAGGATTGATTAATAATTGTGTTCTTATCTATTTGGATGACATAATTGTATTTTCCAAGCATGTTATAAATCATCTAGTTCATCTCAAACACATTTTTTCAAGGTGCGGGCATTATATGACGCGTATCTTTGAATCCAAAAAGTGTATTTTTCAGTCCATGAAGGTAAATTGTTGGGTCATGTTGTTTCTAAGAAAGGTCTTGTCATTGATCCAAAAGGGTAAGTGTAATTTTGTCATTATCTTTGCCAAATCATAAGAAGGCATTACAAAGTTTTTCGGGGTAGAATTAATTTTTTCGAAGATTCATTCCAAATTTACAAATTTAGTGAAACCACTAACTTTAATGCTAAGGAAAAACATGGTTTTCAGTTGGAAAACAAAGGGGAAGAATGATTTTGAAGCAATAAAACATGTTATTTCACAAGCTCCAACACTTACTAATCCTAATTTTAGCAAAGATTTCATTTATATGCTTTTGGAGCAATTGACACAATCTCACCATGTTGGTACAACAAAATGATGAAAATTTGGAGCAGCCAATTGTTTTTTTAGTCAAGGATTAGAAGATTATGAGGTAAGGTATTCTTTTGTTGAAAAATATGTCCTTTCAGTCATTAGAAGTCTCAAAAAATTCAGACATTTGGTTTCTAATAACAAGGTTCATTTAATGGTTTCTCATCCAAGTGTTAAAGAGTTTCTTTTGAGCAAGGATTTAAATGAGAAAAGGGCGGGTTGGATTAAAAAATTTATGGAGTATGATGTTGATATTAAGGTTACTAAATTGGTAAGAGGAAGAGGGTTGTGTGAACAACTAGCTTTAGATTTGCATGATGACAAAAATCAAGTTTTAGTGCTCCAAAATGGTCAAGATACAACTTATCCTTCATTTCCTTAGAGTTGGGCTCATGACAATTCCTTTTCTTCATACTGGACAATGCCCACAAGGTTTGGATAAGACAAAAGGAGGTATTTTAGGTTATAATCCATTCCTTACGTTCTTATTGATAATATTTTGTTTAGAAAGGATGTAAATGGTATTCTTTTGAGATGTGTTGATTCAAATCAGATTGAACATGTTTTAGAAGAGTTTCATGGAGGATTATCGGTGGTCATTTTACACCAAGAGCTATAGCCTTAAATATCATGAGAGCAGACTATTATTGGCTAGATTTATTCAGAGATGCTCATGCATGGGTAAGGAAGTGTTCAAAGTGTGTTATTTTTGTAGGAAAATAAAAGTTAATAGCTCTTCCTCTTCAACCCATTCAGGTAGATCAACCTTTCATGTAATGGGGTTTAGATTTTATTGGCATGATTAACCCACCTTATAGTGCAAGACAAAAATGGATTCTCATAGCTATAGATTATTTCACACAGGTGGACAAAAGTAGTAGCTTTGAAAGAAGCAAATGAAACTTCAGTGTTGGACTTTTATGAAAGTCTTGTCACAAGGTTTGGTGTTCTTGCTACAATTATCTCAGATAATACATTAGCTTTCCTTAACACAAGAATCAACACATGGGAAGTCAAGCTTGGAATTCATCTATCAACATATTCCAATTATTATCCTCAAGGGAATGGCTTAGGTAGAGTCAACTAACAAAAATCTTCTCAAAATTATCAAAAGAACTATGGAGGAGAATTAGATATCATGGCATACAAAACTGAAATTAGCCTTATGGGCTGATAGGATTACTCCTAAGAGGTCAATTGGAAACTCTCCTTTCATGTTTGTCTATGGTAGAGAAGCAAGGTTGCCTATTTCTTATGAATTACCAACTCTAGATCTCATAAAATAGATGGAAATGATGGAGGAGGATTCAATGGCAATCAAATTTGTAGAGTTAATGGAATTAGAAGAAGTTAGAAAAATGCAATGGCTACCATGGAGCTTCATCAAGCTCAAGTGAAGAGATACTTTGACAAGAAATTAGTTGCAAGAACATTCAGAGAAGGAGACATAGTGCTCAAGTGGGATGAAGAAAGAACCAAGCCTAGAAGACACACTAAGTTTGACTCCTTCTGGAGTGGGCTGATTATAGGTTGTAAACAACACAATGCTTTTTAGCTCTCTAAGTTGAATGGTGATGAGATACCCATCCCAATTAATGGGATATACCTCAAACTCTATTATTGAGGTCATGTTTCACCCTTATACATAGTAGGTTGTTGTTTTGTTTTCCTCCAAGTGCTTCTTGCACATTATTGTCTTAGTTTTCTTTCTCTATGTGCCTTGTGCACTTTGCTGGTGTGTTTATTTTCTAATAAGTGTTGTACACACTTTATGTGTTTCCGATTGGATCATGTATGATTCCTCATTTTTGTGGTGTTTCCTTTCATTTTTTTTGGTAGAGGTTCCATCCTTTTTGTTGTGTAAATGATCTCGATTGAGTGCTCTTACCTAATCCTTATGGTGATCATTTGAATAAGTGCATTGGATGCAAAATTTTTGGTTCCTTTTGTTTGTTTTAGGGTTAAAGATAGCTTAATCTCGGAGGTTGCGGTAGAATCCATGCCCAATGGATCATACAAGGTAACTAAAACACACATTTAGTAGGCAGATTTCCCCTGGAGGTCGCTAAATTGTTATCTAAAACTAACTCTAGGATATTTCAATGATTTTGGTGATGTCATCAAAGAAAATTGAAAATTTTGGTAGGTTATGGGCAAGTTTGAGTGTTTCGATCATTCTTCCATCTCTTACTAAGCCCTTTTTATGAAGAAGTTAGTAAATCTTTGGGAAAATTTAGGCAAACCTTCATGCTCTAGCATCATTCTTCCTCTTACTAAGTTGGAAAAAATTGGCCAAAACTAGGCAAATTTGGGGAAAATTCGGAAATATTGGCCTTTAGAGGAATAAGAAGAATTATTCCTAAGTTTTCATGTTCCATGCATTACCACTAAGGCTACTTTGATAATGTTGTGGTGATATCGGGTTTGAATGACACTATTGGAATGGTGTTGAAGTAGCCTCACTTCCCCGATCGGCTACACAGGAGGGGGACATGACAAGGCAATTGAGTAAGGAAGGCATAGACAAAACACCGGAATGGTTTGAATGTTCTAAGAGTTCCCGATCGTCTATAAATGCCATTAAGGAAGGCATGGAAAATCAATCGACATTTATTGACATGTATGAAACAGTGTCATTATTCCTCCACTTCCTCGAAACCCAACCATCTTTGCACATGGGAATTGAATCAAAAAAGTCAGGTATGGAGGGAACAATGGGAATTGTTCCCTCATTCTCTTTATGCCCCATAACTCAGTCATCTCCACACAAAGGTAAGGAAAGTTGCTAAGCACAAAATGAATAGTGTCAAAGTATCATTAGTTCCCTGGAAATCCACATTGGTCGACTAAGGCACACTTGACATAAGGCGGAATAGTTGGGCCTAGGCAGAACCTTCAAAACAATGCCCTCATTCCCACATCACTAATTCGATTGACTAAGGAACAAGAGGAATAAAAGGTTAAGTCATCTTTTTAAGGCCCATGAGGAATGTTCCACCATTCTGTCTGTGCTTCGGATTGCCGACAAGCCCAACCAAAAGGAATGCACAACCCATAAAACATCCAAATAAGCTGTTTTCTTTGCCCATAATGTAAATTTGGATCATGCAGAGGATAAAATTGGCAAGATCATGCAACAAGACTCCATTTTTATCACTCAGAGGCTAATATTAACATGTTTTCATGCAAGAATAACTTTTTGATCATGCATAGGAGACTAAAAACAACATGAACATACAAGACACACCAATAATCTATTTATGGGCATGCACAATCACTTTATGAGCACAATAAGAGCTATTTTAGAGTAGAAGAGACCAAATTCACACATGTTCTTGCATTATTCATCTATTTTTGGCTTAGGACTTGCATGTCCAGGTCTATTTTCTTATTTTCTCTCTTGATTCTCTATAAAATTGCATGGAATTCATTATAAAAATTATCTTTGAACCTTTTGTTCATCATTCTAGAGTAATTTAGAGTTCTGAGTGGAAGAGTAGGGGTCATGAGTGATCTATTATACTAGTTTCACCTCTTGGATCAATAAAGGATTTGTTTTTACCTTCTTAAAATTTGTGTATTGTGTAATATTACGTCTTTAAGCTGATTTTAGCTCATGGTACTAATTTATCCCTAATTTTAAATTTGAATTTCCACACCTTTATACAATTATATGTTGATTTGGAGGTCATAGATTGTGTTTAATCAAGTTTTTGTAGGATTCTATTGTGGAAATCATCAAATTTCCCTTTTGAGCCATTTTTGCCCTTCTTCATTCTCACATTCATAGCTTTAAACCCTTCTTTGAAACACTTATTTATGATAGATTTATGTTCACTATTATTATATATAGAACAAATCGCCAAAAACTCGAGAGGAGAGCATGGTTTAATGATACATGCGTCGATGAATGTTGAGATGTAAGGTATAAGTGGATGGTAGAGACTCCTTCTTCCAATGAAGGAGAGGACCTACGCACAAAGAGATAATTGGATGATATGATGATGAGTTGCTTGGTAAAGGCCAATCCTAGGAACCAAAGGGCTTCCTTTGATGGGTGTCAACTTGTTTTAAAAAATCAAGTGATAAATGAAGAAATAGATAATATGATAAAATTATGATATTAAGATAGTACAATGATGAAATAAAATCAATCTTCTATAGGGATAAGAAGACCTTGTTCTGCATAGTAGATGGCCCAAGCTATGTCTGCAGCAAGATGAAGCTCCTTGAAATACTCGATCCACTCTTACTCAACGAAATATTGTATTTCTTGGACGATTTCTAGTTTATCCTCAATATTGTCTGGATTTAGTGTCAGGACGATGGCGCAAAGGCTCAACTCTTGTACGATGTTGTATTGATCCCAAACAGAGGGTTGTGAGATGATTAGAGGGTTGTGAGATGATTAAAAGGTTGTAAATGCTATTTATGGGACGTGCTTCTCTTGGAATGGCCATCTATAGATAGAAACACTTGGAATTAGCCAAATTAGTAGAAATTAGATTCTAGTAAGGATTAAAAACATGATATATGTAATAAATATGCTTAAAGATAGAAATCATGGGCAATTTAAAGGAATCGTGGGCAATTCAAGGTAATCACCAATGATTCACAAAGAATGCCAAAGAATCACTATGGAAAATGTTGATTTTGAATAAAGTGCAAGCTTAATGTTAAATAAATGACTTGACGATTGATTTGTCTTTTAAAAATGATACATGGATAAACACGGAATGTAAAGAGATGATAATAGCTTACCTTTGATATAATATATATATATATATATATATATATATATATATATAATGTTGTAGAGAGACCTTATGATGTTTGTGAGCTTTTCGGTGGTTTGATGTGGCTTCATAGGATGGTAGGATGTCGTCGTTTCTATCTCGAGAGGGTCATGACTTCAATGCAACGTCTAAGGATAACGATTTAGTGTTGTTGAAGAGTTTATATATAATCACCGACAATTAGTCGAATTCTTTGCGATATAGAAAAGTGGGGAAACCTACTTAGAAGTGGTTGAAACCACTTCCAAATGGTTTTTTTAGGTTTGGGAGTGAATATGAATGGGTAGAAATGTGTTAAGGAGGTTGGGAGGTTTAGCAAAAATATTTTTAGGAGGTTTAGGATGGGGTAAATAAATATTTACGGGGGTAAGATATAGTTTTATGGGGATAAAATATGGTTTATAGAATAATTGGATAGGCTTAGTGTTTAGAATGTAAATGTGAGGGGTGTGGATAGGTCACCTAGGGGTACCAGAAAAAATAGTGTCTACATTTGCCCCTTTTTGTCAAGTGGTTTGTAATGGACAAGCTACTAGACAAAAATGAGTGTGATAGTTTGATTTATGCTAGATAGGTGGTCCCCCTCAAATCAATCACGACAAAGTGCAATTGTCATTTGGTTTAAATGGATTGGTGGATAAAAAGGTGTATGTAAGGTTGTGGATATAACTAGATGTGTTTTGATTTAGGATGCCCCAAGACCAAGCATGAAATATGTTTCCACAAAGGTGGGCTTACATAACCGAGAAGTCAAATGATAGGGGAACCAATGGGTTCTCAACCTATAAACGTATAAATTTTCAGCATTTACGCAACCCTTGGATTACGAAAACATGGCATTTCGGTGTAGAAATTGCAAAAATCATGGTCATCTTAAGCATCTTGTGCAATGTATAATAAATCATTAAAGAATCATGGCGTGACCTCACCTCATGGTTGGGGTGATTTGGATCCAGAATTGGTGGATGTTGCGAAATTTAAGGAGGAGAATTACAATTCCAGTATTGAGGAGAAGGCTATGGAAAACTTGAGGATGGATAGAACTTAGGAATCTCAAGGGATTAATATGGTTAATGAAACAAAAGGGGTCATTCTCATATGAAATTAGATTCATACAAGGAATCCCTATTGAAAATAGGTTGGCTTCAAACGAATCCTAGTGATCTTTCATTAGCAATTACAATAGGGAATGGTAAGTGGCAAGAAGTAAAGAACATGAAAAATAAAAAGTTTGAATGGGTAATATTGAAGACTTCTTTCCATCTCTGGTTGGGAAATAATGGGTATTTGGTTTTTAGTTAAGTGTCGTAGGCTTGTAATTTGGGTTATAGGTCCAACAATATTAGATAATTATCTTGGGTATTTAGGCCCAATATTTTAAAAAGGGAATGGGTCCCTTCAACCCGCCTTATCAATAAAAAAACCTATGACGTATGACTTGTAGGAAGGGATGAGATAAGGTTCACGAAAAACTATAAAATCCATGGTGTGTTGGGAAATGTGGGCTTGAAATGAAATATGTTTCCATAAAGGTGGGATTACGTGAACATGAAGTCAAGTGATAGGGAACCAATGGGTTCTCAATCTATAAACGTAAGACTTGTAGGAAGCTAGAAGAAGAAAATCTCGAGAGATTGTGAAATCCATGATGGATTTGATAGAACCAAGATTTATAGGATAAATGAATATGGATTTTAAGAGGGTCTTAGGGCCCAAAAAGGAAGCATATACTTTGAAAATGTGCAATTTTATAAGGGACATGTAAAGTTATAGGACCGGTGAATGGGTCAAGGCATACAAAAAGTAGGGATGATGACTAAAATCAAGGTTTTGACTAAGTTTGGACATCAAACAAGGATGTTATGGATAATGGGAGAGTAATCACTCGCGATTACCTAGAATTGTAAGTGATTTATGAAATCATTTACGATTAGCCAAGATTGTTGGCAATTCGAGTGGTGGTAAAAATTTGATATATAATGGCCCATGGGAGGTCATTTGGTGTTATTGTGATTTTGAGAAGAAAAAATATGATAAGCCCTAATATTCCAAATTTTTAGTGTTTTTAGAGTGATGGAGGTAGTTGAAGGTGTTCAACAACATCGAGAGACCAACCCTAGCATAGGTGCATGGATTTTGTTTTATTTTGTGTTTTTATGGTAAATGATAAATTGTATGGAAATCGCATTCGATTTCGTATGAAATCGCTAATGATTTTATGGAGTTGCAACAATTCAATATAATTGCAAGTGATTCTAGTGAAAGAGGCTTTATTTTCAAGAGTTGTATGATTTTGATGAGTTTGTGTTTGATAGTTTGTTTGTTGTTTTCATGGATGTAGGCAAGAGATCGATTGACTACACGAGATCGATCTCAAAGTTATTGGAGAGTGTTTGTGATAAAATTTTAGATGAGGATAAGAGTCACTTAGAGGAGGTTGGGTTGGGAGGGATGCATCATTATAGACACATCCAGAGGGATATAGGTCTGTTGTTGTCTTTTTAGAGAGGTGGGATCTGTTATAGGAACTTTGTGGTTATCGATGGGTGAGATGACTGTCACATTAAAGGACATTCACGGGATCCAAAGTGTTTTGCCAATGCGGGTGAGTAGGTGTATGTTATTGATGAGGTAGGCATGGGGGCTGCTATGCGGTGTTTATATATTGATGATGCCCTATATGTTGTGTATTCGTATGGGGTTTTTCCTATGGTTTGTTTTATAGTGATGAGGAGGAGGGTTGGGCCTTCATGACCATGACCATGATTAGTATTAGTTGTTATGCCCTACCAGATTCAATAGGTGGTGGGTTTTCTTAGATGTTGACTGGAGTGGTGGGGGATATGCTAGAGTATAGGAAAATATTTGTTTGGGCCCCCTGATTTACTAGCCCATACTTATAAAGAGTTATGGGATTAGAGGACATGGCAGAGATTTGGGGTCGAAATTACTTTTTTGTTGGAGTGTTGGGCATATGAGCACACATTAGTGGCTTAGATGAGAGGATAACCATGCGCCTTATGGGTCACTTTACACTATCTTTTGGCTTTATGAGATAAATATTTGATTTTGGGTCGATAGGGCTTGTGAGGGGTGAGGAGCATTACAAACAACTCATAGTAGTATTGTAGACCGTAGATGTGATTTGGAGGTCGTATACATGTTTCATAGTGTGGGACGAGGTAGAGGGGAGCTGAGAGCTACTCAATAATAGATTTGGGTGTGAGGTCAGCAAGCCAACCACCACGGTAGTTGATTAGATTTGGTCACATTACGTGATAGTTTGGATTAATACATGATGTTTCTAACATGGCTATTGCTTACATGCATGATGATGGAGACATAGATGTGGCAATGCCGACAATGCATGATCCCATATCAATAGTATATGAGTAGGGAGTGGGGGTTCAATTTGATGCACAGGGGATGGTGGTGGGTGTGGATGATGTTGACAGAGGGCGATGCTTCTTGGTGGTAGGGTTGGGGTGGATGGGTTTGAGCAGAAAGTGTGAGCATGCATAAAGGTTGCACAGAGGGTGATGTTGAGGGAGAGGATGGGGATGATGGAGCAAATGTACTAGAGGAGGTCATGGTGAGTTTAGAGGTAGAGAGGTCCACATGATTGGTTGAGTAGGTTGTTTTGATTACTTGAGTGAGATAGTGTTATAGTTGCTCATGATGTTGTTATAATTGAGATAGATGGGCTAATCCAACAACTCACGATTGTGTAAGGGGATCTTACCCGAGCCGGGGTGGATAGAGATAGATATTGATGTGAGTGAGAAAATTTGTGATGGTATTTTGGGGTGACCGGGAGATCCATATCATGAGTAGAACTTGAGGCGATCCGGGCATATGCTAGTGGATAGATGGGTCCACCTAGTAGTGTGTGTTTCACTTATTTTCGGTGTTGGACAATGAGCTGCATTACTATGATTATATATTGAGGTAGAGGCTTCCAGGGCGAGCTTGTATATGGCAAACACTTGGCTCAATGATGATAGGCTCCATTAGGGAGTGTTCGAAGAATGGGACAGTCTCTAAGAGGTCTAGGTAAGGAACGATCTAGAGATCTATATGACGATCATAAGAGTAATGCCGGGGAACATTTGACTAACATGCTTACAATTTACTATGTAGTTGTAGCCCTATTTTGAGAGATTTTAAGGTATGATATTTTGATGTATGAGGCTCTTGAATCCCTTGATGATGTATAAACATTTTGATATGTGAGGCTCTTTAAAGCCCTTGATGATGTATAAATTTTTTGATATATATGATTTCGGTTATGTGTTATGCTTAAGTTTTGTTTATGATTTTGATGTGATTTATTTGTTATAATGTGATTTTAATGGTGTTATAATGTTATAATATGGTTGTGACAAATGATGATCTTATTGTATGATTAATGCACTAATGGATAAGAACATGATGTGGGATGTTTTCTTCCTTACTATTCTTATCATATATGTAACATGTGATGGTAAAATGATTATATGTGTGACACTACACATGTAACCTTTTTATTAATGTTAATTCATGAATCACAATGGTTAGTCATATTAGGATCATGGATGGATGTGAGATAGTTGTGTACCCTTTTCCAACATGGGAAAGGTTTGTATGTAAAGAAACATGAGAAAAAGGTTCTTCTTGATGGTTTATGAGGTTTTTCCTCAACTTTATTGTTTTTACACAAGTTGATCAATGCGGGAAGCTTGTGTTTTATGGGAAAGCTGATCAATATGGGAAGATTTCTTGGGATGGTTCCTTTTTATTTTGATATGAGGGATGATCAATGCAAGAAGCCATTTTTTTGTATTTTTATTTGGTAGCCATCCTTCGGGAGTGGTCTATGATTTTATTAAATTTTATATTTATGGTAGCCATCCTTTGAGGGAGTGGTCTACAACTTTATTTGATTATAATTTTTTCTTTTGACAACCATCCTTCGAGGGGTCAACCTATATTTTGACTATGTTCATCCCGTGGATATTTTGATTTTTGGAGCTAAGGGCAAGCCTGGGTAATCATTTAAAAGGGAATAGGTAAATCTATAAGCTACACATATATCCTTAGCATGTCGTTAATAGGATAGGTGGAGATAATGTGTTAGTAATGATTGCGAGGTTCCCTAATTGTAAGAAAAGGAAATTTTCCATGTGGAATATGCTATGAGAAGAGCTGTGGTGCCCATATTTAAGGTCATAAGTGGTATGTTGTTAGAAGACCACATAATTCCAAATCATTACAAGAGTGATGGAATGTGAGGACTGATGGAGGGAGATATTAGTTTTACTAAGGTCTTATGAGTCAATATTTTAACAATAAAATGATCACAAGTGTAGGGCATTAAGAGGTTCCTTTTCAAGTTTACCATCAAGGAGGCTAAACAATAAGCTCTAGACCCATACTTATGAGTGATAATATATGGTCCAAGCTGGTTAGGAGAAAAATCCCACGTTTAATATTTTCCATGTTAGTGACATGTTAGTTTTCTTTGATAACAAGATCACCAATGTTGAAGTCACATTGTTTGAGATGTTTGTTATATGCTCTTTTGATTCATTATTGATAAATGTTGATATGTTTGAGGAAAGTTAGATGACGTTTTTCTAACAATTATGGTTATGGTAGGAATTTTTAATGATGTTATTCTCTTAGGATGAAATATTTAAGCAAAATGAGTAAGGATGAGATTTGAGCTTCAAAAGAAAGAATGAATTTGGTGCCATATACTAAGGAGAAGGGAATAACACCTATAGGGGTTTGAAAGCTAGTATGATATACCTATAACTCAAATGGGATTTAAATATTTCAATCTCTACCAATTTGATCAACAATTTTGATAAGGATTTTGTTGAGGGTTTTATTAGATGCTTCGTCTTGCCCATTAGCTTGTAGATAGTAAGTTTTGGAAAAGCTAAGTTTGATGTTGTAAGTGTCGCAATTGTTTTGCAATTTTTATTTTTAAATGATTTACCATTATCTGTGTTGATTTTATGAGGTATACCAAAATAAAAATAATGTGGTGATGGATGAAGTCAACAATTTTATTTGCTTTAACGGATATAAGGGGATTGCCTCCACCCGATTTTGAAATATTCAGTTGTTATAATGATAAAATTGTGTTTTTGTGATGATCATGGATTGATAAAACCAATGAGGTCAAGCCCCCATTTTAAAAAAGGCTAAATATCTTGAGCTAGTTAGAGAGCGTGACTGGGGATGTGTGTAATATTAGAGTGTTGTTGACATTTGATGCATTTCTTGACATAGTCACAACCGTATTGATTGAGTGTAGGCTAGTAATAGCCCATGCATAGGATCCATTTAGCAACACCTAAACCATTGAATTATCTACCACATATGCCATTGTGGACTTCTTGGATAGCTATGCAAGCCTTCAAAGTTTTAAGACAATGGAGGAGGAGGCCATAAAATTATATTTTGTAAAGGATACCCCCTAGTATGATGTAGCGAGATGCACATTGTTGAAAAGATATTTTACCATTTCTAGATAGATCTAAAGGTATTTTGTTTATGGAAAGATAGTCATGTGTTTGGGTATAACAAGTATCGATTGGCTACCTTCTATATGATTGATGGTAGGAATATCAATGTTAGTGTAAGATGGTTGATAAATTTTTTTGTACGACGAAAAAAAGTTTGGAATCATCTTATTAGTGAACTAATTTTTCACGTTGAAAATTATGTGTTTCCACCAATGGTCACGAGGCTAAGCCCCTCCTTCTTGGGTATGGGAGTCTCCGGTTATTGAATGTAAACTATCCTAATCTTGTGGGGTGGCCAATAGGTTGGGGATCACATAGGAACACTTCATTGAGTCTATGGTAAAGTGCTTGTATGAAGTACAAGGATGAATTTGCGGTGATGAAAGATAAAGGAGAGTTGGGGAAATTACGAAAGAGATATTTATTGTTGTGAGTCGGCACTAGCAGATTTCACACACAACAACCAAAATGAGTCCACATTCAATTAGAGGAAAAAATTGTAAGCAATCAACAAGACTAACAAAAATAGAGACACATAGTTCGTTAGATTCATCAATCAAGGATACATAGTTCCTTCTTGATTATTTAAGATCACTATGCTTACAAAGTTGCAAAATAGATAAAATGGAGGAAAATATAAGCAAAGGAAATGAAAGAAATACAACTCTTATTTCTTGTGTAGTGGTGATATAAAGCTCAACAATCTACAATAATCCACAATTTCTACAAAAAAATATCTTTTAAGCCCTTTTGGAGTGGAGAAACCATCCCAATTTATAACATTACAAATTATCGTCTCATCAACCCCCCACATGACTTTTCAAGTTCCTATTTCACTTGTGAATCTCCATCTTCCTATGAAGTGAGTAAATAATTCCCATTTTTATAAATCAAAAGAGACTTTTACAATGCAACGTTATAGAGTCATTTAAGTGAATAAGAAAAATACAATGATTGAATATAACGAAGAATTAGAAAGGAGGAGAGAATAGGAGAAAGAATGAAGAGAGGAGGAGGAAGTTGACTGTTTTGATGAAAATGAAACCATGTATGATGGAGAACTTGCTGATTCATGATCCCTAAGGGAGAATTTCAAAATGAACTCTTGTCCTTTGAATTCTTTACTGAATTAACCTGACACAAGTGCCACCTTGGTTACTTCAGAATGCCAATACTCAATACCTTGATCCATGTCTTTGAAACCTCACTGATATCCTTGCACTGATTAGACCATTCTGTATGATATCTTACAATGTTAGAAACAGATCCTCTAATGTTGGTAAGGAACTCTAAGGTACCTTCATTAAAGGAAAGAGGATCACCTTCTTCTTTCTTGACCAAAATTTGGAGGAAACAATGAGTTCTTTTGATGTGAATTATTAGTGAGTGGAGGGAACTCAAGTCTGTAAACATAGTTACAGACCTCATTCAAAATATTAAAAGAATCTTGTTTACTAGAGTCAAGTTTGGAGATTGCATCTTCGATCATATCGTATCTATCATCTATGATGCGGACCCAAATTGGGGACAAATTGTTAGTGGTTGATGCGAACACATTTTTTTCACGAGGATGTGAGAGTCGAGGGAGCTCATCTCGGACACAAGTGGGAGCACCTCATCCAAGTGAATTTTTTTATCTTTCAATGCCCTCACTTGATTTCTTCATCTCTGAAAAAGTGGTGAGAATATACTTGATTAGAGAGAGGACTTATGGAAATAATGTCTTTCTTTTCTCAATGATCTTCTTGATCCATCCCTCATTAGCCTTCCCCTACATCATATACCCTTGTGTTTTATTGATCACTTTAGGGTCAAAACTACTAATTGGAGGAATGCCTTCTACAACAAGAGGAGGTGTTGAACTAGGCTCCAGGAAATGTTAGACGAAGCACTGAGAGTTTTTGCATGTTCCTCCAATTGCTCAATTGGTCATTTGTAATATTCATTTCAAGAAAGAAGGAGGGAAAAGGATTCCTTGAGCAAATGAGAGTCACCCTCATGGATAGCTTGACCCAAAGAGATATTCATCATTATAGAATCATTAGGTTTCATTTATTTCACATGATTATTTAACTTCGGATGTGCCACCCCCATATATTGAGCTCAGAGAATCCTTGGTGTAGAAACGAGAAATTGTTTGTCTTTTCTTGCCCTTCTTGGTCCTTATGTATTTTGATATGACCTAAAAGTTAGGTGTTATTGCTTATTGCACTATCCTTGATTCTTCTCCAAGTAATTAATTTATCCATGAAAATGCTCAACAGTTGTGGAAATGAAACTAGACATATTAGGTGCTTAGTAAGGGAATAGAGCATGATTGAGATGGGCTGATTCAAGTGATTCAACAGGAACACCTCGATCTACTGGATGGTTAGGAGATCGAGAAGGATCAATTTCACTTGGTTCAAGTTATTTTGAAGGATGTTCTTCAAACTCAGACCTTTTGTATACCTTCACAAAAGGATATACTTCAATATCATTACCATCTTCCCTCTTTCACTTTTCTAAATGAGATGAACCTACATCTTCATTAACCATGGTTCTTTTCTTTGATGCCACTTGTTTCTTTATCATTCATGAAATCAGGGAAAGAGAAGATGATTGCACCATTTCAAACTCAAGATCAAAATGGGGGATGAAGGTGTGTGTGAAATTTGAACTTGATCTGGATACTTACTATTTTTAGTAAGTCACACCTCACCCTCAGTTTCTATTTTTAGCCAATTCCCAATTTTCAAATTTTGTAGTTTGCTGAGTTCGAACTTGGAGAATTGCATGGAGGTTTCAAAATTATTATTTCTTTGTCTTCAAAAATTACTATTTTTAGTATGATTATGGTGAAAAATTACTAAAAATAGAAGTGTTCCTTCTAGGTGTCTAATTGAGCTGAAATTTATCTTGTTAGATTAGGTTTTTCAATGTGGTTTGTTCCTTCAATTTTTAGCTTTTTTCAATCACCGGAACTCTTGGGATCTGAAAAGGCAACATTTTTCTTTGAAAATTTCAATGTGATGTTGTAAAAATGCAAGGCATTAATGGAAATGAGGTTTTTAATCATTAAGGTGTCCAGGGAATGCAAGCTACAAACCAAGTTTCAAGGAAAATGAAGCAAGGATTAAGGAGATATGAGCAAAAGTGTGGTTTTAGCAATGGAGTTTCCTAGAAATTTTGGCAGCATAACAGCATACCAGCAGAAATGGAGGGAGGGAAAAATATGAAAATGATTTAAAAATGGATAATTATGATTATTAAACTCACCCCTCTGGGCTAACTCACTATGCTTAACCTCGTGTTAGATGATATAAGAACATGGGTTAAAAGTTACTAAATGGGTATCGAATATCCCCATGTTCCTTAAAAAATTTAGTAAGGGAAAAAAAGGACATCATGGGTTTGAAAATGTGCCAATGGTGGAAGCATGGTTAAGAGGGGGCATGTGGTTGTGAGGTTGAAACCATTTGTCTAGCCATCAAGTTTGTAACTTAAGTGACACAAAGTCTCCCTCCTCCATGGCCGTACTTACTAAATGGGTATAATACCTCCTCATGTCCATTGAAATATTTAGCAAGGGAAAAACTGACATCAGGGTTTTAAAAATGTGACATGGGTCTAATTGTCATGAGGAAGAGGCCATGTTTGAGAGGTGAGTTGAAAACTTGTCCTAACACCCAAAGATGTGATTTAAGTGATGAAAACTATCCCTCCTCCATGGTGGCACACTTTTGTGTCCCATATGTCACTTTGGAAAGGGGAAAATGGAAATAAACCCCTCATAAATTCTCCTAGGGTCTGTCCATCATGAGGAAGGGGCCAAATTTGAGTTATGAGTGGAAAACACCTTTCTAACACCTCAAGTGACAATTTAAGTAACACAACTTCAAAACATGAACCTCTCCCCACGATGACACATTCTTGTGCCCCCATATCACCTTTGACTTTGGTAAAAGGTAGAAATTGACATCATGGGTGTTAAAGCATGCATTATCTACTTTTGGAAGCATGCCTTCACCAAACACTACTCAAAATAGCCATTTGAATCCATTTTCTCACCACTGGAGCTAAGAATAGGCTTACAAGGGAAAAAATTATATGATTTTGAGTGGAAAACACCAAAGGAATACATTTACTTAATTTTTAGGACCTAGTTATTCCTCATTTTTGAAATTCAGTCCCCTTTTCAAATCTAGTCACAAGTGGTTCCGAGAAGGTCCAACTTCTACAAAAGGAAAACATTATTTTTGTCTTACTTAATATATATAGCATGTAAAGGGTTCATTTTGATTCACTTTGGAATTTTAATTAGATCTGAAATCTCCTTGGAACTCCCATAATCTTCAATTGAATTTTCACCAGGATCGAAGGTCTTGATTTGCATTCTTTGGGTCAAAATCTGAAAATCTATTTTTAGAATCTCCAAAAACCTTTTGCACTATGGATTAAGAATTTTTAGATTTATGATGAGTATCTGGTTACTTTCCAAATCATCTCGAGGTTCTTGATACATATGGAACAAGCCAAATATATTTTTCATTACTTTCATTTCCTTATACCATGTTACAACTAGCCCGATATTACATAACTTGTTCCTAAACCTAATTTTTCTTGAATTTTTTTCTAAACTACCTTAGATGATTACATTTATTTTCCACACACTTCTTGGATGCTTTATATTTTCCCTGTACATTCCTAGAGGGTGCTCACTAGGTGTAAAAGGCTAAAAATAGCCCTTTTGGAGCTTCCATGAGCGCTTTCCTTCTCTTGGATCTAGATATCTTCATGAATATAACTGAATAACATCCTCTGCACATGAAAAAAACTTGAAAACAACATTATCACACTCCTCTTTGACATTATGAGGGTAACACGGTGGTGAGTTGTCCAGGAGGACAATTTTCATTGACCAAGAGAAGGATTTTCAAATGTGGCTTAGGTTGTCATGACATTTAAAAAAAAATTTCATGCTACACATTTTGTAAAATAACACATATGGTGATAAAGGGCCGAGAGAGGCGAGAGAGGAAATTATGTCTACAATTTTTTTAGATGAGTGGGGGGTGGTTTGGATTTCATAATGGTCAAAGAGTTTGAGGAGATATTCAACGATGGTTTTGTATTTTTGCAAGATTTCATTTTTACATTGATGGATTCCTTTGATTTGATTAATTAAAAGTTATGAATCCTGTAGATGTCCACAATTTACACACCAAGAAATACAAAGGTTTAAAGTACCATGATGAGAGCTTCATATTTCATCATGTTATTTGTGTAATCAAAGTATAGTTTGAAGGATAATAGAAGAAGAGTGTCCCAGGTGGTATTATGACTATTCGACACCTCCCTTGTCTGCATTTGGACCCGTCGAAAAACAAGGTCATTTTGAGAGGAGTGTTATTGTGGTTGAGTATGTTGATATATTTTTCAGGGAACTATTCATAAGGGAGTTGATTAGTAGGAAGGAAGCTTCATGAGATGATCAATGATGACTTGCCCTTTAATGGACTTTTGAGAGATAAATTCAATTTCAAACTCTTTCATGAGCACAAGTCATTTGGTTATGTGATCGATGTGATATGGTTTAGATTACATGGATTTTAGTGGCTTAAAATTTGTGACAACATATGTTTTATGAATGAGGATATAGTAATGTGATTTTGGAAGTTACGAAGTACAAGACACAACATAATAATTTTTTGCTTCAAAATTACAAGTTTTGTACTCATAAAGGGTACAAACTATGTAGTATAAAACATGTTCCTTACCTTCCTCATATCAATGTGCTAGCATGGCTCCCAAGGTATGATCAATAGTAGATATATAGAGATAGACGGGCTTCCCCTCCCATGGAAGTGTAAGCACTGGTGGTGATGAGAGGTATTGTTTGAGGGAGGGCGTCGAAGGTCTTGACAATCATTGTCCCACTTAAAGTGGATGTCTTTTGTTAGAAGATGATGGAAAGGTTGATAACAATATGATAGTTGAGATATGAAGTGATGGATTGATTGAAGCTTTCCTTGAAGAATATTTTTTTTTAAAGGTTGGATAGAGAAGGAATTTTGATAATGGCCTTGACATTAGAAATGTCAACTTCATTTCCCTTGATAGATACAATGAATCCTAAGAGTTTTCTGTGATGAATCGAATACACATTTAAGCTGGATTAAGATGGATAAAAACTATAAAAGACATGGAAATATCACGTCAAGGACAACTAGGTGGTCTCTTCGGTGTTTGGATTTACCTAAGAGATCATCCATGTAGTCTTCTACGATTTTGTGGATGAGGTCATGGAAGATGTAGGTCATAGTGCGTTGATAAGTAGCTCCTGTATTTTTCAGGCCAAAAGGAATTACTCTATAGTAGAAGGTTCCCCATGGGGTGATAAAGGATGTCTTATGTTGGTCTTCTGGTGCGATGAGGATTTTATTATAACCAAAAACCATCCATAAGAGACAACATTTCATGTCTTGTTGTTAGATTGATGAGCTGATCAATGTTAGGTAGGGGAAAATCATCTTTTGGGCAAGCAAGTATAGGATCTCGAAAGTCCGTACGATGCATAGTTTCCTAGTGGCTTTAGTGACTAGTATGATGTTAGAAACCCATTGAGGATAACTAATAGGTAGGATGAAATTGGATGAAAGGAGACGCTAAAGTTATTTTTGACTAAAAGTGTGATTGAAGGATGCATCCTACGAAGATTTTTCTTCACGGGATTGACATCCGGGATAGTGATGATATTATGGATAACGATGTTAGGGTCTATACCGGCATATCACTATAAGACCATGCAAAATATTGATTGTGTTTGGATAAGAATGCGATGAGATGTTGAAGAAGCTCATGTGGGTCTAAAGCTTGATTGATATTAACAATGTGTGGTTATTGCGATGTGCCGATATGAACATCGATGGTTGATTCATTGAGAAGTGTAGACGTGTTAGAGGTTATGATTTTATGAAGATAACGATCCTTAACACCCATATAAGTTAAGATAACATCGCCATTGTTATAATGGAGAATGTTGATAGTGGGAGAATCCTCTTTTATCATGTTAGGTAAAGTTAAGGGAAGAGTTTTCATCTTACCATTATCTTAATAAGTTAGTGGTCCTAATGTGATAGTATTGATTAAAAAATTCATGAGGGATGGATATTATATCATATTTTTCGAGGATGAGTTTAAAAATGATAATGGATGTAGTTATGATTCTAATGTTGTTGGTGATGGGTTGGGAGATGCTTTGAAGAAGAGGCCATGTTCCTCATGAGGTTTCCTCAAATTTTCAAAGGGTAAGTCATGCAGATTTTTTCATACCCACCAAGACCGAAGCCTTTTCGGGTGCGGTGGTGGAGGTAGGTTTGGGAAAAATGGGGTTTTTCTAGGAATGAAAATTCCAAGGAAAATGGTTGAGCATGAGATTGGGTACATGTAAGGATGAGGGGAAGGGCGATTGATGACTCTATACACAAGTTTTGTTTAGAGGAATGGTGGATTGAAGGAAATGATATTTCCTAAGTCAGGATCATAGAGCAGAGCGATTGTTTGTCGGGTATCCCATACATTTTGGGCATAGGGAGTGCATTCGGGATTATGAGATGATGTTCCCAGAGTAAGAGATGTTGGATGATGTCTTTGAAATATTAATCATCTAATAATTTGGATACGGGATAAAGAAACTCGTAGAGGTCTGATTTAAAGATGTGGAGTTTTATAGTGGAAGTAAAATGTCATTGGGCCTATAGGTCATATAGAAAAATTTAAACAGATTTGGATCAACGGGGACAATGATGGTCCTCCCCTCGTGTTCGTACTTTAGACACAGATGTAAAGTGGATGAGACACAATGCATATCACATATCTAGGGATGACCTAGTAGTATAATGTATTAGAATTATCCTTCTACAAGATAAAAGAATTTATGAAGACTTTTGAAACCTACTTTGATAGGAAAGATAATGTAGACACTAAACCACACATTTTGGGTATCTATCTAGTCTTGATCACATACTACTATTAATATGATTCCTAAGTAAGAAAAGTACTAATTAACCCATGTCTTTGGCCATATTTTCTTGCTTTCTATTGCCACTTTTGGTCTTATACTCTTGCTTTCCCAGTCTATCTTTTTATACTTCGACATTTCTCACCCTAGACACCAACACCCAACCGGGACACTACTAGCATCGGCGCCCCATCCCCTATGGGAACCCTAAACTCTTTGTACTTTTCTCACATGTTTTAGGCCCTTTCTAGACATTTGGACATATTATATTTTTGATAGTTAGACTTTTCGGTTAATTACAAAATTCAAGCAAGGGAATCATATAAATATAGAGCTATATGACCATAGTAAAGGACCAAGTACTAAGCATTAGCTATCACCACCTAAGGTTGCATTCAAAGGTTATTCTAGAGCATTCAAACATCCATTCTAGATCCACACAAGGGATGAGGGATTGGATTCTTCTGCATACACTTCATAGGAGGGGAAGTCTATTATTTCATGCACACATCTATCTACATTTTCTACATCTATATATTTTCTCGCTATCAAGTGTGACACATACAAGAGCCACCTAGGGCAGGATTTCGACACACACACATAGAACTACATTGGGTCTAAAATGTAGTGCACCACTTAGTCGTAAGATCACTCATTTGACAACCGAGGATAGTCCAATCCATCATTTACATTATTTTATTTTTGGGATTTGATGTGATTTTGAGGGTTTTACAGGCCATTCCTTTATTGCAGGGTATCAATGACATGGGTGATCATTGTGTGACATATTAGTGATAAGCAGTGAAGGAAAACGAATATCTTGCGACCCTCCGAAGGAGGTTTTATGAGGTTCTAAGTAGTCATAGGCACCCAAAATAGGTCTGCCAGAACACTGTAAGCACCCATGACCCATTCGGGTGCTCCAGTCTAGAAAATTCCAACACCTCCTCATTTTTTGGGTTTTATTGCGATAATATGCACTTCAAATTTTCCAATTTTTCAGTTTTGTGCACCTTTGGGATCATAACAAAATAACTAAGTCAGTTTATCTCCTCATTTACACTTAGGGTTTTGAAGTTTAATTTCTTATTTGTTTGGTTCGAGATCTATATTTTATTGCATATTTACTTTACAACATTGTTACATACTTATATTAGGCATTATTCATTTATAAATAATTTTACTTGTAGAAACCAAAATTTTGTATCACCACCCTTTACCTGCGTTCACTCTCTTTTCTTCATAGCCATCCATTCAAATTTCATATTCCCTCTTCTTTAATTTATCCTACTAATTACTATTTCCCACCTTTAATCATTTTATTTCATCCCACTTGTGATAATTATCCCCAATCCTCATCTCATTATTTTATTTTCCCTAATTATAATTAATTAATCCTAATTATCTTCAATTACCATCTAATCCCATTTCTCATCGCTAAATCTTCCAATTTGTTATCTCTAGGCCATCATTTAATAATTTTACCCATCTATGGCCTTTATTTACTCATTTCAACCACCCACCTACTCATTTATCTTCCCTATGCAACCCTAGCTCGTCTCTATCCATCTAAACCCTAATCCCACTTCATTTGGGCCTCTTTGCCTTGAGTTGGACATCATTCCACCACCCAAATGGATGTCTCTCTGTAGTCATTGGTGACTTACCCAGGTCACCATCGACCCTATAAATCCCCATTCACCCCTTGTTCAAGGATGAAATTTTGGAGACTCTCACTTTCTTATGATCTTACCTTCATCCTTGAATGCCTTTGCAACTAGCACATCCATCTTAGAATCTTCTTATAGATCTTATGCTTCTATTTTGGAGTTTTGGAGAGGTATCCTTCATCTTTGCATGTATTGCTTCACTATTGTTATTTTATTATCCATATCAGTCTCTAACATCTTGTGCAAGTTCAATTGTTGTCAAGGACTCATCCTTAGTCTTCTTTGTCATATGCCTTTGTTTACGGTCTTTGTTTCACCCATCTCTTTTCATCCGAACCTAGTTCAACCCTAGTTTCACACAACTCTGTCGACTTGACATCGACCCAACCTCATTTGCATTAGTTTATTTGTTATCCAAATCCCCAACCATATGTTCTCTGTTATTGTATTCACCTAGTCTCGAGATCTAATCGGTTTATCTATCTTTCATCCCAGATTCATCCTACCAGCCCCATCATCATGGACCCAACCTAGTCACCATTGACCCGATCCATCTTTTCAATATTTACCCTTAGATTTCTAATTTTCTTACATCCTTTCTATTTCTCCCTGTCTTATACTCTTCTATAGGTTTTTGTTCATCATTCCAGTCTACCACTTCGGATCTATCATTAGTGCTTTCGGATATACATTTTACATCATTGTCCCAGTTACCAACCTTGGTTACCATCGATTGTCCCTTTGCACTCTCGGGTCATCGTCGACCCATGCATGTTTGATATGCCTTACATCTATTTAGATCAGATCTGTACTTTCCTTACATTTATGCATTTCAATATTTTGTTTATCTCAGATTTACTGCATACTATCTAGATCTTAGCTACATCAAATTTATCAATATCATATTTTATCAAAAAGAGGGTTGACATCCATCCTAATAAGTTCTCGCTTCTTGGGAATAAATTCATCAGAAACCATCTCATCCTATCTACTAATCCAATCTTTTTCATTAAGTTATCTTTATTTTCAGGTCACTTAGCTCATTGCGGAGAAGGATCCATCATTTTTGCCCATCCACATCATTATTCCATCTCAAGGTCCATAAACCCTTCATATTTTGAGTTGCTTTATTTTCTTTAGTACTAGTTCACTAATCGAGAAGGAAAGATGAAATCTTGTCCAACATTTTCTTAGTCATTTTGGTGAACTGTAACTTGAATCCGCCTTATTTTTAGGTATTTTATCATCTTCTCACTATGGCTTAATCTTGTGATGAATTTATTGAATCCCACCTTAAAGAGATTAATGATCATCTCTTTGAGCATCATCAAGATTTAGAATTTATTTTATTTGCTACTTGTGAGGAGGCCACCAATCTTACGGAGCTTCTTGTCCCTATATCCATCTCCGCTTCCATGTCCATTACTACTCAACCGCATGCTTCCACTCTTTCACCTATTTCCACTTTGTTCACGTTTCTTTTCCTAATCCCACTAACCATTTCACTCCACCTCCCATTTCTCACATGTGACAATTATCTTCCACTGGATCTCCAAACCTATCCTCCCTTTATCAATATATTCAAGTTCAAATCCGTCAATTACAACAAGATATTTCTTACGGGCCTCCATCTTTGGATTACACTTTTTACTTTATACTCCATTCACACCTGCCCATCTCCTCTTACTTGCTTCCTCCTAATTTCTTCACCCCCAAGCTTCCCATTTTCAATGGGCATGGTGACCCCCAAGAGCATCTTTGAGCATTTCATGTGGCATGTCTAGATTTTGCAGATGATCATATTCTCCTAGCTAAGATCTTTCCTCATAGTCTTCATGATTATGTGATGTGTTGGTTCTATGACCTACTTTTCCACTCAGTAACATATTTTACACATCTAGTTGATGCTTTCCTCACTCATTTATCTATCAATATTGGCTTTAAGATCTCCTACGCTCAACTTGCTCAACTTGAATAAGGATCTAATGAACATTTACCATATTATGTCTTATGATACAATTTTTTTAGCTAAGATGTCTAACGTACTCGTGGAATATGAACTTTAAGACATATTTGTACAAATTATATTGTTTCCTCTTCGGAGAGTGTGATCTTTGAGACCTCTCCATCATTCGACCATTTGTGTCACACTCTTAAGCTATGCAAAGAAAAAGTCTTATCTATAAACAAGCTTAAGTACTAGGAACAATATTCATCTTCTACACGCTTTCAAAGTAAATCAACTTTCAAGCCATCTACAAAACCTACGGAAGCTAAAGCAACCATCAGCGTTGTATCTAACACTAAAGAGATTCAATGACAACCTCCTACGTGTATAGATACAAAATTAACTATCGGTTTACATCTTCTTCTACCAAAACTTATTGAGAGTAATATTATGATGCTTCCTTCACTCAATTTGGACCCATCTTGTCCTAAAGGTTCTAATTACAATGAAATATTAGATGCAACTATCATCAATGTGTTGGGAACTCTACAGATCGATGTTTCAAACTTCGTAATCTTATTCAAGATCTTATCGACAATAATACACTTGAGCTCCTAGAGCCTACGACCTCTACACCCGTAAATGAAAATCATAAACCCAAAATTTTCAACAATCGTCTTCCGAAACATGACAAACAAGCAACCAAATCTTCAGCTAATCATACATATCACGCAGTTCCTCCTCCTATATTGAGGCCCCTTGATTTTCTAGTTACTTACGTAAAGACATCTCCCCCAATCATTAATTTCTCTTATCATGACTATCATGTTACATTATCTTTTGATCATCTACACATCACTATTGCTATTGGCTCTCTTGTTATCAATAACATTATCGTTGATCCATCATTTCACGTAAGTGCATGTTCCATCACACTTCTTGTCACCATTGGCTATCCACTCTCATAAATCTCATATCTGATACCTATATCATATGGTGTTGTTAAACTTATGGTCACTTTGCTGGTCCTCTTACCATGCTTGTTCCCTTCCTTGTGGCACCATCAATCAAAGGGTGTGACATACTTTTAGGTCTCCCACGGATCCATGTAACTTAGGCCATCACTTCCATGAATAATTTATGTCTAAAGTTCATTCACGATAGGAAAGTTATCACTATCAATGGTGTTTTTCCACCCACACCATGGACACAACCTCCTCTTGAGGTTGACACTTTGCACTTGTTAGAGCATATAGGTCCCCACGGTCTCTTGAATCTAAAGTACAATCTACTCCAAGCTCACCTATTCACACATGCCCTACATGGTCTCATCGGTATACTAGTCCATCACATCAATCTACGCCCACCACTTAGATAGCTCCTTCACCTCACTCCATATAGGTGTCCATCACCTCCATGTTTGGGGTTTTCCATCACCTCTGCAATATCCTCATCGGTCGTATGCACATATAATTCATTTACCTATGCATCGTCTATCTCGTACACCACCGATCTTAGAGCATGGTCACACACCTTCATCTTTGCAAACATCGGGTGGAGGACCATCATCTTTCACTATCATCGGATAACATATTCATTATCATACACTTGGGGGCATCATATTTATCCCCCTCTAGCATTCCCAGGTGTCTCATATACTTTACACGTCACATCTAGTCTCTCACACACAACGTACATATCATGATACACACTTGTATTGTCATTACCCGATGACACATTCTCATGATGTGGTTTACACTTGATTGTTGAGGGCATACTATATACATGAACCTCACACATTGCACACTATATATACTACACACATTAAACATTACATACCTTTCACATCACATGCTATTCAAACCTCTTTCTCATACATTTTATCACATGCTTATGCACATTATTCACCCTACACATTCACGATACATATTTCTTACATATACTTATACACCCTACACTCATTACCCTATGACACACTCTAGTTCCATGGTTTATACTGACCGCTTTGAGGGTATCCATATAAGATTAACCTCACCACACTCACTCACACACTCTCTACACTTTATGCTTTATCGATCACATATTTCTAGCACACATTCAAACCATTTCCCGATGACACACTCTTGTTTTACGGTTCATTCTTGACTATTGAGGGGTATATATAAACGAAACTCATCTCTTGCATACACATCCACTTGGGGGGCACACTGGTCCTATCACACTCACACTACATTCCATTGCAACTCATCCACAATATACTACATATCTTGGTCATATTTAGTCTTGATTACATTTACTCGTTATATATACACTTTGTTTCTATGCTAGACATATATTTCATATGTCATTATCTTTATCATATACATATCCACGTTCACTAGCCTTCTAGTTTTTATCACATACTCCACACAGATCGATACATGTAGCATAGAGATGCTTGGCGCGAGTACCTCAAAATAGTCCCATAATGGCTCTTGGGGGCATCCAATTTCATACACATTACATGTGCTATTGTTTCATTTTTCATAGCACCTTACTATATTGGATTATAGACATTTTGACATACCTTCTATATTTTTAACATGCTAATAGGTGCTTTATGTGAAACATTTGCTTTGCAGGTCTATTTACTTCCATGGTTGTCTGTTACATTGCTTGATATTGTTTGCTCTTATCTTCCATTACATGCCATTGTTTGCGGGCTTTGCCCTAAGTATTTCTTGTTCTCTAATTGTTTTTCTACCTTTGGTGCATCGGACTTAATCATCTTGCGACATTGTGAGTGATGTTCCATGTTTGCAACCCATTTTTCATGGTCGACATTATCTTCTTGTATCTTAGCTTACACATTGTCTCGCTTGCTTGTTAGATTACATATTGTATTTTACATGCATGTTTATATTTCTTGCACTAAAAACTATTGTCTGCCGCTTTTCTTACATGTGCCTTGGTTTATACCAAACACACTCCCCCTATGTGGCAACATTTCAGTTTAGCAATCGGTCCTCCTTTGGGCGCATACTCCTCGGTGACGTCGCATGAACCACAAATAAGGGGGCATCATTTGGGTGAATCACTCATCCCATACAACACAGTATCAATGTCGAGACAAGGCTAAAAACATGACTTGGGTCCTCAATACAACACAGAGACTAACACCCAGTGACTAGGACGATAGTGCACAGGGTGCCCCTAACCCTTTCTTAGACGCTAATGACCAGGGGGCGCTTACACAAAATTTTTCAGTTTAACCCATTTTTCAGCACTTTCACAAAAATTTTTACTAGACAAACAATTCTTCAACACTCCACATGCATGCATTGCACCTTCTTTTATACTTTTGGTTTAGATCGGAATTGTTTGAACTCGATTGGATTTTTATACACCGTTTTTAGTGGTGTTCTACATTTTGGGAAGTAGTTAAAGGTTGGAGGATGACACCAGACTTTTCTCCCTTCACTTATTTCATTCTTTGCGTGAGATCACCCCAAAACTCATTCTTCTACACCATCTTCAATATCATTTATATCCCTTTCTCATCATGGATCATGTGCACATGTTACTTTTTTCACATTTTTACATTTTTACATACCTTTTTACTTGTTTTGATCATATACACATATTTGACTACTTGTTCGTTCTTCTCTTTTACAGGCCCATCCTTATGGGAAGCGGTAGTCACATCATCACACAACTATTACACATTAAAAAAACCATCAATAATCGAAAAAATAGGTACAACATGACATCTACACATACACTCTCACCCTAGGGTCATCATCATCACTTTTTTACTTCCTCTTCTTTAGCATCCATGCTTCACATTTTTATCACTCCATGCTTTTTCTTGTCTCTCGGCACAATTTTCGCCATCAATCTACATGGTTATCAGGTACACATCTCTTATCTACTTTATGTTATCGAGCATTCTCTCAAAAAACATAAAGTGGGGAAAATGTAGACACTAAATCACGTACTTTGGGTATATATCTAGTCCTGATCACATACTAATATTCATATGATTCCTAAGTAAGAAAAGTACTAATTAACCCATGTCTTTGGCCATCTTTGTTTGCTTTATGTTGCCACTTTTGGTCTTACACTCCTGCTTGCCCAATTTGTCTTTTTATACTTCAAAATTTCTCACCCTAGATACCAACACCCAACCAGGATGCCAGGTGTTAGGTGCCCCATCCCTTCCAGGAGCCCCCAACCTATTTGTACTTTTCTCATATCTTTTGGGTCCTTTCTAGCCGTTTAGGCATCTTATCTTTTTGGTAGTCAAAATTTTCAGGTTAATTATGAAATTCAAGCAAGGGAATCATATAAATATAAAGTTATGTGACCATAATAAAGGACCAAGCACTAAGAATTAGATATAAAAACCTAAGGTTGCATTTAAAGGCTATTCTAGATCATTCAAGCATCCATTGTAGCTCTACATAAGGGACAAAGGATTACATTCTTCTGCATACACTTCATAGGAGGGTAAGTCTATTATTTCATGCACACATCTATCTACATTTTATACATCTAGATATTTTATTACTATCAAGTGTGACATGTACAAGATCCACCTAGGACACTTTGTTGTCATGTAAATGTGCAACAAGGAAATTGACAATTTCAAGCATGACAACTATACCCCTATGTCAAAAATTACAAGTTTTACCCTTCCAAGACACCCCAGTCTACCTAGTCAGTCCAGTGAGCTCCCAATTGATGTCAAATTGGTCCCCTAGGTGATTTAGGAAATTCAATTCAAAACCCCTAGGTGATTTTAGGAGTTCATTGAAAAATGCAAACTTTGGGTAGTTGTGGGAAGGGCTATCACTGGCCTTCCTAGGACTGGAGCAACCCCATGGAGCGGAACAAAGAATCAAAACTAGACATGGAAGTGAATCAAATTCCTTGAAACATCATGGAAGTGATTTTTGAAGATTCATGATAGTTTTGGAGGAGTTGGAGCAGTTTCATCAAAAATAGGGTTCACAAGCCTAGTCAGCACATAGGGTCAAAAGAGCTACCAAGTGAACGATTCCAAGAGATTTGGATGGAGTTAGGAACCAAACAAGACATATTCAGAAAGGAAATTCAAATACCTAAAATATGGTGAAATCAAAATTTCCTCAAATTCTTAGCGCAATAGGTATGCAATCAGTTTTTCACACGCTTAGGCAGGTGCATAGGGCCAAAAAAGTAACTGAACTTCGGGAAGTGATTATGGGAGCTCTGGATGGATTTAGGAGTCAAACAAGACATCGTAGGAAATTTAATTGAAATATATTCAAGATGGTGAAATAATATATTTCACATCACTTTGCGCAATAGGTTTATATCTGGTGCTTTCTATGCTCAACTAGGGAGTCAGATAAAAATTCCGCTTTTCGAGGATTAAATAGATGAATAAAGATATGATACCCATACCGTTGGATTAAGAAGGATATTTTAAGTCAAATTAATATAAAATTTTTCCAAAAAACTCCATCAGGAACTCCAGATACAACCTTCACAAGTTCACTCTCAAGGTTTGACACTTAGCCAATTTTTCAAGAGGACACGTGTCAGCTCCAGGAGCCTGGCACATTTTGATGTCCCTTTCATCCCTTTAGAAAAGGTACATGAGGGACATAAAATTTTGCCCAACCATTTTTAGCCTCCTGGACCCTAATATGACCTCCTACATTGCTAGTTAAGCCCCAAGAGCTAGTTGGAGCCTTACCTCTCACTGCACGGATGATTGCCAAGTGTCACATGAAGGTGCAATGTGCAAACTGATGTCCCATTTGTCCCATTTTACAAAATTAAATGAGGGAAAATAAAATGTGACCAGCCCCTTGAATCCCTCAGGTCATCCATGTGACCCTCTCCAGTGTAAATTTCCAGCCCCAAGAGCTAGTGGAGCCAAACACTCCATCGTTGGATCTCCGCCAAATGTCGCGATGAGGCGCGAAGTGGAAATTGATGTCCCCTTCATCCCTTTGGAAAAAGGTATGAAAGGGACACAAAAAATGCCCTCCCCTCTCCCTCCTTCCATTTTTAAGATATAAATATGACACTTAGTGCATTTTTGCTCATTTTTCCCTCACACCTCCATATGTTGCTGAAACTTTGCCGAATTTTCTCCAGATTTGAAAGTGATTTTTTTACATTCAATAAACTCCATGAAATCATTTTTCATCTAAAAACATAAAAAAACACAGCAATATTAGAGAAAATGGATCGAAATAATGAAGAATGAAGAGAAAACGAAGATTTTTTGCCAGATAACTACGAAGTCTCCAAATCAAAAATCTTCATATCTTGAAAAATACAAGTCGAGATCAAGATGCCATCTTTTGAAAACTTTCTCATTTTTCAAGATGATCAAGATGCAAAAAATGGGAGGTCAAATGGTGCCCTAAATCATTTGTTTCAACAAAAATCCCATTTCATGCCCTAGCTCACGTTTGTTGGATTTCTCAACAATCTAATGGTCAGATTGAGCTAAAAACTTACACACTAGACTCTAAATGAAAAACCTATCACAATGGAGTTTATTTCATCATGATCGAGACAAAAACCAGACCTAAAATTTTTGAGCTCCTTTAATGGCTGCCATGGCATCTTCTTGCCCAAAGCCATTACCAGTGAATTTTTTAAATTTAATTTCTAAGCATTCTAATGGGAATTCGAGAATGTGACCGCGACGATGAGTGAGTCCGAAAAAATATGTTCTATCACAAACTCAAGCAGTGGAAGTCCACTTTCTAAAAATAGTAATTTTTCCTATACAAACTTGCTATGTTTGGGAAGTCACCATCAAAAGTGGCTATGGCAAAGGCAGTGTGCACTGAAGATCACCAGAAGCTAGAATGATTGTCCAAAGCAAAAATAGTGAAAATGACCACTTACTAAAAATAGTAAACCCCCTATATGGGTGCTTACTAAAAGTAGTTGTCACCCCAATAAGAGGTCGATGTGAAGGCAGTGTGCGCAAGAGCAAAAGAGGGAGTTCATCACATCAAGATGGTCAAGAAGAGGCAAAAATCACCTCTCACCAAAAATAGTAAGTCTTCCATTTGGGCACTTACTATTAATAGTAAGTTACACTCAAAGGGAAATTTTGGCACAATGGGACATAAAAGGATAATCATTCAGGGAACATCATCATTCGAGATCATCTATGGGCATTTCTCATAGGGAATTCGAGGTCCATCCCAGGGAACTTGATAGTGTCTTTTGATACTCACTTCATGATTCTGGTCACAGTATATCATGTGCAAGGTGGAAGTTGTGGTCATTGGCAGAACAATTCATTCAATAGTGTTCTTAAACACTCAACCCAAGGTGTCCTGGAACCATCCAAAGGAATTTATCAAGGTGCAAAGGATTCAGAGATTCAGAGTTCATCACATTGGATCATTTCATCAAGTCATCTGGAAGGATCAGCGGGCTTTATCAGAGGCAAAATATTTTGTCGTCAACATCATTCTTCTTTCTTCTCCTTTCTACTCTCTCTCTCTCTCTCTCTCTCTCTCTCTCTCTCTCCCCCAAATTTCTCTCTCTTCTCAATGTTCTAATTTTGTGTTGGGGTTGCACTTTTCCTATGTCTTAATGTTTCTAATGTAATAAGTCACCTTTATGTTATAAAAAGGGACTTAATGTTTTCCTAGGAAGGCGAAGAGTCTTAAGTCATGTTGAGACATACAAAGAGTCATTGGGGAGTATGTGAAGAGTCATTTCTCTTCCTATAAATTATAAAGCCATTCCCATTTCAAAGGGTTGGTGATTGATTTTGTAAACTCAAGAGTGTATTGTACTTTGAGAGAACAAAGGAGATAGCCATTTTCTTCCATTTCCCCCTCACTATTTTTCCTCCATTCCCACACTATGTACAAATTTTGTTTAAGAAATCAATACAAGAAGAAGGAGTTTCTATCCTTTTTTGACTGAGGGATTTATTGATACTTTGTGCTCATAAATTCTAATCGGTCTTGTTTCTATTTACAGAGTTGTTTCTTCTCATAAATGCATGTGTTGAAATTTCTAACTAGTGTGTGTAGGAATATGATTTTCTACCTATAACATTAGTTCTCCTATCTCATTTCTCACTCCCCTTTCCCACTTTACAGACAAATTCCTCTCTAGCAAATAATTGCTATCTTTTTCACAAGGTCAGTGGAGTGCCTCTGTTGGATCCCGGATTGAAAGGCCACCACAAAATGTACCTTTGTACTCACACATGTATATAAGGCAGCTACACTTTGGTTAATTAGAGGGATTTATATTCCCAAAGCATTGTCAAGAAACCCACCAATTTAACCTCAAAAATTTCTCACCAACAGAGCACGATTTTGACACACACAAAAAACTGCATTGGGTCTAAAGGTAGTTCAACACTCGGTCGTAAGATCCTCGTTTAATGTATGAGGAAAATCCAATCCCTCATTTGCATTATTTTATTTTTGGTTTTTGATGTGATTTTGAGGTTTGTATAGGTCATTAGTTTATCGCAGTTATCAATGACATCAACAATCATTATGCAACATACTAGTGACAAGTAGTGAAAGACATCTAATATATCGCAACCCTCCAAAGGAGGTTTTTTGAGGTTCTCGAGTAGTCATAGGCACCCATAACATGTTTGCATTGCTCGTGATCTCCCTAACCCATTCTAGGCACCCTAGTCTAACATATTCCAACATATCTACATTTTTTGTGTTTTATTACGACAATCTACACTTCATATTTTCCAGTTTGTCGGTTTTGTGCACCTTTGGGATCATAGTGAAATAACTAAGTCATTTTATCTCCTCATTTACACTTATGGTTTTGAATTTTGGTTACTTATTTACTTGGGTCAGATCTATATTGCATTGCATATTTAATTTACAATGATGTTACATGTTAGATTAGGCATTTTATTCATTTATAAACATGTTTTCAATCGATAACTATGCCCAAGGTGGGAATGAAAGTATCATTAAAAGTGTGTAAGACATTATGTGATTGAGAAATGATGGTATCAGGTAATTGAAGTTGTTTAAAGGTGTGAGACGAGATGATATTGATGTTAGCACCATTATGATTCATAACTCTTAACCGAGTGTTATTGATTTGGGAGGTGACAAAAGGAGGAGGTCATGATCCTCGATTTTAGTGATGGAATTTTAGAATTGTCAAATGAGATGGTTGTGGTCATTTTTAGGGTGCCAAGGAATTTGGTGAATGGTGAGGTTCATCTCGATGGTACTAAGATGGCTTGAAGGGCTTCAATCATAACTTATCGATGTTACGAGGAATTTTTGATAAGTTCATAAAGGGACAATTTTGCATGTGCTTGGTGTAATTGTTTGAGGAGTGTATTATCTATGGAGGTTGTGGATTGATTATGAGGTCTTTGTAAGGATGAAAACCTCGGCATAAGAAGATGATGGATTATATGGTTCATGAGGAGCGACGGAGATAGATATTTTGGACTTGTCTTGATTTTCATCTTTCAAATCTTGGGTACATACTCTCTTGGCAATACATATAACATCTATTTGGAAGAGATGGATTTGATTTACTGAAAATAGAATTAAATATAATTAGAAAGTAATCGATATGATAAAATATAGTAAATATATCGATTCTAAGCACTCAAGCATTGTAAAGTGCTAAATAGGATTGAAATAGTGTCATAACTTCTCTCTCGTAAATTATGAGACCCGAGAATGATGCCGACACAGTGCTTGGTGCTGGATAGGGGTGCCTAGGTGCTAGTGACTAGTCCTAAGAACTGGTGACTACACGTGAAGCTCATAATCTACTTTCTTTTGTGTCTCTAGGGTTTTGGTGCCACTTTCGACTACTACCTAATATTTACTCTTTGATCACCTGTGGTACTTGAATTTGCAAGATAAACCCTGGATATGCACAAGCTCATAGACACATCAAATCAGAATTAAAATTGTAATATGCAAACTCAAAATAACCCCAAAGGTCACCAAAAGCATGAACTAATGACCGAGCATTGCACTACATTTTAAACTCCATGTAGTTCTTTATGCTTGTGTGTGAAATAATGTCCTTTTGTTTCCCTTGTGCCAATGACACCAAGATAGTGGGATTTTAGTGAGATAAAATGCAAATGTGTGATATGAAATTGAGCACTTCCCCTTCCTATATAGTGTATGTAGCCAAAAATGCAATCCCTTTGATGGTAGTGATAATATGTAGATGTGATTGCCCCTTAGAATTTCCATCCAGAATAATAGAGTGTATGTTGTGTATATATATGGATCTCTTGTTTTAATTTTGACACTAGTGACACAAAAGGTTGACTATGAGTTCGGGATAAGGATTAGAAAACTAGAAAGGCCAACCAAAAATGTCTGAGTAAAAAGAACAAAGAGGATAGAAGCGCACGAGTGCCAAAGTGTCTAAGGATAAACGAAGATAGATTTGAAAAGAAAGACATATAAGGATCCTTGTGACTTGACCAGAACTAGGTACAGAAAGGAAAAATGTGAGAGAGGAAAATAATAGAAATAATCAAAACAAGTGGATCGAAAAGGATTGTGTCACCAATGAATAATTTTCTTACTTAAGATCCATGCATATAACAACATAATTAATGGCATAGTAAAATAGTAGTATGTGCGTGATTTTGTGTCTATATTTCCCCCCTTTATGCTATTTGAATGAAATTCAAGTAGTGTAAAGGAATTAAGGAACATACCTATATAGAGTTCGGAGAAGCCATGTTGTAAAGTGCATGTAGAATGTAGAAACTTGTAGCATGGAAAACTATGGATATATCGAACTAGAGATAGCGTAAGTGGAGATAGCAAACTATCGTAAGGAGCACTAGGAGAAGTACTTGAAATGGTTTGGAGATCTTGAATTGTTTCTAAAGGATATCAAAGAGGTAGGAAGTGATCAATTCCCAACCCGATTTTGTTTGTAAATGGGAGGATTTGATCTTCCTACTGCCGGAGGAATAGTGGTTGGGAGAGAGGTATAGTTTTACTCTCCATCCATGACTACATCCCTAAAAGCTCCAACCACTACAAATGGATAAAGACCAAATTTAGTTTCGATTAGTTCCATTTGAAAAAGTGTTTGTTCCGATTGAAGAACCCATATAGGAGTAGTATAGGAAAGGAAATGACGTCTCATTGCCCCTACTCCTATAGTAATGGGTGTTTTTATTTGAATAATTCTAGATGACTTCCAAGTTAGGTCATCTAGAAGTGATAGTAATGTAGTGTAGCTCCCAAGTTAGGTCATATAGGGGATATAGTAATGAAGTGTAGCTCCCAAGTTATGTCATCTAAGAGATATAGTAAGTGTGCTTATTGAACCGATTGATTTATTTTCTTTGAATGATAGAATATTGCTTTGAGATTGTGTACTTAGTAAATTACTCATGGAGAGGTTTTTGTGCTTTGACCCCATATTAGGTCATTTGGGGGAATAAATTTGAAATAGTAGAAAGTATTTCTTTGAGACTGTGTACTTAGTGAATTACTCATGGAGATGTTTTTGTGCTTTGCCCCTAGATTAGGTCATTTGGGGAATATATTTGAAATAGTAAAAAGTATTGATTGTAGTATAAAATGATTGTTCCTTTGTTCGAATGAGATCAAAGCAAGTTGTAATAGTAATATGTTAGGAGTGTTGATTGACTATATTATAACCTGAGAGGGATTATAAGATGATCCCAATTGTATGCCCCCATTTTGGTGAAAGGGTGAAGGGAAGAGAAATGAGCATCAAGTTGAAAGAAATATGTATAAGATGTTGTAATAGTAAATACAAAATAGTATAGGATAATATAGTCATAATGTGAATAGATATTGAATAGTACATGTGCCAAATTTGAATATGAGATGTTGAAATTTGCATGGTATAGTGCTAGAGGAAATTATGATCCATATGGTGCAAATTACGAGATAAATAGAGTTACGAGGCTTAATATACGAGTGAAACTAGGAACCATGTATTAGTTGTTGCAAATAGTAACTATAATATGTGGTAAATAAGAATCACTATATATAGTAACATGGAAATGTGCATAGTATTTCATTTGTATCAAGATCAATTAAGAATTGGAGCTCGAGATGTGAGGATGCCATGTGTTAGAGTACTAAGCTTGACTAAATTTGAGAGAGTAATGATGACTATGGCTTTGTAGAAAATCGATGAGTTGGTAAATGTGATTGTTTTTGTCAATTTTAGGAAAATTTGAGTTTTTGTATTTTTCAGCTTTTTCTACCTATGTGGAAGTGGTCGGGCATTTTTATCCCTAGGGACACTAACACCTAGTTGTAGGCGCTAGTGACCTATGTCTAGAAACCCATGACCTGCTCCTAAGTAATGGCATCCTAGAGCAGGGATTGGGTAGTGTATTGTGAATTGCCGATATTCCGATTAGTTTGATGCTATGATAGTGATTTTTGCAATATGTATGGTGTGCTAATGGAAGTGATTTAACAAAAATAGAATTTTATATAAACCATAATTATTGCAAATTCATTTATGATAAATAAATGCTAAAGTATAGATTTGACACAAGTAATAAACAAGTAAAATATAAAACCGTAAGTGCAAGAGAGGGAAATAATGACTTAGCTGATTTAACGCCCGATATTGAGACTATGTAGACTAGAGAGATTGATAAACAGAGAGGGTGGAATGTCACAAATGTTCTCTATAAATTCTGAAACTATCGAACAAGGATGCACCAGAAGCCTAGACTGGGCAAGGGTGCCTAGGTGCTTGAGACCTCTACTCGGGTGACTGTGATCGCACAGAGAGCTCGTAACCTAGTTTCTATGGTGTCGCAAGATGATCATTGATAGTCAATGTTGGTCACCTGTATGTCACACTATGATTGTAGAATTCACTTGTAACCTACAAAGAGATGATGACCTTGTGAGGTAGAAATAAAGGAGAGAGAATAGAGATTTTTATCTCTTATTATTCTACTAAACAAAGGAACCACGTATAATATTTATAGGTACGTGAATAAACAAGAACCCCCTAAATGGATGGAGAAGTTACAAACAAGAAGGAGAGAATAATGGAATAGATAGGAACTAGTCTAATAATAAAAATTAAGTACATAGACTATGCTAACATTCCCCCTTATTACATTATTCTTGCAAATGTGACCTCTGAAGAGATCAAATTTAACTTTTCCAAGAGCCTTGGTGAGAATATCAGCTACTTGTGCTTCTGTAGGACAATACTGGAGCTGAATATGATGGTTCAAGACATGCTCTCGAATGAAATGATAGTCAATTTCAATATGTTTCGTTCGTTCATGAAATACTGGATTTTGCACAAGCTTTAACACACTTTGATTATCGCAATAGAGAACAGGTGACTATTTTTCAGGAATTCCCATGTCATCCAAAATGTGACGTAACCATATTGCTTCGCACACAGCTCCTCATGTGGTGCAATATTCTACCTCTGTGGATGAGATAGAAACAAAATTCTGCTTCTTGCTTATCCATGAGATGGGTCTAGATCCGAGATGAAATATGTATCATGTAGTTGAATTCCTGTCATCAATAGATCTAGCGTGGTCCAAGTTGACGTATCCCTATAAGAATAATTGATCATTCTTCTTATATTCTAGACCATAATCAAATGTTCCTCGAGACATATCTCAATACATGCTTTGCTTGTTCATAGTGACATTGCTTTGGCTCCTACATGAACTTGGAAAGATAGCTGATGACAAAGCATAGATCTGGTCTAGTATATGTCAAGTAGATGAGCCCTCCAATAAGTTTCCTGTAGAGTGTAGCATCTACTTGAGGTGAGTCCTAGAATCTTGAAAGTTGCAAGCCTTTTTCCATGGGAGTGGATATAGGTTTACAATCAGACATTATGTACTTTTCCAGGAGTGTCTTGGCGTACTTTATTTGGGAGACAAAAATGTGATGCTCCTTTTGCCATATTTCCAAGCCAAGACAATAATGTAGTAGCTAAACTCGGTCACAATGCCCCATAATCCTTCAAATTGAAGGATTTTCCTCATTTTTGTTTTCCAAGCCACAAAATTGGGCCCTTTAAGTAATTGAGCATCGGAAAGAAGCAACTTCACAAAGAGGCATCGTAATAAAATTATTTATTTATTTATTCAAGAGTTATTACAACTTTTACTCATTGATGAGAAGTACTAGCTCGTAGATGCTCTCGATACTTGTGTGTTGAGAGACGACGACGCTTGGTGGGGAATTCTTCTTCATCTTCACAATCGACATTGTACCTAGATTCTAACTCTTCCCGAACTTACTTTGCTTGAAACCGACGTCGAAAAGGAAATATTCAAGAAGTCCTTGTCGAAGACTAGATTTCCGGTGTTCTGAAGCTCATTTAGCAAAGCAAAGTAGAACCCAGAGCTCTCAAGAGCTTCTTCATGGTGTTCTCTAGCTGGTAAGTTGATGTTGTGGCTTTCAATAGTCTCGATCATTTCATTTACACTTGACATTCAACGTCACTTTGAGAGACTCCAAGTTTCTTCACCGGCAATTTTTTTAATTATTGTAAGAGACTTTTAGGCTTTCACGAAGCCAAATTCTCCTCTCCTCTGTGTTTCATGTAGTGATGAATGGAGTTCTTGTAGGGAAGAATGGTCCTCGGATAATAGAACCTTTAGCCTTCCATGCTCCACACACACTCTATCCACGCAACAAGCAACTTCTAGCTTGTTCCTCCTCTATGCAGGTGTGAAGATCATGCATGCACCAGAAGTTTGTAAAATAGAAAAAAATAAGAAATTTATATATTCTTTTCAAAGATTTCTGCACATTTTCAAGTTGAATTCTACGACTCGACCAAACATGGCAACACATATGATGATGCTCATATTTCTACGCATGCTCTATTGGTTGCTGATGCTCCTCGTAACTTCTTATTCTTATTGTCCACACAACATAAGAGTTCGAAAGAAAAAAACAAAAGACAAACTTACTCTTTACTCCACGTGTGCAAAAGTCTTTATGTAGCTATGCAGACTTTGAGGACTTCTACGTAGATATATGTAGCTCCACGCTATTTTCTCCACGTAATTACATGCAAGCCACTTGTAATTTGTTTGAGTTCCACGCAAGATGAAGATCAACACCATGCATCCTCTCTCCTCTCCACGCACAGATATTGGCTTTAATTCCACATTTTGTATGTTGAGGTGCTTTTAAATATTCACGCAGGTACCTGGTCTTTTCCTCTAGGAAGCAGCAAAAAAGAACTTTAATCCTCCAAATTCCACGCAGATATGTATGTCCACGCAGGTTTTGCAAAATACATGGTTTTCAAAAATAATTTGCTGGGAAAATCCTCCTTCACACAGGCTGAAAAAAATCAAACCTTACCACACTAAATTACATGCAATTTCATCCTTCACACAACCTCCTTCCAAGTTGGATGGATTAATTTTTCAGAAGCACACGCATAGGTCCGAGTCATTGATGCTCTGATACCAAAATGTGAGGCATAAATAAAGGAGAGAGAATAAAGATTTGTTATCTCTTATTATTCTACTAAACAAAGGAACCATGTACAATATTTATAGGTACGTGAATAAACAAGAACCCCTAAATGGATGGAGAAGTTACAAACAAGAAGGAGAAAATAATGGAATAGATAGGAAGTAGTCTAATAATAAAAATTAAGTACGTAGACTATGCTAATAGACCTACAGAACCCTCAAACTACATCAAATCCCAAAAAGAAAAGATGTAATATGGGGAGTTAGATTGACCTTGATAGTCACCCGGTTGAGTGAGCTTACAATCGAGCATTGGACTACATCTCAGAATCCATGTAGTTCTTGTGCATGTGTGAAAGAATTGTACCCTAGGAAGCCCTTGTGCAAGTGCACTTGATAGTGGGTGATAACTAGATGTACTAATGTAAATAGATGTGTGGATGGAAAAATGAACTTCCCCTTTCTATACAATGTATGCATTCCCTTATCCCTTGAATGAAAACTAGATGGATGCCTTTGATGCTCTTATATGCAACCGTAGGTGATGATAATAGATGCTTAGAGCTTGTTCCTTTATATTGGTCACATAGATGTCTATTTATATGATTCCATTCATTGAATTTTTTAATTGACAATTGGAAGATTGACCCATAGTAAAATAAGATGCCCAAAAGAAGTGTGTAAGATAGAGAAAGGTCAGGGGTACCTAGAGGAGATGATGAAGCTTGGGCACTGACATCTAGGCTGGGTGCTTGTGAGCAAAGTCATAGAAGATAAAAAAGTGAAGCTCTGACTGGGTTGTAGGGTGTAAAAGACCCAAAAGAAGACAATAAATAAGAAAAGGGGTCAAAGATAGCTATCAATTACTAGTTTTATCACTTAGGAATCATATGAACGTATGTATGCTTTTAAGACCTAGAAATGTACCCAAGTGCATGATTTTGTGTCTATATTTGCCCCCACTTTATGTTATTGAGTAAATAATCAATAACATAAAGTAGATAAGAGATGGGTACTTGATAGCCATGTAGAGTGTGATGGCGATAGCATGCCAAAGACACAAGTGAAAGAGCGAAGTGATAAAAAATGAAGTGTGGAAGCTAAGAAAGAGGAGGTGACCCTAGGGGTGAAATGTATTATGTGTTACCGTGTTGCACCTATTATTGTGCTTGATCTTGGTTTGCTTCTTGTTACATCTTAAGGATGGACCTACAAAAGAAGAAAAAGAGTAATCAAAGTCATATATTATGAAAACTTTGTAACAATATGTAAATGCGTGTAAAACGTAGTAAAAGGAAAGTGTGCACTTGATGATCATAAGCGTACAAGGATAAAGAGATGTCCAAAAATTTTGTGTAGAGAATTTTTTTGGGTGATATCACGCCAAGAATGATTTTTTTGGGTGATCTCACACCAATAATGAGTTTTTTGGGGTGATCTCACACCAAGTGTGAATTTTTGGGAAATCTCACACCAAATGTGATTTTTTTGGGTGATCTCATGCCACAACATAAGAGTGTTGGGGAGAGAGGTCTAGTGTTATTCTCTTTCCATGACTGCTTCCCAATTATACACCACTATAGATGGTGTGATCTATGTTTAGTTCCATATTTTTCTATGTTGTTCCATATAAAAACTAGAGAAAGAATGCATTCTAATTGTTAGAGGACTATGCGTGTACTTGTGAAACTACTTTGTGAACTATTGAAACTGCATTGATATGAAAAGTAGTTGCATCTTCCCCTAGGACATAAGAACTTAGGAGATGTCAAGAGTGCCTAGGAGTTAGTGTTTATATCTCAATGCTGGAGTTGGTGTTGAATTGAGGACCCAAGTCGATTCTCGTGCCATTTTTGTAATCGTAGCCTATTCTGTTCATGTACTATGCATATCTAAAATGTATCTATCGATTACTATATGGGGTGACTGATTCATCCAATGCATGCCCCCTCATTTGGGGTGTATGCAATGTTGCTAGGAGAATGCAACCCAAAGGAGAGGACTGATGCTAATCTAAAACGATGCCCTATAGCGAGGAGGGAATGTGGCATGGTAGAAACCAAGGAACATGCAAAAAAAGTGGCTAGATGCATATGTTAGTAGAAAAGTAACAAACATGTAATAGAAAAACAATTTAACAAGCAAATGTGCATACAAGATGGACTGAAAAAGTGGGTTTCAAATGTGGGACATCACTCACAATGTCACAAGACAATCGAGCCAAAGCAGCCAAAAGCATACAAGTAATGATCAAATAAGACATAGGGCATAACCCGTAAACAATGTCATATAATAGCAAGCAATGGAAAGCAAAGAGTAACAAACAACCATGGTGGCATATAGTCTTGTAAAGTAAATGCTGCACATGAAGCACCTGTTAGCATGTTAGAAAGATAAAAAGTATGTCAAAGTGTGTATAGATCAATGGAAAGTAGTGTGCTAGTAAGAAGAAGTAGTAAATAATGGAACAATAACACATGTGATGTGTAAGAGTAGTAAATGTAGATGCCCTAGGAGCCTCGGTGGGACTGGTAAGAGGTACAATGCCAAGCATCATTACTACATGTAAAGATCTATAGAAAATATACATTCACAACTAAAGACCAAGTGAACGTGCATGTGTATATAGAAAAGATATTGACATACTAAGTATCCATCTAACAGGGAAACAAAGTGTACATGTAAGTATAAGCAAACAAGAATATGTACAACCAAGATATGCAATATGATGTGTATGAGTGAGATGGAATGGTATGCAATGTGAATCTATTAGTAGTAACGTGCCCCCAATGAATGTGTATGAATGTGTATGAGATGAGGTTCATTTATAAAATACCCCTCAAAAATCAAGAATGAACCATATAAAAAGAGTGTGTCATCGGGAAATGGTTTGATAATGTGCGCTAGAAAGATAGGTCATGAAACAAAGAGCATAAAGTGTAGAAGAAGGTGAGGTTCATTTCAGATTGAGACCCTTAGCGGTTGAGTATGAACTGTGGAACTAGAGTGCGTCATAGGGTAGTATGATGGATGTGAGGTTCATGGATGTAGCGTGTGATGTTCATGGATCTAGTATGTACTAAATAGTCACGTGTGAACCTTAACATAAGAGTGCATCATAGGTTTTTAACGATACAAAGTGTATCAAGGGGTTTTTGATGATGCTTAGGAAATATTAGACATTTAGGCATGGAGCATCCAAAGGCATGAGATGATAAAGACATTTGATAAAAATACAAGTGAGGGTGAAGCTATGATTCCCCCCAACTATGTGAGTGATGGATATCTACATGATGACATGAGAAGGACCTTGACATGGTGGTGGATTTTGATATGGGTCTTGAGGATCAAAATAAGGAATAGTTTTTTTGAAAAAATGAATTGGTGGTAGCTTATGTGGGATTGATAATGCTTTGTTGAAGACTTAAGAGGAGTAAGTGTTGGACCAAATTTGAGAGGTGGTTTCTTTGTTTGATTTGGTAATGTTAGAAATCAAAACTCCTTAATAAAGTGTAGTAGTGTATTATGAGTATTTAATCAAAAATATGCAAGACAATAATAATACCGAACAAATAATATATAGTAGGAAACCATTTTAGGAGAAAAACCGACATTGAAACTAAGGCTTTATTAGGAACACCGATTCTAAAGCATACAATATCTTGGTTTCGGTTGAGAACCCACTCAACCTCGTGAAGCACCCACTTGAAGATAAAGAGCACCCACTCAATATATTTTATCAAGTTCCAACTTGCAAGGAACACCCACCCCTAAAATCTAAGCACCCACTTATAAATATGATATCAAAAATGCATTGATCATTTAGAATCGAGATTACTTACACAAAATATTATGATCACTTTTCTCAATATTTGTAGGCTAGCTCTTTCAGACTTAAACACTTAGCACTTTCTATCTTTGCACCTCTATTTTTAGCTTTATTGCTCAACTGCTCGATCACAATAATGTTCTTCTCATTTTTATCTTCTGCTTCTAAATACTCTATTTAATCAACAACTCTCCATCTGTTGGCTCCTTGTGGTATCTCTTCCTTTGTCACTCCTTCAAGTCAAATTCACCTCTTTTCTTTCTTGAGACACACCATATTCTTACATGGAATATAGATTTATAGTTGATAAAAACTCCTCATCACTTCCTTGGTGTGTCGCTCACCCCTCTTTGTACCTCTATCTCTTGTAAATCTAATATATTGAATGAATTTAACCTCTTCCCGAGTTACTCTCTCTATATTTGGATTTAAAGCTTGAATTTTCTATTTTTCTTAATTGCATCAAATATCCAATATGTTAATTCAGGGGGGCCATTAATGAATTTTTTTCTAAAAATAGATTTCCCATCATTCTAGGATTTTCAATTGATCAAAAAGAACGATCCTCATTTCCTCTCTGATATTTAATTGTGCCTAGAAATTAGGATTTTAGATTTCATGATATAGAGGATGTAATCAGTTTTCCACAAAGTCAAAGAGCATTAAATTCTGACACCTAGAGCTCGAGATATTTCAGATCGGGTTTGGTGTTTTTGTGAAGCACAAGTTACACAGTCCGTAATATACTACCTTTTGATCCTTTTCAAAACATTTATCCATTTCCTTCATTGATAGAATAAATCAAAATTGTTCCATAGTGACAAGGTTCATCCGTTACATTACATATCCACACTTCACTCTTTCCTTTTATTGTGGCTTTGTCCTTTGATCCGCAACTTTTCTCCTTTTATGGCAGCTTTTCTAGTCTTCCACGACTTTTGTCCTTTGCCCGTGGATTTTCCTCGGTCTATCGCAACTTTGATCTTTTTCCCATGGATTTTCTAGTTCTTCACGCGTTCTCTAGTCTCATGAGACTTTCTTCTTATGTCGGCAGATTTGTTATTTTTTCCTGCGACTTCCACTAAACCTCCATGGCCTCCTCTAGACTTTGGTGGCTTCCTTTAGACTTCTGTGGCTTCATTCTTATGTCCACGAAATTCTTCAAATCATCCTAGAATCATTCGATAATAATTTGGTTCAAAGTTACGTATAATTAACACAAGAAATAATATTGTATATTGATTGAGCATCATAGGTTACAATTAAATAGGGAGGATGTTTCCTATAAAATAGGAAACTTCTTATAACAAATCTCCCTAAATACGTGAGTGCTTTTAACCACTATTAATCACGTATATAACAACTAACAAATTTAACCTATATACCAACTTACTGTAATATAATATTTTAACATACAAAGAAACATATGGAGCACTAACAAGGATTATTCCTAACATTCACCCCCTTAGTGTGAACATGGGGAAAACCTATCTTTGTACTTGCACTGCTTTCATGATTAGGTGATTTTTACTACAGGATGATCACAAACCCGTCATATGGTTTTCAAATGGTTAACCAAGAACAAAAAAATGGTGGTTTTCAATTGGATTACCACAAACCAAAAATGAAGGTTTTTAAGTGGTTTACCTACAACCACATCATGATGTGCCAAGTACTATTATCAACCCTCATCACATCTCAATGTAGGGAATAACATATGATTTTTTTCTGAATTCTACTGCTCATACACACATAGAAAATGTTGACATAATGGAAATGGAACATTGGGATCATGTTCCCCCATCAATGTGAAATTTACACTTATTCAATCAGGAACATTGAAACTGGCACTTTGAAAAACACAAAGTGAAATCACACAACAAAATGAAAAATACACATGTCACCAAACCTTCATACAACCCTTTTGTTGGCAACGATAAGAGGTTTCTGATTGACCTCCAACCTCCATTTGCCTCCATCCTCTATGAAAATCTGCTAACTCAACAAAATGTACTTTTGAAGCTCAAATGCATACCTTGAACAAACGTCAGATTCCACCGAAAATGTGCCTGTAAGGCATTTTATTTTTACAATTTTGACATCTTAATAAGACTCAAAAAGAATGACTTAAACAGACTTTGACAACAAGACTTATATGGATTATAGGTGACAAAATGACAATGACAATACAAACTTTGACAATTGACTCTTTGAAAAATATATGAACTTGACGATTTATATGACATCATTTTGACTCGAAAATTAAATGACATGGAAGATGCTACCTTATTAGAAAATTATATAATTATGTAAACAAATGGAGTTAGATTCATTTATAAAACTCAATTAAAAAATAAAACTTAAAAAATACACTTATAACGACCCTAGATGACACAATAATAAAGGACTAAATTCAATCACATATTAAATTTAACAATCTAAGTGAAACTTTTTATACCACATTCTAAATAGCCATTAATAAAATTTGTTGACCTTCTTGACACAACAAGTAAAAACTATTTAGACTATAAACTATTAATAGTGTGAAATGGAACAAGAATCTTAAACATTATACTTCCTTATACTAATTTTTTTGGAACGAAGGCTTAATAAAATTTTGATAACTTTGCATTCCATGACACATGGAAGAATAGGATGCTCACCTAGATTGCATGAATGCGTAAACTATGCATTATTGATTTTGATAGGGCCACTTTGTGGGAAGTTTTGGAGGCTCATGCAGCTGAGACCGAATGCATTGATGTATGATTAACAGTTCAATATCATGTCAACACCGAAATATTTAATTGATTCTCTTAATTCTTAATAGAAAATCCTTGACATTTTCTAAAATGTTCCTAGTTCATTCAAATTCAACGTTGAACGCAACTAAAGGAACATACCAAGCCGTAGGTGCTTGGGAGTGGATCAGAAGGAATAATTGTAGAGTTTATTGATATTACAAATAATGCCTCCTCAAGAGTACATGAAACCATCGATCACTTCCTCACAAATATGTGCGAATCGCACTAGATTCCCAGTGGCATGTCTCGCAACCATAAACTTGGTTGCTCTAGACTATTCTAGTAATAAATAAAGCCGCACACTTGACATGACTCCATATAATAGAGTAACCATATATCAAAATTCCATTCGTGCACCTATGGCAAAATTCAACATTGGCGATGAGTTAGAATTCTACGTTGGAGGAGCACATGTAGTCCACCATCCATGAGGTAGACATTTAAATGAATACACAAAATCCAATGTGAATGTTGTCCCCTCCAAATAAATATCACTCTGATACCAAATAATAATTTGGTTTAGGTTGCAGAGAATTAACACAGTAAATAATATTGTATATTGATTGAGCATAATAGGTTATAATTAACTAGGGAGGATGTTTCCTATAAAATAAGAAACTTCTTATAACAAATCTCCTTAAATATGTGAGTGGTTTTAACCACTATTAATCACGTATATAACAACTAAAAAATTTAACCTATATACCAACTTACCGTAATATAATATTTTACCATACGGTAAACATATGGAGCACTAACAAGGATTATTCCTAACATATGAAACATATTTGAAAGATGTCACTACCAATAAACCTTCACATTTCTCTTGCAACATCTTTCTTGAACTGCTTTCTGAAGCTTATTAAAGAATTGTTAACACCTTTTCATATATGGTTGAGCTTGAGAAACCTGCACAACACTCTTTTTCCATCAATGCAACTTGACATCAATGAAAACACTCAAGACAATGAAAAAGGTCCAACCAACTCCCCTTTGTCATTGATGGTAATTTTCTCAAAAACACTGAACCCTTGATGGGAAAAAAATTTCAAGATGGTTTTTGATTTCACTCTCTCTCCCTTTGAAATATATGAAAAAGGGTCATAAATTACACACAATGATCAAGATGCTCCCCTAGGCTAATGCTTCTCACTTAGTTGTATAGCTTTAACACACCTTTTGCTCCATGTCCATAAAATCAATCCATGTGATCTCGATGCATACTTTGATGAAATGAGCTAGTAGACTAGCTCCCCTCTCAGAAAACTTTATTACACTAATTAGGAGCTAATATTACATTAGAATTCTCTTGTAACTTTTCTCCACACTTCCTAGTTACAGGTGGGATCAAGAATGACCCCCAATTCATTCCTTAGGTGCTCAAATGTTGCTTTTGGTAATGGTTTTGTCATGATATTTGCAATTTATTCTTTTTTGCTCACATACTTTAGGCTGATTTTCTTGTCATTCACTTGTTCCCTCAAGAAGTGATATATAATTGGGATATGTTTTGTCTTTGAGTGAACCACATGGTTCTTGGAAACACTTATTGCACTAGTACTATCACAGAGTAGAGGAATTGGGCTATTAGATTTCACCTTGTAATTCGTCATAGTCTGTTTCATCCAAAGAACTTGAGTACAACAAATTGCGGAAGCTATATAATTTGCCTCACATGTTGAGAGTTCCACTAATGATTTCTTCTTGATTAACCAGATACCCAAAATTTCCAATAAAGAATGCTCCTCCACTTGTGCTCTTCCTATCATCAATGCTTCTTGCCCAATCTGCATTAGTATATGATTTCATGTTGAAATCATTACTTTAGGATACCACATTCCGTGTTCGAGAGTACCCATGAGATATCTCAATATCCTCTTGACTACCTTGAAATGGGTTTCCCTTGGATCTTCTTGAAATCTTCCAACTAGACCCACATCCTGCATGCAGGTCTTGATGTAGTGGAGTATAATATACTACCTATTATGGATCTGTACAAGGTTTTGTCGAATTTTGGTGAGCTTTCCTCTTTGCTCATCTTGCATCCCACTTCTATTTGTGTTCCTATAGGTTTGCATTCTTCCATCCTAAACCTTTTCAACATTTATTTGATATATTTGGTTTGGGATATGAAGATACCTTGGTCTGATTGACTAATTTGTAAGCCCGTAAAAGAATGAGATATCACCAAGCATAGATATTTCAAACTATTATTTCATCATATTATCAAATTCATAAGTCATCTTATTATTATCTCCTCCAAATATGATATCATCTAAATACACAATGACAATGAGTAGATGATCCCCTTCTTCTTTGATATAGAGATTACTATCAGCAACACCTTTTCTAAAACCTTGCTCAATGAGGTATGAATCCAACATGCTATACCAAGCTCTAGGATATTTTTTTAAGTCTATACAGATCATTTTTCAACATGCACACATAATATTTTCCATCAATTAGAGAAAATCCATCAGGTTGTTCAATATATACCTCTTCATTCATATAACCATTGAGAAAATATGATTTAACACCCATATGGAAAACTCTAATTTTATCAGTATCTTTGTGTGTGCCGTAAACAACTGATTGCTTCCATCCTTACTATAGGAGCAAAAATTTCATCAAAGTCAATTCCTTCCATTTGTTTATAGCCTTTGCAAATGATTCTTGGTGTGTGTTTTGTCACTTTTACTTTTTCATTCAATTTATTTCTGAATACCCATTTTGTTCCTATCACATTCTTGTCTTTTGGTCTTGGTACAAGCTCCCAGGTCTCATTATTTTCAATATGATCAAGTTCTTCATTCATGGCATCCACCCAATGCTAATCCTTGCTAGCTTCTACAACATTCTTGGGTTTTATCATGGATAGGAGTGCTATGTCTTCATGATTTTACTGATCTCTTAGTCTTCTTCTTGTGAGAATGTCACCTTCTTTGTTTCCAATGATCTAGTTTGCTAGATGATCCCTCTTGACTTGTCTTGAGGGTGTCTTGGTGTCTTGTCTTTCTTCCACTTCTTCATGTGTACTTTCCATTTCTTCATCATCTTCTTGATCTTCATGATTTTCATTGGGATGAGTGCTAGATTTGGTAGGATAAGACTCATCAAATTTTACATTTGTGCTCTCAATAATTTTCTATAACCTCTTATTGTAGCATCTATAGGCCACACTGACTGCTAAGTAACCAATAAATATGCCTTTATCACACATAGAGTTGAATTTTCCCAAGTTATATTTATCTCTTTTAATGTAACTTTTACTTCCAAAGACTCTTATGTGTTTTACATTCGTTGGACTATTTTTCCAAATTTCATAGGGTGTCTTGACACGTTTAGTCTCAATTGGGCTCTGTTTAGAATGTAGAAAATTATGTATACCGCTTCACTTGAATATCTATCGGAAGTTTAGATTCATTCAACATAATTATTTCCATTTCTTGTACAGTTTTGTTTCTTTCTTTCAACAACCCCATTTTGTTGAGGTGTTCTGGCGGTTGATAATTGTCTTCTAATCCCATGTTCTTCACAAAACTCATCAAATTCATTAGACAAAAATTATCCACCTCTATATAATCTTAAGCATTTGATTTGGTGTTCTTCTCATTCTCCACAAGTGCCTTGAAGGACTTAAATATTTCTAGAGCTTCTGGTTTGTGTTTTAAACAGATACCCACATCATCCTCGGTGTAATCATCTATTAAAACATGAAATACACATCTCCTTGTAAAATTTCAGTTCTTGTAGGCCCATAAAAATTTGTATAGATCAGTTTCAGAGGTCTAGTGGTAGAATACTCTTTGGACTTGAAGGATATCCTTGTTTTATTTCCATACAAGCAATCTTTGCAAAAGAGTGTTTCTAGTTTCACAATCTTTGACATGTGTCTCACACCACCTTTTGCACTTAATTTAACTAGATTTTCAAAGCTCATATGTCCCAATCTCCTATTCCATAGCCAAATATAATCAAATTTAGTTGTTAAGAATTTTTATTTATTTATTTCATTGAGAACATACATATTGTTCTTGGTGCATTTAGCTTTTTAAACTTTCTTTCCTGTTTTTTCATTGATAATATCACCGCCTTTATAATGGAATATAAAATTATAGCCTTTCTTACACATTTGAATCACACTTAATAGATTGTGCTTGAGTCCTTCAACATATAAAATATTCCCAAGAATAGTTTTCCATTGTCTAGACTCAAAGTTCCTTTTCTAGCTATGTTTACTTGAATTATTATCACCAAATCTAACAGCTCTCCCGATGCATTGTTTGATACAAAGATGAATTTTTTTGTCACACCGTCATATGACTAGAACAACCACTATCTAAGTACCATATTTTTTCTTCATCTTGCACATAAAACTTAATTTGTACTATTGAGAAAGACTCTTTTCTTTTATTGGCTTCTTCCTTTGCAACATACACCCATCTCTTTTGTTTAGGAGGTTTTTGTTTACTTGTTTAAGCTTCATGAAATTTCTTGTGATATTTGTAGTGAACAACATTATAGTTCATTCTAGTGTATGATGAATTATAGTTTCTTCCATAGCCTCTAACATATTTTCTACATTTAGCAGCTTTATGTCCAAACTGGTTACATGAAAAACAATAACCATAGAAAGAATGTGTGTACCTCATAACATAGGTGATTCTGGGAGCATTAGTCTTTCTCTTGGTGGCTTTGATGACTTATTTATTTATAACAGAAAGGTGCTTGGTATTGATGTAGTCTTATTTCCTTCCTTCTTTGCAGGATCCATTTCTTTGCTTTCTTCCTTGAAACCTATCCCCGATTTTCCATTTGTATCCCATTAACTCGCTCGCCTATCGCTTAGAATATTTGATCTCTTTTCTAGCTTCTCATACATTTCCAACTTGCTGGTCATTTGATTAATTCATCTACTCTCCACATGTAGTTTTCTATACTCTCATCATCTTTCATCTTTAGATTCTCAAACTGAGCTCTGTAGGTCTACAATTTGGCTAACTTGACTTTGTCATCTCCTTCATAAATACCCTAAAGCTTGGTCCAAATTTCCTTGGCAGTGGTACAATGCATTACCTTTACAAATTCAATTTCAGTTAGTCCACATAGAAGAGTGTTCATAGCTCTTGAGTTACACTCATATTTTTCCTCGTCTACTGCAGAAGTGATTGGGATGGTTGGAGGATTGTATACTTTCTCAAAAAATTCCCATATATCAAAACCAAGTGACATGAGATATGTCTTCATTCTTATTCTCCAGAATGCATAATTTTTTCCAGTGAAGAGAGGTGATCTAGGCACTGATAATCCACCTTGTGCTTGACTTACTGCCATTCTCTTGAACAAAGGATCTCCTCGAAGATGTTAAGATTATACCGTAAGGACTCACTCTGATACTAATTGTTAGAGATCATAAGCACTGAGAGGCTCGGGGATGAATCAATGTAGATTAAAACTTTTGAAACAATACCAATCCGAATTCCCTTTAATAAAGTGTAATAGTGTATTATGAGTATTTAATCAAACATATGCAAGATAGTAATAATAATGAACATAGAATATATAGTGGGAATATTTTTTGGGAGAAACACCCACTTTTAAATCAAGGATTTATTAGGAACACCAATTACAAAACATATAATAGCTTGGTTTTTGTTGAGCACCCACTCAACCTGTGAAACACCCTCTTTAGAATCTCCAAGCACCCACTTGAAGATAATTGAACACCCACTCAACATATTTTAGAAAGCTCCAACTTGCAAGGAGCACCCACCCCTATAATCTAAGCACCTACTTAGAAATATGATATTACAAATGCATTGATCACTTAGAATCGAGATTTCTTACACAAAATATCATGATCACTTTTCTTAATCTTTATATGCTTGCTCTTTCATACTTAAACACCGAGCACTTTCTATCTCTACACCTATGTTTTTAAATTTCTTTCTCAACTGCTCAATCACAATAATGATCTTCTCATTTTTATCTTCTACTTCTAAATACTATGTTTAATCAACAACTCTCCATCTATTGGCTCCCTGTGGTCTCTTTTCCTTTGTCGCTCCTTCAACTTGAATTCACCTCTTTTCTTACTTGAGGCACACCATATTCTTACATGGAGTATAGATTTATAGTTAATAAACTCTCCCCATCACTTCCTTGGCGTGTTGTGCACCCTACCTCACCTCTATCAATTTCAAATCTAATATGTTAAATGAATTTAACCTCTTCCCGAGTTAATCTCTCTATATCCAACTTTAAAGCTTGAATTTTCTATTTTTCCTAAGTGCATTAAATATTCAATATGTTAATTTAGAGGGCCATTAACGAAACAATTTCTAAAAATAGATTTCCCATCATTATAGGATTTTCAATTGATCAAAAAGAATGATCCTCATTTCCTCTTTGATATTTAATTGTGCCTAGAAATCAAGATTTTAGATTTTGTGATATAGAGGATGTAATCAATTTTCCACAAAGTCAAAGAGCATTAAATTATAACATCTGGAGCTTGAGATAATTCATATCGTTGGTGTTTTCGTGAAGCAAAAGTTATAAAATCCATAGTATAATGTATTTTGATCCTTTTCAAAACATTTATGCATTTCCTTCATCGATCGAATAAATCATACTTGTTCCATATATACAAGGTTCATCCATTACATCACATATCCACACTCCACTCTTTCCTCAGATTGCGGCTTTGTTATTTGATCCAAACTTTTCTCCTTTTATGACAACTTTTCTAGTCTTTCGTGAATTTTCTAGTCTATCATGGCTTTTCTTCTTTACCTATGGATTTTATAGTTCTCTCGCACTATCTCTAGTCTCACGCGACTTTCTTCTTATGTCCGCAACTTTGTTCTTTTTTTTCCCATGTCTTTCACTAAACCTCTATGACCTCCTCTAGTCTTTGACATCTTCCTTTAGACTTTGGTGGCTTTCTTCTTATGTCTCATGACATTCTTCAAATCATCCTAGAATCATTCTCAAACATATTTGAAAGTCATCACTACCGATCAACCTTCATATTTCTCTTGCAGAGTCTTTCTTGAATTACTTCCTAATCTTGTTACGTGACTTGTTAACACCTTTTCATACATGGTTGACCTTGAGACATATGCACACCACACTTTTTTCCATGAAGGTAGTTTGACATCAATGACAACACTCACGATAATGACAAAGGTCCAACATGTAATGTTCTAGAAGACTTGATAGGAGGAGGGGTTGGACTGATTTTGAGAGGCGGTTGCTTAATTGGAGTATGTTGCAAAGGCGACGCTTGAGTGACCGAAGAAGGAACATTAGAAGTGAGAGCATGATGATCATTAGTCATAGATTAATCAGATTTAGGAACCCACCGGGATGTAGCGCTGGAGATGAACATGTAGTAGCATTTTATGTAGAAAATTAAATGAGACCATAATGCTTAAGGTGGCCAATTTTTCACTTAAGAGCATAACAATCATTGTCATTATGTCCATTGATTCAATGATAATTATAATATGGATGACCTTGATATTTTGCAAGTTGATAAGGAGGATAGTAATGAGTAGATGGAAAGTTGATCAATTGATGAGTGAGGAGATGAGTAAGAATATCATGTTGCTTAGCATTGAAATCAAAATTGAGAGGTGCAGGAGCAGTAAGACTTGGGGTTCACTGATATGAGCACATGTGGAAGTCATAGAAGTAGAATGAGATGTAGAAGAAGAACTAACATGGGCTTGAGAAACATCCTTGAGATGTTGGATTTCAGATTTAAGAGATGTAATTATGGATTCCATAGCCTGAATTTTATCTTGAAACAAAGAGTGTAAAGCTTGAATGGAATCTAAGATGGGTTGATTGGATGGAGGATTAGGAGCAATAGAGTCATCAAATAGATGATAGAAAATGAAACTTAATTTGAGTGAATGGCGTATTGCAAGGGAAACACATAGTGTCTAGGGTTTTTTGAAGAACATCTATGCAAGATGGGTGAATTTGAAGACCTTAGGAGCCATTCAAGAAGACTCAATAGAATAGGGATCCGAATAACCAATCACGAGTGGGGTTTACCGAATGATTTAACAAAAATATTTTTTATGCTAAATCCTAATATTGCAGAGTCATGTATGATAAATAAATGCTAAAGTATAGATTTGACTCAAACAATAAGCGAGTAAAATATAAAACCCTAAGTAAAAGAGAAGGAAATAATGACTTAGCTGATTTAATGCTTGATGCCGGATTGTGCAGACTAGAGAGACTCATAGAAAAATAGGGTACACTATTGCAAATGTGCTATGTAAATTCTCAAACTATTGAACAAGGTTGACAAGGGCACCTAAACTAGAGCAAGGTTACCTAGGTGTCAAAGACCTCTAATAGGTGCTTGTGATTGCACATGAGCTCGTAACTTGGTTTTTCTAGTGTCATAAGATGATCACTCATAGTATTTTTTGGTCACCTCTATGTCACACTATGATCATGTAATTTTCCTGTAACCTGCAAAGAGATGATGACCTAGAAAACCCTCAAAATACATTAAATCCCAAAAAGAAAAGATGTAATATGGGGAGTCAGACCGATCCCGACGGTCACCTAACTAAGTGAAATTATGATCGAGCACTACACTTGTCAAGAAGATGAAATATAGCTCAAGGATGAAAGCGTGGAAGGTTTGGGCATGTAGGAACAAGGCAAATGGGAAGGCACAAAATTATAGTAGAACATGAGCGCGCTAAAAAATAGTTAGAGACATGACTTAGCCATTTTTGGTATGAGACTATTTTTGGGAAATGGAGTGTAGAGCACATAAAGATATAAAGACTTACGAGTTCACGCAAGGCTATTTTGAGAGTTGCAATTGTTTGAGTGCCATGCAGGGTTTTGGTCTAATAATAGGATCTATACTAGGTGTTAACTTTAGAAGATCAATTATTAACACTTGCATGCTTTTGTATTCTCTTATAAAGGCACATGCATATTATTAGAATGTAGCCTATTTTTGGAAGGAGCATGGGTAGTGAAAGGTAGTTCCCCACCCCTCTATATATGTATTGATTTACAAAGTTTGGAGAGACCGATTATTGTAGAGTTATGCTTTGCAGATTTGTTAGTGTGCATGACCATGGAAACTAGATTTTGATGTATAAAGCTTATGTGTTTTGAAATATTTAATATAATGGATCACATTGGCTAGTTATTGGTGTTAGATGTGACTCAATATGGTTCTTTCATGGTAAATATCATTATAGTCGTTGTTTAGTCAATCTTTCATATGGTTTAGATCTAGATCTAGTTTATGTATTGTGGATTGGTTACTATCTTCTATGAATTTGAATATATACATGCACACTCATGCTAACATCCTAGATAAGCAACTCTAAAGAGGGAATTGTTACCCTTGCGCGCTTCAGGTGAGTGCTCGATTTAGGGTGATTGATGTGTGAACGCACCTTGGGCTATTTGCAAGTGAATTCTAGGCCATATCATTGGTTCCATCACAGGACCTCTTTCTCGAGATGTTTTCACAATGTTGCATGATGAAGACATACCAATTGACCTTGGCCAGTACTGAGAAGTGGTTAGATGATCTGGAAGAAGAGTACACTCGTAGATTCAACACTGGACCCAATTTTAATGCACTCGAGTGGGTTGAGAAATATATATAACACACTCGTATGAGGCATTCTTTGCTATATTTCATATAAAGCTTTACGAGTGGATGCTTGCTTATGTGTCTAAAAGGAATTAGAGGTTTTGCATGCTTGTTTGGATACGGAAGAATTCCGTGCCTTTCATTATGTAGATCTGATTTGGACGAGCTATGTGAATGTTTGGTTTCATGGTGTTTTGAACAACTATATCCTTGAGTACACAGCTTTCGACTTACTCTTGCTCGGAGGTTACTAAGTTTCATATTTTGTGTGAACCTAGAGGATTGTATTTGCATGGTATTCCACTAGCAATCAAGATCCTGATTGTAACCCTGGATTTGGAAGAGAAGCCGATGGCTAACTAAACCCCACCACGTGTGGGGGTAGGAGCAGGTTTGGTAAGGATGATGGACCTAGCGGCAGAAAGACAGAGGGAAGAAAGGTGGATTCATTCAATGAGGCATGTGAGAGGGATTTAGAGAAGCAACATGAAGTTGCAAAATGGATGGTGTTGTGGAGAGAGATGACTCATGAAGGATTTGGAGCTCATGTAGAAGACATAGAGCTAGAGCATCTGGACCCCCCCATTTGAGAAAGTATGGTAGGGAACCCTCTTCATCTTGAGATGAGAGCACACTAGTAGAGATGACATGGGACATCAACGTGCATCTGAATCTACCTGATGACCTAGCCTTTGCACTTGGTTTTCTAGTTTCTACGACAATCGTTATCAACAAGCTAGTGTGAGCAATAGAGCTATAGTAGATAGAGTTAATTTACAATTAAGTTCAATAGTCAATTAGGGAGCTTATTCATCTATGGAACAATTGTCATCTACTTTATTTGGAGGACTCATTTGAGGTTATTTTTCCGGCGCGATGTTGACAAAAATGTAGGTGCACAAAATCTTAGGATCACATTGGGAAGTAGTGCAACTTCACATAATGTGGGCGTTCAATTTAAAACAACCATAGAAACACAGGGTAGTGCATCCTCTGGTCCTTTTATTGCTACAAGAGGTAGATAAGGAGTATTAGGTGGCTCAGGTCCGGAGGATCTAGAGGTGGTGGAAATACAAGAGGAAATACAGGCTCTGGATCTGGTGGGAAAGGGCTACACCAACCTTAGCAAATTTATATGGATATGTCTCTCCATCTGCTAGAGTATAGAGGTATTGAAGATGCATCCGAGAATGTGCATATGTGTGAGATACTGTGGTGTGAAAAGGGGATTACAGCTCCAGAGTGTAAGATAATTAAGTTTGGAGCTATGTTGCAAGGACGTGCACACAACCGGTACATAAATTTTGATCCCGAACAAATTTGTGTGGACTATACAACACTCATGAGATGATTTTTGAAATGAATTTTATATCCCCGAGTTTGAGAAGAAAAGCATAAGCGTGCTCAAATACATAAAGCAGGGCACTACTGAAAGTGTTAGGGAATATGATGCTCATTTCAAGATTCTTCTGTCTAAGCTATCTTATGAAATCCACGCAAGCTAGCATAGAAAATGGTTCATTGGAGGACTGATCACACCATTTAGAAGAGCGCTTTAACATAAGACTTATACAGATCAACACGAGGCACTTGAAGCATCTCTGCATGCTGATGTAGTAAGAAGTATGGACACAAAAGTGAGCCTCGTTCTTGGAAGCTCGGAAAGTTACAACAATGGCAAAATAGTTGGAGAAGTTACTTGCTAATTCATGACATGAGACACATAGTGGAATTTGGTGTACAAATTGTGAAGTAGAGGGGAATACTAAGGATAGTTTCCTTGGAAATCAGCACCTTCCTTGTTCCGGATTGTGAGATATGTCCCTTGGACCATAATTGAAGTTGGTGCCCATTGTTGCAAAGACGCGCTAAGAAAGAATGTGTCTAATTACTATAAGATTTGTAGGTCCTCAACTCATGATACTAAATATTGTAGGTTGATTGATCAGATCCATGATGCCATTGATATTGGCATACAAAAGAATGGTGTTGTAAATAAATACAAGGAAATGGGCGAGCATCATGACTATGATCACGATGAGGGGCGTTTTGATGGTGGGTGTGGTAGAGGTTGAGGTTACGAGGACTAAGGAGTGATTTCCCTTGTGGAACTTGTTATACATGCAAATCTCTTGATCACTACAGGTGCGAATGTCCAAAAAATATTGTGTGTTCTTTTTATGGAAATAATCATAGTTATGAAGAATGCCTAGACTTGTATGAACACTTAAGAAAGAAACATAAACAAGAAAATAAGGGCGCATGAATGGTTAGAGTACAGTGCGCCGTTAAAGACCAATGGATGTTGAAGTTAGTGCCGGATCCTAAGTTGATGCCTATGAAGATTACTACATGTGCTTTGAGACTATGTGCACCAGGAAACACTACAACATAAGCCTACCATTACTAAAGAGGAAGTCCTACATGCCAAGTATCTAGACCCTATGCATTAGAAATAGGTTTACCAAGAAACCATGGAGGTAATTCAAAATTTACAAGGTGAGATATAGTTTTTGAAGGAATATTCATAGAAGTTAGAACACAAGAAAGAAGTGAGATTCATTAGACATATGTTGATGATTTGAAGGAGGTTTGTGTTATCCAAAATAAGCCCATGCTTCTTTTTGGATAACTCCTCCTCCTTTTCCTTTTCTCGGCACTTAAAATAATTTTTGCACGCTTGTGCACTCAAAATTTTCTCGGTATGGCTTCATCGTATAGATAATTATTTGCCCTTTCTAGAAAGGTAAGGAAGTCCTCCTAAGTCATATTTTGCAAGTTATGGCTCGGTGGAGTTTGGAGGGGAAATTTTCCATAGGCGGACCCGCGGGAATTTTTTTGGCACTTAGCTTTTTGGCTAAAAAGCTAAAAGGGAAAATTTTGGCCTGAAAGCCCGCAAGAAAATGAAATGATGCCACGTATCAAGGCGGAGTGGTAGGGGCAGAAGGACTTTGAGTTTTTGGCTTTTGGTCAAAGTGCATCAAAGGTAAAAAATAGAGGTGCATCCCCGCCGAGCAATAAAATGGCGCCATGTGTCCACGTTAGAGCGGGAGTCGGGGTGGCGGAGAATTTTTGGTTTTTTGCCAAAACCCTAAAAGCACAAAGGTAAAAAATGGAACCGCATCTCCGTGCCGCATTAGAAGGCACCACATGTCCATGTTAGAGTGGAGGTCAGGCCGACGGAGGATTTTGGGAATTTTTCCCAATTTTGTAAAATGAGATAAAATCAAAAGGTGGGCCCGTAGATCAACCAGAAGATACCACGTGTCATCGGGCCAGCGGGGTGTTGAGAATTTTTGGGAATTTTTCCCAATTTGAAAAAAGAGGGAAAAGTTAAAATTTCGGCCCGCGAACCCGAATTTTTCCCTAATTTCACCATTTTTCCCTAAATCTTTAGAGGGGCATATCTTTCGCACCAGAGCTCAGTTTTTCGTGATTCTTATATCAATGGAAAGATGTTGAATTCCTCTACATGATGGATGGTTAAATTTTTAATGTTGATGGATTTTTATAGGAGAAAAATGGGAAAATGTCTTTGGCATGCAAAAATGTAGAAAACGACTCCAACCACCAAAATTAATGAAGTATGGGCCTCTTTCTTGCTCTGTGAAGCAATGTACTTCAAAGTATGTGATTTTAAATGGAAACCCATCACTTTGTAGACCAATTGAATGGATATTTTCAGTGGTTTAAGTTTCAAATCAAATTTTCCCATGTTTTCTCATTTCTTTTAATTTGTTTGATCAATTAAAGCCGATTTGGCTCATTTTGTAAAGGTTGTTCATCATTCTTCTCTACCTCTCCCTTCTTTTCTTCCCTAGGGTCAAAATGGAGTTTGAACCTCCTCCCCTACTTTGTAATGGCATTTTTTTCCTCTTACCCGTGAAATGATGTTTTGTGTAAACTTTTGAGCAATAAAAACGTGTTTTGCGATGCATATGTCCATCCTTGCTCGTTTTTGGTTGTTTTCTTCTTGCCTCTCTTCATTGCAGGTATTTGTGCATGTTTAGATGTTCATTGTAGGTTTTGGAGCTATGTTCATGGAGTTTTGGAATATTTTTGTGTGAAATCCATCCTTGGTTTTGTGATGCACTTGTCCATCCCTTCCATTGCTCACCTCTTCTTGTTCCATGGTAGTTTTGATAGATGTTCAACATTTTTCTTCTTTGGTGTATCACCGTTTTAGTGTAGGATCTATTTTTCCTTATTTTATTTCTCTCCCTGTCTCCTTAAAAGTTAGAGTAGGATTAGATTTAGTTTTCTTGCACTAGAATAGCTTATGGTAGGTAGTTTAGGAAGAGGAACCAACCTTCTCTGGAGAGCTTTCCCCATTTGCAAAGATCCCACACTTTGGGAAAGCTCAATGTTTTGCAATCACACCAAATGACATTGACTTAAAAAAGTAGATCCATAGGTCATTTTGGGGGTGCTGTGAATTTGCACTAACAATTTTTGCACACCTGATGGGAGCCAAGAGGTCTTCCACTTCATATTTTACAGTTGGTGTGTTCCCGTGAAGATTTCAGCCTTTGGAGGCAATTGCGAAACACATATGGCGACTCAATTTGATCAATAGCTCATTCTCCGAGTTGCAGACCTATTTTCCATCCATTTTCATCCATTCTTCCTTCCATCTCTTCCATATTCTTTCATCCCATGAAGTTATGCAATCATGACTTCATCTCCACCATGGAATTCACATTTGCAACATCATCAGCAAGTACATTCCCCCTCCAACATGTTTTTCAACTCCTTCAAATCAAATTTTTGATCAAATCCAAAATCGTATGCATATCCTTATAAGCGATGCCAACATCAGTTTGGCTATGAAGCATGTCAAGCACAAGGATATGCAGATTGTGAGGGAATTCAAGAAGAAAATGTGGATTTGTTGGAGAAAATCCAAAAGATGGAGGCAAGCATGGTGCAACTAGGGCTCAAGTGCAAATGAAAGCATTTGGAATCAGTTGTGGAGCACCCTTTCTATGGGTGGGACCCTTTCCAAGGCATTATAGCCCGCAAGAGAAACTTGACTTCATGATTGCAATGCTGCCATTGCTTGCAAAGTGGTAAAGGAATAAAGGTGTATGAGAGGAGTATTCAGAAACCTTGTCAACGGGTAAGCACACCATCTCATGCTTTTTATTTTCCTCTTTCCCAACTGTTTTATCTCAAAGTAGTGTCAAGTTTTAAGTTGCCCATATGCTGTCCCAAGAGTTAATTTCATTTCTCTGTCCCCTAGTCTTCCACCTCATCTCAATTCTTCTGTCCTTTTCCCTTCCAAACAGTCATCCCCTCCACAAGAGCTAAAAGAAATACCTTCCACTCCAAGGAAACAAGAAGTTTCACCTCCTCCACCACCACAAAAAATTGCAAAATCAATTGAGTTACAACCCACCCCTCCTCTTGCATTCCCAAATCCATGTTGGGAAAATGAAAATCAGAAAATCAGTCATCAAGGACAGCAAAAAGAGGATCCCAATAGAAAAGAAATGATAGACAATTTGAAGAGTTGGGCTATTAAATTTGGGATAGCAAAGATCCCCTTGATGGTCAAACCAATGGAGGAGGTTAGAGCTAAAGAACAAGTGGTGGCCAAGGTTGATTTTGTTGAAGCAGAAGAAGAGCAAAAAGAAGAAGCATATCAACACTTAATTTGTTCAGAATGTAGTGTCCATGTTGGCACTCTACTTGAAGGAAATGCTGATCCAATCCAAGTTACACAATCAGCCATGGAAGAGGAAAGCTCTAAAAGATATCTTGCAGCCCCAACTTGTCCTCTAGAGCAGCAAATTGAAGAGTTTGATTTGAAAAAATTCATACTAGAGGAAGAGTGCAATCAAGAGCAAGATTATCTTCAAGCAGCAGAGGAAGGAGAAGCTACTCCAAATCCAAAAGAAGAGGAGCACATTCCAGCTGTGGAGGAGAAAAATGTAGGTCCAAGAGCTTTGAGCACAAAAGAGGCTATTGAAGAACCTTCATTTCTTCCTTCTACCTTGTCTCTCTCGAGTTCTAGTGCAAGAAGAGTTTGATGTTTCAAACTCAATGATTGAAGATGAGAGAAACCATGGTAAACAAGTTGCTGATCAAGAGAACGCCATGGAGGAGGTTGAGCATTTGTAGCAGGAAAACAATGAGGCAGTTTATCTGTCAGATTTGGAGGACTATTTTGATGGAGAAGAACCGGTTGAGTTTCCACCATTTTCTCCTTCATCATCCACATTCCAAACACAAGAACCTACTGTCATGGAGGAGAACATTCATTTACAACTACCTGCATTTTATAGCAGCTCTTTGAAATGAAGGTTGGAAGATTTTAATCTTCCATGTTCTTCACTGGAAAAGGAGGGAAAACAACAAAGAGTTTCACCACTTCTTCCATGCCATCCATTCAAGAAGGTCTACAAGAGGATTCAATTTTTGGAATGGAAAATCAGAGCTATGGGCATATCAAATGGACCAGACCTTGCCCAATCAGGTATTTGGCTTCATTGGAGTCAAAGGAGAAGTCACAACTAGTCATGCTTGCTTCTAAGCATGAGGATGATATGCAAATCACCAAGGATTAGCTGCAATACCTCTACAATTGAAATGCAGAGCAACTAAAAGAGGTATCTAATTTTCTTTCAACCGAAACCTTGATAATTTGGGTAGAAGACCAACTTCTTATCAATTTTACACTCATCCTAACAACCATGATCAGCTCCAAATCATGTGCATGGCTGCCAATTTTGAAGAAAGGAAGTTATTTTACACAACCGCTTCTGAAGGTTTGTTTAGCCCACCTTTGCTTCTAGTTAGAGTAGAGTAGGTAGGTTTGCTTTCAGCATAAGAAGTGCTTGTGCACACTCTACATATCCCACTTGGTGTATGTATGATTTCCAATTTTGTACATAGTTTTTTGGTAAAATGTTTTGGTTGCTTTGCACGCTCATTTTAGTAGCTTTTGGTGAAGATCAATTCCAAGTTTTAGTGGGTTTCCAAGTGGCTTAGAGGTTAGATTTTCATAGTTCGATTAGAGTTGGTTATCGTGCTTGACTCCATGCCCATGGATGCTTCAAAGTCACCGCCTTTTTCATCTAGCGAGTGATGATCCTCCGAGTCAGCTTGCCAAAAGTGTTATCTAAAATAAGCCCATGCTTATTTTTGGCTAACTCCTCCTCCTTTTCCTTTGCTGGCACTTAAAATGAATTTTTGGCATGCTTTAGGCACTCAATTTTTTTTGGGTATTGCTTCATCATATAGAGAATTCTTTCCGTCCTCAGTATTTTGCAAGTTATGGATCGATGGAGTTTGGAGGGGAAATTTTCCATAGGCGGACGCGTGGGAAATTTTTTGGCACTTAGCCTTTTGGCTAAAAACTCAAAGGGAAAATTTCGCCTAAAATCCCAAAAGGAAATGAAATGACACCACGTGTCAAGGTAGAGTGGCAGGGGCAGAAGGACTTTGAGTTTTTTGGCATTTGGTCAAAACATGTCAAAGGTAAAACATATAGGCACATCCCCATTGAGCAATAAAATGGTGCCACATGTCCATGTCGAGCGGGAGTTGGGGCAATGAGAGAAATTTTGGTTTTTTCGCCAAAATCCTAAAAGAAAAAAGGTAAAAATGGAACCACATCTCCGCACCGTATCGAAGGTGCCACATGTCCACGCCAGAGTGGAGGTCGGGTCGTCGGAGGATTTTGGGAATTTTTCCTAATTTCACAAAAGGAGAAAAAATCAAAAGGTGGGCCCGCGGATCAATCAGAAGATGCCATGTGTCATCGGGCCAATGGGGCATAGAAAATTTTTGGGAATTTTTTCCATTTTGAAAAAAGAGGGAAAAGTTCAAATTTTGGCCCGCGAACCCAAATTTTGCCCTAATTTCACCATTTTGCCCTAAATCTTTAGAAGGGCATATCTTTCGCACCAAAGCTCATTTTTTTGTGATTTTTATATCAATGGAAAGCTATTGAAGTCCTCTACATGATGGATATTCAATTTTTAATTTTGATGGATTTTTTTGGGATAAAAATGGGAAAACGTCTCTTTATGAAAAAATGCAAAAATGACTCCAACCACCAAAATTAATGAAGTATGGGCCTCTTTCTTGCTCTACGAAGCAATGTACTTCAAAGTATGTGATTTTTCATGGGAACCCATCACTTTGTAGGCCAATTGAATGGATCTTGTTGGTGGTTAAAGTTTCAAATCAAATTTGCTTGTGTTTTCTCATTTCTTTTAATTTGTTTGATTGATAAAAGCCAGATTTGGCTCATTTTGTAAAGGTTGTTCATCATTCTTCTCTGCCTCTCCCTTCTTTTCTTCCCTAACATCAAAAATGGAGTTTGAAGTTCCTCCCCTACTCTATAATGACATTTTTTTCCTCTTACCCATGAAATGATGTTTTGTGCAAACTTTTGAGCAATAAAAACGTGTTTTGCAATGCATCTATACATCCTTGCTCATTTTTGGTATATTTCTTCTTGCCTCTCTTCATCAGTAGGTATTTGTGCATGTTTAGATGTTCATTGTAGGTTTGGAGCTGTGTTCATGGAGTTTTGGAATATTTTTGTGTGAAATCCATACTTGGTTTTGTGATGCACTTGTCCATCCCTTCCATTGCTCACCTCTTCTTGTTCCATGGTAGTTTTGATAGATGTTCAACATTTTCCTTCTCTCGTATCACCGTTTTAGTGTAGGCTCTATTTTCATTGTTTTCTTTCTCTCCCGTCTCCTCGGAAGTTAGGTTAGGATTAGATTTAATTTTGCTGCACTAGAATAGCTTGTGGCGGGTAGTTTAGAAAGAGGAACCAACCTTCTCTCGGAGAGTTTTCCCCATTTACAAAGATCACACACTTTGGGAAAGCTCAATGTCAGTGCATTCACACCAAATGACATTTCCTTAGAAAAGCATATGCATAGGTCATTTTGGGGGTGCTTTGTGAATTTACACTAATAGTTTGCAAGATGCTTTGCACCAAGAGAAAATTATTCCGTTGTTAGGAAACTGGTTGAAGCGAAACACTCCACACACTAGAACCGAGCATGAGAGGCAACTTTTTCATGCTAATATTCCTCCGCATACTTGGATTATGACAAGGAAATTTCTCTAAATTCTCGTTGTTGATGGTTGAATTTTGAGTAACATATTGATTGACATAGATATGGAAGTGAATATACTTACTTTAGATGCATGGGTTCGATGGGAAGACATCCATTACAACCATATTCTAATTTTTTGTTAATGGTAAACCAAACTAAGGCAATGCCCATTGAAGTTTTAAAAGATGCATCCATTGCTATACATGGGGCCAAGTTCACTGGGACTTTGAGGTCTTGGTGCTAGTATAAGTAAACAATTTCCCAACATTACTTGGGTGCCATTGGTGCTATGCAAACAATGCCAACCTACATTTCAATAAGGGGTACATAAAATTTGAGAATAAGGAAGAACGCGTCATTATCCCTTTGACATATAAGAAATATGCATCTTATGTAGAACCCTTAAGTGAAGAAGACTAGAGAAAAATTTATGTGTGCACCATTTGAGATTCGAAGTTCTTGAACCATGAAAAGAAGGATTTATCCAGTGGGACGATGCACAATCCATGAGCACTACTACCAAAGGTGTTGCATGTGACAATTGGGAATACGACACTTATGAAATAGTTGGGCGTGAAGTACGAAGTGCCATTACATCTCGTCCGTAAGCCACATAACATCGGCATTTGGGCAATAGCAGTGTACCAAAAGACACAGGTGAAGAGAGAATCCGTAAGTATTTCTGCTCTCTATGGAAGTTCAATGGGTATGTTAGGTGGAGAGAAGGAACTTATTATTGTATACTCTATGTGGGATGAAAACGCTGGTGGATGGTCCATAGGGATAATATTTTGGAGTGGAGAGAAATAAGGATTGCTTTATCTACTCGGTTTCTACGAAGCAATACAACTACTTAGATTTGTGCATTTCATGGTAATGATCCTGTTCAACACCACATTCAATAATGTGAGAGAATTTGGAAAAGAGAGAAGGAAGCTTCACTCCGAGCTTATGAAAGACCAGAAAGGGAACATTTGAATAGATTTTGAACCCAAACAAGCCATTATTGGAGATTACTAGTTTGACTATGAAGTTGCAAAATCATTGAGCTGTTTCCAAGACTTGTTCCCTAGAGGTTATTGTATGTACCGAAAAGCCCTAATGCAGGAACAAGTGCCCCGATGATGATACAGTTCCTCGCAACATCCCCCTCGGAGTATGTGTTATGCCCCGCTTAGCCCCCGCGCCTTCGTTTTCCCCTTTTTCCCTCTTTCCTTGGCCTCTTGACCTTCAGTGACGAAACCGCCGCACTTCAAGGTGGCGGTCCTGTAACCGCCGCCCTGCTCAGAGCGGCGGTCCTGTGCGCATTTTCCAGAACGCTCTTTTGACGCGACTCGCATGAAATATCACGATTCACCAGCTTTTCTTTGCCGACTTGAGCATGCATTTATGTTTTTGGTCCCCTGGAATAGTGTTTTTCCTTTGTTTATTGTTTAGGAGTTCAATTTGGTTTTGGTTTTTGAGTGTTGGAATTCCTATAAATGCATAGCTTGTGCTGAGGCAAATGGCCACCATTTTTTGTTAGAGTCTTCTGATTTTCAGTGGTTTGGTCTCATGTTACTTGCTTAGGATCGATAAAGATAGTTCATTTCATACTTGGTTAGTATTGTTCACCGTTGTTGGTAAGCCACGCACTCCATCTTGTGCAGTGTAAGGTTATCTCATCCCAATCCAGCTAGAAGCTTGCCTCTAAATTTCTCTTTGCTATAGATTTGTTTTATCATGTCTCGAGTTCTTAGTTCAATCCATTATATGCCCGGTTAGCTTTATTCAAATTGTTGGTAAGCCACATATCCAACTTCAGCAAGCAAAGTGTCTTTATTTTATCCAATCCATCGGAACAAAATAGCTTAGAAGCCATTAAAGTTGCAGGTTTTGCTCTTCGTATAGATAGTTACAGTTCTGGTCGCTTCATGTCAGCATGACTCGCAAAGAAAATCCCGCTAGGAATCGCATAAGCCAAGCTCTGTACTCTTGCGCTATCCCTCTCCTACTCGCATTCTCGGTCTGCATTCTGAGCTGTCCTTGTCCCAAAATCTACTCTTATCGGTGCTAGCATTACACGCTTTTCTGGATCCACGTGAACACAAAAGAACGAGGAGATCATACTGAGGGGACGAGATCACATACACCATCGGATTCGCCACTGTTCTGCGGAGTCCAGGTTTTACATTTCAAAGTTCTAGTCAGATTCATATCAAATAGAGTAGTTAATCGCTTTATTTCATTTCATTCTATTCTCGATATCGCTGTGAAGTCATGGGGATTGATAGTTTCTGAGAAACTATGATTCACTCCTCACTTCTGAGGTAGGATCGAGAATCTTTCCAGGTAGATTAGACAAACTGTTTTATTTAGAGATAATTCTACAAATCGCACAGCAAATAACTACACTCGCTATCTTGTCTGCTTTCAAATTATTGTTTAGTTATTATTTCTAGATATGCTTAAAATAGTTTGCTTTCCTTAAAATTATTAAAATTTTCTTAGAAGAATAAAAGTTATACAGCTTAGATTTATTTCACATAGTTAGAATTTGCTTCATTATGCTTAGATTTGCATTTTGTTTCAGTATGACAATCACGGACCTCAAGAGCCCAGTGGAATATATATTTGAGCCAATCGTGCCTCAACCAAACCTAGTCACAAAGAATAGTTGACATAGACCAAAATCTCAGTGATACAAGTATTCCGAACAACCACGATTTACAACCGATCAGCCTCGCTAAGAGGATTAAACATAGAAGACGACCAAGCACATGCGTTTTGGTCAAGTCAGCCAAACTACAGATTACCCTAGAAAACATCCACATGACTGTAGAAGGGCTCGAAAGAGAACAAACATTCGGGTGTGATCCTCTAGTTCCACAGCCAGACGATGGAGACACCCTCGTAGATATAGATACCACTTAAGAATCCAGTGTCATGAGAACGCCCGTAAGGTATTCTTAGAAGATCGCACAACTATTGGTTCTAAACATGTGAAGCCGAGAAAGCATACGATTACTGGATACTAGGGATTAGAACTTGATCCCGCATATGACCATAACAGGACCGCAACAACCAAGAGTCTATGGTTGTGATCCACAGATCCCATAGCCCAACGAATCCACAAGTCAGTTAGACATAGACACTAGCCTACGCATCTTGGTATTCGTGTCCACTCCACTTCCACCTATCATCATCGAACAACCGTCCTTACTAGATATACTAGCTAACGGTTAGGGAATTCTCGACTAGGCCGTAAAATCATCCATAGAGTCAATTATATTCATCATCCACTATATGACCTTATCGAGAGATATACACGAAACAATCCCAGTCATTTTCCACGTATTCCGCAACCCATAGATCGAATCACGCCAGAGCTCGATATTGATTGAGCCTTCGAGCACCATCCTCGCTGATCGATCTATCACACCACCCAAGTTAGAAGGGCCTTCTTTGCCTTAGATTCACAAATTCCACTAGTGCGTGTCAAGACATTAGACTCGCCTAACTAGTTTGTCTCATATTCTACCCCCACCGGCTGTCTCCAAGACGACCTCGGAGGTCGGGCACGCGAAGAGTTACTTGTTGATTCTCACGCTCGCCTGTCGCTTTTCCGACGTACAAAATTGGTGAACCCGACGTGAAACAAACAACTGCTTTCACCTTCTCTTGAGAAGTTTCAAATCTTCTCTCATCACCTTCGCTCCTTCCCATTATTCTCGCGGTATTCATATACCCCCGAATATGTCGGGATTCGATGCATATATGGCAGACCCTCTCTCTGGGTCTTGAGGCATACTACGCCCAAAAAATAGGCAATCATCACCCTCGCTCTCAATATGGGGTGACAACTATTCAACTAATCAACTTGTCAACACAAACCCCAAGAATCGATATAGTTCGCTTTTTCAAACCGAGGAGTTAGATCAACCCCTCGAACCCAACAAACAGAGCCTTCAGTTCAAACAATATGACGCTTACCGAGAATCTGTTCGCCTCCTCAAATGCTACTCAGACTCACAAATTAGTAGGCAATCGATCCATACCTGGTCTTAGATGATGGACAATCAACACGTTATCCTAGGAGTGAACAACGCTCCTGGGGGAATGTACCCACCTATAGGAGGTTTACAAATACAACCCGAAATCTCTTTTCAAGAAAATACCTCTACGCCACCGCATACAGAAATATTCTTGGAGAAACTTGGCAAGATAGCGATCACTTATGACAGATATCACGTACCTTTACAACACCAAGGTATACAACAAACGCCGCTTAGGCAAAGTACCGTGACTTCACCAAATGAAGTCATTTCAACGTTAGTAGAAAGAGTGAGAGGGTTAGAACTGGCTCAAGCAAGTCACAATTCTCCGTTCATACAAACAAGAAGTTCCAATCCTCCATACCACTCGCCAAGTAGATCTCTCTTACAGAGTAGGCACGTTAGGCATGCCTCCTCAATATCCACAACAAACGCCAACAAGGCCTATCATCTCTAACACTATTCCTCCCGGTCCTAGTGTCGAACAATCCATTCCTCGACAATACCCCGTCCTACTTAAACATATACTCTAAATCACCACAAGGAGATATGTTCTCCTCTCCCTAAGATGTTTGCTCAAACACAGGGACCTCCCTATGCCCCTGCCAACGCATACGCTGCACCGTATCAACAACCTATCCCACCACCACTCCTCAAAGAAACACCATCAATGGTCGAAAGCTATGCGATAGGACTTATTCGTAATACCTAAAGGAACCCTTAGATTTCACCATACGAAGCGTCATGCTTCCAAGACCTCTCCCTGATTTGCCCAAGTTCAAGGGTGAGGGAGATCCAAACGCACATATCAAAGCTTACGCTACAGCCATTCGAGAATTACTCCCATGGGATGGGGTCATAAAATATTCCCAAAACGCTCGGAAGGCATTGCTCTCGATTGGTATTACGTAATACCCGAGGCTTCCATACATTCATTCAAACAACTTGTGTCCGAGTTCATCAAGGCCTTCGACATGAACAAACTATTAAGAACAGAATCGTGGAGTTCTTACACATCAAACAAGAGCATAACGAGTCTGTCTGCCCCCACTTCATCCAAAGGTGGCGTACCATCCTTTATTCATCAAAAGTGCTCCAAACATGGATCGATGGAACTATGCGATTTATTCCTTCATTCTCTCAAAGAAGAGAGTGAAGGAAGAAGTCCGTAAGTTCCCACTAAGAACTTACGATGAAGTACTTGAGAGCGCTCTTCGAATAGACCAAGCAAATGATAGATAGTGGTCGTAAGACATATGGAACAAACGGAGGTTAATCACCTCCACTCAAAACACTACAACTACCACAAATGTCAATCAAGGACCCAAAATCCTTAACAAAAATCGTGGGGTAACAACGGATGGGGTAACCGATCAGCCCAAGAGGGTAAATGTTGTTAATGCTCCATTACAAACAAACAACCAACGAAACAACAACTTTACCCCGATTAATCAATACAAAGGGATTTTAACCATCCACAACAACAACAACAACAACGGCGAAATCCCATACAAGGGCTAAGCTAAAACTCATTTGGTTACCAAAACCAAAGTCAAAACCAAACAACAATTCCAAAACTTTGGTCCTAATAGCAACAGCTTGATCGAATTTTAGGCCACAATACACACCAAACCAACAAAACGGGAATTACAACCCCAATTCTTATTGTGGTTTCCATAAAATTTGGGTCACGATACTAGAACGTGCCGTGACTACAATAAATTTATGCAACGCTTGCCGAAGAACAAAGACAGCTTCTTCATGCACTGCTTTTTGGCGGATCCCGCCTCATCATCACCAAATACTCTCGCAGGGCGCTTCTCCTCGAATGCTCCTCAAGATCTTTAATGATCCGCTCCCAAATCATGATAGCAATAGGCTGAATCCAACCGAACAAACAAAGGTGCAAAGTGACGGAAACAATGATCATGAAGCCTCGACTTCATTAAATCCGGCTACAATGCGCCACACTACTGGGAGCTCAACCGAGACCTAAGATAGTCAGGGCTTGGTAGAATTAGACGCCGAACTACCTATCGGGCTATAACAAGAACACGAGAGTATTTCTCTCAACCGAGCCCAAGTCATCTCGCCAGAGACAGATAAGAGTCATCAAATAGTTGAAAACCCATCGGTGCCTATGATTTAATTAGTGACCTAACAAAGACCTTCTCACACATTTCATTTTTGGACTTACTAAAGAACTCTCCCCTCACAGAGCTGCTCTTTTAAGCATTAGGTCTAGGCCATCTAATTAACATCACTCCACCTCCCGAAACACAAGTAAATCACGAGATTTTGATATCCACCTCCGGGCAGCCGACAAGGATGTCGAATTCATTTTCGAAATAAGTAAAATGCCCACAGATGCCGAGATCGCACGCCGAGGTGACCCAAATTTTACACTCGCAAGTGTGGGTTTATAATAACTATGTAAAACGGGCAATGGTCGATTTATGGGGCAGCAGCTAACATAGTCCCTTTCTCTTCCTCCAAAACTTGGATATGGAGAAACAAACTGTTCCACTACACGAAATACCTTGAGAGGCTATGATAGCCTTAAAGCCACTTCGATAGGAACTATAATACTGCCGGTCACCTTAGGGCCCAAAACCATCTTGACTGAGTTTTATATTATAGATCGGGAAACTAACTATAATATGATCCTCGGCCGACCTCGATACATCGAAGAAGGCAATCCCTTCTACTTTATTTCAAGAAGTAAGATTCTTGCATCTAGGAAAGGTATTTGTAGCCAAAGGCGATCCAAAACCTTTCGATTTACACCTAGCTGATTTAAAGAAAAGACCAGGGGTGCACTCAGAATTTGAACTTCCAACAAACCAACTTAATAAACCCTCTGACCCAAAGCCAGAGGAAAAGTTGGTACCTACGACGGATCTTGAAACTACCAGCATAGCCAAAACAATTCCAACCCCTAAAGATAAAACTAAAGAAACAATATCATTAGGGACTACTGCGAAAATCGTTGAGTTGATAGAACAAGATTCACCAATGTTCTTACCATTCGATTCAAGAGAGGCATAGGATTTTCCCTAGGTGTTGGTTCCTCGCAAAGAAGATCTCTCGTATGGTAGAAGTAGAGTGCGCAAACGCAATGATGCCCCAACAACTATACTCCCGCTAAGTATTGACTCTCCATTTCGATGGAGCTAAATGTCATTATGGAGTGGGGGAAGGTATAATTTTACTTACACCCGAGGAGAAAGTCCTCCCATTCGCTTTTAAATTAAACTTTGAATGTACAAACAACGGCGCCGAGTACGAAGCCCTCCTCCTTAGCCTTACCTTAGCCAAAAGAATTGGTATTGATAACATCGTAGTCCCGGGAGACTCGCAATTAGTGACAAACCAAGTTTCGAGGTATATGAAACTAAAGCCAAACATTTACAACTCTACAAAAATGTCAGTATTAAATTTAAGCAAGGCGTTTAACTTTATATCCATCAAGCAATCCTCGAGAGAAAAATCTTCTCGCCGATTCAATAAAAACCTCAAAGATCACGCTTTACTCCAAGCAATGAGTTAAAAGATACCACTTCACAAAGATCCATTCGTGATGAACCATTGATAAAAATAATGACAAATCCTCTTTCAAGCGGAAGTGAATCTACCATCCTAGACCATGTTGGAAATGATGCGGCTACTTTGGATTACTTAAATGCCTATGCAAAGACTACATCTCTCCTATCACATGCTAGATTTATCCCCGATTCCACATTCGCCTTCCTACTTCGAAATCCCGTAACGGATCTTCCTCACAAATGGAACCTAGCATATACGCAATAGAAACGGGGATGATCTAGATTTACCTCCAAAGACCACCCGAGTTCGAAGAGGGTAACGCCTCTTTGATCGAGAAACAATCGATGTCAACATCGGGACAAGAGGAACCAAGAATATTGAAACTAGGTTCTTCGTTAACCCTGCAAGAAGTGGAAATACATACTCGATCCTCAAAGAACATCAAAGGCATTTGCATTTAATTACAAGGAGATGACGGAGTCGCACCCCACATCATGCGGTGCACAACCTCGTCACTAGATCGATGCAAAGCCAATTAAACAAAATCAAGACCCATGAAGCCCAAAGTAGCTCTCATGGTAAAAGAGGAAGTAATAAAACTCCTTCGTAGGGATTCATCAAGCCACTGACTACTCCCAATGGGTATCTAACATCGCTCCCCCGCTTCTCAAGAAGAACGGAAAGATACGCATTTGCATAGATTTCCGAGACATCAACAAAGCGTGTCCTAAAGACGATTTCCCATTACCATCCATGACGTTATCGTTGATGCAACAAATGGTTTTGAACTCTTGTCTCTCATGGATGGATTCTCTGATACAACCAAATCAATATCCGAGCAAGATCAAGCTAAAACCACGTTTATAACTCCTCGGGAACCTATTGCTACGCTGTTATGCCATTCGGTCTCAAGAATGCCGGCTACCTACCTACAAATGAGCTATGACATACATATTTCACGATCTAATTCATAAAATCATGGAATCTTACGTAGATGACTTATCAAGCTAAAGCTAAGAAGCGCCAGACCATCCCAAGTACTCCGCGTCATTCTTTCACGCCTAATAGAATACGAGTCACGCTAAATCCAGAGAAATGCGTCTTTGGTGTAACAGAGGAAAACTCCTAGGTATATCATATCGTCACGAGGAATAGATGTGGACCCAACCAAAATTCGGCTGTCCTCGAAATGGTTCCACCTTCGAGACGAATCTGAATCGAGTCATTTCTCGAAAGCTAGGTGCAATCCGAGATTTATCCTGACTTAAGCTTCGCCATTCATCCAATCAACAATTTACTCAAGAAGGACTATAACATTGATTGACCAAGATCGCAATGAAGCTTTTGATGCGCTTAAGCTTTTCCGTTATCACCACCTACGCTAATGCCACCTAAGCTAGATCACCCGTTAATCCTATATTCACGAGCTACCAATGTCTCGCTGGCTTGTATGTTGGCCCAAGAAGACGATAACAAGAAGAGAACGTGCGATTTATTTCATTAGCCGAACACTGCTCGACTATGAAACACGCTATACACAAGCAGAACGAGAATGCCTTGCCATAGTCTTTGCTACTAAACGCCTAAGACATTATATGCTGAATCAAGAAACGAAGGTCATGGTAAAAACGACCATTTACTTAACTTTTCTCACACAAGGTTCCCTTGTCTAAAAAGGTCGGACGTTTTATAACCTTAATGGGAGAGTTCAATTAACATTTGTAAACCGTCAAGTCGGTTAAAGGACAAATCATCGCGGATTGGTTAGCCGACAACCCATTAGATGGAGGCGATTTAGTAGATTTAGACTTTCCAGATGAATGCGTATACTACATCAAACACGACCCGCTATCTCTCGAATGTCCTCGTACACCGACATCGTTAATTATATCATGGACCATACGTACTCTGAGGCGCTACACCACAACAAAGAAGGCGGTTACGCATAATCGTAGCCAAATATGTCATTATAGAGCAAGTGTTTCTATCGAAAAGCATTCGATGGAATGCTCTTAAGGTGTGTCGACACAAAGAGTCCAAGAGGATTCTCCATGAATCCCACAAATGTATATGTGGAGGCCACTTCATGGCCATGCCACCGCTCGAAAATACATCGAATGGGCTATTTCTGGCCCACTCTAGAACATGACGCGATAGAGTTTGCACGCAGGTGTCATAAGTGCCAAGAATTCTCCCACGAGATCCACATGCCAGCACAAGCTCTACAACCAATCGCAACTCCATGGCCCTTTTCTACATGGGGTCTAGACTTAATAGGGAAATTCTCTCCCTCATCCACAGACGGCCATAATTTTATAATCACGGCCACTGAATATTTTACCAAATGGGTGGAGGCCATGCCTCTTACTACTGTACCTGGTTCTGTGATCGCCAAGTTCATTTTGAACCAAATCATTTGCAGGTACGGTATCCCGCAAATCATTATCTCCGATAATGGAACTTCTTTTAAAAATGAAGAAGTTCGTGAACTATGCAATAAATTTAAGATAAGCCATCATACGGCTTCCTTGTATTATCCCCAAGCCAACGGACAGGCTGAAGCGACAAACAAAACACTGAAAGCCATTCTCCTTAAAACGGTGAAAGAAAACAAGCGAGATTGGCATTTGAAGTTATATCCGGCCTTGTGGGCCCACCGAACCTCAATAAGAACACCAACGGGAGCAACTCCTTTCTCGCTAGTATTTGGGGCAGAAGCAGTTCTCCCACTTGAGGTCGAAATACCTAGTCTCCGCATTTCACTACAAGGGATTCTGGATGAAGACGCTTACAGAGAAGCACGTCTTTCCCAACTAGAAAGCCTAGATGAAACTAGGTTAGATGCTGAACAACGGCATAGAGCTTATGCTGACCGAATGTGCCGGCAGTATAACAAGAAGGTCTATGAACGCGACATATACGAAGGTGATCTAGTTCTAAGACTAGACAACCGGATCGATAAGAAGACCGGCGAAGGAAGGAAATTCCGGCCCAAATGGTTGGGCCCATACCGAGTCATGAAGGACTATGGAAATGGTGCATACCTCTTATGTACATTAGAAGGTGAGGAGTTTGGCGAAATAGTCAATTCCCGCACCTCAAACGCTTTCTACGCATAAGCAAATAACGCTACCTATATAGCTATCTACATTGCATTTTCATATAAATTAGGATCATTTTGTCCATTCGCTTTCTTACACAAATTGTGATCAAGGAATCTATTCTCAAAAGCAATTCATTACAAACTCATGATGTTGTTGCACAAAACTTTCTAATCATATCTCTCCATTTTCACGATATCATCAATCACTTCGAATCTTTTATCAAATAAAATCAAACATGACGAAGTCTTAACGGTAACCATACCAAGATCTGCAAGTTTGTTCTCACTTTGATTTCTTCTTAGGATAGGTGTCTTGCCTATGGTCTGCTTCTAAAAGCTTCATGGTGTCACATCTATCCCATATATACATCTCTTCGAAATAAGCATATACCGACATCTTACTCAAAAAGACAAGTCAAAAAGTGATTAAACAAAAAATTTTATTTTTACACATTTCCTTGCCCCACCAACCTTCTGGTGATGAGCTTCATCTCTTACTAGTGACGTAGGGTTGGGAAAGGATGGAAATGCCTTACTCGCCTATGCCTTGCCCACGGTGATAAACCCACGCTTCTTACTAGTAGATGGGGCAAAGTGTAGGGGGTCCTCTTTACAAAGCAAACGTTAAAAGGTCATAAACAAACTATTCAAACTTTGAGTCAAAAACGAATGAATCGATATTCAAAATTCCAAAAAGAGTCAAAAATCCTAAAACCCCGTGTTTTGTCTACTATGTGGCCATCTACGGGTCTAAGTCTGATAAACCGCAAAGCAAGTCACATCCAAACTATGAAGTCATTCGGGTGGAGTAAGCTTCAGTAGTTTTCAATTTGGTTCCACCAAAGCTTCGTCTCTGCCTTTCATCACTATCGCTTCACCATATTTCATAACTTGCGCCCTTCTTCGCTCTCGTGATGAGCCCTCGCATCTTACTAGTCAGCATGGAGTTAGGAGTGGGGCAAGTTAACTGCTCATCATACTCAAGTTATTTTCATCACTTTGCCAAAACAAACATGAGGTATCCAAATTGCTCACAGAAGCTAAGATTTAAGATCACAATATATCTACAATATCATGTATCAGCATCATGAAACACAAAAAGAAAGCAAGCATTTGCATCATCTGTTCTCCATTGCATACATATAAAAAAAAAGCATATAAAACATACATCGTAGTATACACGAGGAAGCTGAAATGTAAAGGGAAAACACCAGTGACAAGTTTTGATCCAAAAATGAATGCATATATATAAATAATCAATGTTTATATACAATGCCATCATGCTCTAGGCATGGTCAAAACGCTCAAAGAGCCCGTGATATACAAAAGAATCTATAAGACAAAACGCATAGGAGCCAAGTAGTCTCTCAACCCCTCGCGCGACCCTCTCGAAGGTGCGCGCCCTCGCTAGGGCTCCGCCACGCCGGCGCTCCCGAATGCACGGAGGGCCTGTGGTCCCGAGGGGCAGCCGCGGTCTCGCCACGAGAATGGCTCCTCATAAGACGCTCGGCTATCCTATAGCCTCGCCAACTCGTCAGACGGAGAGTCGACACCATCCTGCCACGTGCCAAACGGGAGCGAAGACGTCAGTATGCCTACCGGCTGCTGAGGGCTCCCCGGCATCTACAGATAGCTCCGCACGGGTCCTATCCATGGGGATCATCAGGGAATCAGTGCATACCCTGTGGATCAGATCCCGCCACTCATCGAACAGCCTCTCGCAAAACAAAGGAGAAAAATGAATCGAAAACTAGACAAGAGGCTAAAAGATACAATATCAAAACACAAGGAGAAATAGCAATTAAAACAAATCCTAAACTAAACAAGCATCAAAGGAAGAAAGGATAACTTACTCGGATCACCGGCCTCCAAGATGGGTCGCTAGGGCCAAAGACCCCGCGCAGATGCCGCCGCCGACCGAGGGGCTGCTCCCGTAGTAGAGCAACATGACGCCCCGCAACGACTCATCCTCTCCACCATGGCCCCGGGAGAGTGGCTCCTCTCGAAACTAGAGTCTCTCTCTCACTCTCGCTCGGCCCTCTCTCGCTCGCATGATGTCCCGAGTGTCATACCACTGTGATCACTCATCCATCTCGCTCCTCCTCGATCCTCCTCTCGTAAACTCCTCGAATCGGAGTCAATATCTATGGGGTCATCGCCGCCGCTGTGAGCAGACCCGCAAAGAATGGCAAGCAAAGGTGCCCGAGGCGCACCAGCTCTCCCTCTAGCCCGAACTATCCTCCTGGCTGCAATGGGAGTGCCAGGAGTAATCACTGTCCAACCACGGCCTCTAGGCCCCCCTCTAGCCTCGCGGACTGATCTATAGACTGGCGCCACTGGGGAAGCATGCCCATATATGGTAGGCCAAACTGCTGAGGAACCCTGCCGAAAGGATGTACCTCCACTCGTCCCACGCGGTCAATAAGCTGCCCTGTGGTGGAGCAAGAAATCAATGTAAGAGTCTCCTCTCCCCATATACCGGCCATAAGCTGGTACGGTGTCGCCTCCATGTCTGCTGTAGTAAGAGAGGCAACTGGCTGGTGAGGTGCTCTAAGCACCGACATATCTGTCCATCTGGCTGCCCTCACAGCCCCGGATCTGCCACCTCCACGCCTCTGCCATAAGGGATAAAACGCTCATACACCCAACTCATGACTAGAGTAGGGTGGCTCAAAGACTGTCCCCGTAGACATGACCACCCCTCGTATAAATCATGGTAGGTGGTCCCTGCAAATATCTCGCGCCCCAGTGCGTATATCCGGCCATGCCCTCTATCTCGTGCAATGATGGGGGCCCAAAGAAGATAGTAAAGTATCCCCTCCTTGTCCCCGATCAGCCTCGAGGCAAGGATCCCCATGATAGCCTATCGAAATACGGGGATGGGCAAAGAAGGAATGGATCAAACTCACTCCCTTCTTCGACCCCGCGAGATACCGCATCTCCCATGTAGCCTCGCCCACCGTGCAATCTGTGCTCGACCCTCGCCGCCTCCAAAGGTGAGTCTCCTCCCGATGATCGGGACCCCCTGTGATACGGTAGAGTGTCCTCCAAAGTGATGGTCCACTCACCACGGACTCCCCGGTGGCTCTGGAAAGTGTTCCGATCTGCATCCCAATATGAAAATAAGTCACAAAGTATGTGACTCGGATGGTGTGACATGGGGCACGCGTGATATACGCAATATGCCGGCCCTCTCGTAATGTATCCTCCTCATCCCGAGAAAGGGCATCCAATACCCCGAAAGCCAATCACACTCTCTCTCTCTCGGCCCATCCGATATACTCCTCCTCGCCCGCATACACCCAAAAACACACAAAATAGGCAAGTTAGTATCTCGAATAATACCAAGAGAATCATAAAAACGCATAAAATGCAAGAAAATACAAGTGCAATCCAAAATAAGTTCTTTTACATTCTCAGGTAAAACCGCCGCCCGAGCAGGAGGCGGTTTGAGAACCGCCGCCTCAAGGCGGCGGCGTCGTGTAATCGCCGCCCGATCAGGGCGGCGGTCATGTAACCACCGCCCGGCCAGGCGGCGGCGGTCGCGTCCGAAACCCACTAGGGGTCATTAACCCCAAAAAGCCCAAAATGAGCAAAAATAGACCATTTAAACTAAAAATGGAGCCTACCCAGTAGGCGCCCCCCCTAGGTGGACCTTTTGAACCTAACATTTTCAAAAATAACCCCCCCATTATGACGAATTTAGCATTTCAATTTTAAAGGGGGAAAAACACAAAATGGAAGAAAACCAACCTGTGATCGCTGAGGTCGGTGTTCCGCTCGTGGAGGCATGATCACGATCTCGCTGCGAACGTTTCGACTCTACTCGCGTGAGAAACCGTCACCGTGGGTCCCAGAGCTCAAAATCAATCAAATCGACTCGCGCAAATGAATAGGAAAATGGGCCCACTTTCATATATATATCGTTCTATTTCGTTTTAAAATGACTTTTTCGCAGGTTTGGAGCGCTGATGGAGGTAAGTTTCTATCCCCGCACGAATGGTACGTTCTCCTTCCCTATTATTTTAGCGTTTATCTTCCAAGTTATTGTATCTATCTGCACTTGAGCTCTCTTTCATTTTGCAGGTAGCGGAATTTCGATGGCGTCATTTCAACACACCTGACGAGTAAGGTATAGCTTCTAACTCCCCATTTCGGGACTGCCATACTGACCCAACGCTTTATGCCTCTTCATGGCTAAAACGCTTCTCCGAGGGGGCAATATGTACGTACTCCAAAATCAGTAAGGTACTCATACGCTGCAATGTGTAACAAGTGCCCCGATGATGATACAGGTCTCCTCGCAAGGTGTTCGGGATCCGAAAAAGCCCTCGGAGTATGCGTTAACATCCCGCATGCCCCGCTTAGCCCCCGCACCCTTTGTTTTCCCCTTTTTCCCTCTTTCCTTGGCCTCTTGACCTTCAAGACGAAACCGCCGCCGCCGCAGGCAGCAGCGGCTCAGTGACCGCCGCCCGAATAGGGCGGCGGTCCTCAGAACCGCCGCCCGCTCGAGCGGCGGTCCTGTGCGCATTTTCTAGAACGCTCTTTTGACACGACTCGTGTGAAATATCATGATTCACCAGCTTTTCTTTGCCGACTTGAGCATGCATTTATGTTTTTGGTCCCCTAGAATAGTGTTTTTCCTTTGTTTATTGTTTAGGAGTTCAATTTGGTTTTGGTTTTTGAGTGTTGGAATTCCTATAAATGCATAGCTTGTGCTGAGGCAAATGGCCACCATTTTTTGTTAGAGTCTTCTGATTTTCAGTGGTTTGGTCTATCAGCTTGCTTAGGATTGATAGCATAGTTCATTTCATACTTGGTTAGTATTGTTCAAATTGCTGTAAGCCACAGCACTCCATCTTGTGCAAAGTAAAGTTTTATCTCATCCCAATCCAGCTAGAGCTTGCCTCTAAATTTCTCTTTTGTCAGAGATTTGTTTTATCAGTGTCTCGAGTTCTTAGTTCAATCCATTATATGCCCGGTTAGCTTTATTCACCGTTGGTAAGCCACATATCCAACTTCAGTGCAAGCAAAGTGTCTTTATTTTATCCAATCCATCGGAACATGTAATAGCTTAGAAGCCATTAAAGTCAGCAGGTTTTGCTCTTCGTATAGGATAGTTACAGTTCTGGTCGCTTCATGTTGCATGACTCGCAGAAAATCCCGCTAGGAATCGCATAAGCCAAGCTCTCAGACTTTGCGCTATCCCTCTCCTACTCGCATTCTCGGTCTGCATTCTGAGCTGTCCTTGTCCCAAAATCTACTCTTATCGGTGCTAGCATTACACGCTTTTCTGGATCCACGTGAACACAAAAGAACGAGGAGATCATACTGAGGGGACGAGATCACATACACCATCGGATTCGCCACTGTTCTGCGGAGTCCAGGTTTTACATTTCAAAGTTCTAGTCAGATTCATATCAAATAGAGTAGTTAATCGCTTTATTTCATTTCATTCTATTCTATTCTCGACATCGCTGTGAAGTCATGGGGGGATTGATAGTTTCGAGAAACTATGATTCACTCCTCACTTCTGAGGTAGGATCGAGAATCTTGCCAGTAGATTAGACAAATTGTTTTATTTAGAATAATTCTACAAATCGCACAGGCAAATAACTACACTCTATTATCTTGTCTGCTTTAAATTATTGTTTAGTTATTATTTCTAGATATGCTTAAAATAGTTTGCTTTCCTTAAAATTATTAAAATTTTTCTTAGAAGAATAAAAGTTATACAGCTTAGATTTATTTCACATAGTTAGAATTTGCTTCATTACAGCTTAGATTTGCATTTTGTTTCAGATGACAATCACGGACCTCAAGAGCCTGTGGAATATATATTTGAGCCAATCGTGCCTCAACCAAACCTAGTCACAAAGAATAGTTGACATAGACCAAAATCTCAGATACAAGTATTCCGAACAACCACAGATTTACAACTCGATCGCTTCTCGCTAAGAGGATTAAACATAGAAGACGACCAAGCACATGCGTTTTGGTCAAGTCAGCCAAACTACAGATTACCCTAGAAAACATCCACATGACTGTAGAAGGGCTCGAAAGAGAACAAACATTCGGTGTGATCCTCTAGTTCCACAAACTGACTGGAGACACCCTCGTAGATATAGATACCACTTAAGAATCCAGTGTCATGAGAACGCCCGTAAGGTATTCTCGAGAAGATTGCACAACTATTGGTTCTAAACATGTGCCGAGAAAGCATACGATTACTGGATACTAGGGATTAGAACTTGATCCCGCATATGACCATAACAGGACCGCAACAACCAAGAGTCTATGGTTGTGATCCACAGATCCCACAGCCCAACGAATCCACAAGTCAGTTAGACATAGACACTAGCCTACGCATCTTGGTATTCAGGTCCACTCCACTTCCACCTATCATCATCGAACAACTGTCCTTACTAGATATAGCAGCTAACGAAGCTAGGGAATTCTGGACTAGGCCATAAAATCATCCATAGAGTCAATTATATTCATCATCCACTATATGACCTTATCGGGAGATATACACGAAACAATCCCAGGTCATTTTCCACGTATTCCGCAACCCATGATCGAATCACGCGAATCAGTCTTGCCATCCTCAGCTCGATCTATATTGATTGAGATTCTTCCAGCTATCACACCACCCAAGTTAGAAGGGCCTTCTTTGATCGATCTATCACTAACTAGTTTGTCTCGCATATTCTACCCCCACACCACGACCTTACGTGGAAGAGTTACTTGTTGATTCTCACGCTACTGTCGCTTTCCGACGTGTAGTTATCATGAAATGAAAGGCGTATATGGATCATTGAGAGAGATGAAGATAAAACTAAAAGAAGGTGCGTGCCCAATTCGAAAGAGGCCTTACATGATGAATCTTCAATTTTGAGTCAAGGTAAAAGATGAAATTGACAAAATGTTAATTTTTGGAATTATTGACAATCGAGGAGTCAAAATGGGTGAGCCCTATGGTGATCAACATCAAGAAAGATGAAAAAATCAGGATTTTTGTGGATTATAGGGAGTTAAATGCTACATGTGTGATTGATCCCTTTCCCACACCATTTACTAAGGAAATCTTGGAAGGCATTGCAGGGCACGAAATATACTCCTTCACTGATGGATTCTATGGATATCATCAGGTGATGATAGCTAGCGAGGATCAAGAGAAGAATAATTTCACCACCGAGTGGGGAATTTTTGCATACACGGTTATGCCCTTTGGCTTAAAGAATGCGCTTGTAGTATTTTTGTGCTTAGTGGTACAAGCATTCTAGGATTTTATTCATAGGTTCTTACATGTGTATCTGGATGATTAGACAATCTATGGGCTCATAAAATATCACTGTGATAATATGAGGCTGATGTTCGAGAGATGTAGGTAGTTGAGCATATCTTTGAACATTAAGAAATGTATACTTGCCACACCCTTTGAAATTTTATTGGGGCACATCATCTCGTAAAGAAGGCTTACTAGTGGATCCTCGCTAAGGCAAATTGTGATTTTGGGCTTGAGGAACCTACTTGCCAAAGGGAGGTGCATGATTCTTAGAGCACATGGGTTATTACAAAAAGTTTATAAAGGGATATGCTAATATCACTGTGCCCTTAGAATAATTACTCAAGGGAAAAGGAAATTTATATTAGGGCGAGGCACAAAAATGTGCATTCGACACACTGAAGGAAAGGCTTACTACAACGCCTATTTTGCACTTTCCTTCATGGTCTAAGCCTTTTAAGTTCATGTAGATGCCTCTAACATGGTCATTGGCGCGGTACTAGATAAACCTAGAGAAGGCATTTTTGATCATCCTATTTACTTTGCCAGCAAGAAGTTGACTCCAATAGAACATAATTACACAACGACAAAGCACGAGGCCTTGTCTATGATATAAATGCTCTATAAGTTTCACCAAGATTTGTTGGCTACACCTTTCATCTTTTATACAGACCACATGGCATTAAAGTACTTAGTGAATAAGCCCATTTTGTAAGGGTGCATATGCCATTGGGTACTATTGTTTCAGGAGTTCAATTTTATGGTGGTGGTTAAGTCAAGTAAGAGTAATTATGGTCCAAACCATTTATCGAGGATTCAATTAGGGGATGACACATAGAGAATTGAGGACATAATGCCAAATGCATAGCTATTTTGATTAAACTGTGTACCTTTAGACTTGGAGGATATTGCTATCTTTTTATACACATGTGTGGCACCCGAGGGAATGAAGGCCTTAGAGAAGAAACAACTTGCTATTCATGCCACACCTTACATGTTGATCAATGGAGACTTATACAAGTTAGGTTGTGATGAATTTTTGCACCTAAAGTGTGTACTTCAAACATGAATGTGAAGAAATTATGGCAGATGCTCATGACGGTATTGTAGGTGGATATTATGCAGGGATACCACTACGCGCAAGATTCTACTAGCTAGTTTATGGTGGGAAATATTATACAAGGATTGCAAAGCATATTGTAAGGCACGTGACCATTTTCGGCCTTAGAAAGCCCGACCAATGAGATGAAATGCCTTTGAGTCATATTACTAGTGCAAAACCCTTTGAGAAGTGGGCAATTGACTTTATGGGTCCTATTTTCTCGAGCCGTGTGTAGGATAGGATCACACTATATTATAACTTATACAGACTATCTTACAAGGTGGGCATAAGTGGTACCTACAAAGGATTGCATAAAAACTACGACAATAAGTTTTTTTGTGGGAAAATATTATTAACAGGTATGGCTGCCCTTTTAGTTTCACAAGTGATAAGGGTACTCATTTCCTTAATGAGACTATCAGGATATTTTTGGATGAATTCATGGTTTCACACCACATGAAAACCCCTTATCAGCCTCAAGAAAATAGAACTACTGAGGCATTCAACAAAATATTGAGCCATACCTTGACCAAAATTTGTGATGTTGGAAGGAGAGATTGGGATGACAAGGTTTCTACGGTACTTTGGGCATACCAAACAACCTATAAGAGGTTGAATAAAACAACACCATTTCAGTTGGTGTTTGGTGCAGAGGTAGTTCTCCCCATGGAATTCATGTTACCTTCTTTGCATATTTCACATGCAAGAGGTCTAGCTGATGAGCAAGCATTAGAAGAACGTATTGAAAAATTAATACAAATGGATGAGAGGTGTGCCATAACAAGATGGAGTCAAGTAAGAAAAATATAGGAAGAAGGCATGGCATGATAAACACATCAAGGATAAGAAGCTTGAGATTAAACAAATGGTACTTCTATAATATTCAAAGGTCTTGTGCCATCCCTAAAGCTAAAAGTGCATTGGTTGGGACCGTATGTCATCACTTATATACTCGACTCAAGAATTTTTTTAGTTAGAGGCGCTAGATGGAACACAGCTTGCTTGGTTACTTCAACAGAGTAGGTCAAGCCCTACTATAAATAAGTCTTCTTGGTGTTTGTAATAAGGCAATATTTCCACTTAAATTAGGTTTCCTTAATGAATTTCCTTTATGTGTGTTTCCTTCATCGTTGCTATGCTTTGTCAATTTAGTTTAGTATTTTATGCAATAAGCACGTTTACATGCCGAAGATGATTACTATTTAAGTATTTTCATGCATAGAGGACCGTACATCCCTTAGTGTGGGGTGGATTATATACAGGGTTCATTATCAAGTTGAACATAGTTGATTGTCATTTGAAGATGGGTATGCATAAGGAAAATTTTGTGCGATGCTTTTAGAAGGGTGCATATAGAAAAAAATTCTCCTAAATGAAGACCACAAATGGATAAATGGATGCATAATATAATGCGAAGTCATTTGCAGTAGAGGGAAACTAATTAAAAGAAGACATAATGGTGATGTAATTCGACGCATAAGGGCACGTGAAATGAGGTCTCGTGGCCTAGAAGTAGAAGGCGTACTGCATAAGGTTATGACTGTGTGGGCATAGTGATAAGTAGTGCAGAAAATTTGATGAGTGATGAATTAATGCTAGGTACGGTGGTAGGTGGAGGAGAAATAAATGTGGAATTTGTTGGAAAATCTATATAAGGGTTGTGAGGCCATTTTTACCTTTGTGATTACGAATTTTTGAGCGAGTTGTTTACGAGTGAGCTAGAAATCTGGTAGTGAAGTGCAGAGAGCTACAAACTAGGTGTTGTTATCAGATTTATGCATGGGATTGACTTGCACTCCTTTTGGAGAAGATTTTGAGTAAAGCAAAGGCATGCAAGGAGGAGAAATCAAGAGCTAAGGTTTGGATTGATGCTAGGGCACACGGTTTTGAGCTAGGTACGCAGATTGAAGTTACAAAGCTCAAAGGAGGTAAAAAGCTAACACCTTTTCATTATTATGGAACCCAAACGAGCACCTAGAGATGGTACAAGGGGAAAGAAGAAAAAGGAAGCTGAAATCAAAGTGGAAGATGCCCCCGAGAGCATATTTTCCAAAATGCAGTACCCAAAAGGGATTCTCATGGGTCAGGTGGTGGGATTCACACATTCTTTCTGCAACATCGGTGACTACAATCACAAGAACAAGGATACTAAGGAGGAGCTAGAGAAATTACTTGTGGTGAAGACCTCTAAGAGAAAATCAGATGACATGGCGGTCTATGATGATGCGGGTGATTTTTTTTTTGAACAAGGTATGAGTGTTACAATTGTATGAGCTCCCATATTTTGGAAAATCTGAAAATATATATCAATGGCTTATGAGAAGAGTCCATGAGGACTTATTCTACTTTGTTGGGTGTTGATTGAGGATCACCGCACCTTTGATTGCAAGTTTGATAGGGTTATGGAGTTCAGGTGTTGAGCTTAGTAGTGACCTCATTGATAAAGAGGCCATAAAAAAGATGAAGGATCTTGGATACACCAAAGGAGGGCATGAGATGGAAATCCTAAAGTTACAGAACTATCCAATTGTTAGAAGTAACCCATCTCATAAAAAAATTAAATAATCAAGAGCGCTGGTCTCAGGTAAATAACGCATGGCTTCATGTTGTGTAGAAAATGACAGGAGTTGTGTATAACATGTCCAACTTCATTGCTAAGACAATCATTGAGGAAGCAAAGGAAAGTGAGAAAATAAGCTTTGGCACCATACTTTTGTGATTGGTTTTTGTTGAAATTGTTGTCCCTGATGGGCTAAAAGACAACAAGTGGCATTTTCCCGTGAAAAAGAAGTCCTCGGGCAGAGAGATTTGCTAATTACATTGGTCACAGATCAATGAGCGCACCTTTCATAAAAAGGAATAAACATGGTATGAGTGCTTGGCACTCCATTTGAAGAAGAGTGAGAATCCCCAAGGAGTCACCTTAAGTATTGGGTAAATAAGTACAAATTACGATTGCAGTACGAACACTTTTCTATTGGGCACTTTGGGATGAAGGATGGAAAATGGAGCCCTTGGTGCAAACCGCTATATAACTTCACAACGAACTATTTTCAGCATCTACACATAGGTTCTCGATGCGCAAAAACTTTTGTTCAACATAGACAAGGTAGCTTGTGACTACCACATGTTAAGGCAGTCTTACATATATCAATGTAAGACTCGCTTACCTTGAAATAATGCTATTAGATGATATTAACATGAAGGCTGTAAGCTTGGCCATAAGAAAGTTAGGCGTGACCTCAGTATATATATATTTGAAGCCTAAGTTACAAAATGTCAAGTTTTGGAGAATGAACTCAAGCTTCTAGGGGCACCTAAGGGAAAATATACTGTGGTACCTTAGAACAAGAAGAGGATCTTCCCGCTAAAGAAGAAGGAGAAGAATAAGAACTACATGAAGACAATGGTGGCTTAGATCATAGGGGAAGAAGAAAACCCACCATTGGAGGCAATAGAGATCACAAGGTGAGCCCTCCATCACGTAAACAAGAAGAGGAAGTATTAGAGATGGACATGTTGGAGATAAATACGTAACATACCACTGAGGAGCCACAATTGAAAAGGGTCTTCAAAAGAATAAGGGATCAAAGTGCGGGTATGACACAACCATTAAGGAGATCACCTAGGACTTCACCCTAGAAATTAGAGCCTGAGAAGAAGAATGTGCAAGCTAAAGCTTAAGGACAAAGATGAGGATGAGTCTCTGGGAAAGTGCACCAGAACTCCAGGTGTAACTTGAGGATACAGAGAGGATCCCAGTGATGAGGAGATAAATAATGATGAAGAAGGATAGAAGGGACAAAACAATGCGCAAGGTAAAAGGATGAAGGCCCAATTCTGGATTTAGGCACTGCATTCCAAAGGGCAAGAGAATAAGGAAGGAGAAAGAAAGTGAAGACTATGTGACTCTTGTGATTGGATATGTGGATGATACTAGTAATATCATACATGTGCACTTCTAGAGCACTATGGAGCTCAAGGATTTATATGGTTGGGAGGTGATGGAGGTGGAGATGGTGAATGCGTGCACACGGAAGCAACTATCATGGTCAATGTAAACTCACATGGATGAGCCTGATTTTGATGTATGCGAAGAATCATGTGTTTTGTACAGATTGAGGAAGGTACCCCACATCCGACACATGAATGTTAAGCCTACTATTATGTCAGACAAACAAGTCAGTAATGCCTTGGTAAAGGTATCTATAGAGGTTGTGCGCAATAATATAGATAAAGAGACAACCATTAGAGCATTGATGGATGATAACAAGGATAGGGATGCATAAATAAAACACCTAATAAAAGAAAAGGAAAGGGCCAAGGTAAAGAAAAATATTTGATCAATATGGCCAAGGAGATTGGAGATGGCATTCTTAAGGTAAGGCCACATCTAGAATCTCAAGTTCTAGAGAAATTTCCTTCTATAATGCATTACATATGCACGTTGGTGAAACTAGTTATAGATGAAGGGTCTGTGCGTATGCCTACACTAAAAGATCCTGCAAAGGAGGCAACAAGGACCGAGGCTAACACCGCCGTAAAGATTGCAATTTATGAATCCTTGTTATAGGCCTCAAGGATGAGCTTAAAAAGGTTGATCAAGATTTGAACATGTGCGCGGTGCCAGATGCAATAATTAGAATAAGGACTCTTAAAGAAGATAATGAGGTCCAAAAGGTGATGTAGGATGAGACACTTGAGCATGCAGATAGACTTTCTATGGTAAAAGAAAAGTGTGAATCCCTCACAATAGCTCAAGATACACACAGGAGAGGATAAATGAAGTTAGGAAGCTTATTGCATAGAAAATGGATTTCATGGAGGGAATGATGTCCAACATGGCTAACATTGTCAAGGTTCTACATAATGAGAAGGACAAAATAATTTAAGATGAACCTGACACCATAGTTATAGACCTCCTTGATAATATAGGTGAGGCATCGAGTGACAGTAGGCGTTGGAGGTAGAGATTAAAAATGAGTATCTAGAATTGATCATGCTTTGGTAGAGGAGCAGAGCACCGAGTGACACTTCATTCTTTTTGATCAAGTAATTTGTTATTCCTTTATTCATTATTATTTATTCTTGGAGAGATAAGTTGGTATTACCCATTTCCAAGGGTGGCAATGCAATTAGTGTGGGGTAATATTGAGAACATGAAATATAGCTCAAGGATGAAAGTGTTAAAGGTTTGGGCACATAGGAATAGGGTGCATGGGAAGGCATATAATTATATCGTAATATGAGTACACCCGAAATAGTTGGAGACATGACTTAGCCATTTTTGGTATGAGGCTATTTTTGGGACATGGAGTGTGGAGCATGAAAAGATATGAAGACTTTCAGTTCACACAAGGCTATTTCAAGAGTTGTAATAGTTCAAGCACCATGCATGGTTTTGGTCTATTAATAGGATTTGTACTAGGATTTGACTTTATAAGATCTATTATTAACACTTGCATGCTTTTGTATTCTCTTGTAAAGGTGCATGACTATTATTAGCATGTAGGCTATTTTTAGAAGGTGCATGGGTGGTGAAGGGCAAGTCCCCATCCCTATGTATATGTATTAATCTACACAGTTTGGAGAGACTGATTATTTTAGAGCTATGCTACTTCTGGATTTGTTAGCGTGCATGACTATGGAAACTGGATCTTGATGTATAAAGCTTATGTGTTTTGTAGTATTTAATATAATGGATCATATTGGCTGGATATTGGTGTTAGGTGTGACTGAATATGGTTCTTTCATGGTAAATATCATTATAGTCGTTGTTTAGTCAATCTTTCATATGATTTAGATCTAGATATGGTTTATTCATTGAGGATTGATTAATGTCTGCTATGAATATGAATATATACATGCATAATCATGCTAACATTCTGACAAACAACTCTAAAGAGGGACCTAGTACCCTTACTGGACTTTGGGTGAGCGCTCGCTTCAGCCGAGTGATGTGCCAACATGCCTTGGGATATTTGCAGGTGAATTCTAGGCTACATGCACACTAAATCTAAAACTCCTTGTATTTCTTGTGCATATGTGAAATAATCATGCCCTAGGAAGCCCTTGAGTAAGTGCCCTTGATAGTGGGTGATAGCTAGATGTACCAATGCAAATAGATGTGTGGATAGAAAAATGAACTTCCCCTTTCTATCGAGTGTATGTAGAAAATGTAATACCTTGTCCCTTGAATGAAAGCTAGATGGATGCCTTTGATGCTCTTAGATGCCTTTGGATGTAACCTTAGGTGATGATAATAAATTCTTAGAGCTTGGTCCTTTATTTTTGTCACATAGCTTTGTATTTATATGATTCCCTTAGTTGAATTTTGTAATTGAAAACTAGAAGGCCGAACCATAAGAAAATAAGATGCCCAAAAGATAAAAGATACCCAAAAGAAGCGAGTAAGATAGAGAAGGGTTAGGGGTGCCTTGGCATTGGTGTCTAAAGTCATAAAAGATAAACAAGTGAAGTTCTAACTAGGCTGTAGGGTGTAAAAGACCAAAAAGAAGACAAGAAACTAAGTAAAGAGTCCAAAGATAACTATCAATTGCTAGTTTTCTCTCTTAGGAATCATATGAATTCAATTATACTTTTAGGACCTAGAAATGTACCCAAGTGCATGATTTTGTATCTACAAGAAGAATGTTGTTTCTTTTTGTGTTGTGCGAGAGGGATATAAACTTGAGAGAGTTTCGGGAGGGCCACCATTTGAGTGCATTGGTTACTTTGGGGTTATCGATGCGAATGGGATATTTTGGACTATGCCGACTTGTGACACATTGATAAATTGGGGGAGATACCCCATAATATGCCTACATTGACTAGTTTCTTTGATAGATTGTGGGCGAGATACATGTACATTCAGTTGTAAGAACCGGTGAGATGAAAGTTACCCTAGAGGATGTATACAAGATATTATGGTATCCTATTGTAGGAGAGAGATTACAGGTGATGACTATAGTGGATTCCTAGATGAAGTTGAGGGCAGCGAGGAAACATTTTATAGGGACACAAGTATATAAAGAGACTCATATGAACTTAGATGCTATAGTGAGATCCAATGTTCCGCAGTTGCAAAAGTTTATTATAGTGATTCTAGCTTCTTCAGTGGCAGTGTAGGGTGGTAGAGTTGAGATATTGTATAAGATGCATGATATTTATCATAGTATAGAGGAGTATGGGACTAGGTATGCATGGGCATGGTGTGTATTGGCCCACTTGTATAGATATTTATATATATTTACTTAGGAGGATCATGAGGGTGGACTAGGTGCGATGGATTTGTTGCACGTGCGTGCATATGAGCATATAGAGATATATGTGTGATGGATCTGTCAGACTCAAGTGGGCCATGAGACAATTTGGCTTGACTCAAGATATTTATGGTGAGGTGGGTAGGCACTTATAGCAGGAGGATGGACACAACCACTTATAGGTCGATGATAGATCAGATGGGTCTTGAGGACATTATATGGAGACCGTACAAAGACTATGGAGGTTGGTTGGAGGATATTGTGGAGCTGCAGCAGTATTCAATGCACGATTTGGTTAGAGGATTGCTTCACAGGGGTGAAAAAGTTGTTCCAGGGTGAGTGAGTATCTAGACAGTTTGGCATGGCCCAAGATGTGACCCCGGATTCATACATATGGTTGAGATCTACTAGAGTGGCGAGAAAAGTAGGAGCAAGGCCTGGCTTGATAGGAGCACAACTAGTACATCTTGGTGCAGATGAGGTGGAAACAACTATAAAGCCTATACAGTTGATGACGACGAGGGTGCACCTAGGCCTACATTGAGTGGTGGGTGACACATCGATGGGTGTTGCTATTTTTAGTAGTGGTGGATGTGGTAGATAGTTGGAGGAGTAGAGGGGAAAGAACCTATCCCCGATGTATATGGTATAGAGAAGAAGATGATCCGAAATGTAAGTATTGTTCATTGTTATTTGTTAGTTGTCATTTGGTTATTATTTATCAAAAATGTGTTTAGTAACTAATGTTGGTTTTTGTGATTTCGGGTGATGCTCATCAATCATTGATTATAGATTCATTGATACCCATGTTGACACGGAACGCACTTATATATGTGCTCATGGAGGTGATATAATAGAGAGGGTTGATGCTATTATGGGTGAACATGCCCATTTGTTCGCTCCGATGGCTATACAATAGCCATGTGTATCGTGTTATTGAGAAATCGTGATGATCTCGTGTAGAGAAGTATTACATATGTTCTAACAATGTATGGGGGATTTCCACCAGCAATTGTATTTTGTAACTTATGATATTTGATGACATATAAATATATATAGATGGATATTGATATCATATGCATTGTTGATGTGCATTGGAATATGATGTGATGATTTTTTCTTACACTTTGGGTTGATATGTATTTTTGAAATGGCATGATAATGTGGAAATAAATAGATAAATAATGATTAGAATAGGATTTATATTTGAATGAGAATGAAACACATAATATGTGATGAATAACAATAAATGTATATGATGTAATATAATAGATAATGTGAAATATTAATAAAATAACGATGCATTGGTATAGTTATGATGAGAGAATGTAAAACAATGGTTGTAATCACGTGTGATTATGATGAAGAGGGGGAAGATGAGTGATTTCCCCTAGTGTGAGAATAAGGTTCATTTATAAATGCCCCCTCAGCAGTCAAGAATGAACCATATAACAAGAGTGTTTCATCAAGAAATGGGTTTGTTACATGCAAGGAGATGCTAGAAAAGATATGACATGAAGCACAACACATGAGTTGTGAAAGGAGAGGTTCATTGATGTAGTATTCCCTCAATAGTCAAGTGTGAACCATAGTACGAGAGTGTGTTATAGGGTAATGAAATGGAAAGTGGATGTCATCTACCAGAGATCAAGAGGCTTGTAAGGCATAGATGAAGCATGTGAAGTAGCAATGGTGTGATAGTAAGTGTCAAATTAGATTCCAGATGGAATGGAACCAAGAATAGAAGGTGTGGTGGGAGGAAGTGTAGAAGCAAGGGGCTTAGGAAGCCAATGAGGAACTATAGAAATGTGTGAAGAATGAGAGGATGCAGCTATAGGTGGATTAGATAGTGGAAACAGATGGATGATGACCTTATGAAGTTGATTGATGACTACTTTACATGGAGGGAAAGGAGACAAGTGAACAATGGTAGAAGCAATCTTATACAAAATATGAGAAAGAGAATGCTCAGGAGAGTGAGAATGAAAAATAAATGACACATTTGTCTTCTAATTATTGTAAGTGATCATTAATCCATATGGATAAAGGAAAACACACCACTTCATAAGTTCCATCAACACTAAGAAGGATAATTGAAGAAAATGAGGTAAACAGAGGTTGGGATGTAACTGTCGCTATGTGCAGAGCGACGGTCCTAACACTTTCGAACAAAAAAGAGAAATAAAGCACGAATGGACATGAATTTGAAGTGCCCAAATGTGTCTCTTCACTCCCTGACATTTCCCATTCTCCAAAGACATGGGAGGACATGTGAGAAGCCTATAAATATAATGAGGAGTAAGAGAATTGATCAATCAAAGATCCAAAGAGATCAAGAAGCAAATTATTAGTTATATGAGAGTAAGTGAGCAAGATCTTCAGTGCTTGAGTGGAATTATAGGAGCAAGGTGTAGAAACAAAGAAATCAAGCATAGGAAGGGAGAGGTTTACATTTTTGTCTCTAGTTTCTACTTCTTATAATATGTAATTGTCTATAATTGACTAATAAAAGTGGGAAGATATAGCGTTTCCCCTTCCCAACTGGTTTTCCTCCATTGGAGGTTTCTAGGATAAATTTTTTTGTGTTTGGAGTTTGAATTCTTTCTTATTCTATGCAATTTTCTCTCTATAGCACTAGATAATTAGTCACTAAATCTCTAATCTTCAATCAATCTGTCATTTTCCAAAGTTGAAAGTAGAACAACATAATTGTGTGATTTCGTAGAGTTCCAAAGTAGAAGTTTACGAATCATTTTGGTATCGATCTGATTATATATCTAGGACTATGGTATTTGATTCTTTCTTGTGATTTGTATGACAGTGAAAAGGTCCAAAGGTGAATAATTTTTACCTTGTGAGCTAGATATTTCTACGAATAAGTGGAAATATATAATTCAAGCTCAAATGGAGGAAGAGAACTTGGTCCATAGAGTCAAAATGCTAGAGACCATGATGGATAGGTTGCATAGAAAACAAGAAGAGATTTCAGATCTACAAAAGACGGCTTCGGTTAAGCAAGATTCCATGAAATTAGTGGTCTGAGCACTAGCCAAAAAAATTGTATTAGAAAGAGCCACAAAGAGGAAGAATGGGAAGAGCGTGAAGAAGAGACGCTAATTGTAAGTGAAAAGGTAAAATATGCTCATACACCTTTTAAAGTTGAAATGAAAGTGGAAATAAAGAAATTTGAAGGAAAAGTAGATGTAGAATTGCTTGATAAGTGGATAAAATAGTTGGAAGTCTATTTTAGTGTGTATAATGTCACTGAGGCACAAAGGATTACCTTTTCATGTCTCAAAATGGAAGGTCATGCTTTGGTTTGGTGGGAAACCATCTAGCCACTTGTGAGAAGAAGAAACATCCTATTGTCAGTACTTGGAAATGTTTTAAAGAATTTCTTAGAGCTAACTTCTATCCTATTTTTCATAAGACTCCCATGATGATTAAATGGTAGTACTTTAGATAGGGCATCACCAAAGTGTGCAAGACTACACTATATAATTTTGGAGACAAGCCATGTTGCTTAATATGGAAGTAAAGGGTGAGGACATTCTAACCAAGGATTTGGAAGGAATTCACACTCACCTTCGAAGGAAGGTAATCTCCACGAAGCCCAAGGATCTCAATGAAGCTTGTATATAACCATACTACATTGATGACGAGAAGAAGAAAGGAGAAGCAGAGCCAAAGGAAGACCAAATAATAGGTAAGGTAAAAGAACAAGGAAAGAAAAGTAACAAAGGTAAATGGAAAGGTAAACATGCCACTACTTGCTTTGCATACTTATAAAGATCCTCAAAATTTTTATAATAATTGTGATATAAATGGACATACCGACGCCACATGTTCGAAGTCGCATCCGTAAATACACCGAAAGCACCAAACCAAGGATTCCAATAAATCCATGGCCACTTTGAAGATAGGAGAGGTGGATATTAAGGATGATTCAGATGTAGATGAGAGGTTGGGATACAAGACCACTAATATGTACAGGGGAATAAAAGAAGAAGATATGAGTAAACTATTTCAAATCGAATCCAGATCAAGAAGACTAAGGTAAATGCTCTAGTAGATTTTGGTTCTCATTCAAATTTGATTTCGATACTATTGTAAAAGAGATTGGTTTAGAAACTTATGAGCATCCACATCCATACCCATTAAGATGGGTGAAGAAGGGTGTAGAAATACAAGTTACAAGAAAGTGCAAGTTTTAGTTTGGGATAAATACCCAATATATTGATGTAATAGAGGCTAATATCATTCCACTTGATGCATTTGATGTTGTCTTCAAAAGTACTTACTTGTATGTCGTGGGACTTTGTGCTCACAAGATGAGAGAACTGTAAAGATGGGTAAAGGACGAGTCGGCTTTCAACATCTAGGCACACTAGAGAAAATCAAATAAGGCTATGGTAAGTGCCAACCAAGCACAAAGAATTATTTAGAAAATGATCAATTTGTTTACTTTCATTGGAAGAAAAGCAAAATGGGAATGAGAGCATGGATATTTCTGACTAAAGGATGGAGAATTCAGATAGAACTTGTAATTTTTGTAGAAGAAGCCACCATAGGAACTACTCATTCAAGGAGCAATACAAACTTACACTATGTCATCACCATATCTACCTACGGTTTCACTAGATCTGACCATGGGGCAGCAATGAGAAGAGGGGATATAAGGAACAACGGTGACTATAACAACAACATACATGGAGAGGATTCAACAAATCCATCTCAAGATACAAAGACAAGCAAGTAAGACTAAAACAATACAAGATGAGACCTTGGCCACACTTGAGTAGGTTGGAAAAGAAACCTTTAGGCCATACTTTATGTAGATGCACACGATAACAAGTTGCAAGAGTTTACACCTACTAAATCCATCTATACATGAAAAAGAAAAAAATATATAGAAGCTGCCTTCTAAACACGATATTACTCGACGGAACTTAGAGGAGGATGTAACACTAGAGCAACAACTAGAGATCCACAAGAGCCTTGGCATATTGGATGAAAGAAGACACCAAGGTAGACCTAGTGGTACTCAAAGGAGTAAGAGAGGGAGTTGATTCCTTTACCAATCCCCCACTAAGCTTTTGTGGGACAAAAATCTTCCTAAGTAGGGGAGGTATGATCCATAGGGATCCAAAAACACACTACTTCATCAGTTCCATCAGCACCAAGAAGGAGAATTAAAGAAAATGAAGGAAAATGAGGGAAATAAAGGTTTTGGATAGAACCACCGCCTTGTAGGGCGATGGTCCTGTAACAATTGCCCATCTAGGGAAGAGGTCATGAAACCACTGGTCTACTCAGGGTGGTGGTCTTGACGCTCTCAAACATAAAAGAGAAATGGAGCACAACCGGACACAAAATTGAAGTGCTCTGATCGTGTCTCTTCCCTCCCCAACATTTCCCATTCTCTAGTGCACGAGAGGACATGGGAGAAGGCTATAAATACAAGGAGGAGAAAAAGAATTGATTAATGAGGGTCATCAATCCTCTTCATTAATAATGTCAATCCAGGATGGTGTCCAATGGTTGTATGTAAAAGGAGAAAGAGATATTTGGAAAACAACTCCTTTAAACACAATCCAAACTTGCAGAAATTAAAAAGCACACTTGTAGAAATGGAAAAGAACACTTGCAAAAATCAAAATCACACTTGCAGAAATGAAAGCACACTTGCATAAAGTAAATTTTTGAATTGAAAATAAATCAAATAAAACTCCTACAGGTTCACAACAAACTAAATGAAAATGAAGATTACAATACAAGGAAAAAAATAATACAACAAAATGATTATCACAGAAAAAGGAATAAACATAAACATAAATTATTACAATACAAAAACAAAAATACACAGATCCATCTTCCTTGGAATGAGTGGCCAGCTCATTCCTTGGAAGAGGATTTAAATCATGCTTCCAAGATCTTGATTCAAAACTTCAGAATATTGGAGAGAAAAGAACAAATTTTTCATTGATTGGAAAAAGATTACACATAAGAGTGTGGAAGGTTGCATTTATAATTCATGCATCCAACCAACTCCTCTTTTTGAGGAATACAATCTAATCTTCTTTTTATTCTAATTTACTTAGTCAACACACCAAGAACTAACTACCTATTCTTGGGCAGATTTATTCAAAGTAATAAATCCTAAACAAACTTGACTACAACCGTCCACTTATCGTGGATAATATTTCTACAACTCATCCCTTTAATCTAGGAACACAAAGTGGGAGAGTACTTATTCAACATTCCTAATACTATTCCACTATTTACTCATCCTTGAAACATGGAGAGAAAATGGAGTAGTTCTAAGTCCATGACTTTGAATTCTTTTTGGAACGCCAATACATGCATGAATTTAGATTTCCACATGCTTGGATCTATATTCTTGGTTAATGATGTGGAAGCAAAGAGTGGGATGAATAGTTTGGTGCTCCTTTACATTATTTTGGAACAAACCAAAATACTTTCACTAGCCGAGTGTTTCGTAGTTGCGTGAAGAATTTCCATACCGGGAATTTCCTTAGTCAGTGAAGAATTTTTGTAGCTGTGTGAAGACTTTTAGTAGCTGAAATCTATGAACTTGGAGTAGAGTTACTTATGACCTATTTTCTACCTTAAATATGCTATCTGTTATTAAAACTACATCTAAATTCACTTGAAAGCTTATTTTAAGAGAGAGAATAAGAGTGCTATTTTGTGATATAATAATCTACATATTTTAGCCTCATCATTGATCATTCAAAGATCTAGAGAGATCAAGAAGAAAAGTATTAGTTATATGAGAGAAAGTGAGCAAGATCTTCAGTTCTGGAGTGGAATTGTAGGAGCAATGTGTAGAAACAAAGAAAGAAAGCATAAGAAGGGAAATGTTTACATTGTTTTCTTCATTTTCTACTTATTGAATCTGTAATTATCTATAATTGACAAATAAAAGTGGGAAGAAAGGGAATTTTCCCCTTCTCAACCTGGTTTTCCTCCATTAGGGGTTTCGAGATAAAATTGTTGGTGTTTGGAGATTGAATTCTTTCCTATTATCTACAATTTTCCTCTCTATAAAGACTAGATAATCACCACTAAAGCTCTAATCTTCAATCAATTTGTCATTTTCCAAAGTTGAAAGTAGAACAACATAATTGTGTGATTTCATAGAGTTCCAAAGTAGAAGTTTATAGATCAATCATGGAGAGCATAAAAATCATTATCATGATGGTCATTGATGTGGTGGAAATTGCAGAAAGGACGGTCACGTTGGTGTTGTAAGTGTTGAGGTGGATGATGTTGAGTAGAAGGTAAATGGATGAGCTGCTTATCAAGTAAGGTTCTGCAGAACATCATGTGGTTTGCATTATGTGAGAATTACAATGGTTCATGAGTGGGAGATGAAGAAGACTTAGGTGATTTCCAATGTAGTGGAGGGGAAGGAAGACATTTGTGCGGAGGCGGAGATGGGGACCGTGGAGGGAGCTTAATGGATGAAAGAGGAGAATAAGTAATAGACAATGAAGTAGTAGAAGAAGTAGAAGGGGGTGGTATAATATGTGCAACAATTAAATATTGTTCTAAATCAATGAATTTATAGCATAAGAGAGTAAAAGATTCACATGTATCATATAATAGTTTTTATTTCAATGTAGGAATTAAGCCACAAAAAAGATAAATTTATTTTCTAAATCAATGGGCTGAAATAATAACTGATGCATGCAATAATTGAAGTGTAAAATGTAATCTATAATTGGTTCTTTCTTTCCTTGATGCAAAGAGGGCAAGCATTCATATGTGAATTTAATACTCATTATTAAAAATATAATGCCTAAGAAAAACATCCTCTATCATAATAATTAATAATGGATCCATAAGACAAATGAGTATACCATTGGAGTGCATGATCAACAAGGCTATGATAAAATGCTTTGAGTAACAAGCTATCATTATAATAAACAAACATGGCTAAATGATAATGCTTGATATGTAAATAAGGATTTCCAGTGCCATCAAAACATGAGAAGTTGGGCATGATGAAGCTTTTTGGAAATAAGAAATGTAAATTTTTTTAGTAATAGGTTTTCCATGAGATAATTATTGTCAATTGAAGCATTATAGGCTTTACTTTCAAGGGTGAGTATATGGAATTGAGATTTTAAGGTGCCAACAACATGCATGAGGGGTATAATATCATGTGAAAGAATGGTTGGTGAAGTGAGAGGAATAGTGAGAGGTTGGATCTTGCCATTGTGAGTGATCATGGGAATGTGAGAAGGAGGTCGAAGAGTAGGAGAAGAACATAGAGGCTCTATGGGAATGCTAGATGTAGACTCAGGAGATATAATAAGAGGTATACTAGTGGTAGGAGTAAAATCATCATAAACAATAATTTTAGAAGTAGAAGAAAGAGGAGTAGTAAATTCACATTCAACAATATTAAGAGAAGTAACATCATCACTAACATGTTCATGATCAGAAGCATAATCGACATCACTATCAGTCATATTTTCACAAGAAAGTATTTCATCAAGACTATCATCAACATACAAAGAAGTGATAGGAGTACTAATATCATATTTATCATTGCATTCATTAGAAGCACTTTCAGAAGTAGGAAGAGTAGGAGATACAACTTTACATTCATCTTGACTACTAAGAGAAATGACATCATGCACATTTACATTTTCAACATTAGAAGTAGCATTATTAGTATCCATATTGTCACAAGAAATAACATGATCAAAAAAGAATCTACAATAGTATTATCATGTGCTATAATAGGAGTAGAAGAAGGTACAACAACATGAGTGACTATAGAAGATGAAGGAGAAAAATAAGTGACTCTTTTTTCGGGGAGACTATGTAAATGTCGTGTGTGTGGCCAAGAAGAAGAGTGTCTTGGAAAGTAAGAAGTTTTTAAAGAACAAAAGAATAAAATTTAGGATTGCGATAAAGGTCATGAAATTCATATTCTATAGCAATATCATCAAAAAAGAGTTACAAGCATGTATTAGCCATATTATGCTTGGGAGATGAGGAAGTATTTTTAGCCATGAGGGTTTTTGGGATCCTAGGGAAAGAAGTTCAAAGAAGAGTGGGTTCATCAAATGATTTAATAAAAATAGAATTAAATCTAATTGTAGGGTAAATGATATGGTAAAATACAATAAAGATACAGATGTTGAGCACTCAAGTAAAGAAATACTATGAGTAAATATGGAAGATAAATGACTTAGATGAATGTTGCGCAATCTGAACTGATATGGGTAGTGTAAAGTGTTGAACAAAATTGAAAACAATGTCACAACTGCTCTCTACAAATCCTCGAACCCGAGAATGATGCCGGACATGTGAGCTTGGGGATAGACATGGGTGCCTAGGCTCGTGGTTGTTCTTGTGCGTTAGTGATTACACAAAAGCTCAAAATCTACTTTATTTTGTGTTGCTAGGGTTTTGCTGCCACTTTACATCACTTGATATTTTCTCTTTAATTTCTAAGGGTACATGTAACCTACAAGATGAACCCTAGCTACTTGCATACGATAAAAAAATATCAAATTGGAATGAAAAATGTAATATGGGAAGTTGGACTAACCCCGACGATCACACGAAGAGTGAAAGTATGACTAAACATTGTGTTGGATCCTAAATATGGGCTAAGTACCAAGAGGCACACGCACATGACCAATAAATAGAAGGGAACTTAGGGAAAAGCATGTAGGAAAAAGGTTTAAGAAGGGTTTCAATGAAACTAGGGCACGCGTGGGAGGTAGAACAAGGGTTTAAAGGACTTAGCCATATTTGGCATCATGGAGTCACTTGAGGAAAAATGTGAGGACCCGACTAGGCATGATAAGTGGATAAAGTACCAACTTAGAACCTTGGAGGCCAAGAAAAGGATATTCCATGTAAGGAATATTCCCAGAGGCATCATTATAGTTAGTGGAAGGTTTTGTAAAGAGGATAAGCATTTGCCTATGGAGGACCACATTGACACTTAGCACACGATCTGCTCATGAGAGAAGTCACATCGGTGGATGCTGATCCTATTTAAGGAGTGCTTGGGATAAAAATAGGACATAGAAGGTAGTGTGAAGGTGCTAGAGGGTACATGAGTGCTAAGAGAATAAGGAGGGTAACAAGGTACTACATAAATGTTAGGTAATGCTAAGAGTTTGGAGCTCATGATGCTAGGGTTTAGAGTTCTTGATGTTAGAGGGTTGTAAAGGATATCATTAAGCATATGTATGGGTGTTGGGGTCTAGAATAAGGGTTATAATGGGGAAATCATAGTTAGGATATCCTATCGATTATTTTGAAGGGGTTGGATCTATGTCATTTGATGTATATGGTTTGAGATGACCCTTTTGAATGTAGTGTGACTACTAGAAACTCTTTTAAATCAATATACATGGATCTATTATGTACATATTATTTATGGGTGTGTTGTCTCTTGAAAACTACTCTACGTTTCCATAGCCAAATTCATTTTTTTTTAGCTCATGCCCTTCGTTGGTGTTTAAGCCAAGTTAGAGATTTAAGAAATTAGCAAAAGTCGTGCCCTAGTGTTGTTTAAATCTTTGTTTTGCTTGTTTTGAGAAATTCTCCATCTCCCAGTCTGTGCACAAAATATCCTCTTTACAATATCCTTTGTGATCAAATTTTTTCACTTGTTCTATGACATGGGTCATCAAATCATTGTTTTGCCTCCATGCCTCTCTCTGAAGGAAATTCAAAAATTGGACTCAAAATGACAAAGTTATCTTCCTCTGTGTATTTTTCCACAGTCGGGAACGATGGGCATTTCTTTCCCCATCAAATTTTGCCTCAGCATCCCCGAGTGACGTGGATATCTCTGATTGGATGTGGTTCAGTCATGCTTCAAAATCTAGTGGAAGCAGCCACATGTCACAACAACACAACTCCAGGGGTAGGGTCCAAGGGACAGTCTTCAATTAAGTGCGGGCTTTTCACATGTCCTAGGTACAAAATGAAGGTAAAATCAGCTAAGTATGGAAGGCTCAATGACGGATCCATGTGTTGCAATGGCACAATTCCAAAGGTGGGGCAGAAAGGGCCAATTACCAAATCAGCGCTAGATTGCCATGTGGTTAGAGTCATTGGAGAGATAAAACCCACTGTTGAAAAGTTAAAGTGGACGAGCGGGCAATTAGGGGATTTGAGATTTTGAGCCTCTTTGTGAAAAAGGAAAAAAATTAAAAAGTAACCCATGGCCCCGATCAGGCTATCAAGGAAAAATTCAAATCTTGAGCCCACAAAGAAAAATTCAAATCTTGAGCCTGCATGGAAAAAGTCAAAGCGGATGAGCGGGCCATTGGGGTACTTTTTGAAATTTAACCAAATTTTCAAAAGTGAAGGAAAAGTTCTAGAATTCTCCATGGCTCCACCAAGGTATTGGGCCCGCCGTTGAAAACTCAAAGTAGAAGAGTGTGTCGGCAGAGGGATTTGAGTTTTTGAGCCTTTTCCAAAAAAAGGTTAAAATGTTGAGAAAAGGGGCACGACCCCATTTTCAATTAGAGGATGCCACGTGTCAAGAGTTCAATCGGAGCAGTGGGTCGGTGGAGGAATTTTGTTTTTGAGCCTTTTTCCAAAAAGGTTAAAATGGTGAGAAAAAGGCCGCGACCCCATTTCCAATGAAAATGTTCCACGTGCATAAGTTGAAAAGTCAAAGTGGGGGCCAAATTGTTCCAAATTGCCAAATCTCTAAAAAATCACAAAATGCAAAGGGCTTTCCCCGTACCCACTCCAATCTCTTCCTACCATGTGGATGGCCCAATTTAAAATTTATAAGAGAAAATTGACCGGTTTGTATTCAAACCGGAAAATCAAATGTAACGTCGTGTTGTAAGATTTGGTTTTTAACCCGCCATGAGTGTTTTCTTTGAATGGAGGAATTTGAAGAGGTGTAAATGATTTGTAAAGTTATAACCATTTTTGAAAAGGATATAATGGCCTCGTGAGCCATTCCAAGGGGATGGCGATTGATTTCAAAAAGACCAGAGTGCTTCTACACCTAAAGACAAAAATTCCATTCTTCTTCTATTTTCTCTTCTTCCTTGAATTTCTTCCATTCTCAAGCTATGTAAAAACTCTGCTCGAGCTTCAATAATAAAATAAGGAATTTTTGCCTCTTTGATTGAGGAATTAATTGGTACTTTGCGACCAATGAGTTTCATTCAGTCTTGTAGCTTCTCCTGTGGATTTTTTTTTCTTCTGACTATAAATGCATGTAAATGAAATTTCTAATTAATGTGTGTGGGAATCTGATATTCTACTCACAACATTAGTTTCTCCTACCTCCATTCTCACTCCCTTTCCCCTTCTCGAAAAAATTTCTTCTCTAGTGAGAAATTACTAGCTTTGCCATAGGGTCAGTGGAGTGCCCTTGTTGGATCTTTGGTCGAAAGGCCACCATTGAAATCCACTTTTTCACGCATGCACATACTAAGCTGCACCGCTCAAGTAGAGGGACTTAGATTCCCATAACATTAGCCTAAAACCAACCAATTTTTCCACAAGATAAATTTTCTTGCCAACATTTTTTGGTGCCCATCGTGGGGAATATTTTGTAGCATCTCAGTACCTAAAAATGACCTCGGGGTCATAAAATACAAAAAGATTCTAGAAGAAATTTTTCTCGGAGATTGAATAATCACACAAACTACATGGATGTAAATTATGGCTATTCGGGAAATCCTCCTATTGAGAGACATGATTTAATATTTCACATCCAAAAAGAGACCGCTTCTAATATGAGAGAAGATATTTGGCATAATAGACAAAGTGTCAATCAATACTTCATTTCCATAAGGGTTCTGGACCTTGAAGAGGAATGTACTGTTGAATTGGAAAGGTAGAGACAAATTCCAACACCCCAGAGAAGAGCATAAAATTTCAAGTTGGTTGATAGAAGATACATCTAGAAACTGAGGCAAGGAGGACAAATTGATCCCACATTTGAAGAGCTTGAAAGAGAGGCATTGTTGAAGAGGAGATAATGGCTCAACTTGAAGAAATAGAAAGAATCCAAATTGAAGCAGAAGAAAGAGTAGCAACAAAAGTACCCTTAACAAGTCTAGAGGATAGAAAAAAGAATAGAATGGGTGATCATGATCATGAGGAACACAGGCCTAACATACCATGGGGAAGAAATACTAGTCCACTTGCTCTTCCGCAACCACTTCATGAACTCCCAAGAGGCTCAAGAAAGAACTTTCAAAATTCAAAGGGGATGGTTCCCAGCTCCCTGAAGAACATGTTGCAGCATTCATCACTACTTGTATAGTGTTGGGAGTTAAAGATGAAGATGTTTCAGTTAGGCTCTTTGTGGAGTCACTCCAAGAAAGAGCTGCTGAATGGTTCTACATGTTGCCCCCAAGATCTGTCACATGCTGGGAAGATATAAGAAGTGCATTTGAACATAGGTTCAAGAGCACAAAATATTTTTGGGATCTTCTAGTCCAATTGGTTCAGATGAAGAAGGAGACCTCTAAATCAATGAGATATTTTTAGTAAGGTATAATAGGTTGACAAGAAGTATCCTAGAAGATGTGGTACCCCCTGAAAACAACTTGAAAAGGTTCATCATTAGTGCTTTGCCATTAGAATTTGGTTTCTTGCTCGAATATCTCAACAAAGAACATTGAGGGAAGTTCAAGACTTTGCAGTTGAGATTGATGATGATGTAATTCTTTCTGGAAAAGTGAAAGGACCAAATGGGAAGCAAAAAGGTCAGAGTTCAAATTCAGTCACCAGTGATCCAATGTTCCAAAAATGGCAAATGACCTAGTTGCTTTGAAGAATCAACTTTCACAAATCACAATGAGGAATTCTCCAAGGAAACCAAATCCTCCTGATAAACCAAGAATTACTCCACCTCCTCATATGCTTGCTCTTGAAGCACCACCAGTCAATGCCATCTGTGACACTAGAGAATCAAAAGAAGGAACATACATTGAGGAAATTGAAGAAGAAAACATGGATGACTATGAAAACTATCTTGAAATTGAATAGGTTAGCTCACACAATGGCCTAATTGAATATGTTGATGATAAGGAGGAAGGTGATGAAGAAGCTCCAATTTTTTCATGTGCTATTTTCACTCGTGCATAATCCAAGAATGGTGTTTCAGCCTCAAAGTGATTCTGAACTAAGAGTAGGAAGAAAAAGAAGATAGCTCTTCAAAGCCTCAACTAAAAAGATCATCAGTAGGGGATCACCATTACCACATTCCATGGAATCAGCTAGATAGAAATCAGATTCACCAGCCAAGGATCACACTCGCTATATAAAGTAAGTTATCCGATTCCTCTCCTAACTCAAAAGTCATTGAGAGTAATTATCTTCTAAATGCTGGTTCTATAAGAACATCTAAATTTCAATCAAAGGCTACACCCCATCTCCTTCCAAGACAATTGCTACATTTGAAAAGGAGAACCCAACACCAAAAGTAATGACGCATCTACCATTTAAGAACCCATCTACCATAACTTCATTTGAATTTGTAGAGCATGCTTAGCAAAACCAAAGTCCAGCTCTCTCGAAATTGAATACCTACAAACTTATCCTACCCAATTTGTGATTCATCAAGGTAGTCTGGGGTGGTAACTCTACATCCTCAATCTCTAATTCTAAAGGCTTACTTCCCACACCATCTTCTCAAAACATGCTAGCCCTCAGTGCCTCCACCACCAACAGAGTTGAGCCTTTTTACTTGTCACTTCTCATTAAAGGTTTCCAGCTGAACAATTACATTATAGATTCTGGAACCTTAGATAATGTGATGCCAATTTTTTTCAAATGCTCTTGGCCTCACTTTGACCTAGGTAAATGGAACATGCTACTTAATGGAATCCAAACAAGTTCCATTGGTAGGAAGGATTAAGGATGCTTAGGTTGCACTAGCTGATTACCCTAATAAGAAGATACTCTTGACCATTTTGGTGGTAGACATCCCAACATCTTTTGGTATGTTGTTGAGTAGAAGTTTTTGTAGAGATCTAGGTGGAGAAATAAAAATGGATTGGTCATCTATAACTATCCCAGTGAAAGGAGAAATGAAGAAGCTGCTTCAAGCCATAAAAATGAAGTTCACAATAAGGAAGAATGATGATCCAAGAGATGATATCCTTTTTCAAGATTGTGGGCTAGGAAATTACTTCCTCACATCAGAAAAAGAGGAGAACTTTCTGCTTCTCATGGAGAAAGAGGAAGATCAAATTTGGAAAATGGAATTTAATGGTAGTCATTCTAGAGCAGGTTTAGGAGCTGGTGTAGTATTATACTCTCCCTCCAATGAGGTATATCCTTTTGAATACAAGCTGTAATTTGACAATACGAATAATACAACAGAGTATGAAGCATTACTATTATGAATGAATACCACATATGACATGATAATCAAGAAGTTGAGGTGCAAAGGTGATGTAGAGGTTGTGGTAAAATAGGTCCACCAAGAATATCAAGTAAAAACCCCGCACTCGTGCACTATAGAAATAGAGTGTGGGACCGCATTGAATCCTTTGATGCATTCTCGATTAAAGCTATCCCTAGGGAGCATAATGAAAAGGATGATTCTCTAGCAGTGTTAGCTTCCTTAGTGACACCTCATCCTTCTTTTGGCAAGGATAAAGTGACCATTGAGATGGTGTTCAGACCCTATGTACTTATAATGCAAATCACCTGGTAGGTCTTTAATGATGAAAATAAGATCCTAGCCTTCTTAGAACAAAGGGATAACTTCGATAATCCATTCTTTGAAGGAAGTGAAAACCCACACCATGAATCAGTCCCCAAAGAAGAGAAGGAAGGAATTGAAGGAATTGATGAAGAGGGAGTAATCAAGCTGAAAGGAAAAAAATCCCCAAAGGTCTAGTTTCTTTAGAAGACCTCTTTGACAAGCATGAAAAGTTCATCCAAGAGAAAGATAAACAAGATTCTCGCCCATCTGATTTTGATCAAGAAAACATTGGCACTTCGAGAATCGAAGGATGGTTAATATTGGTAAATGTTGCTCACTTTGGAAGAGAAGAGAAAGTTTGTTTCTCTGCTAAAGAAGTACTCAGATGTCCTGGCCTACTCCTATGATGAAATCAAATATTTTCAGCCAAAGGAAATGCATCACTCCATTCCTTTGAAGTAAGGAGCTAAGCCCTTCAGGGAAAAACAAAGGCCCTACAATCCAAAGATTTCTGATGTTATTAAAGAAGAGGTGATAAAGATGCTCAATTCTAGAATCATCTTCCCTATCCATCATTCAACATGGGTGGCCAACATTATTCAATTAAGGAAGAAGAATGTGGAAATAAGGATTTGTGTAGACTTCCAAAATTTGAATCGGGCATCTCTCAAGGAAAACTACCCTCTTCTAATCATGGATCATATCTTGTAAGTAGTCACTAGATCTGAAATGATCTCTTTTCTTGATGGATTTGCAAGGTATAACCAAATCAAGGTGGCAGAAGAGGATTGCAACAAAACAACCTTGACAACACCTTAGGGCACTTTTTCCTATAGAAGAATGCCTTTTGGATTGATCAATCTTTGAGCCACTTTCCAGAGAGCAATGGACTTGGCCTTCAAAAATTTGAAACATTGAATTGTCATTTACCTTGATGACCTCACGATTTTTTCAAAGAGGAGGGGAGATCATATCATTCGTTTGGAGAAAGTCCTTGTAAGGTGTAGGAAACATGGCATTTCTCTAAATCTAAAGAAGTGCATTTTTGGAGTCACATAAGGTAATTTTTTGGGACACATTGTGAACAAACATGGAGCACACATTGATCTTGAGAGGGTCAGAGCTATCTAAGCACTAGCCTTACCAACCAACAAGAAGGGATTTCACTCATTATTTGGATAGGTAAACTACCTTCATCATTTTTGCCCGAGTTTTCTAAACTTACTAAGCATATAACTTCCATGATGAAGCCTCAAGCAAGTTTCAAGTGGAATAAGGAAGGAAAAACAACATTTGAGGAGATCAAGAAATCCATTGCCAAAGCTCCAAGTATTGTATCTCCAGATTTCAACAAGGAGTTAATTATGTATTGCTATGCATCGTAAACATACACTCTCTATTGTCCTTGTTCGGAAAAACAATGAAGGTTTGGAAAAACCCCTTGATTTGATGAGCTTCCTTTGAAAAATCATGAGCTAAAGTACAACCAATTAGAGAAACATTCCTATGTAGTGGTCAAAGCTGTTAAAAGTTTTCGATTCTACATTCTTAATTCTCGTACAGTGGTGATGGTACCTGGAAGTGCAATCAGGTCCATTTTGACTCAACAAGATCTTAGGGATAAGAGAGGAAGTTGGATTACAAAGACCCAAGAGTATGACTTGGAGATTAGACCCTCTAATCTGGTAAGAGGAAATGGTTTGTGTAAGATGATTGCTGAAGATGAAGTTCTCAAAGCTCAAAGCAGGAGAAAAAGATGGTGTTTTCTCGACTGCTCAGAGAGGCACCACAAGCACTCTTTGCCACCACTCCCGATGAGTGGTATGCTAACATTGCTTACTACCTCACTTATGGAGAATAACCTCCTCATATTGATTGCAAATAAATAAGGAAACTTAAGCTAAAGGAAACTAAGTTTTGATATCGAATCATGCACTTTACAAGAGAGGCCTAGATGGTTATTTCCTCGGTGTGTAGATAAGGAGCAGCAAGAAAAGTTTCTCGGGGCATATCATGATCAAGCTTGTGGTGGAAATTTCTCACCACGGTCACCACACATAAGATCCTTAGAGGTAGATATTATTGACCCTCCATCTTTGTAGACAATCGTGATTGGGTTTCCAAATGCAAATCATGCCAACAATTTGTTGGGAAGCCACAACTAGCTACATTGCCTCTCGTGCCTATGGTGATTGAAGAACCATTTCAAGTAGTGGGGATAGATTTCATTGGTGTTATGAATCCTCATTCTAGTACAGGGAATACCTATGTACTCACTGCAATGGATTACTTCACTAAATGGGTGGAATCCATCCCTACCAAGCAAGCCAACTCTGAAACAGTCTGTAACTTCATAAAGGAGAATATCATTATTCATTTTGGAATACCACAAAAATTGTTGTAGACAATGCCACCTATTTCTCTTCCAAGGAGCTCACAAAGTTTTGTTATGGCTTTGGAATCTCCCTATCCCACTCTTTTGACTACTACCCACAGGGAAATGGGCAAGCTGAGTCAAGCAACAAGAACATTGTGACCATTGTTCAAAAGTCATGATGAGAATCAAAGGAACCGACACAAGAAGTTATATGATGCATTGTGGGCGATAGGATCACTCCTAAGAAGGCAATATGTATTTCACATTTCCAAATGTTGTATGGAGTTGAGGCAAAGATTACCCTCATAATTGAGGTTCCAGCTCTCAAGTTCTTGTAAGAAATAGAAGACGATCAATACAAATACTCCATTGACAAGAGGATCCTCTTCCTAGAAAATATGGAAGAAAGTAGATGCCAAGTGGTGGATAGAATTAAAGAGCATCAGTTGAAAGTGAAGAATTTTTTTGACAAGAAGACCAAAGCAAGGAATTTCAAAGTTAGAGATTTTGTTCTGCTATGGGACAAGAGAAGCTAACCAAAGGGGATCCATGGAAAGTTTGATTCATTGTGGCTGGGCCCATTCCAAATTCATGGAGCTTGTGGTGAGAATGTTTTTCTCCTCTCATACTTGGATGGAATGCCATTAGAATTACCTCAAAGTGGGAAATACTTGAAACTCTATCATCAGTGAAAGCAGGTTGTCCCCTGTCTTGTACTATAGGTATTTTCTGTGTTTCCCTTTTACATTGTGTGGTTTTGGTTTTGTTTTGTTTGGTTTTTGTTGTGTGTGGTTTGGCTTGTGTGTTTCCTCCTCCTTCCATTCTTTCTTAGAATTGTACATGACTTTGCAAGGCCCAATGGATAAGGTACTGGTCAATGTAATATGTTTTGAAATTTGAGATTTTGGATCCTCATGTCATGCTCTAGCCATGCCCGATTCATGCCATGTCCCCAAGCTAGAGCCACCGTTGTCTCCTAAAAACTACTCTATGTTTCCATAGCCAAAGTCATTTTTTTGAGCTCATGCTCTTTGTTGGTGTTTAAGCAAAGTTAGATACTTAAGAAATTAGCAAAAACATGCCCTAGTCTTGTTTAAATCTCTATTTTGCTCATTTTAAGAAATTCTCCATTTCTGGTCTCGTACACTAAATATCCTCTTTATAATCTCCTTTGTGATTGAAATTGTTCGCTTGTTCTATGTCCCGGTTTTCAAATCATTGTTTGACCTCCATGCCTTTAGCTCATGAAGGAAATTCAAAAATTGGACTCAAAATGATGAAATTCTCTTCCTCTGTGTATTTTTCCATAGTCGGGAATGATGGGGTTTTCTTTCCTCATCATTTTTTTCCTCAACATCCCCGAGTGATATGTGGGTCTCTCTGATTGGATGTGGTTTGGTCATACTTCAAAATCTAGTGGAAGTAACCATGTGTTGCAACGACGTAACTCCAGGGGTAGGGTCCAAGGGACAGTCTTCAATTAAGTGTAGGCTTTCCACGTGTCCCAGGTACAAAATGAAGGTAAAATTGGCTAAGTATGGAAGGCTTAGTGGATGGATCCACGTGTCGTAATGACACATCTCTAGGGGTAGGGTCCAAGGAAGTCTTTAATTAAGCACGGGATTTCCACGTGTCCCATATACAGAATGAAGGTAAAATCGGCTTAGTATGGAAGGCTCAATGGATGGCTCCATGTGTCGCAACAACACAACTCTAGGGGTAGGGTCCAAGGGATAGTCTTCAATTAAGTGCAGGCTTTCCATGTGTCCCAAGTACAAAATGAAGGTAAAATCAGCTAAGTATGGAAGGCTCAGTGGACGACTCCATGTGTCACAACGACGTAATTCCAAAGGTGGGGTAGAAAGGGCCAATTACTAAATTAGCACCAGATTGCCATGTGGTCGGAGTCATTGGAGAGGTAAATCCTCCTGTTTAAAATTAAAAGTAGATGTGTGGGCCATCGGGGATTTGAGATTTTGTGCCTCTTTTTGAAAAAGGTGAAAAATTAAAAAGTAACCCACAGCCCCGATTAGGCTATTAGGGAAAAAGTCAAATCTTGAGCCCATAGGGAAAAATTCAAAGGTGAAGCCCGCCATTGAAAAGTCAAAGCAGACGAGTGGGCCACAAGGCACTTTTGAAATTTAACCGAATTTCCAAAAGTGAAGTAAAAGTTCTAGAATGCTCCGCGACTCAACCAAGGTCTCAAGCCCGTCGTTGAAAAGTCAAAGCGGAAGAGCTGGTCAATGGAGGGATTTGATTTTTGAGCCCTTTTCCAAAAAAGGTTAAAATGTTGAGAAAAGGGGTGCGACCCCATTTTCAATCAGAGGATGCCATATGTCAAGAGTTCAATCAGAGCAGCGGGCAGTGGAGGAATTTGTGTTTTTGAGCCTTTTTCCAAAAAAGTTTAAAATGGTGAGAAAAAGGCCGCAACCCCATTTCCAATGAAAATGTGCCACATGCCTAAGTTGAAAAGTCAAAGCGGGGTGCGAATTTGTTCCAACTTGCCAAATCTCTAAAAAATCACAAAACGCAAAGGGATTTTCCCGTACCCACTCCAATCTCTTCATACCACGTGGATGTCCCAATGTCAAAGTTATAAGAGAAAATCAAACGATTTGTATTCAAACTGGTAAATCAAATGTAACATTTGCGTTGCAATATCTAGTTTTTAACCCGCTATGAGTGTTTTCTTTGAAATGGAGGAATTTGAAGAGGCGTAAATGATTTGTAAAGTTGTAACCATTTTGGAAAAGGATATAATGGCCCTTAGAGCCATTCCAAGGGGTTTGGCAATTGATTTCAAAAAGACTAGAGTGCTCTGTACCTGGAAAAGATAGAAAATGCCATTCTTCTTCTATTTTCTCTTCTTCCTCGAATTTCTTCCATTCTCAAGCTATGTACAAACTATGCTCGAGCTTGAAGGAATTTTTACCTCTTTGATTGAGGAATTAATTGGTACTTTGTGACCAATGAGTTTCATTCGGTCTTGTAGCTTCTCCCGTGGATTTGTTCTTCTCCCGACTATAAATGGATGTAAATGAAATTTATAATTAATGTGTTTAGGCATATGATATTCTACTTGCAACATTAGTTTCTCCCACCTCCATTCTCACTCCCTTTCCCCTTCTCGGAAAAATTTTCTTCTCCGGTGAGAAATTGCTAGCTTTTCCGCAGGGTCAGTGGAGTGCCCTTGTTGGATCTTTGGTTGAAAACCCACCATTGAAATCCACTTTTTCATGCATGCACATACGGAAGCTGCACCGTTTAAGTAGAGGGACTTAGATTCCCATAGCGTTGGCACGGAACCAAAAAAAATTTATCCACAAGAAAATTTTTCGTCGATAATAGGTGTAAACCCTCATGTTATTTGGTTTGTCATGACTCAAATTTGGTTCCTTGTGCTTCATACAATGTTTATTTACCTTTTGTGATGCATTGATGCGTACATCTATTAGTTATATCTTTTGCCTTTTAAGTAGATGCATGTATACTGTTTCTACAAATAATCTTCCATTAATGGTGGATCTCTCTCGTAAATCTCACATAAAGGAGGGGCTCAATACTTGTGTATGCCTTGGGTGAGTGCCTAACATATGTTGGGAAATAGGACGATGCACTTGGGGTTAGAAAGAAATATTGAGGGTGAAACAATGGCTATATCTTAGTTCATTTGCCAAGATGACCTCTTTTGAAGATATTGTGAGAGAAATGTGTAATGATGGAGCGATTGACCGTGGATAGTGTCGAAGCATGGCTCAAAAATAGGGAGTATGAGTTTTCTCAAAGATTTACAATGGACCTAAGTTTTATGCACATAAATGGGTAGATGATCACCTATATCATGAGTTATACGAGACCTTCTTCTAATATTTTCCACTAGATTTGTATGAATGACTCTCGGGATACGCATCAAGGACAAGTTGGTACTTTAGACCTTTTGTTGGGACCCAGGAGGAATATCAATGGTTTTATGATGCTGATCTGACCTAGACCCATGATGTTGATCACTAGTGGAGTAGAGTGCTAACTAGTTTTTATATAAATTTGGTTTTCAAGATAAATTTAGAAGGATTATTAGGGCTTGTATTTCTAGAGCTAGATTCTCAGTAGTGGTCAATGGGGAGCTGGTGGGATTCTTTACCAATAGTAGGGGATTAAGATAGGAAATCCTATATCCCCTCTCCTTTTCATTCTAATGGTTGATAGCCTTAGTAGATCAATTACCAAAGTGGTTAATGATGGACTTTTAAAAGGAATCATACCTACTTCTGCAAATCAAACAGCTTCACATCAACAATTTGTTGATGATATAATTTTACTTTTGATGGCCTCCATCCTTAAAGCTAAGGCTATTAAGTCTATTATGAAATTCTATGAGGTTTCCTCAGGACAAGAGGTCAATTTTGATAAGAGTTCCATCTTATTTTTTAATACTCCACTGGAAAGGAAAAAAGAATCGCCCATATTCTGGGTTGTAAAATTAGTTCTCTACCCACAACATACTTGGGTCTTCCTCTTGGAACTAATAAATTTCCACAATAGTATGGAATGGTTTACTTGGCAAGTTTCAGAAGAAAATGGATGGATGGAAAGGGGCCATTCTATCTAATGCTAGAAAATGTCTCCTAATTAAAAGCACATTGCAAAACTTACCTATTTACATTATGTCTCTTTACAACATTCATGTTATTTTTAGTGACAAAATTGAAAGGATTTAGAAAAGAAATTTCTGATAGGGCACAAAATAAATATTCAAGTATCATGGGGTCAAGTATGTACACCTAAAATAATATGCATTAAAGATATCAAAAAAATGAACATGGCTTTAATTGCAAAAATGGGATGGAGGATGTTAACAGAGGAACAACCTTGGATTGAATTAATTAAAGCAAAATACCTAGCCCAACAAAAATTGAATTCTTTCCTTTATGATGATCAACTACCTCAGGGTTCTATTTTCTAGAATAATTTGATTCAAACAAGGAATTTTATCAAACAAGGATGTAAATGGAAAATGGGAAATGGAAGAGATATTCAGTTTTGGAGTGATAACTAGACCAGTTTCATTTTAAATGATAAATTTGGCTCTATCAAAGATATTTTAGTTCAAAAGTATGGAACTAAAGTCAAAGACTACATTGAAATGGAGGGAAATAAAAAAATGGAAGCAACTTAAGGTGGAAATGAATGAGCCAAATTCCATAATTTCCTCACTACAAGAGTAGCTAGATAACATCCCACTGAATCAAATTAATGTCAAGGATGAGCTTGTTTGGAATAACTCATTTGATGGAGAATACACTTTGTCAAATCAGGATACAATTCCTTTTTTGAAAATATTCATTGTGATTTTAAATGGAGCAGAATTTGGTTGCCTAAACTTACTCCCAAAGTCAATTTCTTCTTTTGGCTTGTTCTTAGAGGAAGAATTCTCACGAATGACAACTTAATCAAAAGAGGTTTTATCATGCCAAACATGTGTTGCATATGTAAAAAGGAGGCTGAGGACATCAAACACCTTCTGTTACATTGTGAGTTTGCTTCAAAAATATGGAGTTATGCTTTTTCAAAGTTCAATATCTGTTGGACATTACCTAAGGAATTTTCTCAAACTTGGATACAATGGGACCCCCATACAATCATTGCATAGTTAGGAGATTATGGAAACTAACTTTGCCTCATATAATATGGAGAATTTGGAAAGTAAGGAATGATATAATATAGAAACAACATGCATATATATAAAACAAGCTTCAATAAGATTGGTAATGCAGTTAAAGAAAATATTAAAATATTTAAACCTCCTAAGAACAATAAATATCCTAAAGATGAAGAGGTTATTATTTCAAATTGGAAGATTGATATTGAAAATGTTCAGAAACAAAGAACTCCAACCATTGATAGGTCATCAATACACTAGATCCCCCCTCCTAATTATTGGTATAAACTCAATTTTGATGGAGCCTCTAAGGGCAACCTAGGTGCAGCTGCTGGTGGAGGAATTATATGGGATCACAAAGGTTGTTTAGTTGTTGCTTATGTTGGAAGAATGGGGCATCAGACCAATCACTATGCTAAAGATTTATCAAATTTATGGGGTCTAAGACTTGCTAAATATTGCAACATTCAGAACATTATTGTTGAAGGTGATTCCTTGAATGTAATAAATCATCTAAATCAGATACATCCTCCAAGTTGGACAATTAAGGATTTCATCCAGGAGTCTATTAATATTTTCATACCTTCAATAACCTTCAAATTGGTCACACCTACAAAGAGGGGAATAGGGTAGCAGACACTCTAGCTAATTATGGTATTAGTAATAAATTCATCACTTGGAATTATGAGAAAAATACCCCTATTGAAGTACATAACTCTATTACCAAAGATAAATATGATATATTACATCCCATGAAGAATCACTAATGGGACTTTATGTGCTTTATGGGAAATGAAAGTTAGCACATGTGAGAGGAGTACATGTATTTATAATCATCAAATTTCACATGCTCGAAGGATATGCAGATGGATGGTTAAAAAGTGGTTTAGGAAAGACACAAATAGTTTATTTGTGGGTTTCAAGAAGGTTACATGCAAGGAAAATGGGGGGAGCTCCATGTCAAATAGAACCCAACTGTGATCCCACATGGAAAGAAAATGTTGAGCTATGGAACTATCTATAGTTTGGGGGTCACTAATTTTATTGAGAGAATCCAAGGCCACAACTAGAACATCTCTGTGAATTTTGTTACAGACTGGAAAGAGCAGAAGGTAACTTATGGTGGGAAAAAAGTGTTGATAACAAAGGATCTTATTGCAGAGGTAACGAGCCTCGCTTTGGATGGAATCATATTTTTCAGCAAAAGGGTGGATAAAATTTCGAGACTAAAATTTTGTGGAAATAAGGAGGATATCCTCTTTGTAATGGTGGGTATAAAGGTTAGTTCCATCCCATAACCCTTTGATGAAATAACTAAAATGATGGTTTGTTTTATCTCTCTTGAAGGTAGGTACATCACTATCCCCATAAAACACCTGATTTTTCTTAACCACTTTAGGAGAAATATCTTTGTTTATTTCCCACACTACCTTCTTAATTCAATGGAGCACTCCATTCGTGATTTCCAAAACCACACCAGAGCCATTCCCCTCCATCAGGTCTTATCTTTCTCCTTCACAAACATTGTCTCACCCACTACCCTGCCATACCTATTACCCTAGTCACCATGCCCATTCCCATTAAACCTATCCCTACTGTCACCCGATCACCATTTCCAGTCAAAGGAAAGTCAAGACAAAAAACCCTTCCTTCTCCAAATTGAACCCCTCTACCTCCAACAGAGTCCTTAGGAGTAGCAAGGATATTGAAATTGCCCATAATTTGTTGCATATCAGTACTGCAGGGAAAGACACTCAACACGAGAAGGAGAATATTCTTCACAGAATGGAAATTTTGGAAAAAGAGGTGGAAAACCTCAAAAAATAAATGTATCAGCTAACAAAGCAAAAGGGTAAAAGGAAATTAAATGAGGATATTGATATTGGGGCTGATAAGATAAATGAAATTTATAAGAAACTGAATTCCTTGGAAAATAGACTTGGGAAATCTAAGGATCGACATGACCATAACATTGCAATTTTTAGGGCTATAAGTGATTTTCTTGAACAACATGTTAGAAGCATCACTATGCTCAAGTGGAATCTCAGTTGACATTTGGGGCACTGGAGATGAAAGGAAGCAGATCATCTCTCAGTTGGATGCAAATGACCCCACACATATCACCACTCTAGCGTTATTTACCTCACTTCAAACTGTTCAATCAAGAATAGACAGGGCTTCAAAGAAATAACTTCTTTAGTGTAGTCTGGTTGTGAGCAGGATGTTGTTTTGTTGCTGCTAGTTTGTTGTTTAACTGTTGTTTCTTAGCAGTTTTATTCCTAGTTTGCTTCTTCTTAGTAGTTCCTTTTTTGGCTATTGTTTTTCTTAATGATTTATCTGGATTCTGATCCTTTTTTTGGATTCTTACTCATGTATATCTGGTTGTTGAGCCTTTTTGTATCAGGGTATAGTCCCTTCAAAACTATTTTCCTTTAATAAAAAACATAAAGAAAAAGTTGATTGTTTTGAAAAATACATTAGTTTTCTTGATGATCCGTGAAAACAACAGACATCCAAGGGGTTAAACGAGACATTTCATTTAGGAAATTATCAGCTATGTAACCTAAAAGGGTAAAAACAAAGGCTACACCTTATTTGCAATAAAAATTTCTGAAACAACTAAAGAGGATAGTGATTTCTTGGAAACATTTTTGCTATTCAGAGATTTCAGCGATGTGTTTCTGGAAGAACTACCTATTCTTCCACCCAATTGAGAGTTTGAATTCATGATTGAGATCAAACCAAGAACTGAGCCTATTTCAAGGCATTTTATCGAATTACTACCATTGGTAGTAGAGTGAAGACACAATTACAAGAACTGTTTTCTAAGGGTTTGATAAGACCAAGTGGCTCACCTTGGGAGCACCAGTAATTTTGTGAAAAATAAAGATGGAACACTTAGATTGTGCATTGATTATAAGATGTTAAACAAAGCAACAATCAAAAATAGATATCCACTACCTAGACTTGACGACCTATTTGTTTAGATGTGTGGTGCATCATTATATTATAAGAAATATCTTCATTCTAGTTATGACTAGTTAAGAATCATGGATGAAGAAATTCATAAAACAACCTTTAGAACAAGGTAATAACATTATGAATTTATAGTTTTACCTTTTGGTTTGACAAATGCACCTACAAATTTTATAAATTTAATGAATAATATCTTTCAAGAATACGGACAAGTTTGTACTTGTATTTTTGGATGATATTCTTATCTATTCTAAAAGCATTGATGAGCATCATGAGCATTTGAAAATAGTACTTGAAATCTTAAGAAAGAGAATGTTATATGGTAAGTTTTCCAAATGTTCTTTTTATGAAAAAAATTGCACCATCTAGGATATGTCATTAGTAATGAAGGAATAACAAGAATAATAGTTTATGAATCAAAATCTTAAGGATGAACTCATCTGGAAAGATTCTTTTGATGGGGAATACTCTGTTAAATCAGGATATAATTCTTTCTTTGTATCCATGGAAAGTGAAATTAAGTGGCACAAGTTGTGGATGCCGGAGTTAACCCCTAGAGTGAAATTATTTTGGTGGCTAATCATTAATGGCAAGATCCTAACTAATGATAACCTCATCAAGAAGGGATTCATCATGCCGAATAGATGTTGCATGTGTCAGAAAGAGGCAGAAGATATAAAGCATTTATTCCTCCATTGTGAGTTTGCTTCCAAAATTTGGTAGCTTGTTTTTGCAAAGTTTAATCAGAGATGGATTTTTCCCCTTACCTGTCTTCAGGCCTGGGAACAATGGGACTCTCTGTTTAAGCATTGTGTGGTGAAAAGATTGTGGCAACTTGTTTTACCCCACACTATGTGGAGAGTTTGGAAGGCTCGTAATGATAACATTTTCAGAAACAATAGAAAGGCATGTAACAAAGTCTACAAGGAAATTATCATTGTTGTGCAAGATAATATTGCTAGATTTAAACCTCCTAAAAATAGGCTTTACCCGGAGAAGGAAGAATACATCCTGACTGATTGGAATATTGACACTGTCAATAAGAATAACAATGGTATTGATAGAAACATAGTCCGATGGATTAAGCCTCCCACTGATTGGCACAAGTTAAATTTTGATGGGGCCTCAAAAGGCAATCCGGGGGACTCTAGAGGAGGGGGAGTCATTAGAGATCAAAGAGACTATTTTTTTGCTGCTTTTTCTGGGAGAATGGGCAGGCAGACTAATCATTACTCTGAAGCCCTGGCGGCTCTTTGGGGTATAAGACTTACCAGAGATTGTAATATTCTAAATATTATAATTGAAGGTGATTCTCTGAATATCATCAATCTATTAAACAAAAAGCAACACCCCAGCTGGTCTATCAGAGATTTTATTGGGGAAGCTATTGATATATGCAAGAGCTTTGAAAATGTTAAAATCACCCACACCTATCGGGAAGGAAATAGGGTCACAGATAGTTTGGCTAACCTCGGTGTTACTAATACCTTTCAAACTTGGCTTAGGGGGGACGTTCTGCCCACTCAAATCAATAAAGCCATAATCAATGATCTACATGGCAATGAAAATCAGCACTAACGGCTGTAATTTGGGCGCTAATGTGCGGATCCTCAAGTACAATATGATGACATCACATAAGATATGGATGATTGATGTGATATGTGCGAGATGGACTGTCATCATTTCTAGGCATAGGAGGAAAGCCGAGGAGTGGGGCAATAATTACAAGTATGGTATAATAATTAAACCTGCTTTCATGGAAAGGAAAGATTCAAAAACCAACATCAAAGCTCTGCCTGTCCCGCATAGTGATAGCATTTTTACCATTGAGAACAGGAAAAGGAACAGAGGAAACATGGGGGGTCCACCTTGCAAAACTGAACCGACCCACAATCCGGTGTGGAAAGAGAATATGGTGCTTTGGAATTACCTTCAAATCGGGGGTCTGTCTAATTTAATTGAAAGGATTCAAGGATTTGACCAAGACATTTCTATCAGATTCACCCAGGGATGGAAGAATCGATTGTCAAATACAATAACATGGAGATTGAGATCACGGAAGAGCTCATCACCCAGATCACGGGCCTCAGCCTGGAGGGCACCAAATTCTTCAGTAAGAAGGTGGACAGGGAGGTGGAGACCAACAAGTTCCTGGACGATGGGGAAAATCTTGAATTCGTGATCTGCCGACATCAAGGTGGCGTTGATTCCTGAGCATTTTGCTGAGCTTGCTAGGATGGTTGTTAGGTATGTAACTCTGGAAGGAAGATTTGTGACTATACCTCAAAAACATTTGATATTTCTAAATCACTTTCGTAGAAATATCATCATCAGCTTTCCTCACTATTTGATAAACTCGCTGGAGAAATCAATTAGGGAAGTTCAGAGCCACTCTAGGGCTGTCCCTTTGCACCAGGGGCTTATCCTCTTGATCTATCACCACTGTTATAGCTGCCCCCTATGAATCCTACCCCACCTTCTTCCTCCATACCTCCACCTACTCGCACCGCTTCCACTCCCCCTTGCTGAAAAGGAAGATTAAAGATGCTTTGCTTCCAGCAAGAAAAGCAAGAGCATAAAAGCTAAAATCCCTTCTTTCCAATGGGTCCTAAGGAGCCACAAAGACCCAAAAATTTCCGAGAACCTCCTTCATATTAGTAAACCGATGGAGGAGCCCGAGGAGGAGGAATTGATGGATAGAGTGGATAGGTTAGAAAAGGAGATACAAGAGCTCAAAGGGACTATAAAAAATATGGAAAGAGCTAAGGGAAAAGGAATTCTTCAAAGTGATGATGAAGAGGGGGTTATTGCTGAAGTATTCAAGAAGTTACAGTCCTTGGATGGCAGAATGGGGAATGCAAAAAGTCACAATGACTGCATATTATCTGCCCTTAAAAGCATTTATAATTTCATTGAACAACATGTTCATAGTGTTTGCAGTTTAAGTGGGGTTAATGAGGACATTTGGGGCCCTAAAGAGAAAAGGGATATTGCAATTGCTCAAGCGGATATGAGAGACTCCTCTCAGGCCACTGTCATTGCCTTCTTCATGTTGCTGCAGGCTATCAAGACCAAGATTGACAGGCTATCAAGTAACAAGTTCTTTGTGTTGCTATTTTTGGGCATTGTGAACTTGCTTATCCGGTGATTCTGCAATGCTTTTTAGTGGAGTTCTATATGTTGCTTCTCTTTTGGTTGCTTTTTGATCTTTTCTGCTTCTTTTTGGATCATTGTTTGTTTGGATCCTTTCTTAACTTGTATCGTCATATTTGGCTGTTGAGCCCTCTTTGGTTGGCCGTTTTGCCCTTCTCTGGGCTGTTTCTCTCACCTTTGCTATCTGGCTTTTGAGCCCTTTTGTATACAGGGTATAGTCCCTTCAAAACTATTTGCCCTTAATAAAAAAAAATAGTTGATCCATTAAAAATTGTTTCCATAACTGAGTGGCTTGCACCTAAGAATATACATGAAGTCAGAAGCTTTATGGGAATTATGTTACTATAGAAAGTTTGTTAAGGAATTTTCAAAAGTTGTTACACCAATAAATTCATTACAAAAGAAAGATAAGAAATTTGTGTGGAGTGATAAATGTGAATCAACATTTAAAACTCTTAAGGATCAATTAACATCTACACCTATTTTGGCTATACCTGATCTAAATGGAAACTTCACGATAGTTATAGATGCTTCTAGAGAAGGACTCAAAGGTATTTTGTTACAAAATGAACATGTTATAGCATATGAGAGAAGAAAACTCAAGTTACATGAGTTGAATTATGCTCCCCATGACCTAGAGCTTACTTCCATAGTTCATGCACTTCAAGTATGGAGACATTATATTTTAGGAAGACCTTTTGAATTAAATACTGATCATCTTGGGCTGAAGTATATTTTCACTTAGCCAAATTTGAATGCAAGACAATGAAGATGGTTAGAGTTTTTGTCACAATATGATTTTGACATAAGTTACATAAAAGGCAAAGAAAACAGAGTGATAGATGCACTAAGTCATAGGAAACATATTTCTACACTTATAACTTGAAAACTCGGTTTAAGGATGAGGTAAAAAGCATCATGGAATCTGATTTTTACTTTCATTAGGTAAAAACAAAACTTGTTAGAGATATAAGTGAAGTAAGATAAAAAGGTTTTGACTTCGATAACAAGTGAATTTTGAGATATAATAAGTGGGTGTATATACCTTCAGGAAATGAGTTAAGGAAAAAGTTGATGATGGAATTTCATAATTCACCTTACTTAGAACATCTTAGTATTACAAAAATGCTTTCTGATGTAAAACAACAATATTTTAGGAAAGGGATGAAGACATACATAATTGCTTTTGTGACACACTACTTGGAATGTCAGCATGTTAAGGTTGAGCATATGCACCCAGCTAGTTTATTATATCCTCATAGCATACCATAACATAAGTGGCAAGTAATTAGCATGGATTTGGTTTAGGGGTTGCCTATGTCAAGTAATAAATATGATGTTATTTTAGTTGTTGATAAAATGACAAAAGTAGCACATTTTATTGCGGGTAATATTAAGGATGATTCACCTGTGTTAGCAAAAATATTTGTGCATGAAATTTTTAGATTACATGGGGTGCTTGAATTAATTATATCTGATAAAAACCCTAGAATGACATCTCGGTTTTGGAAAATGTTAAATGCAGCCTTAGGAACAAAGATGAATTTTAGTTCTGTTTACCATCCGGAAACAGATGGTCAAACCGAAAGAGTTAATCAACAATAAAAATGGGAAGAATGCCTTACTTTATTTGAATTCACTTAAAATAATACATATCACGCCTCTTTGAAAATGGCACCTTTCAAAGAATTTTTATGGAAGAAAATTTAGAACTCCAGTTAGTTGGAATAGCATTGAATACAAAGAAGCAATTGGACTTAAAATCCTTAGTCAAATGGAACAACAAGTTCCAATGATTCGTGAATGATTAAAGGAAGCTACGTGTAGGAAGAAAATTTATATGGATATGAAAAGGGTTGATAATAAATTTGAACTTGGTGAAAATCTCTTTTTACGTGTTAAGGCTAAAAAGAGTTCTATAACCTTTGAAAAATCAGCCAAATTAGCACCTCGTTATGTGGGACCCTTCAAAATTATTGAAGTAATCAATCTTATAACTTATCATTTAGCATCACTCCTCCTTTGTCACAAATGCATGATGTTTTCCATAGTTCTTTTATTAAGAAATACATTTTATATTTATCACATAAGTTAAATTGGGATTCCTTGCAAGTCGAAGACCTAGGAATAATCGTGGTTGAACCCATAAGAGTTTTGGAAACTCACTAGTTACACTTACGAAATTGTGAAATTAGTCAATGCAAGGTTCAGTGGGACCAATTTAATGAAGAAAGTGCAACATGGGAAAACCTTGAGGACATGAAAATTGCTTTTCCTCATTTATTTGAACAAAATTAATTTTGTTGATTGATAACAATTAAAAACTTTATTTTTAAATTATCAATAATTCTTCCAGTTTTTGGCAGGTACTATATTTATTAGTACTAGAACAACTAATTAATGCTGTAATAAATTATGAAAATTTGAATTTCTCAAATCTAGTTTTTGTTTGTGAACTTATGAATGAAAGAACTATAATTATGATTATTTTTTTGTTTGAGAACGATGACTAAGTTAATCATAGGGATGATGATTCTTTTTAGGAGGGAGTTATGTAACACCTCTAACATGGTTGATATCTATGAAGGCTTCTATTGGAAGTTACACATGTTGATATGTGATTCTTGTTGAAGATGATGTACTCTTGTGAATCAAGAAATCATGTTTGTTTTAGATAATATGTTATTTGCAGAAATAGTTAAAACTCTGTCATGTTGATGATGAATTGAAAATGAAGTATTTAATTCCTTCTTATGCTGAATAATTCATTGCATGTGGAAATAAGAAACTGATTCAATTTATACTAGTTCGTAAGTCTCGTTGCACTCGTACTTATGATTCAACCTTCTTAACCTTTGTTGCAGGATAGCTATACCTTGGATCAATTTCATTGATCCAAGTTATGATTTCAATTTCATAACATTCTGGTCATCTTGACCAAGTTAGACAGATCACATAATCTCTCGAATCCTGGTTTTCTTTGAGTCACAAGTGATCTCTACAGCTCCCTACTTCGTAAGTGATTTAGTATGGTATTGTGATCCTTCCTTGGTAAGTTATATGATACAATTCCTATCTATTTCTAAAGGGACCTAATTAATCTATGTTCTTAAGTTGTAATTTATCCTAAGTTACTATGTTCTTTTATTAAGGTGTGATGTTAATAATTAAAGGAAAGCATAAGATTAAACCTTAGACTTTAACCTAAGGACCTAAGTTAGTTCCTAAAATAATGTTTGAACCTAACTTAGACTAGGGCTAACCTAAGGGGTTGGATGGGACGACATGCAAAAGGGAAGGTCAGTGGCACCAACCTCTAGGAATTTATGAGGAATTGAATGCATGTTTAACTCTCTGATGTTGCCAAATTTGGTGAATGCATGAAAAATAATGTGAGGTCTAATTGGAACCTCTGCCAAAGTGTTAGTTGCATGTATTTTTAAACTTAGTAAGTGGCCAAACGTAAGTTGGCAATGACGAGAAGAAGAGGAAGGATTGTCAGTCATGTTTGACATTTAATGTTTTTTATAATGGAGAAAAAACCTCCTAGGAAGGAGGGAGGTTGGAAAAAAAGAATGGTTTCAGTTTTTGTTTGATCATTTGGTCTTTTGTGAGCTTTATCTCTGCATGTGGTTTTTCTCTTTGAACCCACAGTTTGAATCCTTGCATGTTTTTTTTCCTTGCATGGTAGTGTTAGTGATGAAAATACTACTGTGAAGTTATAAGAGGAAGTGAATAAGGTTATGAGGATCTTTGTTTTCTTTTCATGAAAAGGAATCAAAGTTCTTCTTGAATTTTTATTGCAATAAAGTGAAGGAAGGATCTCTATTAGACATGATAGGTCTTATCCATTAAGTATTTTTCTTTTATTTAAATGCTTCATAAAAATAACTCTTCTCTTTGTGTAAACCTTCTGGTTTTGATTTAGTGTTGCTTATTCTTTTCTTCAATGGTGTTTTCATTTGTTTCATTTGGATGGATAAGGATTTTTGTGTGATGGGTGGAAAATGAAATCTGGAAGTATCGTTTCAATACCTCTGTGTTATCTTGCTTATACTTGAGCCTTCTTGACATTGAATTGGATCTGGGTTGTTCTCTGATTAATAATTATCTAAATTGTAGATTTTTATGCATTATAAGTATCTTGGTTTGATGGAATCAGATGAGTCTTACTTCGAATGTTCATTGTATTGTTTTCATTTAGAAGACTAACTTGCAGGAATTTTTTTAGGTATTAAGACCTATGTCTGTGACTTGATAATTTTGTGCTTGCATTTAATCTACTTGCTATTAATGGTTTTAGAGATCCATTGTTTTTCGTATTGGTTTTGTGACTGTAACTCTAGGAGTAATCAGTTTGATGAGCTCTGTGATGTAATTATTTTTGGTTTACCCCTATTAGAGGATTTTTGGTATCTCTCGTGCAATTTGTGTTGAGTCAGGATCCTTGTTGATATTAATAGAACCCAACGATTTTGTCGACATACCTTTATGTCTATAATACCCTGAATACTCTGTTGTTACCATTAAATTTGGAGTGTAAGTAAACTCACTTAGATCTTGAACGAATTCATCTTGAGATTCGGTTCTATTGTGTTTATTTTATAGTTTATAACCCATTTTGGGTTTGAGGTTTTCTTGGCAAATCTCTTTTTGATCTTGGATGCTTTGTTGGGAATGATAACTATTGTTGATTTTCCTATACTCTTTTTGTTGGACGACTGTATAAAATTTTGTGGCAATTTGTTCTTGAAATTTGATTGTTACTTGTTTTGTGATGGATGTTGAGTCTTATTTGAGTTCAAACTCATTCTGGGATACCTGTGAAATGAGGAAACATTGGTTATTTGTTTTGAGTTTTGTTTCAACTCAAACAAAAGGTCTAAGTATGGAATTTGTGATTTGGAAAACCACAGACTTCTTCCTGTGAGGGAATAACTGATCATTTTTGTGATTCTCTTTTAAACTGTTTCAACTTTTGAGTTTAGAGGTAGTTGGAAATAGGAGGGTGATTATCTGCATTCACTCCTTGTTTGCAGTTTATATTGTTTTTAACGATAAGGTATCATGTCATCTTTTGACCAGGTTACTGTAGTATTTGGAGTATGACATCCTTGGGATGATGGGAGCTTTGTGTTATCTGATTTTTGATGATCAATCCTTTTTTTGGATCCTTCTGTAAGATGAACTCCATTAGTCGATAAGATTGGGATATTTTGATAAGATCGAAAGAACAATATGGATTGACATTAATTAGAATGTATTATTCTATTAATAATATATAAGGGGATACTAGTATTAGTTCTGTAGTTATTTATTTAGCTTGAAAGCCTCTTGTAACATATCGATGTGCATATTTTTGGGATAGTCTAAATTTTTCCCGTATACTAAATCACCTTGGATCCACCTCTGAAGTGAGTTCAGGCTAGAGGAAACCTTTCAAGGAATTATATTGGACTTGCTTTGATCCTTAGTATGATAAACCTTCCCTACTTGGAATGTAGAGTCTTATCTTTTATCAACTAAAGTTTGAATATGTGTTGAGCCTGAGTATAGGTATGACTATTGGATGGAATGTATTTAGATTATGGTTAACCTTTTTAGTTCTGTTAAAGTGCTAACTTGAATATCAAAATAGTGTACTTATTTTTGAAAGGTAGTTTGCAAATCTTATACTTCTCCTTCTTGAAAATGTCGAATAGTTTGAGTTTAAGAACTTAAATTGGAACTTGAGTAGAAGGTAAGATTTAGATTTGGAAATATGGAATTCTTCCTTCTTTTCTACTGTTGTTTTGATTTCTAGCATGCTGTAATAAGTTATGAGAATGTGGAGTTAGGATTAACTAAGTTAATTTAACTAGTCCTTGACTATACATTACTTATTAAAACTTCAATCTTTTCTCCCCCTCTTGGGTTGTATTCTTTTATGGAAAATTCTTTCTGTTTCTCTATTTTGTGTTTTTAGAACTGTTTCATAAATAACAAGGTTATTTTTATGAAATAACTAGATAAAATAATTTTTTTAATGCTATAGTATTTATCATGCTTAGTTCAAATGAACTGAATCATGCTAACAATTGTGCAGATGTATTTCGTAAAAGATGAAAGGAGAAAGACATATATAAAGTTACATTTGTTTTACTATAGGAAATTGTATCTTTATTATGATGATTATGTGGCGTCATTACTTGAGATGTAATTTGTTGGAAAATAAATATGTAATAAAACTATTTTTATATTATTTTTATGACACTTTGTAATCTCTGAAATACTTCTTAATCAGTGAATGGATCACTCTTTTTTATGAATAAATAGTTTTCTCTAATTGTTGAATATTATTTTATTGTAATACCTTCTTTGGCATAGATTGAGGGGTATTATTAAGTAATATCATAAATGAAGGAGGGAAGTATATATATTTTAGATTTATGGAATTTGGAAACTTAATAGTTCTTATATTTGTAAAACTATGAGTTTGTGAATCTGAAATCTTAGTTGGTTATTATCACATAAAAGAGATGCAACTAATAAGTTGAAACTCTTAAATAGATCCTTAGAACAATGGAAAGGAATCATGATTGAATTATATAGATATACATATGTATGAACTCTTGATGTATTTGATATATATGTAATTTTTTTTTCATATTTGGACATTAGTCCTTGATATAGGGAAAAAGGATATTTTCCTTGAAATAAATCATAGAGACTTAACTAAGATCTTGTTAAAGTGTTATGAATATAATAAGTGAATGGTTGACTGTGTTCTTCCTTAGGCAGATTTCTTTAATCAAATTATGGAATGCTTGAAAAGGAATTAAAAGGGGATTTAGACTTCATCTTCATGAAGTCTAAAATAAAGGTTTATAATGAACTTGTTTAAGCTAAGGCTGAAATAAGAAAGGACCTAATGAACACACCTTCATAAATTTAAGATTAATCATGTTGATATATGATACAAGTTGTTTCATTTATAGAAAAAATTAAACATGTAATTAAAAGGTTAGGAAGCAGATTTTACCTGCATACCTACCTCACATGTGATTTCAACTTGTAACCTTATAGGTTAAATGATGTTAGTTGAATCTTTAAGCGTTGTTGTAATTAATATTTAAGACAATGATTAAATGGGTTAATAATATTTAATCTAAGGTATGTTAGTCCAGTTGAGGAAACTCAGTTGGATGTTGGTACACATCAACTGTAGTGTAGTACCTTTGTTTGAACACCCCATATAGTTTGTTTAACTTGATTGACATAAGTGTAAGACTGGATCATGGTTCTACCTTATACAAGGATAGTAAAATGATATAGTTTTGAGGTAAACTCATGTAGAATTAGGATAACTAGACACACCCAATCGATGTAATTTGATTGAGTATGTCTATGTACCCTTAGTCACCATGAGTAGTCTTCCACACTAGGGCATGTTGCTAACCTTATCTAGTGTGAAACCTTAAATTAGATTGGACTAAAAAATGTCAGGAAATACCACTCTAGATAATAGAACAAGTGTGGTGAGGGAATTATTTCGTTTGACAAGTATGTCATCTAGGAATGTAAACATGATAAACATGTTTAAAATCTTTGGCCAAAGTATCACAAGCTGTTGGTTGTGCATTGTCCTATGTCACCTAGTCTAAGATGCATGATTTAAGATGAATATCAGTAACAAATATTCAAGTAGGAATCTTATACAGAACACTTGGGTGCCCCTAAAAGGTAAAAGAAACCAAGTATACATAGTATACACATTACTGAGTTAACATGAGATATCGGTTTAATACCGAGTCATGAAATGAGAGATCAATGTTACACCGAGTCATTTACAATTACATATGATTTTCTGTTATGAGATGGATTGGCATTGGAATGTGTGTGTTCTAAATTATGTTAATCTAGAACAGAAAACATTATATATGAAAAAAAAACAAATTTCCCTTATTTCTAAAGTCTTAAAATGGGAATTTTACAGAAGGTTAGATTAGGATTAGATAGTATTTCCTACATTGAAAGTAGCTTGTGATAGGTAGATTAGGAGAAAGAACCAACCTTCTCTCTGAGGGTTACCTCAAGCCCACAAGTCCCACAACTTGACAGATGATCCAATGTTACAAAAATTACACCAAAATCCCCACTCCACATTTCACGCTATTCGGGGTGCTGTAATTTTGTTTATAACAATTTTGGTACACCCGTTGGGACATCAAGAAGTTAGATTTTCATATTTTGAGGGTGTTCTACTGCAGATTTGAATTGAAGATCATTTGCAGGTGTGTAGTTCAATCTTTGGAGTAGAATCCATTTCAACAAGTTGGTGTGTTCTTTTTAAAATTTTTAGCTTTTGGAAGCACTCACAAACACATCTAGTGACTCTATCTGGTCAATAACCCATCTCTAAAATTGTAGACATTTCTCCCATACATTTCCATCCATTTCTTTCATATTATTCCATTCTATGAATCATGGATTATCCCGCAATGGAATTCACATTTGCAGTAGTTTCCATACAATCCATGCCCACCTCTAAACACACAAAATTCATTCTCAGTTTATTACCAACTTCCTCTAGACCCATGTTATGAAGAAAATCAGCGATGGGCATACTGACAAGAACAATATACATATTAGTTTGGATCGACGCTAGACTATGCAACTATGGAAGAGAAATAATATGTCAATTATGGGGGATATGTTACGCCCGAGAATGTGGAGTTGTAGCTAAAGATAGACAAATTAGAGGTAGGTATGATGAAATCCTGGGCTATAAATCAAGAGAAAGCATTCAAGATTGGATTTAGGGTCCCTTGTCCATGGGAAGGCCCTATTCCAAGCTATTTCAACCCATAAGAGAAACCTAGTTACATCACTGAGATGCTACTCCAACTTGAAGAATAGGTTAAGGATGTTGAATAATTTACGAGTGCCAATGGAAAAATTTAGCATTTCTGCCCCACAACCCTCTTCCCATTCCCCAAACAACACCATCTTGTCTTGAGTTTCAATTTCCAAGTTTCTCACCTACTACCCCCATTGTGGAATTCACTTCTCCATCTTCTAGTCTTCCATCTCATCTCGATTCTTCTTCCCTTCTCCCTTCTAAACAGCTTATCCCATAAAAAAAAACAAGAAGTTATATCCCTCCCACAACCAAAAATAATTGTAAAATAGTCGTGGCCCAACCCATACCTCCTCTTGCATCACCAAGTTCATCATGGGATGAAAATAACAAAAAAATAGTTAAGGGAAACAAAAGCAACAAGAAATGATAGAAGATTTGAAGAGATGGGCTCTCAAATTTGGAATTGAAAATATTCCCTTGATGGTGAAGCCAAGAGAGGAGGCCGAGTTGAAGAACCAGTGGTGGTCAAGTTTGATTTTGTAGCAGCTACGGAGTAACAAGAGAAAGATCCCAATGAAGAGAATATGACACAAAATTTGAGAAGTTTGGCTCTAAGATTTGGAATCAATAAAATCCCCATGATGGTGAAACCTATAGATGAAATCAAAGTTGGGGAACAAACAATCAAGGTTGATTTTGAAGCCAACATTACAGCAACATTACAAGAAGAAGAAAGTGATGATCAACAATCCATTTGCTCATAATGCAGTGTCCACATTGGCACTATATTTTTGGAGGATGTTGATCATGCACCCATTACAAAATTAGAGGAGAAAGAAGAAGAACAATCAGATCCTAGTTCCATTAAAGAGGAGCATCTAGAGGAGACCAAATCAGATTTAGAGTTACTTAATGAAGAAAGCATTATTGAAAAATTCTTTCTTTCATTTAAAGATCCTGATTCAATCAATGAATCAATGATGGAGGGAAGTGTTTAAGAAGACCATGCTGGCCCAAATAGTCCTCTAGAGCAGCCTATTGAAGAATTTGATTTGAAAAATTCATGCTAGAGGAAGAGGCCATTCAATAGCAATGCAATCTTCAAGCGATAATGAAGGAACTCCCGAGCCAACAGTATGTTGCAACTAATTGCAATGATACAAAAGTAACTTCACCATGCGCTACAATCACAAATAATGAGTTACTGATTAAAGAGGAGTTGTATGTTTCCGAGTAAGAAGTAAGAGAGCATGAATTTTTCATCTCTCTCTCACCATTCATCCAAAGGGGGTATCGAGTTATCTCAGATGTACAAGAAGAAGAAAATCAAGTTGTAGATAGTTCCCCTTTTCAAGAAGGTCTATAGGACAACTCTATTTTTGGAGTTAAGTTTCAAAGTAACGACCACATTCAAAGGAATAGAACATGTCCTCTAAGGTACATGGATTCATTGGATCCAATGGAGAATCCACAACCGGTCATGATAGCTCCTAAGCATGAAGGAGAGCCTCAAATTACCAAGGATCAACAACAACACCTCTTGAAACCAAGTGAGCAGTAGATTGAAGAGGTATTTGTTTTGTTTTAGGTTGATACCTTTATTAAGGGAGTGGAGGAACAATTTGCAGCCAATATCTCACTCCTAATATCCTTTTTACTCAATGTTTAATCATCCACATGGCTGTAAATTGTGAGGAAGGGCAGCTATTTCTCATCATCAATGGAAGGTTTTGTTTGAAGTTTCCCATCTCTTTAGTTAGTATAGGGTAGGAGTAGGTTTGTTTTCAGAAAAGAAGTGCTTGTGTACACTCTATAAGTCTTACTTAAGGCATGTATGATTTCATCTTTTGTACATAGTTTTTTTCATGTTGTTCTAGACATTGCGGTGCATCATGCCCTTCATTCTTTGCGAGTAGGAAATTCATAGTTGTATGTAACAGTTATAAAATTCAAGTCAAGACAAACACATATGAAATAAAATCAATCAAGATGAAATATTAATGATTATCTCCAAGAAAAACTATAACAAGCCTCAATTCCCATGCAAGCAATCAGAAATCAGCCGGTAACCCAAGCCAGAAATTAGATCCAGCAAAAGCATCTTGTTGAAAATAATGGAACTTTTAGAAGAAGAAAGAAAGAGGAACTTAATAGAGTTCCATGATGTCCAAACTGAAAGATGATCATCCTTCAACCTCCACATATTGCAGATTACGGGAATGAGTGGAATTCAAGTTTAAAACAATTTTCTACTCTCACAAATCTTGATTTCAAGATTTTCTTATGAAGGTTGAGAGTGCAAGTAGTGGAGGAAGCTCCGAGTAGGAAATGACATCCCGATGTTCCGAGGTCAAATTTTTAGGGTTTAGATCAGTTTATAGTAATCATACGAGACTCCATGCCCAATGAATGGCTTTAGGAAGCTGGTCATGCTCCATTTAGCAGGAAAATGACCCCGTGAGTCACTAAATTGTTATCCAATTTCACCCCTTGGGTGAAATTGGATGACAAAGTGGACTTCCACTCGTAGATTCCCTTTGAAATTTAGAAGAACCAGATAAAATTGAGCTCCTAGGGAGAATTGAGGGTTTTTAGAGGAATTTTTCCTCTTCTTGGTCTTGTCCAAGTTCCTAAGTTTTATCTATTTGGGATACCAACAATGTGACCCACTTACGACATTAATAGAGAAATTTAGTGTTTATGTATTTTCCCCTATGCTACGGAGATCCATCAATTAGAAGGGGTTGAGAAAGGTTAAAAATTTTCCTCTAGGTTCCGGTGAGCTCGTATAGATCATATCCAAGTTACTCTCCACTCCTCCATGTTACATTACCACAAGGAACAAGCCATATGCTCGAAGGATCAAGTTATAGAGAGATCGAGCCCTCTAGCATTGAATGTACTTGAGTAGAATTTTGAGAACAACTCGGTCCGAGTCGAAGAGTCGAGTTCATAAAAGGAGATGCCAATCTTTGACCATAGAGATTGAGGGACTTAGGCATATGACAAGTGAGTTACATTGGCTTAGGGCATTGTGAAGATGAGGACGATTCAAACTAGGGATCAAACCGATGGCATGGAGATATATGAGTTTGTTTGAGGTTGACGAGACAAGATGACCTTGAAGGACTACATTTGAGCACTTATCGAATTACCCAAGACGTAGAAGAAGTGGCTCAATGGTAGATTTGGGGGTCAGGTCTGAGTGATGTACACACACTTGGGACGTTTATGCAAAAAAAGTCGAAATGTTTGTCGGACATTGTTTCAAAAAAATCGAGTTGGCGAGCCCAAATAATCCTTGGGCGAGTTGTATATGAAAATTCTTAAATTGCCACGAGAAAATAAGGTGGCAAGTTGAATTCGAGGAATAAGAGGTTTAATGGCCAAAGTTGCACTTGGGCCATTTGTGCAAGATGTAGTCGAAATAGACGAAAAGTGAGGTGTGCGGGTGTGAGACTAGTCAATGACTGATTGGGTCAAAGGTGGGGCTTGTGAACCTTTGTGGGCCTGAAATGAAGAAGAAGCCAAAGCTAGGTGAGGTATATTTAAACAACCTTAATGGCCCAGGGACATGGAGAATTGGGTTCATCGTGAACCCAATTGACCCATAATGCAAGTAATCTGCGATGTAGGAATTAAGGAGCTCAATCAACATGGATTGGTGAGTTAGTGGTGGGTTTTTCGTGGCACCAAGATAGGCGGTGGTAGAAGGGCCCAATGTGAATAAAATTAGATCTTGGCATTTGAGGAATAGTTCATGACACATTTAGCATGAACAGGGGTGAGTTGGTGGAAGGATTTTTCATGTGGTGTCTTTGAAGGTGATACCATCGATCTAGCCATAACATGTGACACCAAGCAAATAAAATTAGAGGCATATCAAGTTGGAATGGACTACTCGACCTCAAAAAGGAAGTGTGGAAAACCCAACAATAGATCTACATCTGATAAGAGGTAACTCGACATGAGAAGTAAAGAAACCTGTGAAGCAAAGGATGACCCCGCGCCCCTGTCCTCCAACTAGATCATGCCACGTGTCCCAAGTGGCGGGGACGCGGGGAAAAAGTGGGAAATTTTCCAAAATTACAAAAAAGTCAAAACTTTCAAGGAAAACCCATGGAAAGGTGGAGGAGAGAGAATTGTGCAGCCATTCGAGCCCGACACGTGGTGTCCAGTGGCGGAGCGCGGGAAAAAATTTCAAAACCCATTTTTGCCTGTTTGTGCCCTAAATCTTCAAATCGCCATATGTTTCGATCCAGAGCTCGGATTTACATGTTCTTTATATCATTGGAAAGATTATAAAATTCTCTACATGATTCCAAGGTCAATCTTGAATTTTGGTTTAGTCTGGAGAGAGAAAGTTAAGAAATGGCTCTGACGCGTGTCCATGGCCAGAAATGACATTTCAACGACCAAATTTAATGCAGAATGGGTCGCATTCTCCTCCAATTCGGTCAAAAATGATAGGGTATGGGTTTGTAAGGTCCCCCATGCCATTTTAATGCATTTTTAGTCAATGAGGAATGGGCTCCCACGTTTTGTATGTTTTCTCTCTCCTGGGCTCGACCCATGCAATGTAAAAGCCAGATTTGGCTCATTTCTAGTGGGTGGAACATTTTTGGCATAGCAGACTTCTTCTTTCACCTCCAGCAAGTGATTGTTGCAAGAATCAGACCTCTTCAAATATTGTAACAGGTTTTCTACCTCTCTGAGGTTGTAATGCAGTGGTTTTGACATTGGAAATGATAATGCAAGCTTTGTGAATGGGTTTCAGTCCTTTGTTTGTATTATTTGCTTCATTTCAGATCCTAAATTATATCTTATCAGCCTGTGTATGTTTTATGCTGCAATCTTTGGTTTGTGTCTATTTGCATGACAAAAATATTCACCACTCCTTTTGGTGCATCACCATCTTTAGTTAGTTTCAATTTTTGCACTTCTATCCCTGTCTCCTTGCAATTTAGAGTAGGATTAGGACTTGAACCTCTCGTAGTTGTGCAAGCATTAGGCCTAAATTAGAGGAGTTTGAGGAACCAACCTCTAATTTGGAGATTCCTCTCTCGCCTTCACAAGTCCCACACTTGGAGAGAGGTTTCCATGTTGTGCAATCACACTGGATGCTAGAGTGATCAACCTAGAAGCCTGATTTACATCCAGGGGTGCTGTGATTTCGCACTAACAGTTTTGGCACGCCCGGTGGGACACTAGAGGTCTCATTTTATTGCAGCAAAGTTGATGTGCATCTGCTGCAATTTTCTTGCTTGAAAAGAGCTATTATTTGCATATTTGGTGACTCCAAGGGGAAGAATCAATCTGGTTTCAGCAGTGCAGGCCTGAAAACTCATGAGAAGAATCACCACAAGGTCAAGAGTTGGAGAAGAAGAAGTGCTATTTGAATACCTGCAATTATCTCCAAGAAGAAGGAAAAGAGGAAGAAGGATTCAAAGGTCTCCATCTCCACCAAACAGATCTCTCTCAACTCCTCCACAGTAGGCCTTTCATTCATCAAAAGGGTTTTAAGACCAATTAGAATGGCACAAAACAACCCCTATGTCAACTTCATAGAAGCAGCCCACTTGCCCTCAATGCACAACATCCAATTCCCATTGCAGCCTTGAAGAACATTCCCTACTTCATTGGAGAAAATCGGACTACTCCGAGGGATCATGTTAAAGATATTGCTAACCTTTGTGCAATTCATGAAATCAATGAGATGCAAGTGGTGTCAAGTTATTCGACATCTTCATTCAAGGGTAAAGAATTGAAATGGTTTAGGAGCCTTGGAGCTAGTTGTATCACAAATTGGAATCAACTATGTATAGCACTTCATGAGCAATTTGGAGAAAAAGGAGACAACTTGTCTCTTTTGGAGCAGTGACAACCATCAAGAGAGCTCCTAATGAGCAAACACCGATTTCAACTTTAGATTTCAAAAGACTTGGGAGAGAATTCTAGTGGCAGTCAGACAACAGTAGAAGGTGCTTTTCTCTACTATCTCAAAGCTCTAAATTTTGATATTTCTATGTTAATTCAGTCCATGGGAGGCATAACTATCCCTATGGCTTATAACATTGCCATTAGGGCTGAAAATTATTTGATCCAAGCTGGCAAACTTGCCCCTAGACCTCCCATGCCACTGTTTCCAAGTTTAGAGAGTCCAAACACCAATCAAGCACCTAATTTGGCTCCTTCTCCCACTCCTAGAAATTAGAGTTCAAATGAAGCTTCCACTTCATCTCCAAGTGCCCCAAATGAGCTTCAAGAAGTCATGAAGCAATTGTAAAACCTAGGCAATGAGCTGGTTACTCTCAAGAGGCAACAAGCCCAAGGTTTTAGACCTTCTTATCAACCCCAAGCTCAACTTAATAGGCAGCCATACCAACCACAAAGGCCACCTAACCCAGCTGCAAATATGAATCAAACAAGGCCTCTTACCAATAGACCATTTCAGCCCTATAATCCAAATGCCATATCTGCCTCTAAGGCATTGGTGCCAACACAAAACAACATTGCTTAGGAGTATGATTGGTGTTTTCCATGCAATGAGCCTCATAACCAATCCATGTGCTTCAATGGTGCTTTGAATCAAGCATTGATGGTGACAACTACTGGTGTGGAGGGTGAGGGCAGTCAAGGAAACAGCCAACAACAAGAAACATTCCAACAACAATCAGCCCCAAATGACACCACATTGGTAAACTGGCAAGCAAAGGATTTTTGTGGCATGAATTAGGTAGTTTCTCAAGGTGTTGCAGCCAACACAAGGTCAAAAAGAAGGAATTTGGGTGAAGAACAGCCATTAGCCCCAACCAATCCACAACCTTCCATGGCTTCACAAACGATTGGCAAGCAAAATCCAATTTCAAATGCACAAGGGCAGCCAAGAACAGCCCCTAGGCCAACTCAAATACCGCTTGTTTCGCCCACATGCAAGGAGTGAATGTGCAAACCAAGGGACAACAAAGAAATCCTTCATCACCATTCAAAATCATTGATCAGATGAAGAAGAAAAATGTTAATATATCAATGTGGGAATCCCTATCCATCCCAGGCCAAAGAGATCTGCTACAAGCTGCCATGAAGGACTGCCAACTTCGAATCACCAAATTTAGATGTAAGACAAAGTGCTTACAAATGCTAGCCACTGAGGGAAATCATGGAGGACAAAGCAAGGTAAAATGTTGAAGCCCCCTCCTTTCTATGTTTCATTAATCATTGGAAATCAACTAGTAGATAATTGCATGATAGACTCCGTGGCAAGTAGCTCGGTAATGCCTAAACAGATAGCTGATCAGCTAGGGCTCTAGTATGAAACAATATCCAAAGGGGTAGTGTAGCTGGATGGGACAGCAGTAACAACAGTTGGGGTGATTAGAAACTTGAGTCTTACCTTGCATGCATGTCCAAATGTTGTTGTTTTACAAGATGTATCAGTCATAGACCTTCCACCACTCTTTGCCCTATGCTTGTCAAGGGACTTCACAACCAAGATTGGGGGATATTTGTTTGCTAATTGGTCACACATGCTGTTCAGAATGAGGTATGGAACTAAGGCTACAATCAGGTCAAAACCTATTGCAAACTTTCACATTGAGCCTTACACTCCAAGTCAGATTAATGCCAATTGCTCAGCATTTGATCAAGAAGATCACCCAAGCTCTGATGAAGCTGACACTAAGGTTGGAAGCATCCTGGATCTAACTCTTGATGAATGGGCAAACAAGATACATGCTTTTGATCCTTATCAAGAAGTAGAAGAATCTGAGCTAGGAGTCTATTACATACACGAAGAAAATCAGCCTATTCCTAGCATCACCAAGCCAAACCACAAAGATGACAATGAGGTATGGCAGCTGTTTTTTGATGGATCAAGGAGTAGACAAGGTGCAAGAGGTGGAGCCATGCTTGTTTCACCTCAAGGAGTAAAGTACTATTCAGCTTTTAGATTTCAGTTTACATGCTCCAATAACACTGCTGAATATGAAGCCTTGGTGCAAGGGATGCATTGGGCAATAAAGAGAGGAATAAAGAACTTGCAAGTCTTTGGGGACAGTGAATTGATTGTAAATCAGGTCAAGGGACAACATGCTACCAAGAATGATCTACTCAAGTGCTACAAGAACAGGGTGTGGGACCTCATGGAAGATTTTGAGGGTTTTGGCATCAAATCCATTCCCAGGAAAGAGAATCAAGCTCTTGCCGACAAAGCTTGCAGTAGTAGGGGCAGCCTTTGACATTGTGGAAAGCATTCAACAAGACAAGGTACAACCAAACATCCACGTGATTGTGAGGCCTTCAGTGCGGATAACAATGTTAGTTGGCAAGTGTTTGAGAATGACTAGTAAATCATCCATTTCTTGCAAGAAGAAGCTGAGTTCTTAGCCAAGAATCAAGAAAATTGGAACAGCAAGACGGGTGACCAGTAAGTACAAATTGAGAACTAACAAGCTGCCTAAGGGACTTATCACTTTGGAGTCAATTTTTAACCCCAATGATCAGTTTAGAAAGGAGAAAGTAAACATTCAGGTCAAGAGAGAGGATTCAATATCCATCTTGGTAGAAGAGAACAAACCATTGCAAATTGGAAGGATGACAATTGAACAAGAAAGGTATGAGTTCATACAGCTGTGTCAAGAGTTCCTTGACGTGTTTGCTTAGAGCTATGAAGACTTGAAAGGTTTCAATCCCAACTTAGCTCAGCATACCATTGAATTGGATCCAAATACTAAGCCTATCAGGAAGAAACAAAGACCAATCAATCCACACATGGAGCCTCTCATGAGGAAAGAATTGGACAAGCTAATTGAGTCAAGGATCATATTCCCAATCAAGCATTCTAGTTGGGTTGCCAACTTAGTTCCAGTCAGAAAGAAGAGTGGAGAGATCAGATTGTGTGTTGACTTCAGAGACTTGAATAGAGCCTCCCTTAAGGACCATTACCCACTCCCTTCCATGGAGCAAATCTTGCAAGTTGTGGCCAGCTCCGAGAGGTTTTCACTACTTGATGGCTACTCAAGCTACAATCAGATTATGGTGAAAGAAGAGGACCAGTTCAAGACAGCCTTCACAACCAAATGGGGAACTTTTGCATACAGGAAAATGCCATTTGGGCTGTCCAACGCTGGTGCTACCTTCCAAAGGGCAATGGACATGGCATTCAAAGGTTTGATTAACAATGTGGTGCTGATTTACCTTGATGATATCACTATTTTTTCTAAAAATACAAAGAGACCACCTCTCTCATTTGAGGCAAGTCTTCATGAGGTGCAGGAGATTTGGAGTGTCTTTGAATCCTAAGAAGTGCATCTTTCTTGCACATGAAGGAAAGCTCCTTGGCCATATTGTCTCCAAGGAAGGATTAGCAATTGATCCAGAGAGGGTTGAAGCCATAAGAGTACTACCAATGCCAAGCCACAAGAAAGCCCTTCAGAGTTTCTTGGGAAGGATAAACTTTGTTCAGAGGTTTGTCCCAGATTTTTCAGCCCTTGTCAAGCCCATCACCAAAATGTTAAAGAAGAGCATGGCTTTCAAGTGGACAACAGAAGGCAAGGAGAGTTTTGAAGCAATCAAAGAAGCCATCTCTCAAGCACCAACTCTCATCAACCCAAACTTCTCCAAGGATTTCATCCTCTATGCATTTGGAGGTAATGACACCATTTCTACCATTTTGGTACAACAGAACAAGGATAATGATGAGTAGCCAATCACCTTCTTCAGCCGGAGCCTAGATGACTATGAGGTGAGGTACTCTTTTATCGAGAAGCATGTACTTGCAGTAATAAGAAGCTTGAAGAAATTCAAGCATTTAGTTTCAAACAACAAGGTCCAGTTGCTGGTCTCACATGCTGGGGTTAAGGACTTCCTCCTCAACAAGGATTTGAATGAGAAAAGGGTAGGTTGGATCACCCGTGTCATGGAGTATGACATTGAGATCAAGATCACCAAGCTGGTAAGAGGGAAAGGATTGTGTCAGCAGCTGGTTTTGGGAAGCAAAAAGAAGTATGTAATGAAGAAGAGGCTGTTTTGACAGTCCAGACAGCCATGAGCCAAGTGGCAATCAAGAAGAAGACAATGCTGCCCCCACTCCTTGCTGGACCCAAGGAATTCTACACTTCCTAGGCATAGACCTATGCCTCCTGGAGATGAACAAGACCCAAAGGAGACACTTCAAATTGTAGGCTGTTCCGTATGCCATTGTTGATGGAGTTTTGTTCAAGAAAGATGTGAATGGAGTGCTGCTGAGATGCATTAGCACAAATCAGATTCAAAGCATGTTGGAAGAGTTCCATGGTGGACCAGCTGGTGGCCATTTTGCACCAAGAGTGACAGCTCTAAAAATCATGAAGGCCGGTTATTATTGGCCCAAAATCTTCAGTGATTGCTATGCATGGATCAAGAGGTGTAAGAATTGTGCATTCTTCACAGGAAAAGAGAGACTTGCTGCCCTTCCATTACATCCAATCTCAGTTGACCAGCCATTCATGCAATGGGGTTTGGACTTCATTGGATTCATTAATCCCAATTCAAGCCAAGGGCACAAATGGATTTTGACAGCCACGGACTACTTCACCAGATGGACAGAAGTAGTAGCACTCAAAGAGGCAAATGAGTCTAGCATCTTAGACTTTTATGAGGGGATAACAACCAGATTTGGTGTACCTGCTACAATAATCTCTGATAATGCATTGGCATTCATTAGATCTAAGGTGACTGAGTGGGCTGTCAAGAACGGTATTTACCTAAGCACTTCATCAAACTATTACCCTCAAGGTAATGGCCAGGCCGAGTCTACAAACAAGAACTTGTTGAGGATCATTAGGAGGACTCTTGACGAGAATCAGAGGTCTTGGCATACCAAACTAAAATCAGCCTTATGGGCTGATAGGATAACTCCCAAAATATCCACAGGTAACTCTCCATTCAAACTTGTCTATGGAAGAGAGGCAATCTTGCCCATGTCACTTGAGTTGCCAACATTGGAACTCATGAAGCAAATTGGAGTTGCTAGCTAGAGTTTGAGCCCATGGAGGTGAGATATGCGAGAGTTGATGGAGTCAGTAAGAGATCGAAATCGGCATCCCAAGCAATGGAAAAGGAGCAAGCTTTGATCAAGAAGACCTTTGATAGGAAGGCCGTGGATAGATCTTTTCAAGTTGGAGATCTAGTGTTGAAATGGGATGTGGATAGAGCAAAACCGGGAAGGCATTCAAAATTTGATGCCATTTGGAGTGGCCCATACATGGTCATGAAGTGGAAAAATAACAATGCTTTCCAATTGGCCTCATTGGATGGTGAAGAACTGCAGATTCCAGTCAATGGAATCTATCTCAAGCATTGCTTTTAGAGGGAAATTCACTACCTTGTAAATATTAGATTAGATTTTCATTCCTCCAAGTGCTTGTGCACATTGTTTTGCTGTAGGTTAGTTTTGTTTTCCCTAAGTGCTTTGGCATAGCTTGCTGTCCATGGAGATACCTTGCAGTCTTTGCTTCCATCAGGTGATATTCCATCTTCCTCCTTACACATACTGAGTCATTCGGGGTTCTAAACAGAATATTTGATGACTCCATGCCTAATGGACTGCTTTAGGCAACTGGTATCTTCTACCTATCAGGCAGGTAACCCCGTTGAGTCGCCAAATTGTTATCCAAAATTCACCCCCCAGGGTAAATTTGATAACATGCATCAGAATACTCAAGTCCTAGGAAAATAGATTGATTCAAGGCAAAAAATCATGTTTCTAGGGTCCCCTCGGATTTTTTCTAACTCTCCTGTCCAAGAAGAAAAGAGCAAGTTCTAAAAAAGGGTGAAAAAGTTGCAAAAAAACAAGCTTGGGGCAGAAAAAATCATGAAAATTGGCTAAGTCCTGGTCCAGGTGGCCCTTGGGACAGTTGGGACATCGGGCGCGAATCGGCTGAAAAGCCTCCAGGCGGTCTGCACAGCACCGGGACAGTTGGGACATAAGGACGCACGGGACGCGAAAAGGCGAACCAGGTCGAAGGTAAAATCAAAATTGACTAACTGCTGTGAATAGGCTGGGACATCTAGGCCACGAGGACGTGAAGGACGCGAACCACCCGGATCAGCCGAAACAGAGAAATTTTGCCTTGGGACAGTTGGGACAAAGGGACGCGTGGGATGCAGAAAGCCGGAGGAGCCGATAGCCAATGAAAGTGTGCCACGTGTCTTTTCGTCAAAGAGGGATGTGGAAGCTCTCGAATCAAAGGCGGATCAAAGGAATTTATCCCAGACAGTTCGGGTCAACTGGGCCAAAGGGACGCGAGGGACGTGAAAAGCCAGCAGGCCCACGGACGAATCAGGAAACGCCACGTGTCACAAGGGAAAATGTCCAAAATTTCAAAGGGCAAGGTTTGAAGCATTGGCCCAAGCCAATAAAAAGAGGACATGTGTCCTAAGGAGAAGGGGAGTGCGGAGCTTAGGGAGGAATTAGAGAATTTGGCAAAATTTTTGGCCAAAAACTAAAAGGTAAAGGATGACCCCGTGCCCCTGTCCTCCAACCAGATCATGCCACGTGTCCCAAGTGGCGGGGGCGCGGGAAAAAGTGGGAAATTTTCCCAAATTACAAAAATTCAAAACTTTCAAGGAAAACCCACGGAAGGTGGAGGAGAGAGAATTACACAACCATTCGAGATCCCGAAACGTGTCATCTAGGTGGCGGAGTGCAGGAAAAAATTTCGAAACCCAATTTTGCCTGTTTTGTGCCCTAAATCTTTAGATCGCCATATCTTTCGATCCAAAGCTCGGATTTGCACGTTCTTTATATCATTGGAAAGCTTATAAAATTCTCTACATTCAGGGGTCAATCTTGAATTTTGGTTTAGTCTGGAGAGAGAAATTTAGGAAACGGCTATGACGCGTGTCCATGGCCAAAAATGATATTTCAACGATCAAATTTAATGCGTAATGGGTCGCATTCTCCTCCAATTCAGTCAAAAATGATAGGGTATGGGTTTGTAAGGTCTCCCATGCTATTTTAATGCATTTGTAGTCAATGAGGAATGGGCTCCCACGTTTTGTACGTTTTCTCTCTCCTGGGCTCGACCCATGCAATGTAAAAGCCAGATTTGGCTCATTTCTAAAGGGTGGAACATTTTTTGGCATAGCAGACTTCTTCTTTCACCTCCAGCAAGTGATTGTTGCAAGAATCAGACCTCTTCAAATATTGTAATAGGTTTTCTACCTCTCTGAGGTTGTAATGCAGTGGTTTTTGACATTGGAAATGATAATGCAAGCTTTGTGAATGGGTTTCAGTCCTTTGTTTGTATTATTTGCTTCATTTCAGATCCTAAATTATATCTTATCAGCCTGTGTATGTTTTATGCTGCAATCTTTGGTTTGTGTCTATTTGCATGACAAAAATATTCACCACTCCTTTTTGGTGCATCACCATCTTTAGTTAGTTTCAATTTTTGCACTTCTATCCCTGTCTCCTTGCAATTTAGAGTAGGATTAAGATCTGAACCTCTGTAGTTGTGCAAGCATTAGACCTAAATTAGAGGAGTTTGAGGAACCAACCTCTAATCTGGAGATTCCTCTCTCAGTTTCACAAGTCCCACACTTGGAGAGAGGTTTCCATGTTGTGCAATCACACTGGATGCTAGAGTGATCAACCTAGAAGCCTGATTTACATCCAGGGGTGCTGTGATTTCGCACTAACACATACCATCATTTCATATCATTTATTACATCTTGCAAATGGTTGGCAAGTGGATTTTGGGATTACACATTCTCTCTCTTCTTAAATCTATAAATTGTAATCTTGGGCTCATTTGTAAAGGATTTTGTCATTTTTTCTCTCTTGGGCCCTTCTCTCTTTCTTCTCTAGGGTTGAATGTGGAGCTTAATCCTCCTCTCTTTTCTTTGTAATAGCATTTTCTTTCCTCTTTCCCAATAATGATGTACTATGTAAATTCATGGAGTAATAAAATTTGTTTTGTGATGCATTTTGTCCATCCTTTGCATGTTTTATTGTCTTTTCTTGCCTCTCACCATTACAGGGTATATTGTGCATTCTCTTGATGTTTATTGAAGGTTTGTGGAGCTGTGTTTAATGGGTTTGAAGTGTTGATCTATGTGAATCCCATATTTTTTTTGTGATGCATATTGTCCATCCTCTCCATTGCTCACCTCTCTCCACTTCAAGCAGTTGGGATTATGATCAACAACCTCCTTTTCTAGTGTATCACTTCTTAGTGTAAGATTTATTTTCATGCACTCTCTCTCCATGGTCTCTTGGAAGGTTAGATTAGGATTAAATAGTTTTAGCAGACTGAATGTAGCTTATGGTAGGTAGTTTAGGAGTAGGAACCAACCTTCTCTAGAGGGTCATCTCAAGCCCGCAAGTCTCACAACGTGAGATATGATCCAATGTTACACAAATTACACTAAATTCCCCACTCCATATTTTAGGATATTCGGGGTGTTGCAATTTCGTGATAACATGAATTCCATAAATGGGAACCGTTGTCACCCTCAAAATCCCCCATCATTTTCTAAGTCAAATTCAAAAATTTTGAGCTCACGCCCTCTAGAAGTGTTCAAGTAAAGTTGGAAGTCCGAAAAGATAGAGAAATTCATGCTTTGAAGTTGTTTAAACTCTCCAGTCTGTACTTTTTGATAAATTTTCCATTTTCCTATCTAGACGCATGAAAATTTTATTATTGTCCTCATTTGAATGAAATTGTTAATATTTCTATGGCCATGGATCATCGAACCTTGCATTATTTTCAATTTCTTGGTTCGTGAAATATATTTAAAAATCGGGCATGAAATGGTGGAGTTTTCTTCTTCTCTACATTTTTCCACAATCGTGAATGACAGGCATTTTCTTCCCCATCAAATTTTGGCCCCATTATCCATGGATATGTGGACATATCTAATTGGATGTGGCAGGATGGGTCCTTTGTATTTTGAGGCATCATGGCAAAAGGAGAAAAGTTGTAAAAGTGAAGCGTAACCCCACGGGCGTCAGGGTGATGCCACATGTTGATGCCTACATTGAAAATTCAAAGTGAGGAGGTGGATCATCATATCCTTTTGAGTTTTTGAGCCTTGTTTCCAAGAGGGAAAAATTCAAATGTTGAGCCCACATCCAAAGAGTCAAAGTGGGGAAGCGGGTCGGCGGAGAAATTTGAGGTTTTGAGCCTCTTTGTAAAAAAGGCAAAAATTCATAAAGTGACATACAACCCCGATAATTCTACGAGGAAAAAGTCAAATGTTGAGACTGTATTGAAAGTCAACGTGGGGAGGCAGATCATCAGAGCCTTTTGAGTTTTTGAGACTTGTTTCCAAGAGGGAAAAAGTCAAATGTTGAGCCCGCATCAAAAGAGTCAAAGCGGGGAGGTGGATCATCGGAGCCTTTTGAGTTTTTGAGCCTTTTTGTAAAAGGGCTAAAAGGCATAAAGTGACCCATAACCCTAATCATGCTATAAGAGAGACAAACAAATAGTAAGCCCGAATAGAAAGTCAAGGCAGGGAAGCGGGCCATCGGGGCAATTTGAGAATTTGAGCCATGTTTTCATTAAAGGAGCTTAAAGTTAAAAAGTGACTCACAACCCCTCCCACACCAAGGAAAAAATCCAAATATTAAGCTAGCATCAAGGGTCAAAGATGGTGGGCGGGGTGGTGGAGCAATTTGTGTTTTTGAGCCCGCATTGAAAAAGGTAAAATTATAAAAGTGGCCCGTGACTCTGTCTCCACTCAAGTGAGGCCACATGTCAAGACCATATCAAAAGTGGGTGAGCAGGCCAAAATGTTCCAAAATGCCAAATCTCTATAAAGTCACAAAATGTAAAAGGCATCCTCCACACCCACTCCAATAAATTTCTCCCACATGGATGACTCTGGTTTAAAGTTTCAAAGGAAAGATGAACAGTTCAAATTCAAAGTTACAAAATGAGTGTAATAAATACATTATGAAAAGTATAGTTTTTCTTGCCATTGGCGTTTCTTCACGAATCAAGAATCTGAATGGACGTGAATGATTGAAAAGATTGTAAACCATTTCTTGCTAACAAAGAATAAGTTGTAACCATTTCTTGCAAGATATTTAATGGCTTCTTCACACCATTGTAAGAGGTTGGAAATTGATCTTGTAAACTCACGAGTGCATTGTACTTAGAGAAAGCAAAGGAGATAGCCATTTTCTTCTACTTTCCTCCATTCTCAAATTTCTTCCATTCCCACATTATGTACAACTTATGTTTAAGCATCAATATAAGAAGAAGGATTTTGTAGCCTCTTATATGAGGATATTTTAGAAACTTTGAGTTCGTAATATTATCTCATCTTATTTCCATTTGTAGGGTTGTTTCTTCTCATAAATGCATGTGTTAAAATATCTAACTAGTGTGTGTGCAGAGTCTGATTTTTACCTACATCATTAGTTCTCGACCTCTATTCTCACTCCCTCTCCCACTTTCGGACAAATTCTTCCTTAGCAAGAAATTTATAGATTTTCCATGAGGATCGGTGGAGTTCCCTTGTTAGATCCCCGATCGAAAGGCCACCACAAAAATCCACATTTTATCACGCATGTATATATGGCGATGCACTAGTTAAGTAGAGGGTATTGGATTCCAAAACATTGGCAAAGAATTCAAAAATTTGTCCACCCGATAAATTTCCTCACCAATAGTTTTTGGTGCCCACTATGGGGTAGATTTAGTAGCATCTACACCTGAATGTGACCACAAGGTCAGAAAATTCAAAATTCAAAAAGAGAATTTTTCTAGAATTTGAATGGCTATATGAGCCACATGGATTCAAATCATGGATATTTTAGGAAAACCTCCTATTGAAAGACCTGAATTTATCTTCTACATCCAAGAAGACGTTGCTTTAGATTTGAGGGAAGCTATCTAGCATAATAGATAAAGTTCCAATCACTACTTCATTGCCACGAGAATTATGGACCTTGAAGAAGAACGCATTAAATTTGAAAGGAAAAGAAAAATTCCAACACCGCAAAGAAGAGAATAGATTTTCAAGCAGGTGGATAGAAGATACACGTGATAACAAAGATAAGGGGGACAAACCGATCCCATTTTTGAGGAACTTCAAAGGAGACAAGAGCTACGCGAATCCGAGGCTTCCTTTTCAAGTAGCTAATCATGTTGGGAACTCCGAGTGTTATCAATCCTTTGGATGTTGGATTTCCATACATTAACAAGAATCTTGAAGATTTCACTGATGCAGAGACTAAAGAAGAAGCTAGAGAAAAAGAAGAAAGAGTGGAAGAGGAAATAAGAGCTCAACTCAAAGAAATCGAAAGACTTCAAGCCGAGGCAGATGAAAGAGCAGTAGCAAAAGCCATAGCCTTAACAAGGTTGGAAGCTAGAAATAGAAATAAAATGGGGGATTATGATCGTGAGTGTGAACGTGATCGTGAGGCTTGTAGGCCTAATGTACCATGGGGAGGAAACACCGGTCCACTGGCTCTTGCTCAACCACTCTATGAGCTACCGAGAGGCTCGAGAAAAAAACTTCCCAAAATTTAGAGGGGATGGTTCTCAACTCCCTGAAGAGAATGTAGTAGCATTTATAACTACTTGCGGTGTGTTGGGTATTGAGGATAAAGATGTCTCGATCGACTCTTTGTGGATTCACTTCAAGAGAAAGCTACAGAATGGTTCAACATGCTACCCCGAGGTATGTCACATGTTTGGGAAGATATAAGAAGTGCATTTGAAAACAAGTTCAAGACCATGAAATATTGTCGGGCGTCTTGGTTTAATTAGTACAAATGAAAAAGAAACCTCTAAGTCATTTAGATACTTCATAGTGAGATATAACAGAGTGATATGATGAATCCCTAAAGATGTAATGCCTCTTGAAAATAATTCGAAGAGATTCTTCATCATCGCCTTGCCATTAAAGTAGGTTTCTTCCTTAGAAGAACCCAACCAAGAACATTAAGGGAAGAGCAAGACTATGCAATAGTAAACCGATGATGATCTAATCTTGTCTCGTAAAGTGAAAGGCCCAAATGGGAAACAAAAGGGTTAGAATTCAAACTCAGCCACCATGTATCCAATGTTCCAAAAATGGCAAATTACTTGGTTTCCTTGAAGAAGCAACTATCTCGATCATCACAATGCGGAATGCTTCAAGAAACCAAACTCTCTAGATAGGATAAGGATTTCTCCATCTCCTCATCAGTTGCTCTTGAAGCACCACTAGTAAATTCTATCTCGTGATACGAAAGAACCAAAGGAGGAAGTGGAAATTGAAGAACTTGAAGAAGAAAATGTGGAGGACTATGAAAGCTATCTCGAGGTCGAGGAAGTTTATATGCATAGTGGCCTAATTAAGTATGTTGATGATGAAGATGAGGATGATGAAGAAGCTCCAATTTCTCATGTGATGTTTTCACTCGTGCACAATCCAGGAAAGGTTATTCATCCTCAACGGTTGCGGTAAAGGATAAGAAGAATAAAGAAGATTCTCCTCCAGAGGTCACACAAAATAAAAACATCAACAGAGGATCACCATTACCAACTTCTATGGAGTCACCAAAGAAAAATTAGACTCATTGGTTCTTAGGGATCATGCTACTATGCCAAGTAATTCATCTAATTATTCTCCCGGATCAAAAGTTGCTAAGAAAAATTCTCCTTTAAATGTTGTTCTTGCAAAAATATAAGCTTCAACCAAAATCTATACCCTCACCCCCTTCCAAGCCAATTTCTACACTCAAAAAGGAGAATTCAAAACCGAAAGTAGCAAAGCCTCTATCATGTAAATCTTCCTCCATTTTCAGAACCTCTTCCTCACTCACCATAACCCCATTTGACTTTGTGGAACATGCAAGAAAACCAAAGTCCAGCTCTCAAAAATAGAATACCTACAAACACACCTTGCCTAGTTTGACTGCTCATTAATGCGCTTCATGGTGGTAACCTTGTATCCTCGACTCCTAATTCTAAAGGCTTACTGCCCACACAATCCACACCACATTCCCAAAACATGCTAGCACTCGCCTCCAAAATGAACAGGTTGAACCTTTCTACCACGTCACTCCTCATTAAAGGCTTCTAGCTAAATAATTGTTATCCATATTCGGCCCTGAGCTAAATATTGGATCAAATCATGACCCTGTATAAAATGAACCTAAGAAAACACATTTAAATCCTACAATTGGTTGCAAAAAAGATTTAGCAATGAAGTGGTGGTAGTGAAGAAAGAGAAAACATCATGTATAGAAAGAAATGACTCTGCGGGCTATTTCTATGCTTTAAATCCATTCTCCAAGTTATAGGCAAGCTCAACTATGGGATAGCAGGGTCAGACAAAAGGGGAGATGCTTTGCAGAGGAACTAGAAACTGAAAGAAGAAGAAATGACGAAGATTCAAAGTCCTTGGGCTCGAAACAGTTCAGGATAAAACCCAAAATTGACTCAGTATGGAGGAGGCAATGGAAGAGACCACGTGTCCTAATGATGCTTCTCCCAAAGTGAATCCCAAAGGGGGAGCTCAAACTTGCGCTAGCCCTCCATGTAGCAAATGGTCAAAGAAAGTCAAGAGGTGGATAGAAAAGGCTTCAAATTTGGCTAAGTATAAAAGTGTAAGCAGAGACGCCAAGTGTCGGTGTGTGCATCTGTTAGCATATGGATTTGCACGCATGCAAATGACATGCAACAGTGTGGGAACGAAGTCCCTCCTTAATGAAGGTGAGGCTACCTTTATTGAAAACCAAAACTGTATTTACATCTGTACATTCAAAATTGTATGTGGGGGGTGTTTTGGAACATCAATGGAAGAAAAGTGAATGAAGGAGATAGAATGAAATGAAAGAAAGGAGTGGAATGGAATGGACTGAAAGAACATGCAAGAGTTAGGTAAAAACAAAGCCTAATATTGCATGAAGAGAAAAGATGAATAACCAACACAAATAAAACGGAGTTTGAGTTAGCCAAACAAGAACATGCAAAAGGGAACACACATGAGCAAGTAGATAGTCAGAGCTTGATCACTGTGAACTAGAACAACTGATTACTAATGTTGACAATAAGATCAAAGATAATATTTGCATGCAAGATTCAAACACCTAACATCTAATGAACATAAGAACACCAAATGTTACAAGAGACAATGAATGAGACACAAAGTTCTTATTCTATTAACTCCAAAATGTTTTTCACAAAGAACACAAAGTTTCTTCTTGAAACAAAGCTTGCACAAAAGTATCTTCTTCTCCTCTCTCAAAGTCACCTTTACAAATGAGCCCCTCACTTCCTTTTATAACCCAAAAGTTGGTTACAAAGTAGTTAGGGTTTTAAATGCACATTAAATAAGGCACTTAAGTGACCTTGAATTTTTCAACCAACTTTTAAAAAGTGACTAAAAATAGAAACCACTTAAGTTAAAAGGTCACTTAAGGAAAAATACATAAATAAAATAAATGGGTACATGTGGACCCCACTTAAATGACTTGTATGCACACGTAGACATCCTAGTCAGCAATGTGCCACCTAGATCAAGACACCTAAGATCAGTGCCTTATCCATTGGGCCAAGAGTCCGCCTATCCCGATCGTACGGGAATGAACTCATTGACTGTGCTCTGCAATCCTCCAAATGACAAGAGTGCTGAGCTTGAAACTTGAGCAATTCATCCACCCCTCTATCTGAGCAATATCCTAGTGTGAGAAGATTTGTCTTCATTCGTATTCATATTCACAATTCTCCACATGCTCCGAGTACCTTTCCATGGTGAATTATTCATTTGTCACGAGACCGTAGTCGTTACGCCACCTTGGTTTATCAGAATCCAGCTTCTGGTCTTTCGCCATTGAGGAGATCTCCAAGAGCCAAAATTGTAATTCACTCCCTGGAGTTATGTCCTTTGTCTTTGTCACCATCCCAAAGTGTTGATCTCTCGAGCAGAATTTGTGAGACTTCAGAGTCTTGGAAATCCATCTCCTTTGCCCCATTGTGAATGAGTGGTGTTGAAGAATCATCAAGTGATTTATGAATTTTTTGACACACACCTTAGCGTAGTATTTGGTCTTTTTTTGGAGTGATGGATTCTAACATTTACGCAATCGCTTCCAAGTTAATCACTATTGGCTTGATGACCCTCTTTCAATTCATCAGGATATCATGTAGCCAGGTGGGAACCTCTCCAAGTACCTCATTGTACATGGTTCTCGTGTTCGTTGGGAATTGATCTTCATCACGCTGAAGGGGATCACCTTTGGGTGTTGCTGAAATTGGATCCTCTTGTTGTGAGAAAGATGTTGTCGCCATTTTCTCCATTTGTGATGATTCTTCAAATGTAGGCAGGGAAAGAACTGGATCATCATTTTTTGATTCAGAAGTTGTGACTACTTCTACAAGTTGGGCTGGTATATTTTGAGGTATTTCATCAATGAGTTCCTCCTCTAGAAATTGTGTGATATAGATTACAGGTGCTTGCGCATGAACCAATGCTCTAAATTATAGTGTTGAGTTGTTGATTAGGCCTGAAGAATTAGGGCAATCATGCAAAGACAAATGATGACTTGGAATGAGAAATTCTCGAGATGTGCTCCTTCTTCACTTAGGTGTTTAGACGACTCAACTCACGAATGAGCCCTCAATCGTATCGCTCCCAGCTTGACTATAAGCTCATGCATTTTCAACTTGAATTCGATTCCCATGGCGATCCATGCCCTTCGTGTCGCCTTACCTTCTTTACGTAACCGAACTCCCCGAGTTCTTCTCTCTGCTCAACTCACTTGAATACCGAGCTTAACCCAACATTTTTGAAAAGAATGGTTTTACCACAATGCTCATGGTTCTTCCTTATTATATAACACTTGTAGTAAGAATGTTTTGGCTTTGCCATAATAAGCACAATTATACCTCCCAAATGATGAGAAAATGCCATTACCAATAAAGACCTAATGCTGCCATGATGATGACCTAGGTTTAAGCCCTCAGCATGTCGATAGACACCCTTAAGACTCGATTCTTGCTTAAGAGCTCCTCGGTATTTTGGCAAAGGATTTTGCAATCCCGGCTCCAATCAACAAGTTTCTATGAACCTGGTAAAAGAATACTTTTTTATTGTCTGATTGGATGTACATAATGGAAGGGTATAAATATTACCTATTGCCCTTAGAGTTTCTCAAAGAGACCATTTACAAGTAACAAGGATGTAGTACACGAAACGGCCAACCGTATTTTCAGAGTTGGCCTTCACATTCAATTCATTTCTAGGGAAAAAAAAAAAATAAAATGCTGAACAATATGAATCGTTTCATTCTGCACCGTAATAACCTTCATCTCCTGATTCAGGGAAATTTTATGAAGCCTTGAATAGCGTGACTCCAATCCATCGTACACGGTAGTGAATATTTGTTTCTCCGTAGGTATGGAGTTAGTAGATTCTAAAGGGGAAATCACCCGACAACCCGCAGCTGCCATGGATCTGAATTCAGAATAAGGATAAGCCTACAGCCTGCATTATGTTTGCTATTCATGACCTTCATTTGTTGCAGCCTTTAAAGAATTAAGTCGTAAGATTTATCAGGGCCCCGATCCATCCATAGAGTAATATTACGCATTCTTTCTCAAGGCCGATGAAAATGCGTAATATAAAAAGTCACAAAAACAATTCATTTTTTCAAACATACTTGCCCATGGTTCGGTCGGGTCGCTTCTTGGAAGTGCTAAAAGGCTTCTACTGTACTGCAAGATTTTGCAACAACTGATCACGACTATGGTCGCGCAACCAAAACATCAGGATCAACACCAACGGTTCCTTGGGATCGCCCTGCGGCAGCTGTCGCACTTAGCTTTCTCTGGAGGCCACTGATTTTCTGAGATAAATTTACTTCTCTACATTGTCTAGTGAATCTACATCCTTGACTCCCTCGAGCCTATTACTGGTGCTGCACACTCACCATGATGTTCTCTATGCTTGTTTTTTACCTGCACTAAATTCTCCTCCTGCATTGGGCCGTTTTAGCTCAAGGGCTCACATTCTGGCTTGAGTTTTTCTCCTTTTGCAAATGTTTTGTGCTAGTTTTTCATGCTTTGCATTGGCTGGTCGGTGTATCAATTCAACCTGGTGCCTTGGTCCTTGAATCCCTGGTTTTCCCTCTACATGGACATGTTCAGTGGTTTTCAACTCTAACTCCAACCCGACCATTTCAACTCGGCACAGCTTGGTCCCTGCTTAGTCTCGGCAATTTCGTTTGACCGCTTCATTGCCATCCAACACCTAACATCAACGTGGAGGACCTGTGTTTAACTCTTCACCAACGTCTCAGCATGAATCTCATAGGTGTTATGACTATAGCTGACTCACCGTGTCCACCAGTTAGTGCTCATTGCATGCTCTGTGCAACTCCTGGCATCGTTGCTGCTCTCCCCAGCTCCCTGCACACGTTGATCTTCCCAGACTAGTTCATTGTTCCGCGTTGCGTGAAATTTTTTCACCTGTCTGAGTTGATCGGCCATCTACGTGCCTTCTTCCTAGCTCTTGGTGACCTGCCCTATGCACCATGTGCTCTTTCATGATTGCTGGCACTCTGTTCTTTTAATATTTATTCTTTTGAAAACTGTTCCTTTCTTTCTTTCCCCCAGCGCGTGGAAAAGAATTCTTTTGTCTTTTATTTGAAAACATGCGCAGGTTTTGTATTTGGTTTGGCAGTGCGTGGAGTTCCTGGGACAGTTCTACCTCTCCTGTCTTTTCCTTCAACCAATGCGCATGTATCTGCCTTGCATAATGTTAACAAAGTATTATGTCTTCCTGAAGAAAAAGAAGCTTCTGACTTTTTCCACCGGGTTTGATGGAGGAAGTTACGAGGATTAATTCAACTTCCTCTCATCCCGGGTAGTGGCTTAAGTGCCAGGGGAAATGGGAAAAGTAACGGGAAATTGCCAACGGGAATGGAAAAATGGGTCAGCATCCCGTCCAATTTCCCCATGTGGGAAATTGGGGAATTTTATGCCCGTTTTCCAATCCATGATTTGGCAATTGGCAGAGGAAAACCCACGTGCGGGAAATTTGAAGGAAATTGCCAGGAAAGTGGAAATCCGGGTTCGGGAAGCCAACCCGGCAGTTGGAAACAAAAGCTTACTTCCCCGGCACTAAAACTTGTCGAATGAACCTTAATTTATATTTATTTAATTAAATACTCCTTAAGTGATTTTTAAAAATTAATTTAATCAAACAAGGAGCAATTAATTAATTAAATATTAATTAATTATTTTAATGTATTTTAATGCGTTTTATAGCCTGGCGGGAAGAGTTCTTGCCCGAAAATCACGAAACGAAGACCGAAACGATCACAAAAATAAGACGATCGCAAGGAGTCCAATGAACCATGCAAAGTAATACTTTTCAAAATTTTCTAATTTTTAATTATTTAATTGTTTTTTAACAATTTTCGCAATCAAAATTGGCTGATAACAAAGATTCTCAAGAGTTAGTCCCCAAGCGGAGACCCAAACGAGTGCGAGCTCGCCATGTAGCCAAAATCCTAAAAATGAGAAGAACCATTGAAAATTCCACAGAGCAATGGAAGCCGACAAGTGTCAACTCAATGCTCCTCCAAGGGTAACTTTGGGTTGGATTCCCAAACAAGTGCAGTGCCTCCACATGTTCTCAAAAGGGGGGGGGTTAGTTGAATAGTCAATGCAAGTGGGCCAACGGAGGTTGCCAAGTGTCTTAAGGGAACTGTTTCAAGGGTAAAATGGAGAAAGGTCCTTGAGCAAGTGCCAGAATGACGTGTGTCCAAGGGGAAAGTGAATAGTCAGGGAAAAAGTTGATTTTTGCCCCTTGTTACCTCAAAAGGGAGTAAAAGTTACAAAATGGCCCACAACTCTGTCCAAGGAAAAAGTTAGCATTTAGACTTGAGTCAAAGCCAAGGCGGGGAGTCGGGGAAAAAGGTAAAAATTTTCCTTTTGACCAAAAAGGCACAAAGGTAAAAATGGAAGCACATTTCCTAGCCAACCAAAAGGAGCCACGTGTCCATGCAGAGCTTCGGGGCTGCAGGAGTTTTTTAAGCTTTGAGTTTTTGTGCAAAAGGAAAAAAATTGATTATGGACCCGTGAACCTAATTTTTATTCCAATCTAGCTACCACATGTCCCAAACCAAAAGAGGGGGCCCATTTTTCAAACTGGTTTTCCTACCCATTTGTACGGAATTGATGCAAACTTTGAAGGGGCATATCTTTCGACTCAAGGCTCAAAATATTGCAAATCTAACACCATTGGAAAGATCTCAATGTCTTCTATGCCATGGGAGTCTAAAAATTTAATTTTGAGGAGGTTAGATGAGATGAAAATGGAAAAACATCTTCGGACCTTTAATTCAGGATCATCAGTCTCAACAACTAGATCGGATTCGATCTATTTCCATCGTTTCCTCTTCCTTCAAGGTGTCGAATCAAGGATCAATGTAGAAAAGATGGATTTGAGGGAATATTTATAGAAGGCATTGATTTCCAATGGTTGAGCTTTCAAAAAGGATTCAATGCATATCTCAAAGTGGTTGGAGTAGGATACAATTCTTTCTTCCTTCTCTCTCCCATTCTTCTATATATTGTAACAGAGGGGCCCAAAAGGGTGGTTGTTCATTTTCTTCTCTACCTCCCCCTTTTTCTCTCTCTCCAGGGGTTGAAAAGGGAGTTTGAACCTCCTCCCCTGCTCTATAAAATGGCATTTTTGCCTCTTATTTGTAGATGATGCTCTGTGTAAACTTTGAAAAATAAAAAACATGTTTTGTGATGCATTTGTCCATCCTTGCTCATTTTTGGTTGTCTCTTCTTGCCTCTCTTCATTACAGGGTATCTGTGCATGTTTTGAATGTTCACTTGTAGATCTGGAGCTATGTTCATGGGGTTTTGGAACATTTTATGTGTGAATATGATCTATGGTCTGTGATGTTGTTGTCCATCCTTTCCATTACTCACCTCTCTTTATTCCATGATAATTTGGTAGATGATCAACATTTTCCTTCTCTGGTGTATCATTGTTTTAGTGTAGGCTCTATTTTTCCTTATTTTCTTTCTCTCCTTGTCTCCTTGGAAGTTAGATTAGGATTAGATTATCTTGCCTACACTGGAATAGCTTGTGGCAGGTAGATTAGGAAGAGGAACCAACCTTCTCTAGAGTGTCATTCCCATTTGCAAGTCCCACAGCTTGGGAATGTCACACCAAATGACCCTTCCTTAGAAAAGTAGATCCATGACTAATTTGGGGGTGCTATGATTTTGTACTAAATTTTTTTGCACGCTCGGTGGGACCAAGAGGTCTTCACTTCATTGCAATAAGATTGATGTGCACTTGTTGTAAATCTCCAACTTATTAGAAGCTTTAGTTTACACATCTGGTGGCTCCATCTAGTCAAAAACCCATTCTTTGAGTTGCAGACCTATTCTTTCCATCCATTTCCACTCATTTTCATCCATTCTTCTTTCCATCTCTTTCATTATTTTCCATTCCATGAAGTTGTGCAATCATGACTTCATTCCCTTCATGGAACTCACACTTACAACAACAGAACAATCCACCCCCAATATGTTTTACAACTCCTTCAAATCAGCATTTTGAGCAAAGGAAAAATCAATATGTCCACCCCTATGAGCAGCAATGCCAAAATCAGTTTGGCTATGGAGCTTTCCAAGAGCAGGGGTATGCAAACAATGAAGATAATCAAATACAAGATGCTGGTCTATTGAGAAGATCCAAAAAATGGAGGTTGGCATGGTTCAGTCAAGGGGCATAACACAAATGAAGGCATTTCAGATTGGTTTCAGGGCACCTTGTCCATGGGAAGGCCCTTTTCCAAGACATTACAGCCCTCAGGAGAAGCTAGACTTCATGATTGAAATGCTGCCCCAACTTACACAATGGACTGAGGAGATCGAGGCTTATGAGTTGGAGTCAAGACAACCTTGTCAATGGGTAAGTCCACCACCTCATAGCTTTTCTTTTTCTCTTTCTCAAACAGCACCATCTCAACCCAAGCTCCAATTTCCAAGCTTCCCAGTTGCTGCCCCAAGTGTTGATTCCATTCCTCCATTCCCTATTCTTCCACCCCATTTCAGTTCCTCTTCTCCATTCCCTTCTAAACAATCATCCCATCCAAACAAACCAGAAGTTCCACCTCCCACCCCACAAAAATAATCACAAAGCTGGTTGAACCCCAACCTACCACTCCTCTTGCTCTCCCAAGTCCATGTTGGGAAGAGACCCAAGAAACCAGTCAAGGAGAATAGTAAGGAGAGGAGTCCAACAAAAGAAATGATAGACAATATGAAGATTTGGGCTACCAAATTTGGGTTTACAAAGATCCCCTTGATGGTCAAACCAATGGAGGAGGTTAGAGTTGAAGAAATAATGGTGGTTGAGGCTGAGTTTGCAGCAGAAGAAGAACAAGAACAAGAGGAAGAGAATCAACAATTTGTTTATGGCACTTTTCCTGAAGAAGATACTGATCTAACCCAAGCTACACAACTAGTTGAAGAGGAGGGACAATCAGCTCCAAGTCCCATTGAAGAGGAGTAGATGGGAGAGATCAAATCAGAGTTGAAGCCACTCAATGAAGAAAGCATCATTGAAGATTCCTTGCTTTCATTCGAAGGGCCTAATTTGGTTAATGAACCCATGATGGAGGAGGACCATACAGTTTCAGAGGCTCCAAGTGAGGAGCAGGCCGCAAAGGAACCTTCAGTTCTTCCTCCCACTTCATCTCCTTCAATCTCTAATGTTGAGGAGGAGTTTGATCTTTCAAACTTCATGTTTGAGGATGAGGAGAACCATGGTGATCAAATTGTAGATCAAGAGGACATCATGGAAGAGGTTGAACATTTGCAACAAGACAACAATGAGGTAATGTATTTGTCTAATTTGGAGGACTATTTTGATGGAGAAGAACCGGTTGAGTTTCTATTGTTTTCTCCTTCATCATCCACCTTCCAAGCACATGAGCCTACTGTCATGGAGGAGAACTTTCAATTGCAGTAGCCTACATCTTATAGCATCTCTTTGGAATCAAGTTTGGAAGACTCAAACCTTCCATACTCTTCATAGGAGGAAGAAGAGAAACAATAGAAGAGTTCCACCATTCCTTCCACACCATTCACCCAAAGAGGTCTACATGAAGAATCCATTTTTGGAGTGGAAAATCAGAGCAACGAGCATATCAAATGGATTAGATCTTGCCTAATCAGGTACTTGGCTTCATTGGAGCCAAAGGAGAAGCCAAATCTGGTCATGCCCATTTCGGGGATGAGGATGATATGCAAAGTGCCAAGGATCAGCTGTAATGCCTCTTCAATCCAAATGTAGAGAAACTAAAAGAGGTATTGGTTTTGTCTTCAATTGACACTTTGGTGATTTGGGTGGAAGATCAACTTGTAGTTAGTTTTTCACTCATCAAACTAGCCATGTTTCGTGCCAAATCAATTACATGGCTGCCATTTTTGAGGAAGGGAAGCTATTTCTCCCTACGAGTTGTATGCTTTGTTTGAGGTCACTTTGCTTTTGGTTAGAGTAGTGTAGGTAGTTTTTTTCAGCGTAAAGAAGTGCTTATGCACACTCTGCATGTCTCATTTGAGGCATGCATGATTTGGTCTTTATATATAAGTTTTGTTTGTATTGCTTCAGAGGGGTATGAGGTCGACTCTTAACTATTAAAGGTAAGAAGGCTCATGTTTTCCTATAACAGTTGCAAATTCCAAAAGAAACAAATGCAGAAGTAGCTAAAGTCATTTCAAGACAGTCCATTTGAGGGACAGATTGAAGCCCTGAGTCAAAACAATTTTCTACTCTCAGAAACTCCATTTCCAAGATTTTCTTATGAAAATTGAGGGTGCAAATGTGTAGGCAGGCTCAGGGTTAGACAAAACATAGAAAAGGCTTGCAGTCAGGCTCGCAGTGGTCATAGATCAAGTCTTCAAAGTTTAGATCGGTTTCATGTTTATCAAGAAGAATCCATGCCCAATGGATGGTCTTTTCATCTAGCAGGAAGATGTCCTCGTGAGTCACCAAATTGTTATCCATATTTGGCCCTGAGCTAAATATTGGATTGAATCATGACCCCACATAAAAGGAACCCGAGAAAACACATTTAAATCCTACAATTGGTTGCAAAAATATTCAACAATGAAGTGGCGGAAGTGAAGAAAGAGCAAAGGATCCTGTATAGAAAGAAACAAATCTATCAGGCCATTTCTACGCTTTAAATCCATTCTCCAAGTTACAGGCAGGCTCAACTATGGGATAACAGGGTTAGACAAAAGGGGAGATGTTGTAGAGGAACCAAAACTAAAAGAAGAAGAAATGACAAAGATTCAAAGTCCTCGGGCTCGAAACGGTTCAGGATAAAACCCAAAAATGACTAAGTATGGAGGAGGCAGCGGAAGAGACCACGTGTCCTAATGACACTTCTTCCAAAGTAAATCCAAAAGGGGAGCTCAAACTTGTGCCATCCCTCCTCGTAGCAAAAATAGTTAAAGAGAGTTAAGGGTAGACAGAAAAAGGCTTCAAATTTGGTTAAGTATAAAAGTGTAAGCAGAGACTACCAAGTGTCGGTGTGGTGCTATAGAAGAGTTGGTCCCAGGCGGAGACCCAAAAAGTGCGAGCTCACCACGTAGCCCAAAGCCTATAAATGAGAATAACCATTGAAAATTCCACAGAGTAGCGGAAGCTAAAAAGTTTCAACTCGACGCTCCTCCAAGGGCGACTTTGGGTCAAATTCCCAAACAAGTGCAGTACCTCCACGTGTTCTCAAAAGGGGGCAAGGTTAGTTGAGTATTCAATGCAAGCGGCCCGACGGAGGTTGCTAAGTGTCTTAAGGGTGCTATTTCAAGGGTAAAATGGAGAAAAGGTCCCGAGTGAGTGCCAAACTGATGCATGTCCCAGGGGAAAGTGGGCAGTCGGGGAAAAAGTTGATTTTTTCCCCTTGTTACCTCAAAAGGGAGTAAAAGTTACAAAATGGCCCGCAACTCCACCCAAGGAAAAAGTCAGCATTTAGACCCAAGTCAAAGCCAAGGTGGGGAGTTAGGGAAAAGGTAAAAATTTGCCTTTCGACCAAAAGGGACAAAGGTAAAAATGGAAGCACATTTCCTAGCCAACCAAAAGGAGCCATGTGTCCATGTGGAGCTTAGGGGCTCAGGAGTTTTTTAAGCTTTGTGTTTTTACACAAAAAGGGAAAAAAATTGATTATGGACCCGTGAACCAATTTTTATTCCAATTTGGCTACCACATTTCCCAAACCAAAAGAGGGGGCCTATTTTTAAAAATGGTTTTCCCGCCCATTTGTATGGAATCAATGCAAACTTCGAAGGGGCATATCTTTCGACCCAGGGCTCGAAATATTGCAAATCTAACACCATTGGAAAGATCTCGATGTCATCTATGCCATGAGAGTCTGAAACTTTAATTTTGAGGAGGTTAGGTGAGAGGAAAATGGTGAAATGTCTTTAGGCCTTTAATGCAGGATCATTAGTCTCAACAACCAGATCGGATTCGATCTATTTCTACCGTTTCCTCTTCCTTCAAGGTGCCGAATCAAGGATTGATGCAAAAAAGATGGATTTGAGGGAAGATTTGTAGAAGGCATTGATTTCCAGTGGTTGAGCTTTCAAAAAGGGATTCAATGCGTATCTCAGAGTGGTTAGAGCAGGATACGATTCTTTCTTTCTTCTCTCTCCCATTCTTCTATATATTGTAACAGAGGGGCCCAAAAAGGTGGTTGTTCATTTTCTTCTCTGCCTCCCCCTTTTCCCTCCTCCTTGCTATGTAAAATGGCATTTTTGCCTCTTGTCCATAGATGATGCTCTATGCAAACTCTGAAACAATAAAAACATGTTTTGTGATGCATTTGTCCATCCTTGCTCATTTTTGGTTGTCTCTTCTTTCCTCTCTTCATTACAAGGTATTTGTGCATGTTTTGAATGTTCACTTACAGATCTGGGAGTTGTGTTCATGGGGTTTTAGAAACATTTTCAGTGTGAATCTAATCTATGTTCTGTGATGTTGCTATCCATCCTTTCCATTGCTCACCTCTCTTTGTTCCTTGGCAGTTTGGTATATGATCAAAATTTTCCTTCTCTGGTGTATCACCATTTTAGTGTAGGCTCTAGTTTTCCTTTTTTCTCTCTCCTTGTCTCCTAGGAAGTTATATTAGGATTATATTAGCTTGCACCGCACCGGAATAGCTTGTGGCAGGTAGATTAGGAAGAGGAACCAACCTTCTCTGGAGGGTCATTCCCATTTGTAAGTCCCACATCTTGGGAATGATCCAATGTTATGCAATCACACCAAATGACCCTACCATCAGATCCATGACTCATTTGGGGGTGCTTGTGATTTCTCACTAACAATAATTATATCATAGATTTCAAAACCTCGAGAAAATGTGATGCAAACTAAGGTTACAAATGCTCTAGGCCTCACCTTGACCCAGGTAAATGGAACACTCAGCTAGTAAATGGAATCCAAACAAGTTTCATTGGTAGGAAGAATCAAATATGCACATGTAGCACTAGTTGATTTTCTAGACAAGAAGGTGATCCTAACCATACTAGTAGTAGACATCCCAACATCCTTTGGTATGCTATTGAGTAGGAGTTTCGGTAGAGACTTGGGTGGAGAGATAAAAATGGATTGGTCATCTGCAACTATCCCAATAAAAGAAGGGATGAAGAAATTTCTACCAATAAGAAAGATGAATTTCACAGTACAAAAGTCTGATGATCTGAAAGAAAACATTCTCTTTCAAGATTATGGGATAGAAACTACTTCCTCACATCAAATAAAGATGATAACTTTCCACTTCTCATGGAGGAAGAGGAAGATCAAATTTAGACAATGGAATTTGATGGTAGCCATTCTAGTATGGGCTCGGGACTTGGTGTAGTATTGTACTCTCCTTCCAATGAGTTGTACCCATTTACCTATAAGCTACAATTTGATAATACAAATAAAATTGCAGAGTATGAAGCACTACTCTTAGGCATGAGTGTAACCAAGGAAATGGGAATCAAGAAACCGAGATTCTAAGGTGATGTAGATGTTATAGTAAAGCAGGTTTCACCAACAATATCGGTGAAGAATCCAAGACTCAGACATTACGTAAAACAGAAGCAGTGTTGAACTACATTGAATATTTTGATGGATTTTCCATTTAAGCTATTCCAAGGAACAAAATGAAAAGGCTGATTCTTTTGCGGTGTCGGCACTTCCCTAGTGACACCTCATCCTTCTTTTCGTAAAGACAAAGTGAACATTGAAATGGTATTTAGGCCTAGTGTACCGTAAAATTCAAATCATTGGTAAGTATTCGATGATGATAACCAAATTCTAGCCTTTTTAGAGCAAAGGGATAATTTCAATAATCTCTTCTTTGAAGGAGGTGAAAATCCTCACCGAGAAGTAGTTGCCAAAGAAGAGAAATAAGGAATTAAGGGATTGATGATGAGGGAGTGATCAAATTGAAAGGTAAAAAATTCCCAAAGGCCTAGTCTCTTTAGAAGACCTATTTGATAAACATGACATATTCATTCAAGAGAAAGAAAAGTAATCTTCTCGGTGCCCAACTGATTTTGATAAAGAAAACATTGGTACCATGGAGGAGCCAAGGATGGTCAATATTGGAAAATGTTTCTCGCCTAAAGAAAAAATAAGGTTTGTTGCATTACTCAAGAAATACTCAGATGTCTTGGCCTACTCTTATGATGAACTCAAATCCTTCTAGCCAAAGGAAACACATCACTCAATTCCTTTGAAGCAGGTGTTAAGCCCTTCAGGTAGAAACAAAGGCCGTACAACGCAAAGATTACTTATACCATCAAGGAGGAGGTAACAAATATGATCAATGCAAGGATCATATTTCCCATCCACCATTCAATGTGAATGGCTAACATTGTCTTTGTGCGGAAGAAGAATGGTGAAATAAGGATATGTGTAGATTTTTGCAACTTTGAACTAGGCATCGATAAAGGAAAATTATCCTCTTCCTATCATGGACCATATCCTACAAGCATCACTGGATCTGAAATACTTTCATTAATTTATGGATTCTCAGGATATAATCAAATCAAAGTGGCAGAGGAGGACCGCACCAAGAAAACCTTTACAACACCTTGGGGCACTTTTGCCTACAATAGAATGCCTTTTGGCCTAATAAATGTAGGAGCTACATTCCAAAGGGTTATGGATTTGGCCTTCAAAGATATGAAGCATTGCATTGTCATATATCTCGATGATGTCACAATATTTTCAAAGAAGAGGGGAGATCATATCTATCACTTGGAGCAGGTACTTGCAAGGTGTAGGAAACATGGCATATCACTAAATCCAAAAAGTGTATTTTTGGAGTCACAGAAGGAAAGTTATTAGGGCACATTGTGAACAAACATGGAGTACACATTGATCCTGAGAGGATTAGATCCATTCAAGAATTATCCCTACCCAAAAGCAAGAAAGGAGTTCATTCATTCTTTGGAAAGCTAAACTTTCTTCATCGTTTTGTGCCTAATTTTTCCGAGTTGTGGAAGCACATCACTTCCATGATGAAACCACAAGAAAAATTCAAATGGAACAATGAAGGGAAGGCAACATTTAAAGAGATCAAGAAATCCATTGCCAAGGCTCGACTCTTGTATCTCTAGATTTTAACAAAGAATTCATCATGTATTGTTATGCATCAAAACATACACTCTCTGCCATTCTCGTTCAGAAAAATGATGAAGGCATGGAAGCACCTATTGATTTCATGAGTTGTCCTTTGAAAAAGCATGAGCTAAAATACAACCAATTGGAGAAGCATTCCTATGCAGTGGTCAAAGCTATAAAAAACTTCAGGTTTTACATCCTCAATTCCTATACGGTGGTGATGGTCCCCGACAGTGCAATCAAGTCCATCTTGACATAGCAGGATCCTAGAGATAAAAGTGGAAATTGGATTGCAAAGACTCAAGAATATGACTTGGATATTTGACCTTCCAATCTGGTAAGGGGAAATGGCTTGTGTAAGTTGATTGTTGAAGATGAAACACTCAAAGTTCAACATGGTGAAGAAAATTGTGCTTACTCAACTTGTTCAGAAGACAACCCACATGTTCTCTTTGTCACCACTATTGATGAGTGGTATGTTGATATTGCCTATTACCTAACTTATGGAGAATGCCATCCCCATCTTGATTACAAGAAAAGGAGAACACTCAAGCTAAAGGTAGCTAAATTTGTAATTTGGAATCATGCACTTTACAAAAGAGGCCTGGATGGTTGTTTCCTCAGGTGCATAGATAAAGAGCAACAAGAAAAGTTTCTTAAAGCATACCATGACCAAACATGTGGTAGAAATTTTTTAGCAATGGTCACTACACACAAGATCCTCTAAGGAAGGTATTATTGGTCCACCATCTTTTCAAACACTCATGATTGGGTTTCTAAATGCAAAGCATGCCAATAGTTTGTTGGAAGATGAAAACTCATTTGCATTACCACTCGGCCCGTGGTTATTGAAGAAATTTTTTAATAGTGGGGGATGGACTTCATTGGTGTTATGAACCCTCACTCAAGTGCATGACACACTTATGTACTCACAACAACAAACTACTTCACTAAATGGGTGGAAGCCATTCCAGGTCAAACAAGCCAACACCGAAATAGTATGCAACTTCATCAAGGAGAATATCATAGTCCATTTCGAGTGCCACATAATATTAGAAGAGATAATGTTACCCATTTATCTTCAAGAGAGATAATTGAGTTTTTCTATAGTTACAAAATTTCCCTATCTCATTCTTCTAACTACTATCCACAAGGAAAAGGATAGGCTGAATCAAACAACAAGAACATTGTGACCATTGTCCGCAAGCTTGTAAACAAGAATAAAAGGAATTGGAAAAACAAGTTGTATGACACATTGTGGGTGGATAGGATCACTCCCAAGAAGGAAATAGGTATGTCACCATTCCAAATGTTGTATGGATTCGAAGAAAAAATTTCTCTCATGATCGAGATGCCAGCTCTCAAGTTGTTACAGAAATAGAAGATGGTTAGTACAAGGATTCCATTGACAAGAGGATCCTCTTTCATGAGAAGCAGGGAAAATATACTCCAAGTGGTGGATCACATTAAGGAGCACCAATTGAAAGTAAAGAAGATTTTTGATAAGAAGGCCAAGGCAAGAGAATTCAAAGTTGGAGACTTCATCCTATTATGGGACAAGAGAAGAGAACCAAAGGCAACCACGAAAAGTTTCATTCATTATGCTTCGGCCCATTCTAGATTCATGAAGCTTGTGGCAAAAACACTTTTCTTCTCTCATATTTGGATGGAATACCAATGGAATTTCCTCGGAGTGAGAAATACTTGAAATTGTATCATCGGTGAAAGCCGATTGTTCCCCGCCTTGTACCATAGGTGTGTTTCCCTTGTTGATCAAGAATTTCACGCTTGTTACTTGTCCAAGTTAATGTACCAAACTAAACACAAAAACCTTGAAAAAATCAAATGAAATTGATACCTGATGGACAAGCTCTGAAGATGTAGATGGATAAGGAAGCCGATGTAGATAAGACGGGCACACGAGCAATTCTGCACAGTAGATCCAAGTAACCTGCGAGACACCGATGCTTGACAGAAAAAGACCACGTTAAAAGATATTTAGGTGGACTGCCCGAGAAGCGGGTCCGGGAAGCGGTAAGCTCCCTCGGCAGATGTCAGTCCACGTTTTCAATTAAGTAAAGAAGCATACATGATAAAAGATGTACGTACAGGACTAGATTTTCTGATCAAAGTAATAAACAGAATCTAAACAGCAGACAAAAAGCAACAGAAAACAGGGAACTGTGAAAACAAAGTTGGATTTGTGTTACCTATGTCCTTTTACCTATTTGCAGGATGATCAACGTTGATTATGTAGAATCGGCGTCGACTGGTTCAGATCGGCATCGACTGATATAGATCGGCGTCAACTGATATAGATCGGCGTCGATCCGAGACAAAGTGCGAGAAGATTTGGAAATCGGAAAGCGAAGGCAAGATCGTCAACATCTGCTGGATCTGCAGAAGCCGGAGAGATACTGGCAAGGCTCCACCTATGCTGGATGCAGGAACAGAGTCACCAAAAAATCAATGGAGACGTGTGATGTTGATGTGATAAGAGCAGAGTAACGGTGCTCCTCTCAGGGATTGATTTGGACAAGATCCGCTCTCATTCGATAGATAATGTTCACACTTGATGCTCAAAGATCTCTCATTCTCTCTCTTACAATCTGTGTCTCTCTCTTACCATCTGTGTCTTTGTGTCCTCCCAGAACTGAGTTCTGGGCCTCTATTTATAATCGGCACTGCTCCGAAAAATCGGCGTCGACCGAGTACCGGTCGGCGCCGATCACGGAATAGACTCCTGAGACGGCCAAAAGGAGCAATTTCTAGAAAGATAAGAGTGATCCCTCCACCTCAAATACGGAAATATCCCACTTTGGGAGGAGGAGAAATAGGGGGGATATATGGATAGAATAGATATGGGGTAGATAAGTGGTTAGGATACATGTGAAAAGGTGTAATTAAATAGTTAATATTTAATTACTCACGGGTAAAACATAATGGGGTGAATTAAACTTAGGATAGGTGTTTAAATCACAAATTGAATAATACCCCAAGGGGATAGTGGTGATATAAACGTGCCCCAGGTTACCTGAGAGAGCAAATGCACACGAGGGACACTAAATTGGATAACCAATTTTAGGTGTCTACATTTTGCCCCTTTTTGTCAAGTAACTTGCGATAAGCAAGGTTGTGAGACAAAAACAAGGAGGTGGAAGAAAGGAAGAAAAAGTGATGATGTGATCCCCCTCAAACTAGGGATGGGATGGGTGATAGAACAAACGATCCCAAGTTTGAAAAAGGTAGATGAAAAACACATGATGCCCAACCGGATGTCTGGAGTAGATCTGATCATTAATGATGCACAAACATGAATAAAGAGGCAGCCACCTAAGGAACTCACATTGGTAGGGCAGACTAGACGGTCTCCTCATGAGACGACGTTAGTACCTACAGACCCATGAGTGTAAGGAGAGCGGCAAAATAGTCAGCATCTAAAGAGAGACACATTGGTAGGGACAACCAGATTGATCAGCTGCAAGCGACGCACGTTAGTGCCTACAGACCCGTTAACTCTAAGTTGCCAAAAAGTACGAGTGCCCCACGCAAAGGGAACAAACTCGAAATGGATGGTGATATCGAAAATATGTGCCAAAAGGCAACATTCAGCGCACAATAATGACCAGATAAATAAGCCAAGCATCAACACTATGGCAAAGAGATATGGAAAATCGGCGGCGATCACACTAATCGGCGCCGACCTAAATAAACGGCGCCGACCAAACAAATCGGCGCCGACCATTCACAACACATATAAATATGTGAATGGAAAACGTGAATGATTTATTTACACTGTGATGATTGATTCAGAGAGAGTCAAAAATTGGATTTGAGCACCATGGAAGCCTCTGGAAGCGGTCAGAAGCGGAGGAGGACACGACCTGGGGTAAGTGGTTCTTCTTGAACCCGTCATATTTATTTATTTATTTATTTATTTTTGGTTTTTTTGGTGGGAGGCCAGAGTGTGTTTTACCTCCGGCCTGAAAATCGGCGTCGATTGGTATAATCGACATCGATGTAATGTAAGCGGTGCCGATTGAGTTCAATCGGCGTCGACTATATAAGATCGACGCCGATTGTATTTAATCGACGCCGATTGGACAGACATCTGGATGAAAATGATAAAATTTGTTTTGGATGTTCAGATTTGGGTAAATATGAAGCTAATATTGCTCTTGATGTCATGGATGTAGGCACGAGAGGTACTACACATGAGGGATGTGATTCCCGAGCTACTGGAGACCATTCTCCCTGACGTCACTGACGCAGATTGGCGCCACTTAGAGTTAGCCGGGCTCGGGGGCTTTCGGTACTACAGACGAGTGCCGCGAGATGTAGAGTTGATGTGAGCACTAGTGCGATGATGGGATAGCCAGACTTGCACTTTTTGGTTCAGGACGGGTGAGATGACCATCACCCATGAGGACATATACAGGATTTTGAGGCTGCCAATCACTGGGGACCCGATAGAGATTACGCCACGAGAGCAGCAGCAGAGGGCCCTAGTTCGATTGTATGGAGACAGGGCAGATGATTCAGAGATAGTGTCTGGGCAGTGAGGATAGCCTCGCAGTATAGACAGGATGTTCCCAGGAGCAGACGGATAGTGTTGATTCAGATGGCGATCTCCTATTTTGCTCTACCAGATTCAGGAGGTGGGAGATTCCCACTATTATTACTAGATTGCGTTTGTGACATCCTGTAGTTCAGACAGGTGTTCGCCTTTGCTGATGCCTTGATAGCTCAGATATATTATGAGTTATGGATGTATACCACTGGCCAGAGGATAGGTATTGATGTCAGTTTTGTGCTCCATTGCTGGGCATATGAGCATATAGCAGTGATCAGGCCATCCGGCTTCCTTGGATGCCAGCAGCAGTGGGAGCTATTGATTACGGATTCCGGTGATGGCGGGCCGATATGGCCTTGGGAGATACAAAGGAGATCCACATTGGTATCTTTGGCGTTTGAGCAGCAGACATCGACACTGCAGAAAGCAGTCATCTGGAGACCATATCGGGTATTTCTGACATGGGCCTGGTCAGGATGCTCACCTGGTGGGATTGAGATGGAGCAGGGTGGTTAGGGGCCGCAGGCCTGATATGTGGGAGCGCGTCCCGTTTATACGGGTATTGAGATAGTTCGGCCTAGTACAGACAGTGCCGACTACTTACAGGCCTTACAGGCTGAGACAACAGAGAGACTGATCTACCGATTTTGATCCCAGCAGATCCATTGAGAGAGGCCCCACCCTCCACAGACAGTGATGATGATGCCGAGTGGATGATGGTTATGCGGCATGGTATGCAACAGAGCTAGCACGACACCTTCCAGCATCTATAGATGCCGATGAGGAGGATATGGCTACAGTGCTGGAGAGACTAGAGGGAGAGCACGCCACCCTGACACATACACACCAGTGGCTCTCGAGGAGATCAGAGCTCTAACAGAGGAGAGGGATGCCCTGATTTTGGAGAGAGACACCGCTCTCCAGGAGCGAGATACAACAATCCAGCAGAGGGATCACTACCATCGACATAGGGAGGCCCTCAGGGCCAAATATGGGAGACAGGTACCATGTCAGAGTCTGGGACACAGGGCACGACCATAGGAGGGGCACCACTAGCAGCACCAGCAGCACCACTACGAGCACCTGGTACCATGAGCTTGAGTACATATCAGTCTCTCCTCGCTGAGGTGAGATACTACGAGGATGCCCTAGCGCAGCATGCCCCAGATGTGCCTCGGTACGGGCGAGGAGGAGATCAGCGATAGCCACAACTGAGTGGGGCATCAGAGGGAGGGAGCACCGGGAGAGACCGAGGTGGGTAGAGGCCTCCAGCAGCAGGTGCGTCTAGCTTGATAGGCGGCGGTCAGGAGAGACAACCTGGTCCAGAGGAGGGTGGAGGAGATAGTGTCTTCCACGCATCAGATTTTACGATATAGAGATTGATGTATTTTGTATCAGTGTAGTGATGTAGCCTTGATTGGAAGGCATTTTATAGATGGCTTGATTGAGAGCCACCCATTTTTTGTTGTACAGACACTCATGTATATATATATATATATATATATATATATATATATATATATATAGATTCATCATTTCCTTTGTCATATGATTGTTCTCCTGCTTTTAATTTTGATATACATGGATAGATGTAGCGTAATTGTGATGGATATAGACATAGATTGATAGATAATTGGATAGACATAGATGTAGAGGACATAAATAGATGTGATTTGATGTGATTGATATGTGGATTTAACTTGATTGAGAAAATAGATAAAGATAGATGTAATGTTACGTGGATAGACAAGTGATTAGATGATGTGATAGATAGGTAGGAGTTAATAGTTGGAATGGATTTGATATTTTTTGAGATTTTTAATTAAATTTTGATAAAAATAGATAGATAGACTCACATGTGTTTATAATAGAGGCGATGAGATGTGTTTTGGACAAAGTAGATCAGATGAAATTAGATAAATGATAGAGTTTGATTAAATTAACATGTTAAATGGTAATTTAACTGGATGAAATAATCGGAAATATTCTCTGTGAGAGCCAAGGATGTAATGAAAATGACCTTGATTAGAAATAAAGGATATACACCCAGATAAGAAGAAAAATGATAAGCTGGACTCCCAACCGACCATAAATAGAATCTGGATAGGAAACCAAAAGATCATGCATACAAGGCCCTATATGAGGTTAAAATAAACCTGACACTAACTAGCCGCAAACCAGATTTAGGAGGGAAACGGAAGGAGCAGTAAGTAGGTATCTCGTCGAAATTTACAAGGGACAAAATACATGTTCATACTGGGAAAATAGGATTCTCCATATGATCGACAAAAGGTCTTATATCTCAGCTTCATGATTTCTGGCAGAAAAGCAAACTGATCAATGCGGGAAGTTTGCTCGATATGGAAAGACTGATCAATACGGGAAGTCTTTCAGTGATGCTAAAAAGTGTATAAACTGACTGAAAGGCTGATCAATGCAAGAAGCCTTGAGTATTCCTTTGAGAAATAGCCATCCTTCAAGGGAGCGGTCTGTATTTTGAATTTTAATGATAGCCATCCTTCGAGGGCATGGTCTATATCTTTTGATTCATTTGATTGTATGGGTAGCTGTCCTTCAAGGGATCAGTCTATCCCTTTTTTTTTTTTTTTTTTGAATTTTTTTTTGGAAGAAGCTGAGTTTAGACCTAGATAGATCAGATAGAGGGGAAGAAAACATATAAAGAGCACGCACTCATGCCCCGAGTAGATCCGATTAAGATAAGCACTTGGGACAAATGAAATGGTGATTAAGGTATTCCTACCATGAGGAGAAACATATCCAGAAGAAAAATGCTATGAGTAGAGCCACGATACTCATATTTAAGGTAAAAAAGACAATAGGCGGAGAACCACATAATTTCGAATCACCATGAAAGTATATGACTGGTTGTTAGACGGATGAAAGATCTGTCTTGCGACTAGATTTGTGTAAGATAGATTTTAATAGTAGAAGGGCCATAGATGCAAGGCATTAAGGGGTTCCATTTCAGGTATACCATCCATGGAAGATAGACGATAAGCCCCAGACCCATATTTATGGGTGATAATGTACGGACCCATCCAGTGGAGCAAACTTACCACGCTGACTCCTTTCGAGTGTAGTGACATTTTGATTTTCTTTAAGAACAAGATCACCAATTTTGAAGTCACGGTGCTGCAAGTGCTTGTTATAAGCACGTTTGACACGTTCAAGATAGACTTGATGATGTTTAAGAGCGTTGAGACGTCGCTCATCTAATAATTCAAGTTGTGCTAGATGATTTTGATGATAGTCCTCATCAGAGACAAATTCTCTAAGAGAAACACAGAGAGATGGGATTTGGACTTCCAAAGGAAGAACAGCCTCAGACCCATAGATGAGAGAGAAGGGAGTAGCACCAGTAGGAGTACGAATGCTAGTCCGATAAGCCTAGAGAGCAAAAGGGATATGTAAATGCCAATCCCTACCAGCTCGACTAGTTACCTTTGCGAGAATATTACGCAAAGTTTTATTGGAAGCTTCAGCTTGACCATTAGCTTGAGGATAGTATGGAGAAGAAAAGCTGAGTTTGATATTGAAAGCGTCGCAGAGGTTCTACAAATCAACGTTTTTGAAAGACTTACCATTATCTGTGATGAGTTTGTGTGGAACACCAAAGCGACAAATGATGTGTTGATAGACAAAATCAACTATGGGTTTAGCTTTTGTTGAAGAAAGAGGGATAGCTTCCACCCACTTAGTAAAGTATTCAGTGGTAGTAATGATAGAATGATGATGCTGTGAAGAATGGGGATTGATGAGACCAATGAGATCAAGACCCCATTGCGAAAAAGGCCACAAATCCACTGTAGGTTGTAAAGCTTGACTAGGGATATGTGTGAGATTGGAATGTTGTTGACACTTGACGCATTTCTTAGTGTATTCACAACAATCTTGATTAAGAGAAGGCCAATAATATCCCAAATGTAAGATGTGTTTAGCTACAGCCAAGCCACTAAAATGGCCACCACAGATACCGTCATGGACCTCCTGGATAGCTTTAGATGATTCAAGGGTTTTGAGGCACCGAAGCAAAATACTATCAAAGCCGCATTTGTAGAGGATCCCGCCTAGAATAGTATAGTGATTAGCGCATAGGATAAAAGATCTTCTACCATTGGAAGTTAGATATGAAGGAAGCACTGAATGTGATAGATAATCAATGATCTGTTGATACCACTCATCCTGAGTATGGGTTGTGACAGCATGGATTGAAGTTAGTTGCCTAAGATGAGATGGTTGATCTAATCGTTGCACAGCCACATAAAGTCGCGAGTCCTTGGTAAAAGGCATGATAAGTGAGGCTAACAAAGCCATTGTATCTATGAATCAATTCGTAGTGCGAGGAATAGCTTGGATAGTGAGTATACCCAGAGAAACCATCCATAAGAGAAAGCATCTCATGACCCATAGTTAAATCCATGAGTTGGTCGATATTAGGTAGAGGAAAATCATCTTTTAGACAAGCAAGATTAAGATCCCGGAAGTCGGTACAAATTCAAATTTTCCCAGTAGCTTTAGTTACTGGTACTACATTGGAAACCCATTGTGGATAATCGATGGGTTGGATGAAGTTAGCCGAGAGAAAGCGCTGCAATTCTTCTTTAACAAGAAGCTACTCTAGGGTGCATTTTACGTAATTTTGTTTAACCATTGATGTCGGGAAGAGTAACGCTATTGTGGACCACGATATCGGGATTGAGTCCTGGCATATCCTCATATGACCAAGCAAAGGCTTGATGATGGTTGGAAAGAAAAATGGTAAAGTCTCCTAACTCTTGTGGATTAAGGGATTGGCCGACCTTAATGATGCGAGGGTCTTTAGAAGTCCCTATATTAAGGTCGACAGTGGCTTCATTGAGAAGCGTAGATGTGTCAGAAGGAATGGTTTTAGGAAGATAGGAATCCTCTGCCCCCAGATAGGTGAGGACAGAATCATCATCCGCACAGTGGATAGTGTTGATAGTAGGAGAGTCGTCTCCAACTATTTCAGGGAAAATTAACGGTATGGAAGTGGACCTGTCATTAGTCTTATAGGCTAGTGGCCCTAAGGAAATGGTATTGACTAAAAAAAAGTTAGATGGGATGGAAATGGCGTCGTCCACATCGAGTGATGCTTCTGACTTAGCGGGAGAAGATGGTTCCTCAATAGGAAGAGGCTCATCGAGAACAGTGACGTGGCTTTTGAAAGAGGTTTAAATCCTAAACCAATTTTTTGATGTGGCTTGAGAGTTGGAATGGATGCGAGGTCATGCACACCTTGTTCATATTTACCTAAGCCAAATCCCTTCCACGCGCATCGATATAAATAAGTTTTTGCAAACGTGGGATTCTGTAGACAATCAAACCCTGTTAAATAAGGTTTGGTCCTAGGAGGAGAATCCAGGTGATAGTGAGGTGTATCAAGACCACCGTAAATGAAATTAGTCTGTTGATTGGGTAGACCAATGGTGATGATGTGACCAAGACCTGGCTGATATTCAGGTTGTTTGTCTGGTCTACCATACTCACTAGGTTTGAGATGGGTGTCAAAAGAAAGGAGAGGAAGCTCTCCTAGTGAGAAATGCTGCAATGTCTCTTCTAAATTTTGTACATCCGGTAGTTTGGTTACAGGTATGGAAGAAGATGAGGCCCCGTCAGGAGAACAAGCATTTTCCTTTAGAGGGGCAGACCCTGTGGTCATGTCGCATTGTGCGGAAGGAAAAGGATCTCCTGGATGAGTATAGATTTTGCCCTCATATTGATATTTTAAGCATCGATGGAGGGTGGATGGGACACAATGCATTGCATGAATCCAGGAGCGTCCGAGGATCATATTATAGTGGAATTTCCCTTCAACAATGTAAAAGAGTTCGTGAAGCAGCTTCTTACCTACTCAAATGGGTAAGACCACAGTTCCTAAAGTAACTGCTAGCTGATCGTTAAATGATCGAAGAGCGAAAGGCGGGGGTGACACTACATTCTTTGGTAACTTAAGTTGCTCGAATGTGTGCGAGGAGATGATGTTGAGTGCAGCACCACTGTCGATCATAATGCATTTTAATGTAGTGTTGTCGATTTGGACTGTGATAAAGAGGGGAGCCTCCAAATCCTCGGAAGAAAGGGAAGGAATTTCTGAATCTTCAAAAGAAATGGCGGTTGATGGTCTATTCAATCCAACAACCATCTCGAAGGGCTGGGGCTCATCTGAATTCACTGCGATGCGATGCAGATTATCAATCAGAGCCTGGCGATGTTGCGGAGAGGATTGAATGAGGTCAAAAAGAGACATTTTGACCGGAGCCTGGGTGAGTTGTTTCATAACACTCTCCTCAACTGACACGGGAATTTGAGCCCGAGGTGCAGCACGAATAGAGACCCGAGGTCTCGGGGCTAATGAGGAAGGAGGAACTCCTTCGGGGGCCATAGAAATGACAACCTGTGGTCGAGATGCTGTAGATGAGGATGGATTATCATACTGTTGGGTTCTAGTGGCGATATGAATTGTGTCGATTTGAGAAGGTGGAAGATCATTTGGAGTGGAATCACTAGAAGTAGAGGCCTGAGTAGATCGTTGGGGCTCAGATGGAGCTAAGATGACAGGAGGTGCTTGTTCCTCCTCCTCCAGCAAAAGATCACTTTCTTCCAAAAGGTTGTTGATGACAGATTGAAGAGCTTTACATCCCTCGGTATCATGACCCGGGGTACGGTGGTAAGCACAAATCAAATCAGAGTTAAACCAGGTAAGTTTAACTCCTTTAGGGTTATAGGGTTTAATCGGAGGAAGAGATATGGATGAAGATTGGATAAGTTGGCGAAGGATTTCAGTATAGAACCCGGTAGACAAAGATGAGGATAGAGATGATGAAGGCGCCTCTTTTACTTTAAGAATGCCGAGGTAAAAGAACCTGCATGTTAGGTTTGACAGTCTTTTTAGGGATCATCTTATTTTTTTGGACCTCTGGAGGAGTAGCCTTGGGCATTTGAGATGGAAGTAAGTGAGACATGATTGATTTTGATGGAGGAGGAGCCCCTAAAATAGATTTTGAAGATGATGGAGATGTGACAAGTGTTGTGGTCTTCAGAGATAAGGGAGGCTGCTTGGTCGAAACTAATGATGATTTAGATAATGTCGATTTAGATGAGGGAGAAGCTTCCAAAGTAGGTATAATCGGAGGAACAGAGGGTGTCCTGGTTTTTGGTAACGAAGATGATGACTCTGATAAAAGAGGTGACATCTTTTTAGTAGGTAAGTCCACTTTTTGAGGTGCTGGTGAAGAATGTGTTGTAGAAGAAGATGATGGTTTTGATAAGTTTGTAGAAGAAGACGCCTTCTCAGTGGACAAATCCAATCTTTTATGAGGTGCAGAGAGAGATTTTTGTGGGAAAGCACCAAGAGTCTTGATGGTTCGAAATATGGGCTTTCCTTTTTCAGGAATGGTGACAATTTCAACCGCATAAGGTGATTGTAACCTTTTTGGGGGAAGCAAATGGGAGGTGCTGATTACGTAACGATAGATTTCGGTTGTCTCGGTCTAAGTTTAGGAACCGAGTGTATAGGTGTTGGTGCTACTTCTTTAGATTTCCCCTTAATAGGAAAAGTAGCATTGGTGATGGAAGAAGTGAGTGATGAAGAAGCAGTTCCTTGCGAGGAACTACTTCTGGTACAGTAATTGTGGGTGAAACTACTGTAGGAAAGGAAACAGGAAGAGTCAAAATCGAAGACGCTTCCGTCGAAGTCGGCACAACTATAGGTACGTTCACCAAGGGCATAGTCGCAGCAAAAATGGGAGAAACAGTAGATGTATCCGCGGTGGAAACTCGAAGGGATGTAATTGCCTCGAGCATTGAAAGAATGTCTGACGATGAGACAGATGAGGATGATACGGTCTTGGGTATGGACGGGAGATCAGACAAAGAAGCAGAGAGAGGTGAATCCGTATCTAACAATGTTGGAATATTCAAAGACGGGCTATCTGAAGATGGTGGAATCCCAGCGATTAACGAAGCGGAAGGAGGCTCTGATTTGGTCGATGTGTTTGCAGATGGCTTAGTTTTAGAAGAAGATTCTTCAGTAGAGATGAAGCTGATAGTATGAGTGTTTGGTTTTTGAGACTCTGAAGCATCATGGTTCGGGGAATGATTGGGAAAAGGTTGTTTAAAGACATCCAGTGCTTGATTTGGGGGAGCATTTGGGTTATCCAGAATGAGCTCGCCTTTATCAATGAATTTCTGGACAAGATTTTTGAAGGTCTGACATCGTTCAATGTCATGACCTTTGGTTCTATGATAATGACAGAAGTCATTTTCCCTATACCAGAATGGACGTTCTTGGCTTTCATCAATATTCCTAATGGGGGGAAGTTCGATCATGTGGACTTCCAACATTTTTTCCAGGATAGAAGCATATGATTCCCCCAACAAAGTGAAAGATCAAGATGACGAGGACCCTTTTCGAGAAGATGAGGAGTCTCTTCATGGTGTTTGATTAGAAGTGGTATCGGCTCGTGATGTTTTTAATACGATAGCATTGGTGGATCCCTGATTCTTGTCTTTAGAAGTGGAAGGATTTGATTTGGTAAACCGAGAAAAATATGGTTTAGATTTAGAGCAAAGTTTTAACTTCCCTTGTTCAATGGCGTGAGACTCAAGTTTGCGTGCCATCGTAAAGGCTTATTCAAATGTATGAAAGGTCTGGATCCTTAAAGTGGAAGAAATATGATTAGCACAAGATCGAGTAAACAAATCGATCTGTTGGGATTGAGGAAGGGAGAAAGACAATTGGTTTATTATCCCTCTCCAATGAGCGACAAAGTCTGCAATAGACTCATCATCGAATTGACGAATGTTATAAAGATCTGTGATCGAGATCTTATGCGCGATATTTATTGAAAAGTTTTCAACAAACATCTAAGCCAATTGAGAGAAAGAAAACAAGGAATGTTGAGGAATGTTATTGTACCAGTCTAAAGCAGGACCTGCTAGAGACATAGGAAAAGTACGGAGCATAAGCTCCTGATCCTGGACTATGAGGTAGCAAGCATGTTTGAATGCTCGCAAATGCTGTTGAGGGTCCTCCCGACTATGAAATTTTGAAAATTTAGGAAGTTCCCATTGGGGAGGATAAGGTTTAAAAGCCACTGAGGGGTGAATGGGTTCATTACACACTTCTTCAAAAGAGTATGAAGGATGAGCCCCTTTGGTGGAGGCTTCCAAGTCTGTGATTTTCTTGAAAATAATTTGAACCACGTTAGATTGAGGAGGAGGCACACTGGCATGTCCTACATAAGAAGCAAATGGTGGATGTTGTTGAGGTGTCAACAGGGGATTCATCTGTTGATTGATAGGATGATAAGAGGAGTAACCAGGCATTCTGGGTGACGCCTGGTGGGGTATTTGCTTGTGAAGGAGCCTGTGTATAGGTAGGCTATGGGATAATAAGTGGTTGAGAAAATGAAGGTTGGATGACGGACGGAGCCTGTGATTGGTGGACTCCTATGCTTGTTGACTGAATCGGAACAGATTGAGGAACATGGGTGCCGATTTGATTGGACATGGTGGGGAACAAGACCTGAAAGAGGATTTTTACTGCCGGATTAGTTATTAAGGGCACCGATGCTAGAGGATGGGCGAAGGTCACTGTTGCTGGAACATTGGAAGAAAAACCCACTGGAGGACGAGAAGCAGGAACCAACTGACTAGTCGAAGGGGGTTGACTCATAAAGGGGTACTGACCCTGGGACACAATGGACGACATAGATGAATTAACAACAATATGCGGGTGCACAGATGCACTCATTATAGCCAGAGAAGAGGACTTCTCAGAAGTAGGTTGTGGAATAGTCGAGGTAACTGCGGCATTAGGAATAGGTAAGACTATTTGAGAACTAGTTGATATGGTCGGTGGAAGAGAAAAAGGAGGCACAGGTGCGCCACCCTCCTCCGTGGTTCGAGGTGAGAAAAATGATGCTAACTGTTCTACAAAAGCCTGGGATGGTTCACGAGAATAATCGTACACTTGTTGGATTGGTGGTCCCTGATCAGATATTTGAATAGACTTGTGTACTAGGTAGTCCATGAGGGCTACCGGATTGTGATCAAGGAGCGCCTGAAATTCAAGATCCTGCGAGGAACATACTCTGAGTCGGAAGCAGATGATATTTCTGAAGGACTAGGGGAAGCTGGACGTGATGGGGTTGCTTTGGCTTGATAGAAAGGATTATATGACCAGGATGGGGAACCAACTAACAGTGGTCTCGAGGAAGACCAGGGGTGCCAAACATCCACACTAGTGGTGATCTCGGAGGAAGAAGGGGCTAATTGAGCCATTCTTCTAGATTGTAACCGAGTGATGACCGTCATAAACAAGTAGAAAATAAGATTGACCTAACCAATGCACAGACAATTCAAGCAGCGTAGGTGATTATCTCTTTTAAGTTTTTATGCTTTTAAGAAAGAAAATATTAGGGAAGGCCTTTTAGAACAGGAACTACTCAGATAGCCAAACTAAGGATGGTTTGGGGGATGTTTTGGTGAGGAGTCCCAAGGCACTTCAGTAAAAGACCGGTACGTGGCTTGATATAGGGGCCTACCCCGCACTTCACACACTGCTGCGATAAGGGAGTCGGGTGCTTTGCCAATATATACCAGAACTTCTGTGAATTTATAGCGCGGCCCGAGTACTACGTAGGCTCTTCCTCTTGGATGTCACTTCCAAGTAGGTGAGGCCAGGGAAAGAATTTTTGTTTAAATGCTTTATACCTAGTGATTTTGGCTTTGTGTGCAAGGGTGAAAAATAAAAATCAAATAGTGTCACTACCGATTTTGATCAATTTTCCAGCCTAATTAAAACTAGATGAAAAACATACAGCAAAAATGACAAAGAAAGAGTTCTTTTTTAAGCACTTAAAAACGAAGTGTTTGATTTCGATGAAGACAAGTCAAACAGATTCTTTCCCAAATGCGATTAAATTCTTTTTAAGCACCAAAAATTGAAATGTTCGAATGTGATAGACAACAAACAAAGATTTTTTTATTTTTTATTTTTAGTTCCTAAAAAGGAGAAAACACCGTAAAAGAGAAATACCTGTAGATTTAGCTCTCCAAGGTGTGTGGACTTCAAAAAGTGCGTTGTTGAGCTCTTCCCCTCGAACAATCCCACAAACAAGCAAAGTGCTCCACAAGAAAAGGTTAAGCAAACACCAAACAAAATCCAGAAAGATATATCCAGATAATGGTGAAACGGAAATTTCTATTTTAAGGAACTAGAAAAATTTCAAGGAAATAACAATTTGGCATAAAGAGCAAGATTGAAACGATGAAAGGAAATGCTCAAGCAGAACTGATAAAAATCAGTGAAGAAAAAGAACAAAGCTCAAAACTAAAAAAAAGAGATGAACTTACCAATAAGGGACTTTGGTTGGGTCCCACTGGGCATGCTAGAATGTTGATCAAGAATTTTGCGCTTGTTACCTGTCCAAGTTAATGTACCAAACTAAACACAAAAACCTTGAAAAACTCAAATGAAATTGATACCTGATGGACAAGATCCGAAGATGTAGACGGATAAGGAAGCTGATGTAGATAAGACAGGCGCACACGAGCAATTCTGCATAGTAGATCCAAGTAACCTGCGAGACACCGATGCTTGACAGAAAAAGACCACATTAAAAGATATTTAGGTGGACTGCCCGAGAAGCGGGTCCGGAAGTGGTAAGCTCCCTCGGCGGATGTCAGTCCACGTTTTCAATTAAGTAAAGAAGCATACATGATAAAAGATGTACGTACAGACTAGATTTTCTGATCAAAGTAATAAACAAAATCTAAACAGCAGACAAAAAGCAACAGAAAACAGGGAACTGTGAAAACAAAGCTAGATTTGTGTTACCTGTGTCCTTTTACCTGTCTGCAGGATGATCGGCGTCGATTATGTAGAATCGGTGTCGACTGGTTCAGATCGGCGTCGACTGATATAGATCGGCGTCGACTGATATAGATCGGTGTCGATCCGAGACAAAGTGCGAGAAGATTTGGAAATCAGAAAGTGAAGGTAAGATTGTCAACATCTGCTAGATCTACGTGTCCGGAGATATCGACAAGGCTCCACCTGTGCTGGATGAGGGAACAGAGTCACCAGAAAATCAATGGAGACGTGTGATGTTGATGTGATAAGAGCAGAGTAATGGTGCCAAGATCTGCTCTCATTCAATAGATAATGTTCACACTTGATAATCAAATATCTCTCGTTCTCTCTCTTACAATCTGTGTCTCTCTCTTACCATCTGTGTCTTTGTGTCCTCCCAGAACTGAGTTCTGGGCCTCTATTTATAATCGGCGCCGCTCCGAAAAATTGGCGTCGACCGAGTACCGGTCGGCGCCGATCACGGAACAGACTCCCGAGACGGCCAAAAGGAGTGATTTCTGGAAAGATAAGAGTGATCCCTCCACCTCAAATACGGGAAATATCCCGCTTTGGGAGGAGGAGAAATAGGGGGGATATATGGATAGAATAGATATGGGGTAGATAAGTGGTTAGGATACATGTGAAAAGGTGTAATTAAATAGTTAATATTTAATTACTCACGGGTAAAACATAATGGGGTGAATTAAACTTAGGATAGGTGTTTAAATCACAAATTGAATAATACCCCAAGGGGATAGTGGTGATATAAACGTGCCTCAGGTTACCTGAGAGAGAAAATGCGCACGAGGGACACTAAATTGGATAACCAATTTTAGGTGTCTACATCCCTTTCCATTGTGTGGTTTTGTTTCCCCTTCTATTGTGTGTCGTGTGTTTCCTTCCCATTATGTGCTTGTGTGTTTCATTCTTCTCGATCTTTCTTTCTCAAAGTTATACATGATTATATAAGACCCAATGGATAAGGAACTGGTCAATGAATTACAGGTCTAGAGATTGAGATTCTAGATTCCCATGTCATGTCTTCACTATGCTCAGTCTATGTCATGTCCCAAGCTAGAGCCAATTGTTTTCACCCTCAAAATCCACCCCTCATTTTAAAAGTCAAATTCAAAAATTTTGAGCTCACGCCCTCCAGAAGTGTTCAAGTATAATTGGAAATCCAAAAAGATAGAGAAATTCATTCTTTAAAGTTATTTAAACTCTCCAGTCTGCACATTTTGATAAATTTTCCATTTTCTTGTTTAGACGCGTGAAAATTTTATTGTTGTCCTCATTTGAATGAAATTTTCAATCTTTCTATGGCCATGGATCATTGAACCTTGTATTGTTTTCAATTCCTTGGTTCACGAAAGAAATTTGAAAATTGGGCGCGAAATGGTGGAGTTTTCTTCTTCTCTACATTTTTTCCACAGTCATGAATGATGGGTGTTTTCTTCCCCATCAAATTTTTGCCCCATTATCCATGGGTATGTGGAAATATCTAATTCGATCTTGTGGGGACGGGTCCTTTTTGAATTTTGAGGAATTGTGGTGAAAAGGATAAAATTTTTTAACGTGAAGCGCAACCCCGCGGGCATTCAAGTGATGCCACGTGTTGATTCCTACGTTGAAAGTTCAAAGTGGGGAGGTGCATCATCGAAGCCTTTTGATTTTTTGAGCCTTGTTTCCAAGATGTAAAAATTCAAATGTTGAGATTGCATCAAAAGAGTCAAAGTAGGGAAGCGGGTTGGCGGAGAACTTAGAGGTTTTGAGCCTCTTTGTAAAAAAGGTAAAAAGTCATAAAGCGACCCATAGCCCCGATCATGCTATGAGGAAAAATTCAAATGTTGAGCCCGCATCAAAAGAGTCAAAATGGGGAGGCGGATCGTCAGAGCCTTTTGAGCCTTTTTGTAAAAAGGGATAAAAGGAATAAAGTGACCCGCAACCCCAATCATGCTATAAGGGAGAAAGTCAAATATTAAGCATGAATAGAAAGTCAAGGCAGGAAAGTGGGATGTCAGGGTGATTTGAGAATTTGAGCCATGTTTTCATCAAAGGAGATTAAAGTTAAAAATTTACTCACACCTTAGCTGAGGCCAAGGGAAAAAGTTAAATATTAAGCCCGCATCAAAGGTCAAAGTAGGTGGGCAAGGTGGTAAAGCAATTTGTGTTTTTAGCCCGCATTAAAAAAAAAAAGAGATAAAATTATAAAAGTGGCCTGCGACTCTATCTCCACTCAATTGAGGCCACGTGTCAAGACCATATCAAAATTGGGTGAGCGGGCCAAAATGTTCTAAAATGTAAAAGGCATGCTCCACACTGCTCTAGTAAATTTCTCCCATGTGGACAACTCTGGTCTAACTTTTCAAAGGTAAGATGAATGATTCAAATTCAAAGTTACAAAATGAGCGTAATGACTGCATTATGAAAAGTTTGGTTTTTTTCGCCATTGGCATTTCTTTGTGAATCAACAATCTGAACATACGCGAATGATTGAAAAGATTGTAAACTATTTCTTTCTAATAAAGAAGAAGTTGTAACTGTTTCTTGCAAGATATTTAATGGCTTCTTGACGCCATTGTAAGAGGTTGGCAATTGATCTTGTAAACTCACGAGTGCATTGTACTTAGAGAAAGAAAAGGAGATAGCCATTTTCTTCTACTTTCCTCCATTCTCAAATTTCTTCCATTCCCACATTATGTACAACTTATGTTTAAGCATCAATACAAGAAGAAGGATTTTTAGCCTCTTTGATGAGGAGATTTTAGAAACTTTGAGTTTGCAATCTTATCTCACCTTGTTGCCATTTACGAGTTGTTTCTTCCCATAAATGCATGTGTTGAAATTTCTAACTAGTGTGTGTGCAGGAATATGATTTTCTACCTACAACATTAGTTCTCCTACCTCTATTCTCACTCCCTTTCCCACTTTCAGACAAATTCTTCCCTAGCAAGAGATTGCTAGCTTTACCGGGGTCGGTGGAGTTCCCTGTTGGATCCCCCGGTCAAAAGGCAACCACAAAATCTACTTTTTATCATTCATGCATATACAACAGTGCACCGATTAAGTACACAGACTTAGATTCTCGGAGCGTTGGCAAGGAATTCACAAATTTTTCCACCCAAAAATGTCTTTGCCAACAAGGACTAAGAGGTAGATCCATAGAAGAGGTGAAATTTTCAATTAAATCCTCTTATAGATATTTATTTTTAATTATGATGCACCAAGTTGAGTCTTCCTTGAGAAACCTCCACCCCATTTTGGCAAGGAGGGAAGTATTCATTTGTCTGATGTTTCTTATTCCTAACCCACAATGAGATTTTGGCTTGCAAACTTTGTCCCAAGCAACCAGATATATTCTAGTATGCTCTTCTACTCCTTCCCATAAGAATATCTTCTGAATCTTTTCAATTAGATCAACAATCTTTTGAGGCATTTTGAAAAGAGAGAGAAGGTACACAAGAAGATTTTGAAGAGTGATTTTGATCAATGTTACTTTGGTAGCACTAAATAACACAACCCATTTCTATCCTACCAACTTAGAATGAAAACTATCTAGGAGTGGATTCCAAACTAAGATTGGGAGGCTATCATTTGATATAAGCATCCCTAGATGAGTGGAAAGTAAAGTTTTGATGATGTAACCAAATATTTTTGTAATTTTCTTCTGCCATTCTTTGGGAGTATTAATGAAAAAATCAGATCTCTTTCCATACTTTATGAGTTGTCCTAAATCTTCCTCATAACAATTTAGAAAGAATTTAAATTTATTTTCCTCTTTTACTGAAGGAATCAAGAGAAGGATGGTGTCTTCTACAAATTTATGGTGAGAAACCGAGAGTTTCTTCTATGAGGGATTAAAACAATGTAGATATACTAATTCATTGTAGTTGTTTATTGCTCTCGTAAGTTGGGAAATGAATCAGTGGATGTCTTGGATTTTACCTTGCAAACCGCATAGTTGTATTAGTTTTTGGGAGGAGGAATTTTTGTAATAGCTGTGACCATTGTTGGGTCCACTTTAATTCATCTTCTAGAAACAATGAATCCTAGTAGCTTCCTTGAAAGCACACCAAAGAAACAATTATTTGGGTTGATTCTAACCTTATAATCTCTTAGATGTTGAAAGATACATCGTAGGATTTATGGATGTTCTACTCTAGTCCTAGACTTTCCCAAGATATCATCAACATAGTCTTCCACAATATTATTCAACATATCATAGAAGATGACAATCATGGCTCTTTGATAAGTTACACATGTATTCTTGAGGACGAAAGGCATGCCTTAGTAATAGAAGGTACCAAAAGGGGTATTTAAAGCATTCTTATGTTGATCCTCTTCTATAATATTTATTTGATTATAGCTTGAAAATCCATCCATAAGAGATAAAATTTCATAGCCTATAGTTGAATTGATAATCATGTCGATGTTGGGAAGAGGAAAGTCATCCTTTGGACATGATTTGTTGATGTCCCTAAAATCCGTGCAAATTATGATACCAATGGGATTCTTTTGAACATGCACTATATTGGAAATCCATTTTGAGTAGTCAATAGGCTTGATGAATCCTACTACTAACAATTTTTCTAGCTCCTCCTTGACCAAAAGAGCCACACAAGGATGCATTTTTGTAGTTTCTATTTGATTGGCTTGGCAGATTTGTGCATAACTAAATAATGATCTAAGCTAGACATGTTTGCATAGGACTAATCAAATACATATGATAATTCCTAAAGACGCATGATTTTTTTTGTTCTCAAATTGATAGATAATCTCCCACTTAACCATTTTAGGCTCATCTTCGGTTCCACTTTTAACAACAATGGTATCTTCCACTAGAAATTTGGATTCATCCTCAATACTCGTATGATCATGGGGGATTTAGATATTTCTCTGAGGGTTTTTCAATGATATTTTCACCCATAGACTGGTCACTTTGTAATATCCTCTAATTTTTCAATTTGTTTATCTGATAGTTCCTAAAAGAGAATTTCACTATGGGAATTGGATTTCTTCTTTTTATGAGTTTTTTTAGATGTTATTTTTCCCTTGTTTTCCTTTGGATTTTTCTAACAAAAAATTAATCCTCCTCCTCGAAATATGCGTCTACATCAAGGTTGATAGGGAAGCCCTTTTTGTGGTCACCGATAGGAATTTCATGACATAGACCCATGAATTCACAAAAGATAGGACAAGGCTAACAAGTGCCATATTCTATGTCAATATGTATCAAGATGCATCTATGGAGTGTAATATCAAACCGATGTACAATTTTGGGGAATGGGTGCAAATATTTGAGTATGAGACATCTCCTTTTGTGTGTAGAAAATGTAAGACAATAGGGAATTATTTAAAAGATTTATCCTCTCCAAAAAAATCACGACTAATTCCAAAACGTCCACCACAATAAAATAATAAGGAAAATCAGGAGTGGAGGCAAGTTGGGAATTATTGAAAAGTGGTGAACCCTAGAAAGGGACAGGGGCAAGAAGTTTCTAAGGATACCCTTCCCTCTTCCCCGAATACAAATGGAAATCGGAAGAGGTATCTAGTAGTAAAGAAGAACAAGACAATGTGGATTCGAGATAAAATGGAAGCTTAGAATCATAATGAAATGGCGAACGTATTTGAATATGAAGGAAACTATGCCTTGAAGGTTTCCCTTGGCCCTTCATTAGAGGAGGTTTCATCTGTAGGAATTTATTTTTTTGGAAAAAGATAGGATGAGGTCTTCACAACCTCAAACACTTTCGAGGTTCGATGGTTATAGGTGGAGTGATTTCGGATATGCTAGATGGTATGTCATCACCAAAAATGTTAGTAAGAATAACACAACCAAATATCTAAATAAAAACTAGAGCATATGTTGGGAAAGAGTCAACTTCAAGTGGAAGGAAAAGTAACAGAGAGAAATGAAGGAAACCCTTTGCGAAAAGGAAGTTGACAAGGGTTTACAAAAATATTTTACAGGGATTTTGCCCAAGAAAATAAGCTTAAATGATTCTCCTATCTTGGAATATAAGGGGGTGAAAAACCCCAATAAACATAGAATAGTGAAATATCTAAGGAATAAATATAATCTAGACATTTTGATGATACAAGAGACCAAGATGAGCCTTGAAATATTTAAAGAGGTGGGTAGGAGTATCTAGAAGGATGGACATTGGAAAGGAGTAAATTTTACAGTGTCTCACAGGGCATTATTACCCTTTATAATCCACAGGTGATGAGAGGAGAGTTGTTAATATCTAAGACTTATCATGTAGCTATTGTTTTCATAGAGATAAAATCTAAAAAAACTGGATTGTCTCCAACATTTATGCTCCAAACATGATCGGTGGGAAGGAGAAAATTGTGGGGTGAACTATTAGGTTTTAGGTAGTTGTTCAAATAAGGTGATTAGATTATAGGGGGATATTTAAATACTCCTCTCTCTCCTATAGATAAAAAGGGTATCTATTTCCTATACTTGATAGTATGGAGGATTTACCTAATTTTTTGATGATGAATGACATGTTTGATATGGAGTTCAAAGTGGATCCAAATTTATAAGAGAAAATAGAAGAACTGGTATGAGACTGATTCAAATAAGTATGGATAAGGTTATGTTGAGTCATATGTGTATGATTAACCAACTATATTATTTATCCACTCTTCAAAGAATTGGATTGGATCACAATATGATCCTCCTCAACTTAGGAATGATTCCTAAGAAATTTAGGCCTTTTAGATTTGAAAAGATGTGGCTAGAGAATCCATACATTATCAATAGAATCAAGGAGTGGTGTGGGGTACATGTTCATAGAGACATAATGTTTAAACTAAGTTTCAAATTGAAACATGTTAAAAATAAACTTAAGGTTTGGAACAAGGAGACCTTTGGGAACATCTTCCAGGAGAAAAGTAGGATTGCTAAGGATTTATGAACTATTGAGGAATTGATGGAGGAAGATGGCCTTAACCCTATTCTCAAGAATCGGGAATAAAATTTACTTATAGAATACCATGATATTCTTCCCAAAAAAATGGTATACTAGATGCAAAATTCTAGGGTGAAATGGTTAAAGTAGGGTGATAGAAATACTAGGTGTTTTCACTTTACTTCTACTACTAAGGCCAACCATCTTTAAATCAATGAAATCTGGAGAGCTGATGGAAAAATTACTGTAGAATAAAATGAAGTCAATGAAACAATTATTAATTACTTCAAGTATCTCTTCCTCCCCTGGGCCGGTATCGGAGGAGGATATCAAGAACAAGGTTATTGAGTTGTTCTAGAATTCCATATCACCGGAAGAGAATAGAGAGCTTACACTCATCCCCAGTGAGGAAGAAGTCGGTTTTCTATTTTTGATATGGAACCTAACAAATCCATGGGTCCCGATGGATTTCCACCTTATTTTTCCAACATTTTTGGGAGGTTATTAAGTAAGAATTTATTGATATGGTTCAAGATTTTTTCAATAGTGGGCATCTCCTAAAACAAATGAATAATACTTTTCTAGTTATCATGCCCAAAATGACAGGGGCAAAGACATAAAATATTTCAGACCTATCAATTTATGTAATACTAGTTATAAGGTGATAACCAAAATTATTTCTATCGGAATTAGAAAGGTGCTTTCTAAATTCATTTAGTCTAATCAAGGAGCTTTCATTCCTAGGAGACAAATTTTGGACAACATCATTATCATTGAAGAGGCCATCCACTCAGTTGTAAACTTAGGTAGATCAATGATACTTGGTCAATCTTAATATGAAAAAGCCTATGAAAAGGTTTCTTGGTCCTTCATTAGTGTTATTATGGTTAAGGTAGGCTTTAGTGATTTATTTATTAATATGATTATGACTTGTATATCCACTGCTAGTTTCTCAGTCATTATTAATGGTAAACCTGAAGGTTTTTTTTTTTTGGCCGAGGTATGAGACAAGGGTATCCAATCTCCCCTTTCCTTTACATAATGGTTTCTGAATCCTTGAGCATACTTTTCAAACAAGCCCTATCTCTTAACCTTATTCGGGGTATTAAGTATGTAATGGTCTCCTTCCTATATGTCTTAACCAATTTGTGGATTATAATTTTCTGTTGGGGAAAGATTATATTCAAGAGGCTATTAACTACAAAAAGGGGTTGAATGATTATGAGGTTATCTCTAGGAAGTTTTTCAACTTCCATAAAAGTGTTTTTTTCATAAATGTAGAAGAGAAATTCTAGGTTATATTAGCTCACATCTTTGGATTTCAGATTAAGACTTTCCCGATTCCTATTTGGGGATGCTTCTTGTCCACAAGAGGTCGGATCCTTCTATCTGGAACAACCTGTTGGAGAGAGTTAATAGAAAGATATCTACTTGGAAGGGGTCCCTCCTCACACAGGATGGAAAAATCCAAATTCTCTAGATCTCACTTCAATGTATTCCAGGTTTATGTAATGTACCTCTTTAAGCTTCCCGCAACAATTATTGACTTGTTGAAAAGGATCTAGAAGTAGTTTTGTGGGCTAGAGTAGAGGAAAATTCAAATTTCCCCTTGTGGCTTGGGATAAAGTCACCAAACCTAAAATTTGTGGTGGTTTGGGCCTGAAGAATATCAAATTAATGAATGAGGCCTTGGTGGCCAAAGCTGGTTGGAGGGTTTTAAGAGAGGAAGGCTTGTGGGTGGACATCATCAGGAAGAAATACTTAGGGAATGTTGGCAGAATTGAGACTTTATTTCTGCAAAATGACCTCCCTAATGGATCCACTTTTTAGAATTCCTTTGTTTCTTCCAAGTATATTCTATCTAAGGGCATTAAGTGGAACATTGAAAAAGGTAACAATATTAGTTTTGGAAAGATAGATGGCTGGATGAAAACCTCTTGTTGAGAAGGAACCTTGGAAAATTGCGTCTCAACACTATGAAGAAATAGGTAAAATATGGATTCAGGACTATTGGGTTGTTACCAACGATGAGCCCAATTGGGATGTGATAAATCCTCCACCCAATTATCAAGGGGACTTCCAACTGGTCAATTATCTCAATATTAAATTAATAAATCATTACATCCTCAGATTCCAACATCAAGAGGACTCAATCATGTGGAAATAAGAGGAATCAGTGAGTATTTAGTTAAATATACCTACTTTCTAAATTTTAAATAATTTTTCAAAAAGTATTATTGGATAAGAATCCAAGTGAAACATATTCTTCCGAAGGTAAATATCTTCTCTTTGGTTAGATGATGAAAACAAGATTCTAACGATGGATAATTTAAAGAAATGAGGCATGATCATTCCCAAGAGATGCTCTCTCTATGGAAAAGAGGAGGAAATCATCAACAAATTTTTTTCTATTATGCCCTTTCTCTCAAGAGGTTTTCTCATTGGTTCTAGATCTATTCAAAAATCAATGGATGCAAACCAACAACATTGAGGACTTAAGTTTGCAATGGGAGTGTTCTTTTCATCAGAGCTTGGAGGATGGAACTTCCTCATATCCTTTGGAGTTCGTGGTAGGAAAGAAATGTTCTTATCTTCAGGAACAAAAAATATAATGTCAAAAAGGTCAGTGCTATATTGGTATCTTCCATCAAAGAAAACACTAAGATATTCAAAGGAAATGTCAAAACTTCCTACCCGAGAGCGGAAGAGGAAGTTCTCAATCAGTTTGCCTTTAGTTCCTTACTAGTTAATATGCCTTGTACTATGATCAAATGGTCAAAACTGCAAGGGAATGTTTTCAAATTGAATTTTTATGAAGTGTCTAAAGGAAACCATGGTAGGTCAGGTGGGGGAATCATTAGAAGTCATGAGGGTGGTTTGATTAAGGCTTATGCCGGACCCTTGCGATTTCAAAGAAATAATTTGGCAGAGGCTAGAGCCTTGTTATGGGGGGTAAAATTAGCTAAGGAAAAAGGGTTTAAACATATCCAAATTGAGGGTGACTCTCTTCTCATTGTTAATTCCCTCAATAATAATAGTATCCATAATTGGGCTTTAGGTAATATCCTTTATGATGTTAAGGAACATATTAAAGCTTTTGAAACCTTTTCAATTAATCATACCCCCTGTCTAGGTAATAAATGTGTGGACAAGCTTGCAAACATTGGGGTGTGTAGTCATGATTTTAAAGTCTGGTTGAAAGGTGATGAAATCCCTCTCCTATTAATGATATTATCAAACAAGATAGATCACAATGAGTCTCTTGTTACTCACACGAGTGACTTCAGGTGTCACATTTGTCAAGAAAACAATATTGAGGGGAACAATTTTTATCCATGTTTTACCCATTTAAATATTAATTATAATAGAAGCTATCTGGTTTTTCTTTAGAGGAGTTACAGAGCTATTATGGGGGCTGAGAAAGTATGTGTTGAGCCATCAAGACATGGGAACATTGTTGATAACCCTTCAATGTGGTGTATGCTTGGATTAGGGGATTCTTAAAATTCATTTCCAAGTTGCACATGCACTACCCATCTCTCATAAAGGACTTTGGCATGGCATGGAAGGAATGCAATTTTATGGTTTGTGTCATGGAGTTTGAGATCTCATTGAAATTCTTTTCCTAGGTCACTGAAATAGAGATGGAAAGCCTCAAGATTTTCAAGGACCAAAATTGTAGGGAACATGAAATGAACACCTTCTTTGTTTCTACGGAAAAATTCCATTATTTTACAGATGGCATTGCTATATCTTATATCCTCGGTTTTGGAAAGAGGTATGTCTTCATATTATGAAATATATCACCCTAGAAGGCAAGTACCACAAAATATATACACACCATTTGTCTCTTTAAACATGTTTAGGCATAAAATTATGATGAGCATCCCTTTATTTTTATACATTTCTCTTTTGGCCTTTATGAGGGATTTTCATGGGGAAGGTGGAGTCTCCTGTTCATAAAGGCCTCATCCTCATCTTATAAAAGAATGGAAAACTAGTTCCAGCTAAGTTGGTGGCTCACATTAAGGAGAACAATGATACTACCTTGGATGAGTGCCTTACTAAGATGAGAGTGGGTAAGGAAACCTTTAATGGTGTGGGGGATGAGAATGATTTATAAACTAGGGTTGGGTAGGATAAGGGAAATGAGGGTACCTCAAAAGGAAAAGGAAAATTTATTGATGACAAGGGACATAATTATGAGGAGATAAAAAAAAGGCTGAAGTATTTGGAGATGGTTGTGCAATCTATGGAGGAGACTAATTCATATTTTAGGAATGTGATGATTGAGGGTATTGAGGCCACCAAAAAAATTTGTATGTCTTAGAAAAATATCAGAAGGGAAGTTATTGAGCTGGATAAGTTGATGAGGGATCTGCATGGACCATCTAGAGGATGTGGAAGAGGGACATGAAAAAGGAAATTCAAGCTCAATCTCGGTAGCTCTGAGGATGAGGATGTAACATTCCCATTTTAAGATTTTAGAACAAGGGATTTTTTTTTGAATAATGTTATTTGTTCTAAATAATCATAATTTAGAACACACATTCCAATTTTTGAATAATGTTCTCTGTTCTAAATAATCATAATATATAACACACATTCCATGCCATTCAATCTCATAACAGATAACCATATGCAGTTGTAATGACTCGGTGAACTACCAATCTCTCATTTCATGACTTAGAAACCACTAATCTCTCATGTTAACTCAATGTCTTATATACTAATTATACTTGGTTCTCTTAACCTTTTCTAGGTGTTGAAGTGTTCAGTTTAAAAGGCCTATCTAAATATTTATCACCAATATTCATCTAAAATCCTGAATCTTAAACTAGGTGACGTAGGACAACACAACCAATAACTTGTAATAATTTGGCCAAATATTTTCACATGTTGTGCATGTTTTTATTGATAAGATATTTGTAGATAATAAATCAATAAATTGTAGAATATAACAATAATAAGATTCCCAAATAATCAATATATTTAGAATAATACCCTTAAGGTAGGGTAACACCATACAATGCTCCTTAAGGAAGGAGTAACTCCACAATCTCACAATATGGGAATCCACTTGAGTGGGACACCTCCAATATACCTCTACCAAGTAGAAGACTCAAATCATACCTCCATCACCTTGATACTTACATCCCTTATATAGACATACATTACTCTTAATAGATGGGTAACACCTAATCCTAATGTAGGCCGACTCATTACCCAATATAAATAATTCCTATGTGACCCCATATAACTAACTAAGGGGATGTGTGCCACATGTTGGCATATCCATCAACCCATATACATTATATTATCATATCCCAAAGTACATAGCATTTCCTCCCTCTTTGACATGTTTCATCCCCGAAACATAAGAAGAAGCCATATAATGAGTGTGCTTTAAATTATTGCACACTTGTTGTCATGCTCGATCATCCAACCACCCATATGAAATCCTAGTGGGTGATGCTACTCCAAACCTGATTCCATATTCCATTGTGCTCATATGATTCCATCCTGGTCCATATGTGTTTCTCCTCAGCATCCATGCATATCCATAATTATTATTCCTATGATTCCATGTCATACAATTATTGTTCCATTGATTCCATGTATAGAGAAAATTATTACTTCTCCAATTCCCTGTATATCCATATAGATTTCTAACCTTATGTGTCCTAACATGATCCCATGATTTTTTTCTCTCATGATGATGTGGGTGTCTATATGGTGCAACCTTAGTATCCTCAACCTTATCAACCTTTTCGTCAACTTTATTTTTCTCATCCACCTTGTTTTTATTTTTGTTTTCCCTTGAGTAGATGAATTATTTTTTTCTTTTTCATCATGTTCTTCATCATTTCCTTCTGATTCATCCTTATTACCTTTTTCACCATCTTCAAATTAATCTCCATGATCCAATTTACATTACTTTTTTACTTGCTAAGTGTGATATCTTGCAATGTAATTTTCTTTCTCTTATACGAGAATTTCATGAATTTCTTTTCGCACATTAATATTGATTGTTCCCAATGTCTATAACCAATGATATCCAAGAATAATATCTATACCATCAATATCTAAAGTATAAAAATATGAATGTAAAACAAATTTATCCATAGAAATATTTAAATCTTCAAAAACTTGAATCTGCTTACCATCCATTTGAGATTCCTTGATATGCTTTACTTGAACATGTAGATGTTGAGCTACATCCATATTGATGAAGTTATATTTTTTGCTAGGGTTTATGCAAACAATTACCTTTTTCCTTTGAATGTGCCCTTTAAATTGAAATATTGAAGTTTCCTTCCTTGGAGATGCATTATTTGAACTTGTATCTTGATTTGTTGTCTCTCCTTCTAAATCCTGTGTAGCAGCTTCAACCTCAACATTTTCTTCTTCTTTTGATATTTCCTCTTCCTCACTATTATCATTAAATTCTTCTACTTCCTCTTTCTTTTCTTCTTTTGTTTCCCATCTGTCCATGAAAACTTGTTCCGATTCCTCTAAAGACCAATTAGGTTTTTCCTTTTCTAACTCAGAAAACCAAATATGTGCAGGGCCACTAATCCATAACCTAAAGAACCAAATATATGATGTTTGAGAGAATTTATCCCTAAATTATTTCCACCATTCTCTAGCATCAATCCTGCCATCTCCAAAAAAAGTTACCATCCCCATGATCCACCAAACTAGGGTTTTAGGAATAGACACTTTTGATCAAAACTTATTCTAACCATTTCAAATAAATTTCGGCCAAAAATTAGAAATCACAGAACACAAACCCCAATTTAATTTTTGAGAGGTTTCCGAAAATGTAAGAAATTTAGGAAAATTCCTCAAATTGCGGCCTAAGGAGAAAAATATTGAAAAAACATAAAAATGAAATAACTCTGACAAAATCTATCCAAAAATTCTAAATTTTTTACCATATATTTTTGAAGGGGGTTTTCAATGCTGGTGAAAATTTAGAAAATTATTTCCAAAAAATGCAGCCTATAAAGAAAATTTAGTTGAAACCCTAAAAATGTAATAACTTCTACAAAACACCTTGAAAAATTCTGAAATTTGGAATGTATCTTTATGAAACAATTTTTCAAATGTGGTAAAAAATTTGAGAAACAATTCGTATCCTATTTTGAAATATAGCGGAATCACTAAAATTAGGGTTTGGACCCAATTTTTTTGCTGAAATCGACGCTCTGATACCACTTGATAAGATATTTGCAGATAATAAATCAATAAATTTTAGAATATAACAATAATAAAATGACCAAATAATCAATATATGTATAATAATACCCTTAATGTAGGGTAACACCATATAATGCTCCTTAAGGAAGGAGTAACTCCACAATCTCCCAAGATGAGAATCCACTTCGAGGGGGACACCTCCAATATACCTCTACCAAGTAGAAGAATCAACTCATACCTCCATCACCTTGATACTCACATCCCTTATATAGACATACATTACTCTTAATATATGGGTAACACCTAATCCCAATGTAGGCTGACTCATTACCCAATATAACTAATTCCTATGCGACCCCATATAACTAAGGGGATGTGTGCCACATGTCAACATCTCCATCAAGACATATACATTATATTATCATACCCCAAGGTACATAACACATATTCCTAGATGGAATTCTCATCAAATGGAATACATCCTTTACCCCACTTCATCTATTATCTAGAATGGTCTTCACCGACTCACTGTCACCACTTGTCCAAGGTTTAACCTTAAACTGTGTTAAGAACATGGATTGCTATAGAGAACCAATCATAGTGACTAAGGGTACATAGACATAATCAACCTAGGTTGATTGTGTGTGTCTAGTTACCTTTAGTCATCATGAGTTACCCCTATGCAAAATCATGTTCCTAAACTGACCTAGAGATCTAGATGATCCGATTTGGAAGGGTGTTGCAACATGTTAATCGCAACATCGCACCCTCATGAAAACCAAAGTCTTCATAATGACACGATACTGCAGTTGGCATGTACCAACATCCTACGGAATCACCTCATATGGAGGTACATATCTAGCTAAGAATTCAATTACTTGCTTATTTCCTTAATCAAGATTTAATTTCAGCAACCCTACTGAATCCCTAATTTCTTTGATCATTAAGGTTCTAGCCATAAATGATTTACAATTACCATGTAGATAAATCTGTAACCAATCCCTCTTCCCGAAGGTTTGTGTTTCATTCTTTGGTATCTTATTTAAAGATTCAGACTTACAAACAAAATCAACATACCAACAGTAAGATTAACTTACTTAGCTTAACCAAGTTTAAGCATGATTGAATTCAGATTCATATTCCTTAATAATAGACTTCATTAAGATGAAGTCTATTTGTTGCTTATATATTTATTCTTTTTCAGTTACCTTATTCTGAATATAATTTAATAAGAATAAGTATACTATCCTCTTTCCGAAGATCATTTGAGTATAATTCTCAAAAAGTCTTAACGGAATGCTTATCCCTACAGGATGTTTGTCTTTCCTTTGACTTATATTAGTTAGGGTTCATTGCAACCATTACATTGTACAAGATAACATAATGAGTTTGCACTTTCATAATCATCATTTAATGTGTATAATGACTTAGTTAAATGATCAACAATGGATGCCAACTTAACAAGTTGCATTTAATTAAGGAATAGAATATCCATTCCCTTTTCACTTATTCATCTTAAGTTCAACTGAAAAAGTTCAAAACAGACATGAACATGAAATAATAAGAATAAGGTTTGCAAATTTCTTTTTATGGAATGCCCAAAGAGAATGACACATCAAGTACAATTAACACTCAACCCTTTTTCCATTCATCAAAGTAAAATACACCTTTTACAAATCTAATCCTTCCAGACTTCTTTTATGCCAATCAACATTAATAAACTCAAATAAGAAATACAACTTTTCCCTTTTTCAATTACATTTCAATAAGAATCAAGGTTCCTCATAAAAGATCCAACCCTTAGGTAAACATAAGAAGCATCATAAAAGAACTTGTCTTCTTTTCTCACTTACGAAGTCCATCTGCAACAATTTCTAGCACGGGTCAGTTCGTCAAACTGAGCATGATAAGCACTAAGCATTAAAACGATGTGCTTTCAACTAACTATTTCATAAAAAGAACTCTAATTTTATGAAACAGTAAGGAAATTCAGATAGATGCCTCATAAAGAAATAAGGATCATAAAAGGAAGAACAAAGTGAGCAACCACATTACATTAAGTAAAGATCATGATCAAATCAGCACTCTTCAATCAATGATTTCATAAGAAAATTACAACAGATAAGTAATATTTCATCCAAATTACTTATCTCATTCTTACTATAGTTATCTATAGTTCATTCTTGATTCATGTAACTAGATCAAAGAAAGATACTAACTCTAATAGTTCCAAAATATAATTAATTTAAAGAAGCAATGAATCACAATACGTAACTTTAACATAATTCTTCATATAATACCAAAGACCAACTTCTTTCAATCTTAAGGATAGAATTTAGGATGAACCAACAATATCCTAAAGCAAGAGTTCCCTTCTTTCCAATACTAACCCAATTTCAAATCCAGTTTCAATTATCATTTCAAGGAGAAGAATTGTAGGTTTTCCCTCTAATTACCCACTCAGCTTCAAATAGGAGTATTACAAATGAGAGAAAAGTGAACAGATGTAAAAGGAAACAACTTAAGTCTTCCTTCAGAGTTCAACGAAAACAACATTGTATTCTACAACACAGAAGGAGAGAGAAGTCAACAACAAGGTCAAGAGAGAGGATCTCATTATTCTTTCCCAGAAAAGAAAAGTATATTAGAATAAAATAACTAATACGAACTGATCAAGAGATCTTTAAACTCTTATTGAATAAAGAAAACATAAAACTAATCGGTAATGAACTGAAATATAAGACTGCAACATGCAAGTCAAATATCAAGATGGGTTTCTCTCAACATACAACAAAAATAACCACAATAACACATTAGCTATGACTTAAGGAGATATTCAATGAATTCAGTTACAACTATACATGAAGTATCAAACAACAACTGATCATTCACTTTCATCCAACATTAATAGCTTCAGACACTACAAGTAAAGCTTAATCATCCTTGTAGAAAATGATTACAAGATTATAGTCAAGTAACACATATTCCCAACTTCACAGAGATAAAATGAACTGTCTTTAGATAAGAAGGGAAGGATTCCAACCAGATTCAAATACAATGGGGAACATCGAAATAAATTGTAACCCCAATACATATGCTCAACATTGAGTTCAAAAGGAGAAGAGAAAACTGTAATGTTCCAACCCAATTCCTTCAGGTAAACAAAACGAACTAATCCAAAGTTCAACTAAGAAACCCCAATCCTACCACACTCATCTGTGGGTATCAAATTTAAAAATTAAATAAAAAATCATTTCATGACAGGCAGTTGTGAAAACAACATTGTCATCACAAAGTCTCAGAAGAAGCTAAATCACATTTTATCACACTTTGAGAAAGGAAGAACAGTTCAAAATGAAATCCTTACTTAGTGGGGACATCTACCAACTTCTTCAAAAAAACCCACAGAATCTCACAAAAACAAGTCATTTCAAACTCAGAAAAGTAAATCTCATTTACTGTCATTTCCACAAAAATAGAATCCACAAAGTGTTGAATCCAAACAACCATTTCAGCATAATCTCAACAGAACAACAAGATTCGAGACAATTCACGTTTCAGCAGAAGACATCACATTTCATACTTCTTCCAACAAATGAAAAACAACCCATATAAAATCTTTATCAACAATGTTTTCCTAATTCATTTGGCACAAGAAATAGAAGTTCTCACAATTTTATCAACATTCCAGTTCTAACAAAAGATAAAGCATGATTTACCCAAACATTCATCAAAGAAACTACCCATATCGAATCTTCTTCAAACAACAATTCAAGCAAGAGAATACAACAAGAATACACAAGCATGAATGAAAGATATAAACATCACAAAAAAACCCATTTGTTTCCAAGAGCAGAGTTCTTTTAATGAAGACATTTAGTAAAAATTAGAACAACTTAATGAGAAGAGCCTATCATGCCTGATAGAGCTTCCTTTTGATTTGCAGAATATTTCCAAAGCCTCCAAAATATCCTCTTTCCAAAACAATGTCAACAACCAAATCTTCCTACTTCCCTTATACTTCCATAGGTTTAGAATAGCTCAAAGATGCCAAAGATCACAAAGGATCGAAAATAGAATTGTTGGTTTGAAGAACCAAAACCCTCATGCAAAGTGAAAAACCAAAAAGAGCAAATGACCAAACAACTTCCCACAAAATCCACTCCACATATTTCCTAGGTAGTTTCCTTGCCATGATTGAGGTCATTGAATGCATTGAATTCCACTTTCCCTCCTCTTTCTCTATGCCACCACCATTTCAAATTTGGCGAGGTTCCATTTCAAAATTTTACATGCATTTTATATTTGGTAATGATGCTAGCCAGGCATCCCACTAACTCTCCATGCCTCTGCAAAACTTGACAGATTTAAGATGTGACAACAAGAAATCAATTCTCATAAATGCCTTAGAAACCATCACCACCGATGCCCCACTTTCCATGTAATCCTTAGTTTCCCTTTTCTTTGATTAGCAATAGTTTAGGTTACATTAACATTAGCTAGGTTTCCACCTTAGTTCTTAGGTAATTAGCATTTTCCTTAGGTTATTTCAAAACCCCACAACCATTAAACATACCATCTTAGGTTAGGTTATAACCCTTAGATTAGAATCCATAAAGGATAGGACATCACAACATAGGTTAGGGTATAAACCTTAGTAGTTTAGTAATAGGTCCTAGGTAGGTCTTATTTCCTTAGGTTAAAATCACATAGTATGGAACATTCTCGATTAAGGCTAAGGTACTTGCATTAATCACCCATTAACAGCTTCTTTAATCCTCTCACGCTATTCAACATTATAATTTATTTATCAAGGAGGTCCAAGTTCACCATTTACAACATGATGCAAAGTAAGGACACCTGAAACCGGTTTCCTATAATCATAGTCAAAACAAGACTCAGTTCCTCATTACCTTTCCATTTCAGAATGTCATTTATCAAGATGATAATAAAGAAGAATTGAAGCATACCTTGGATCAATGGAATTTGTTGGTACCCAAATTTTTTCTCCTTTTCAATTTGAGAAGCATCAAAGATATGGCATGAAGCTTGAAGACAAATAGATCATGATGTGTGTCATTTTGTAGCCGGGGATGTGATTTAACTAGAACTCAGATTTGTGGAGAGATGGATAACACTCAAATAGGACTTGATCTTGTCCTAACTATTTTAGGTTGTGCCTTTCAACCAAGGTAAGAGAACCTACTTTGTAACCCTCAAATGGTGAAGGAGATGAAGATATCCCTCAATTTGTGTAAATAGTATAAAAAGGCCTTGGGAAAATATGATCAACACTCCAAATTTGACTCTCATAAGTTGTCACTCCTAGATTATGGAGATATTTTCAATGCAAGGAAAGGGTTACTAAAGACATTGTATGATCTTGATTTGCTTTGTACATTTTTGTAAATGGATTGTATTCTTTTGTTGATACATAGGACAAAGCAGGGGTAGTATGGGTAAGATTAGTTTGTTTGAATGAATTTTGGTGGGAGATTTTAGACAAGACTAACCAAAATTTTCCAAATTCATTGAGGACCTTTGCAAAAAACTTGTAAGACCTACACAAAGATAATGCTTCAAAGGGATTAAGGTACTCCTTTAATAGGATATGTGCACCAAATGGAGGCCTAGATCTGCACTCTTCCACACAATATTTGACAACCTGCCACAAAAGCTTGAAGCAGATGAACCAAAAAGTATCTAGAAACCTCTATTTTATCATGACCTAAGGTGCACCCAAAGGTTTACAAACAATATTTGAATTCAAGGAAGGTAAAGTGATTTTAAATCTGTTTATCTCTTTATCAGATGAAATCTCTTTTGAATGTGAGATTGCAAATGCCACTAAACTATCAACAAGAAATGAGACCATGTATGATCAAGAGAGATTTTAAACACAAGACTGTAACAGGAGCAAGAAACACAAATTGAAAACATTCTGAAACATAAGTGCATGTAAATTTTGCCAAGAGATAACACAAAAAAATCTAGAATGACCAAATTTATTACCAGGGGAATGTTATAAGAACAATCTCAAAGCTTGTTGATGGCTTTAAAACTAAAACCAACCAAACTTGATACAAATATGATGGAAAAAGGAATTAGAAATGGTTCTCAGTTGGTTTCTCAAGAATGGGATTCTTCCCAGATTTTCCTGTGAAATTATAAGTTTCTCTGACCTTTTGCATGTCAAAAACATGCATTATATAACATTCTATTACATTTGATCCTTCTTTCCCAAGAAAATAATATGCCAAGCATCAAGTTTGTTACAGAATTCCAACATGATTCGTAGATAGGGATGTTTAACATATTTGCAAAAAAAGTTGCCAGGTGTTTCAAAAAAGGTGAATCATTACAAAACCTTCATCATTATCCATTATGGAGGCATGTTTTTCATCCTCAAAGCATGCAGACCCCTTTCATTTCATTATTTCATCCTTATCCCTCCAAAATTTGATTTTGCAGCCTCTTGATTTGATCTTTCACACTTTTGGACGGGTTGGGAAAAAAATTCACTTCAAAAACATCTCAAATCTACAAATTGATCCTTAAAAACAATTGGCCAAAATGAAAAATACACAGTTACCATTGATTTTCCCTTTCTCCCTTTAATCTGAGCCCTCCACATGTCAAAATGTGATTGGGAATGGATTTGGGATCACTTTTTGACTTTTCAACACTTTTGGAAAAATGTAAAATTTTGACATTTTTCTCCACCCCTCCGCCCTTGAAATTAGGTATTGACACGTGGCACTAGGTGGGTCCCATTGGAATCACGACTTGATTCTTCACATTTTTACCTTTTTGGAAAAAGGAAATTTTTTCCAAAAAATCTCCGTGGGCCCGCACCTCCACCTCTATCCTTGACACGTGTCACCTTCTCTATCGTTGAGGATCTACGGGCTCATTTCACATTTTAACTCCCTTTTTGCCAAAGGAAAATTTCTCACTTTTCCTCTGCGGGCCCACACCTCCAATTTCATTCATACCATGTGTCTCCTTCTACTTTGTCGTAGAGCCACGCCTCAAATTTTCATTCTAAGTCATTTTTCCAAAAGGGAAAAATTCCTCTTTGCCTTTGGCAGCCCGCACTTCCTTCTACACCTGCCACATGTCTCCCTTTGCTTCGTTGTAGATCTACATCCCTTTCCTCAACCCTTCTCCCTTTCGCTAAAAATGCAAAAATTTTCTAAGTCCCTCACTAGCCTTCCATCCCACCTTTGAATGAGAACATGACACATGTCCTCCTCTGGGACCTGCGGAGTTATGGGGGAAATTTTGATTTTTTGCCAAAACATAAAAATGTTAAGTTTTTCAAACAGACCCACCGAACCTTGTCCAACCACAAACGACCACATAGGAGACATCGTTTGAGATAGAATTTGAGGGTAAAAGTATGCCTGTATGACCATAAAAACACAAATTTTCTAGAGATGCCCGAATTCAATTTTTCTTCATGGGTGAAGGATTTTTTGGTCAAAAAACAAATGGAAAGTGATTTTAGGTAGTTTACGACCATGGAAAAGGATTTTTGAGGGGAAATATGCATGAAACAAACAACTTCAAGCTCCAAAGGCCGAAAAAGTGGAAAAAATGATAGAGGCCCGTGGATTTGGAAAATTAGGGCACAAAACAGGCATGCATGTATTTTTCTTTCAAATTGGGGAAAAATAATAAGTTTATGAGATTTTCAAAGCATCCAATCTGGAGGAAAATTTTTGCAGACCACCAATTTCGAAGAAAAATGTTTTAGAGCATGCAAACCAAAGGAAAAATATGGCAATATAATAGAGGATCAAAATGGGCACCAACAGAATTGATTCAAGGTGTGCTGTTAACATAAGGTAAGTATGAAAACAACAAAGTGTAGGTTCAAAACTTACGGATCATCGAGATCGAATGACTTCGTTTCCAAGTAAATAGAATTACAACAAGTATTAATTTCTCGAACAATGTAATAACTTATCCATTGCAAACATGGTTTCCAAACGTCAAAAGAATACACCTTCCTAAGACAAATCACATGCCAACGTTTGCAATGTCAAAAGTGGAATTCATCATAGAACAACCATGCCAAAGACATTATAGAGGATGAGAGTGGGGAGACTCAAAAGGAGCTAGAGCATGTGGAAAATTAATAAGACCTTGCTAACACCTTTGGCAATCCCCCGACTTCCAAAATATTAATTAGTCTATTCTTGGACTTTTTACACTTTTAAAGAGTGTATGGCTAGTTTACTACCTGTCTATTTTGTTTCTCTATTTCTTGTGTTCTGACCTTTTTTCTCCTGTATTTAAGTTTGTTTAACTCATTTTGGTCCTTTTTATTTTTGGTATCCTTTGTAATGCTTTCATGATGTATTTTCTCGATGTAAGGCCCTCGAGCCTCGTCCCTTTTTATTCCCTAATATAATAAAAAAACAAATTGCTTCACCATTTTGGAAGATATCAATTGGTATGTGTTGTTGTTGGTCCTAGTTTACAAGGGATGGGTGAACAAGATTCAAATTGGGGATAGAAGGGGACAAGGTTAAAATATTAGTGTCGAAACAGTTCATGGAGGCAAGATCCTTATAAAGGATGCAAAGGGAATGTGTTTTTCTATTGTAATCTGGAAGAAATATCGTCACGTTTAGAATAGGTGGATTTGAATTCTTGAGTGGTGGTGTAAATAAACTTGAAAAAATTAATATGTTGTTCATTGAATCACAATCATTTAATCATAAAACTAGAGGATGCAAACTTTAAATAATGCTAGTGTTGTATGCACAGTTACATAGAACTTAGGAGGTATGGAAAGAAATAGTTGTCACTAATATACTTGAAATAACAATGATTGAAAGTAGAAAAAACTTATAACTAAAAGAAAATCACTTATAAACATTATGACTAAGACAAACCATCCAGTTCGAATGCAGATAAAGAAGATAAATTGCTTCCGACTAACATGCAATGAAACAAAGTAACAAAACTATAGAGGGGTTTAACAGAGACCAAAAGTGGGTCCTACCTTAGATTCTAATCCCTCCTAAATCTTGTAGATAAAGACTAATGTTGGTTTCCAAAATTTTACTCGTGTCTTAGATCTAAAGGAACTTATTCATTTGATTCAACAATGGGAAACTCTCCAGTTGTCAGGACCTTGCGCACGGAGAAAGACATCAAAAGATGGTCAGTTACTCTACCTACCTCTAACACTAACACTACTCCTAATGAAGAAATTAAATCCTAAAATAAAAATGCCAAGGGACCAGGGATAGAAATATATGTAGAAAGGGGAATCCTAGGATAAAAGGAAGGTGATAGTGCGTAAATAGGGTTCGATCACTCTCCATAATGGGTAGGAAAATGAGCAAGTGCGAGAGAGAGGGAAGAAAGGCACGTGCCACGAAAAAGAACCATGTAGTTAGATTAACGTGAGTAGAAACACATGAATATGGGGACTACAAGCGGAAATACATATAACATGCCAAAGAAACATAGACAAAGAGGTAAGATGCTACAAAAATGAGAAAAGGGAAGAAAAAAGTTCCACAAAACTAGATTTTATTTCTTAAAATATGTAATTTCATTTACATTCATGGCAGGAGGTGAGAATACATTGCAGAGACAAGTTCAAGGTCTAAAACCCATGGGAATTCAGCCACCATTTTGGCATGGTGTCGTTACAACAAAGAGGATCCGTTTTAATGAGCAGAGCTCTATAATTTATAGAAGAAGAAGAGAAGAGAAGGAGAAAAGGAGGGAAACTCATATTCAAATGTGTAACCAATAATAACTGGAAATAATTTCCTACAAATCCACATGTAAGTTATCAAATGTGCCACCCCATGTCCTGTATGATGTGTAGAATAAGGAAGAATGCAAGATCTGATTGAGATTTGGTGGTTGAGGTTGATTAGATGCATGAATTAATGATGAGAAGGATGTTTCCCTATTTTATACCTACTAAATCCTACCCAAATCTGACTTTGAAAATTCTAATGTGTAGACTAGGTAAGAATCTTTCAAATGAGCCCAAAGCGCATGTATTAGAGCCCCTAGCAAAATTTATAGCTATCACAAGTCTATAATTTATTCTAACATGCAAAGAAACTTTTCACGTGCTTTGATTGATTGAGAAAACTTGCCGAATGTGCATATTTTTGTCATTTCTGCCACATGTTGCATACTAGTTATTCATTAGGATTTGGTGCCCCATTAGTACTCTTTGATAGGTTACATGTTTCACACTCAAATATGATAGTTGATGACATGGCATGATGACTTGTGCATAAGAAGGCACAAGGCGTATGTGGAAGTAAGGGGCATGAAAGGAAGGCGGACACATGAAGGTGACACACTCGGAAGCAAGGATGCATACCTATATGAGATAGGTATGCAAGCAAGGCGCGGGAATTCAATTGAGGAAGGCATGGCAATAGAAAGGAAAGGTCACGTGGAAAAAGAAAAGAAGGAAGGAAGCACATGGTGTGCAAGCGTGAAGACATGCAAAAACTTATCCAAATTGGAAGGCAAGTCTTGGGTGTGCACGCAAGAGTACATAAAAAATAGAATGAAAGTGGGTGCACAAAAGAAGGCAGAAAAGGGGAGATGGAAGGAGATATAATAATAAAAGGGGGAAGGGGAAGCACGTAAAATAAGTGTGATATGAAGCCAAAGAAAAGGATATGAAAAGAGAGAAATAGGAAGGGCATGTAAGGGCACGTGGAAGAACTACAACTATGTCAAAGTGCTAAGAAAACTACCAAAGTGTGTGGAATCTCAAATTAATATCATTAGAGTTAGAATGTAATGTAAGTTGTCCAAATAACCAGGGGTGTTATTTGGGACAAAAATTTGGTGACTTTCAAGGGTCATCTTCCTGTTAGATGAAGAGACCAGTAGCCTTAAAATTCCATTGGGCATGTAGTCATCCTTGAAATTTGAAGACCTTATCTGCAACTTGAAGAACACCTTGAAGCCACTTGAAGGACTATTTGATCTCTAAATTTAACTACTGATATCATGAAAATATGTTCTAATTTAGATTTATGAGAGTGAATAACTATGTGCATACTGTTGGAACTACCTTTGTTGAAAACTAAACTGCCATATCAAGCAAAGAAAAGGGAACATGATGTGTAAAAAGAAAGGAAACAATGCCAAAAGAAGTGTATTGAAACAGAAAAATAAAAACTATGTAAATTTTTTGAAAATAATACATGTTCTAAGGGGAAACATGTAGAGTGTGTGCGAGCACTTGTTTTACTTAAAAAAACTTAAACTACCCTACACTAACTAGAGGAAAATGCACTCAAGTAAAACCTACAACAGACACGGAGAAGTAGCTTCCTTTCCTCACAAATTGTGACCATGTAACTGATTTGGTGGTGAACATGGTCGGTAACAAGAGTAAAAAAATTACCTATAGATGGGTTTTCACCCTCTTCCTCAAAGTATCAACAAACAAAATATATACCTCCTAAAGTTGGTCTACGCATGGATTCGGGAGGTGTTGCTTCGCTGAACTTTGGCATGCTAAAGTTCAACCACATGCTCTAAATTGAGCATGACAGAAGGAAACACTATCTTTGGCTCTAGACTAGCCAAATATCTAACTTGGCATGACTCGATCCTTATGATTTTCTAACTACTTTTAAGCTCAATCCCATAGATGGGATCCCCTTGTAGACTTTCCTCCATAAGGTGATTGCTTACATGATGGTTTACGCAGATTCTACCTCTACAATAAACTTTGTCACCTTTAGAAATGTGCGCTCTAAGAAAAAAATATCTTCTTCGAGAAATAGGTGCCTTGATGATCTCATCCTCACAATTAGAGTTATATGATTCATACCATTCTTTAACTATTTTGCAGTCATTTCGAACATGATGACATTGATTGGGGATAATGCATGGGTAAGGGGTTTTTGTTTTTAATATAGTCAAGTAGAGGGGTACCCCTTGCTCATTTTGTGGCTAACTCCTTTCATTATTCCCTCTCTTGTGCCTCAGTCATAATTTTTTACTTTTTAGGCGCTTAAAACCTTCTAGAAATGGCACCATTGGATAGAGCTCTTTCTCAGCTTTCCAGAAAGGTAAAGTTTTCCTCCTAACTCCATGTATTTTTGAAGTTATGGCCTCGGTGGAGTTTTTATGGGAAATTTTCCCCTGAAAATCCCGCAACCAATGAAATGGTGCCACGTGTCCAAGGAAGTGGCGGGGGTCGGAGGAAAACTTGGTTTTTTTACCAAGTGTTTGGCAAAGCTTTCAAAAGGGATATTTTTCCCTGCAGGCCCGCCGACGAATCAGATTATGCCACGTGTCCAGGGGAGAAAATTGAAAAATTTGACTAAGTGTTGGCGCATGGAAAATTTTGTAAGGAAAGGCCCACGCCCAATCACGTTTTGCCACATGTCCTATGGCATCGGACCGGCAGAGTGCAGAGGAGAAGTTAGAATTTTGGCGAAGTGTTTTTGCAAAATTTCAAAAGAAAAATTATTGGCCTGCAGGCCCGCCAACCATTCAGAGCAGGCCACGTGTCCCCGGGCACCCAGAATGGTGGAGCGTAGGGGAGATTGGGATTTTTTCCCAAAGGGATTGTGCAAAAGGAAAATGTTTGTAGAGGGTCCACGGTGAATGAAATTATGCCATGTGTCCCATTGGTGGAAGGCGGGGAGAATTTGGGAAATTTTCCCAAAGGAAAAAGAAGAGAAAATTTCAAGGAAAAATCACCCTAGCAAGCGCATGAACCAATGGAATCTTACCACGTGTCAGGTGGTGCGCAAAAACTCAAGACAAGCCCGCATGGAAAATTCAAAGGGAAAGGCCCACAATGAATGAGGTTTTTCCATGTTTCTAGTCAAGAAATAGGATCAAACAGCGATGGAAAATTTAGGAGGACAGGCCGCGCCCAATCAACACGTGCCACGTGTCCTCGTGATCATCATCGGCCGACGGGGATTTTTTAAAAATTTTCCAAAGGGAAAACAATGGAAAATGAAGCATTAAAGGCCCATGCCCAATCAAAACATGCCACATGGCACCCAAAATGGTGGAGCATGGGGAATTTTTGGAAAATTTTCCAAATGACCAAAAAGTGGAAAATTTAAAAAATTTTGCCCACCAATCCGATTTGGCCCTGTTTTGCCCTAAAATTTCAAACGGCCATATCTTTCGATCCAGAGCTCGGTTTTTCATGTTATTTATATCAATGGAAAGATGGTGAAATTATCTATAAGATTATGGGTCATTTTTACATTTTTATGGATTTTGGAGAGAGAAAATTGAAAAATTCCTCTGGCATGTGGTCATGGACAGAAATGACGTTTCAACCACCATTTTTAATGAAGAATGGCTCGCATTCTCTCCCAGCATGGTGAAAAATGTTAGGGGATGGGCCTGTAAGGATGCCCATGTTATTTTAATGTGTTTTGGGTTGGTGGTTGAAGCTCTCCCATGTTTTCCCATGTTTCTCTCTCCTGGGGTCGTGGTTTGCACTGTAAAAGCCAGAATGGGTTCATTTTTGAAAAAGGAGACTTTTTCAGCTCTGCAACTTCCCTTTTCTTCCTTTTTGGCAGAATTTGTGGAAATTTTTACCTTTCCATGCAATACAACACCCCTTTTTCCTCTTGATCACTGTAATGCATTGTATTGGATCTGGAATGTTAATATATGCTCTGTGATTAAAATCCCTCAATCCTTTCATATATCTACCATTGTTTTCCTGATCTTTCATTACATTTTGAGAAATTTGTGCATGCTTTGTGCTGTGTTTTCTTGTGGATTGTGTATGTATTCATGTATTAGGTATCTACAACTCCTTTGGTGCATCACCTCATTAGCATTAGCTTTATTTTCTTGCATTCTCTATCTTTGTCCCCTTGGAATTTAGGGTAGGAACTAGGAATTCAAACCTCTACAACTTGTAAGTGATATATCTGATCAGAGGAGTTGAGGAACCAACCTCTAATCTAGAGATTCCTCTCCCATTTTTACAAGTCCCACACTTGGGGAGAGGATTCAATGTTGTGCAATCACACTGGATGTCCAAGATGTCAAACTAGAAGTCTGATCAACATCCAGGGTGCTGCTGATTTGCAACAATAGTTTTGGCATGCCCGGTGGGACCTTAGAGGTCTTCATCTTCATGAAACAAATTGATGTGCATTTTTGCAAGTTTCTTGCTTAAAAGAGCCCTAAATTACACATCTAGTGACTCCAAGGAAGAAGAATCAGCTGGTTTTAGTAGTGCAGACCTGAAAACTCATGAGAAGAATCACCACAAGGTCAAGAGTTGGAGAAGAAGAGGTGTTGTTTGAGTATCTATAGTTATCTCCAAGAAGAAGGCAAAGAGGGAGGAGAATTCAAAGGTCTCCATCTCCACCAAATAGAACTCTCTCAACTCCTCCACCTGGTAGGCCTTTCATTCAATCAACAAGGGTTCTAAGGCCAATCAAAATGGCACAAAAAAACCCTATGTCAATTTCACTGGAAGCAACCCACTTGCTCTCAATGCACAAAATCCAATCCCAGTTGTAGCATTGAAGAACATCCCATACTTTACTAGAGAGAATCAGACCACTCCTGGTGATCATGTTAAGGATATTGCTAATATTTGTGCAATCCATGAGATCAATGAGATGCAAGTTGCTGTCAAATTGTTGGCATCTTCATTCAAAGGGAAAGCTTTGCAATGGTTCAGGAGTCTTGCCTCAGGTTCTATCCAAAATTGGAACCAGCTATGTATAGCCCTCCATGAGCAGTTTGAGAGAAAGGGAGACAACTTGTCCCTTTTAGAACAACTGACAACCATCAAGAGAGCTCCCAATGAGCAGCTGACTGACTTCAACTTTAGATTTCAAATGACTTGGGAGAGAATTCCAGTGGTAGTAAGGCCAACAACAGAAGGTGCTTTTCTATATTACCTTAAAGCTTTAAATTCTGATATTTCTATGTTAATTCAATCCATGGGAGGCACAACTATCCCTGTTGCTTATAGCATTGCCATTAGAGCTGAAAATTGTTTGATTCAAGCTGGCAAGCTAGCTCCTAGGCCTCCAATGCCATTGTTTCCAAGTTTAGAGAGCCCAAGTACTAGTCAAGTGCCTAATTTTAGCTCCTATTCCCACTCCTAGAAATCAGAATTCAAGTGAAGCTTCTACTTCATCTTCTAGTGCCTCAAATGAACTTCAAGAAGTCATGAAGCAATTGTAAAATCTAGGTAATGAGTTGGTTACACTCAAGAGGTAGCAAGCCCAAGGTTTTAGGCCTTCTTTCCAGCCTCAAGCTCAGCCTAACAGGCAGCCATACCAACCTCAAAGACCACCCAATCCAACTGCAAATTTAAACCAAGCAAGACCTCCTACCAACAGACCATTTCAGCCCTATAATCCCAATGCTATATCTTCCTCTAAGGCATTAGTGCCAGTGCAAAACAACATAGCTCAAGAGTATGATTGGTGTTTCCCATGCAATGAACCTCACAACCAATCTATGTGTTTCAATGGTGCCTTAAATCAAGCATTAATGGTGACTAACTAACTGTGTGGAGGGTGAGGGTGAAGGTAGTCAAGGAAATAACCAACAACAAGAAACATTCCAGCAAGAAAGAATCAGCTCCAAATGATACTACACTTGTAAAATGGCAGGCAGGAGATTTTTGTGGCATGAATCAAATAGTTCCCAAAGTGTCAGCAGCCAACACAAGGTCAAAAAGGAGGAATTTGGGTGAAGAACAGCCATTGGCTCCAAATAATCCACAACCTCCTACTATTCCACAAATTATTGGCAAACAAAATTTAGTTCCAAACACACAAGGGCTGCCTAAAATAGCTCCTAGGCCAACTCAAATGCCAGTTGTTACTGCCCATATGCAAGGAATGAATGTGCAGGCCAAGGGACATCAAAGAGAGATGCTTCATCTCCATTCAACATCATTGATCAAATGAAGAAGACAAATGTAAACATATCAATGTGGGAATCACTATCTATCCTAGGCCAAAGAGATTTGCTACAAGCTTCCATGAAGGACTGGTCAACTTCAAATCAGCAAGTCCAAATGCAAGAGAAGGTGCTCACAAATGCTGCCCAACCTAAGGGGAATCATGGAGGACAACAAGGTAAAATGTTGAAACCCCCTCCATTCTATGTTTCATTGATCATTGGAAACCAATTAGTACACAATTGCATGATTGATTCCGGGCAAGTAGTTTAGTAATGCCCAAGCAAATAGCTGATCAGTTGGGAATTCAATATGAATTCATATCCAAAGGGGTAGTGCAATTGGATGGGACAACAAGTAACAATAGTTGGAGTGATAAAAACTTGAGTCTTACTTTGCATGCCTGCCCCAACGTTGTTGTTTTGCAAGATGTCTCAATAATAGATCTTCCACCACTCTTTGCCCTATGTTTGTCAAGGGATTTCACAACCAAGATTGGAGGTTACTTATCTATTGATTGGTCACACATGTTGTTCAGAATGAGATATGGAACCAAGGCCACAATCAGATCTGAACCTATTGCAAACTTTCACATTGAGCCTTACACTCCAAGCCAAATCAATACCAATTGTTCAGCGTTTGATCAAGAGGATTATCCAAGCACTGATGAAACTAACACCAAGGTAGGAAGCATCCCAGATCTAACTCTTGATGAATGGGAAAACAAGGTGCATGCTTTTGATCCTTATCAAGAAATAGAAGAATCTGAGCTAGGAGTCTATTGCATGCATGAAGAAAATCAGCCTATTCCTAGCATCACCAAGCCAAACCACAAGGATGACAATGAGGTATGGTAGTTGTTTTTTGATGGATCAAGGAGTAGACAAGGTGTAGGAGGGGGAGCTATGCTTGTTTCACCTCAAGGAGTTAAGTATTATTCAAATTTTAGATTTCAGTTTGCATGCTCTAATAACACTTGCTAATATGAAGCTTTGATACAAGGATTGCATTGGTCAATCAAGAGAGGAATAAAGAACTTGCAAGTCTTTGGTGACAATGAGTTGATTGTCAACCAAGTTAAGGGGCAGCATGCTATCAAGAATGATCTACTCAAGTGCTACAAAAATAGGGTGTGGGACCTCATTGAAGATTTTGAGGGCTTTGGCATAAAATCCATTCCTAGAAAAGAGAACCAAGCTGCTGACAGGCTTGCAGCAGTTGGGGCAGCCTTTGACGTTGTTGAAAGCATTCAAAAAGACAAGGTACAGCCAAAAATCCATGTGATTGTAAGGCCTTCAGTATGCTGACAACAATGTAAGTTGGCAAGTGTTTGAAAATGATCAACAAATCATCCATTTCTTGTAAGAAGAGGCTGAGTTCTCAGCTAAAAATTAGGAAAAGTTGGAGCAGCAGTATGGTGACCAAGTGGTACAGCTGAGAACCAACAAACTTCCAAAGGGACTTATTACTTTGGAGTCCATTTTCAATCCTAATGATCAGTTTAGGAAGGAGAAAGAAAACATTCAAGTCAAGGGAGAAGATTCAGTGTCCATCTCGGTGGAAGAAGGAAAATCACTCCAAATTGGTAAGGTGACAACTGAAAAGAAAGGTATGAGTTCATACAACTTTGTCAAGAATTCCCTGATGTGTTTTCTTGGAGCTATGAATATTTGAAAGGTTTCAATCCCAAGTTAGCTCAACACACCATTGAATTAGATCCAAGTACTAAACCCATCAGACAAAAACAAAGGCCAGTCAATCCACACATGGAGCCTCTCATGAGAAAGGAATTGAATAAGTTGATAGAATCAAGAATCATATTCCCTATCAAGCATTCTAGTTGGGTAGCCAACTTGGTTCCAGTTAGAAAGAAGAGTGGGGAAATCAGATTGTGTGTTGACTTCAGAGATTTGAATAGAGCATCTCTCAAGGATCATTACCCACTTCCTTCCATGGAGCAGATTTTGCAAGTTGTTGCTGGCTCTGAGAGGTTTTCATTACTTGATGGCTATTCGGGGTACAATTAGATTATGGTGAAAGAAGAAGATCAGTTCAAGACAACCTTTACAACCAAATGGGGAACTTATGCATACAAGAAAATGCCATTTGGGCTGTCCAACGCTGGAGCTACTTTCCAAAGAGCAATGGACATGGCGTTCAAGGGTTTGATTAACAACATTGTGCTGATATATCTTGATGATATCACTATTTTTTCAAAAAATGCAGCAGACCACCTCTTTCATTTGAGACAAGTGTTCCAAAGGTGTAGAAGATTTGGAGTATCCTTGAATCCTAAAAAGTGTATTTTTCTAGCCCATGAAGGAAAACTCCTTGGCCACATTGTCTCCAAAGAAGGATTAGCAATTGATCCAGAAAGAGTTGAAGCCATAAGAGCACTACCATTGCTGCCCACAAGAAGGCCCTTCAAAGTTTCTTGGGGAGAATAAATTTTGTTCGAGGTTTGTCCCAAATTTTGCAGCCCTAAGCCTATCACCAAGATGTTAAAGAAAAGCATGGCTTTCAAATGGACAAGCAAGGAAAGTTTTGAAGCAATCAAAGAAGCCATCTCTCAAGCCCCAACTCTCATCAACCCGGATTTCTCCAAGGATTTCATCCTCTATGCATTTGGGGGTGATGATACTATTTCTACAATTTTGGTACAACAGAACAAAAACAATGATGAGCAGCCAATTGCTTTCTTTAGCCAAATCCTGGAGGATTATGAGGTGAGATATTCTTTCATTGAGAAGCATGTTCTTGTAGTAATCAGGAGCTTGAAGAAATTCAAGCATCTAGTTTCAAACAACAAGGTTCAGTTGCTGGTTTCTCATGTGGGAGTTAAAGACTTCCTCCTCAACAAAGACTTGAATGAAAAGAGAGTAGGTTGGATTACTCGTGTCATGGAGTATGACATTGAGATCAAAGTCACCAAGTTGGTCAGAGGAAAAGGATTGTGTGAGCAACTGATTTTGAGCAAACAAAAGGAAGCATGCAATGAGAAGGAGGTTGTTTTGGCGTTGTAAGACAGCCATGAGCAAGGAAGCACTCAAGAGGAAAATGATGGTGTCCTCACTCCTTGCTGGACCCAAGACATAATGCACTTCCTAAACACAGTCTATGCCCTCTAGAGATGAACAAGACCAAAAGAAGACACTTCAGATTGCAGGCTGTCCCATATGCCCTTGTTGATGGTGTTTTGTTTAAAAGGGATGTGAATGGAGTGCTACTGAGATGCATTAGTACAAATCAGATTCATAGGGTGTTGGAAGAGTTCCATGGTGGACTCAGCTGGTGGTCATTTGCACCAAGAGTGAAAAATCTAAATATCATGAGGGTGGCTATTATTGGCCCAAGATTTTCAAAGTGATTGTTATGCATGGATCAAGAGGTGCAAAATTGTGCATTCTTCACAGGGTAAAGAGAGGCTAACTTCCCTTCCATTGCATCCAATTTCAGTTGACCAACCATTCATGCAATGGGGTTTGACTTCATTGAGTCATTAATCCCAATTCAAGCCAAGGGCACAAATGGATTTAACAACCATAGATTACTTCACCAAGTGGATCAAGCAAGAACACTCAAGGAAGCAAATGAATCTAGATCCTAGATTTCTATGAGGAAGGGAATAACAACCAGATTTGGCATACCTACTACAATAATATCAGATAATGCATTGGCATTCATTGGGTCCAAGGTGACTGAATGGGTTGTCAAGAATGGGATCTACCTAAGTACTTCATCAAATTATTACCCTCAGGGTAATGGCCAAGCTGAATCTACAAACAAGAACTTGTTGAGGATCATTAGGAGGACTCTTGATGAAAATCAGAGGTCTTGGCATACTAAGTTGAAATCAGCCTTATGGGCTGATAGGATAACTCCCAAGAGATCTACAAGTAACTCTCCATTCAAGCTTGTTTATGGAAGAGAGAGGCAATTTTGCCCATGTCACTTGAGTTGCCAACATTGGAACTCATGAAATAGTTGGAGTTGTTGGAGTTTGAGCCCATGGAGGTTAGATATGTAGAATTGATGGAGCTCCAAGAAATCAGAAATCAGGCATCCCAAGCAATGGAGAAGGATCAAGCTTGATCAAAAAGACCTTTGATAGGAAGGCCAAGAATAGATCTTTCCAAGTTGGAGATCTAGTGTTAAAATGGGATGCAGATAGAGAAAAACGGAAGGCATTCAAAATTTGATGCCATTTGGAGTGGCCCATACATGGTCACAAAGTGTAAGGATAACAATGCTTTCCAATTGTCTTCATTGGATGGTGAAGAACTACAGATTCCAGTCAATGGAATCCATCTAAAGCATTGCTATGAAGGGAATTCTCCACCTTGTACATATTAGCTTAGATTTTCATTCCTCCAAGTGCTTGTGCACATTGTTTTGTTGTAGATTAGTTTTCTTTCCTAAGTGCTTTGGCACAAGCTTGTTGTTCCTGGAAATGTGTTGTGCAGCCTTGCTCCAATCAGGTGATGTTCCACCCTCCATCTTCCTCCTTGCAGTGTTCTAGTCAGTTGGGGTACCAAACAAAGAATTTGATGACTCCATGCCCAATGGATTGCTTCAGCAACTGGTAACTTCATCCAGCAGGCAGATGACCCCTCTGAGTCACCAAAATTGTTATCCAAAATGTACCCCTTGCTCATTTTGTGGCTAACTCCTTTCATTCTTCCCTCTCTTGTGCCTCAGTCATAATTTTTTTACTTTTTAGGCACTCAAAACCTTCTAGAAATGACACCATTGGATAGAGCTCTTTCTCAACTTTCCAGAAAGGTAAATTTTTCCTCCTAACTCCATGTATTTTTGAAGTTATGGCCCGGTGGAGTTTTTATGGGAAATTTTCCCAAAGGCCCGCAACCAATGAAATGGCACCACGTGTCCAAGGAAGTGGCGGGGGTCGAGGAAAACTTGGTTTTTTACCAAGTGTTTGCAAAGCTTTCAAAAGGGATATTTTTCCCCACAGCCCACGCTAACGAATCAGATTATGCCACGTGTCCAAGGGGAGAAAATTGAAAAATTGACTAAGTGTTGGCGCATGGAAAATTTTGAAGGAAAGGCCCGTGCCCAATCACGTTTTGCCATGTGTCCTATGGCATCGAGACCGGTGGAGTGGAGGAGAAGTTAGAATTTTGGTGAAGTGTTTTTTCCAAATTTCAAAAGGAAAATTATTGGCTCCAGAGCAGCCCTAACCATTCAAAGAGGCCACGTGTCCTTAGTCCCCGAAATGGCGTGGAGCATGGGGAGATTGGGATTTTTTCCAAAGGGATTGTGTAAAAGGAAAAATGTTTGTAGAGGGTCCGTGGTGAATGAAATTATGCCACATGTCCCAGACCGGTGGAAGGCGGGGAGAATTTGGGAAATTTTCCCAAAGGAAAAAGAAGGAAATTTCAAAGGAAAAATCACCCCGAGCGCGAACTAATGGAATCTTGCCACGTGTCGGTGGGCACCCAAAAACTCAAGACAAGCCCGCATGGAAAATTTGAAGGGAAAGGCCCACAACAAATGAGGTTTTTCCATGTGTCCGAGTCAAGAAATAGGATCAAACAACGATGGAAAATTTAGGAGGACAGGCCCATGCCCAATCAACACGTGCCACGTGTCCTCAGATCATCGGCCCGACGGGATTTTTTGGAAAATTTTCCAAAGGGAAAAACAATGGAAAATGAAGCATTAAAGGCCCACCTAATCAAAACATGCCACATGGCACCCAGAATGGTGGAGTGCGGGGAATTTTTGGAAAATTTTCCAAATGACCAAAAAGTGGAAAATTTAAAAAATTTTGCCCGCCAATCCGATTTGGCCCTGTTTTTCCCTAAAATTTCAAATGGCCATATCTTTCGATCCAGAGCTCATTTTTTTGCGTTCTTTATATCAATGGAAATATGGTGAAATTATCTACAAGATTTAGGGGTCATTTTTATATTTTGATGGAGTTTGGAGAGAGAAAATTGAAAAATTCCTCTAGCACGTGGTCATGGATAGAAATGACGTTTCAACCACCATTTTTAATGAAGAATGGCTCGCATTCTCTCCCAACATGGCAAAAATGTCAAGGGATGGGCCTGTAAGGATGCCCATGCTATTTTAATGTGTTTTGGGTTGGTGGTTGAAGCTCTCCCACGTTTTCCCACGTTTCTCTCTCCTGGGTCGTGGTTTGCACTGTAAAAGCCAGAATGGGTTCATTTTTGAAAAAAGGAGACACTTTTTCAGCTCTGCAACTTCCCTTTTCTTCCTTTTGGCAGAATTTGTGGAAATTTTTACCTTTCCATGTAATACAACACCCCTTTTTGCCTCTTGATCACTGTAATGCATTGTATTGGATCTGGAATGTTAATATATGCTCTGTGATTAAAATCCCTCAATCCTTTCATATATCTACCATTGTTTTCCTGATCTTTCATTACATTTTGAGAAATTTGTGCATGCTTTGTGCTGTGTTTTCTTGTGGATTGTGTATGTATTATAGTATCAGGTGTCTGCAACTCCTTTGGTGCATCACCTCATTAGCATTAGCTTCATTTTCTTGCATTCTCTATCTTTGTCCCCTTGGAATTTAGGGTAGGAACTAGGAATTCAAACCTCTGCAACTTGTAAGTGATATATCTGATCAAAGGAGTTGAGGAACCAACCTCTAATATGGAGATTCCTCTCCCATTTTTACAAGTCCCACACTTGGGGAGAGGATTCAATGTTGTGCAATCACACTGGATGTCCAAGATGTCAAACTAGAAGCTTGATCAACATCCGAGGGTAACTCTAGCTACCTTTATTGAACATTTGGGGGTAAGTGCACCAAGTTGGGGGACAATTAAGTGGACATCAAATCCTGAATTTTACATTAAAAATAGAAAAACATCAAATTTAGTCTTCCATGGACTTGAACCATGCCGAAAAGTAAAAACTATGTCATAAAAATGGTACCATTGCGTAGGGGAGACTATTAGCTTTGTAGAAATACTGATTTTAAAGTGAATAGAAGAGGATAAATATCATTTTATAATTTTTTACTAATAGTAGGTCTTTAAGACACTTTTTCCTGTGAATGTTTATGTCTACATTTAAGATTGCAAAATTTGTTTCACTAATCAGAATGTGATAAAACTTATACCATCCCAACCGTGGTGAAATTATATACATGTTCAAAATTTTTTTTATTTGATTTCAATATTTTTTGATGAAGTTATGGCGGGCAAACGGAAAGTGCTTTGTTTTCTTTATGTTTTCATACCACTTTCACGGAAAAAATCATAAAAAATAAAATGTTACTCAAAAAAATAAAAAATAAAATCCATCCCAAGATAGATAGTGGCATATAACTTCTCACCAAAGGAAAAAAATATATATCAATTTTTGGTCATCCAAATTGTGGGCAAACGGACTATAATCTTATCGGCGTTTTTAAAAAAAAATACCAATTCATTGAATTTTGAGTATTTAATATAGCTAATCTTGTCCATTTTTACAAAAATAGTATTTTAGAAACTAGATTCCGGATGCTACAATTCATATTAATATAATTTTGTCTAATTTTGAGTGTATGTATTGCTAATAATCCCTACAAGTGGATATTATGTTGTTATTTGCAATATGATGTCCACGGATGACCCTATATTTGTCCATCAACTTCCCGCACTTACCCTTGAATCTAAGCTGCATCATGTCCATCTCCAATTTTTGCACCTACCTCTCAAAATCAAATTTTTTATGGGATCACCACCATCATCTATAAAACCATGTTCTTTATAAACATTTTGTTTAGAAAAATAACCATATTCATTAATGGGATTTGGGTTATATGTATATTCAAGATAATGGGGCTCATAAAAATCATTTGGAGGAGGATTTTGAAATTGGGGGATGGAGGGAAATAAATTTGTTGCTGTAAATGAGAGTTATAAGAAGGTAAAGAAGTCATGATTGCATAACCTCAAAAGAGGAAGATGAAATGATGAGAAGGAGAAATGAATGAAAAAAGGAGGGGACATTAGTCTATGAATGAGATAATGGGTGAATTTTAATTAGTGGAGTCACCAGATGTGTTGAATATTCCTCCAAATGCTAGATCTCAACAATAACACATCAAACTTGCTGAGATGAAGATGTATATCTCTTCAAACTGGTCCCACCGGATCATGCAAGAAATTCTTGGTCGTCAAACTTACACCCATGTCTCAAATATGAAGGAACTGAGTCATTTGATTCAACAATGGGACCATCTCCAAGTTGTGGGACCCTTCATGTGGAGACTGACCTCTAGAGAAGGTTAGATCCTCTACCTACCTCTAACACTAACACTATTCCTAATGCGAAAGAAAATCGTAAATCAACAATGTCAAGGGACTAGGGATAGAAGGATATGAAGAAAGGAAAATCCTAAGATAAAAGGAGTGTGATAATGCTAGAAAAAGGGGTTGATCACTCTCCATGAGGGGTAGGAAAAGGAGAAAGCATGGGAGAGAGGGCGGAGAGGTACACACCACGAAAAGAAACACACAGACAAATTTCTTCTTCTTGTGGTAACACATGAAGATGGGGAATGAAAGTGAGAAATATGCACAAAGAGCCAACAAACATAGACAAAGAGGAAAGATGTAACAAAAATGCAAAAAGGGAAGACAAAAGTTCCACAAAACCCGATTTTATTTCTTAAAGGATGCACAATCATTTACATTCATGTCAAGAGGTGAGAATAAATTATAGAGACCATTTTAAGGCACTGAAACCCATGGGAAGTTGGCCACCATTTTAGCATGGTTTTGTTACAAAAAAGGATCCATTTTAATGAGTAGAGATATACAATTTATAGAATAAGGAGAGAAGAAAAGGAGAAAAGGAGGGAAACTTGGATTCAAATGTGCAACCAGCAAAACCAATAATAACTATCTTCAAATCCACCTAGAAGTTGTCAGATGCACCTCCCCATGTCTATTTGGCATGTAGAAGAAGGAAGAAGGTGAGATTTTATTGAAATATGGTGGTTGAGGTTTATTGGATGCATGCATTAATGAACAGAAAGATGTTTACCTATTTTCTTCCTACCAAATCTAATTTTGAAAATTCTAACATGTAGCACATGTCAAAGAACTTTCAAATGAGCCCAGACACGTATGTGTTAGAGCCATGTAGCAAATGTTATGGATGTCAGAAGTCTACAGTTACTCGACATGCATAGACAGTGGTGCGTCTTTGATTGATTGAGAAGACTGGTCTATTTTGTATCTATTTTTTTCATTTATGCCAAGTTTTGCATAGTGGTTCATTGTAAGGATTTTTTCTCCACTAGAACACTTTGATAGATTATGTGTTACACACTCAAATATAAGAGTTGATGGTGTGGCTCGTAACGGAATCGCGAGAGAGAAGGCGCAAGGTGTGTGTGGAAGCAAGGGGTGTGGAAGGTGTGTGAAGATGACACGTGTAGAAGTAAGGATGCATACCTATATGAGATAGGTATACAAGCGAGTGTGAGAATTCAACCGAGGGAGGCATGATAGTGGAAAGGAAAGGGAACATGGACCAAGAAAGCAAGGAAGGAAGCATGTGGTGCGCAAGTGTGAAGAAATGAAAGGACTTATCAAAATTAGAAGGAAATTCTGGTGTGTGCGCGGAGTGTGTGATGATATAATGAAAGTGGGTGTACGAAGGAAAGAGGAAAGGGGAGATAGAAGGAGATAGAAGAATGAAAGGGGTAAGGGGAATCATGTGAAGAAAACATGAAAGGAATAAAAATAAAAGGAGATGAAAAGGGAGAAACAAGGACGCATGAGGGTGCTTGGAAGAAGCAGAATCGTGTGAAAATTACAAGGAAACTTCAAGAGTATGCGTAACTCCGAAATTAAGATCATCGATTCGAAATGGAATGTAAGTTATCTAAATAACTAGGGGAGTTATTTGGGACAACTAATAAATAAAACTCACATATTTATTGATTTTTCCTTAAAATTACATCTAGGAACAAATAAATCTCCTCTTTTTATCCTATCTTTGTATCTCTGCGTACCCCTCTATCTATCTTTGTTACTAGCATTAATCATTTTTATAGATATCATTTACATTAGGACATTAGAAGAAGAGTTCAACTAGGATTTCAAACAAATTAAGTGAAATATCCTTGATAGAAAAAGTGGAAGATATCAAACAGAACAACAAGATATTAAACACATGCAACAAAGCTAATAACAAGTGTTTAGTTAATATTTAGTTAATTGATTAGTTCCTTTAGTCACATGTAACCTCAATCAATTTTCTTCAATAATTTGTAATGAATAATCAGATCCATGGTTGAGTTATCTCCCAATTATACATTCTCCAGTTATAACTGCTCCTTCAATGACACATACAAACTTGAGTGATGTTCTTCACGTTCCAAGAGATCTTCATAACATGGCTTCTTATCTATAGTTGATTCCCTTTGGTTGTGGATGGGTTGATGTGGATAGGTACTTTACTACATACGAGTTGCTTCGTATATAAATTTTCTTACAAACAAGAGTGGCATCACACATATCATCATTCAAATAACTTATTGGACCCATACAAATAAACACACACACAAAATAACACAAAATAAAGATAATTATTTATAACTATATTAATTAGTAATTATTCCATAAGTTCAAGTTGTGATGATAATGTTCAACAGTGTGACTGGGAAATACAAGGACATAGCTACAATGGCTTAACAAAAATACAAAAGATGAGTTGTTTATAAAGGATATTTACACAACTCATCACACCCACATGCTTAATTTCTTGAATGTCCTCATTCAAGTGGTTCATATTCCTATTGCTAAAAATAACATTCATGCCTAAAATCAATTGGGGTGTCTATCCCTTCTTCTTTTAACAAGAAGTAGCCACCATTTATCATGAACATATGCATAAATTTGTTTTGTATCCTTTCACTAAGTGGTCTATCACATATCCATGGAAGTATTGGAAAGTGAAATATTGGTGGGTGATATCCAATAGGAAACCAGATTCTCTACACAATTAGTAGTAATATCAATGTATGTATTCAATATTTTCAAAGTTGGAATTATATTAGGGTAAGTGCATATCTCTTTATTTTGTATTTCAGGATATATTTCATTCCATCGCATCCTACATACTTGTACCAATGGAATCCCATGATCTCTAACCATTGATTTGACTTCTTTGTGGGATTCTTTTCTCATTTTCTAAACTCTCCTCCCGATCACCTTCTTCTTTATATATTTTTCATATTGATTAGTAACCTCTCCAGTTCTTGCATCCTCGGCCATGAAAAATAATGGTTGGATCTTCTTTAGATGATGATACTCTTCCATTATCCTCACTATTTCCAATTCATTTACAAAGTAAGAAGATATGTATTTAACTTGAACATCTCCAATGTACAAATTTAAATCTAATACCTTTCATACTCAAGGCCATAATTATTCAAATAAATCTCGGATAATAAGAGTCGAATTCATGAGTGTTATTCTGATATAAAGTGAAGAAGCTCCTAGTTGAGATGATATCATAGGGCATGTCAGAATTAATGTAGGTAAGTTTTAGTTGCAACATATTTTATTTCAAGAAGATAGCATAAACATTTGATGGAGGCCTGCATTTAAATATCTCATGGGAAACCTAGACCATCTCTGTTTATACGCTTCAACCTTTTAATTTCTCTTTCCTTATAATTATTCTTGATTCTTGGAGATAAGGACTTGTTTTTATTTTTTCCATCTTCCTTTTATCCTATTAACATAAGTATCAAATTGTAACATCAAATAGTCAATATCTTGCAACATAATTTGTGTGGCCATCTCCTTACAAGGTGGTTTTATAGGTTCCCTTATAACTTCATGAATAAAAACTTGTGGCTGCAATTGTGTTATAATTTATTCTTGCACACCATCATGATGTGCATGTTCCAAAAATTTCTTAATTACTTCATTAAATACTTGATCAACATCTATAGGAATTTTTTCTCATGGTTTTTCTTGTGGCTTCATAACTTGTTCAACTAACATAGGCATCCATTTTTGTTCACTTTCTTTTTCTTGTTGCTCAAGGGGTTTCTCAACAAATTTTGGAATTTTTTCATGTTCAATTTCTTCTCTAATTTCCTCTTTATTTTCCTCCTCACGAAATTTCATTGCATAAACCATCTCCTCATTATGAGATGCATCTTCTTGCTCCTTTATGGGATGAGGCTCAAATATTCCTTTTGTAGCTTCCACATCACTATCTAGTGAGATGGGATTTGACTATTTTGGTTTGGAGGTCCTTGGAATTTTGTTTTGAGCCTATGGGAGTGCCTAGGTGGTGTAGGAGTGGATTTATAAGACTTCTATTTACCCTTAGAGGTGGAGGATTTAGGAGTGGAGAACTCTAATAGGGTTTCAACAATGAAAATTCTCTCGAGAGACAAGTACATGGTTTTCCTCAATAGATGGAAAATTTTCAGAAGAAATTGGTTCTTCAGGTTGGGAGGTTGATGGTGTAGTCTCTATGATGTGTTTAGAGGATCTCTCAATTATTTTCCTCCTCTTTCTCTTGTTTCCCAACAAATTATCTATACTATTTTCCCTTGCAAAATATTCCCACTGTATCTGAGGATAATCCCTCTGCAGGGTATGTTTCACTACCAAGGTTATAAGGCAATGGTGTGACAATGTAACCCTACCCTCTGTACTTATCTACTCATTCTCTTCAATATTTCATGCAAGAAATTAGGTACATTTACTTACTGTTATTTAAATGATTCAATAACTTAAAATTAATTGTATTCAATCTAGAATACCTTCCCTCACAAGTAAAGTACTTAATTACAAAATTTGTAACCTCATCCCATAAGGGTTTAAGGGATGTTCTTTGTGTACCTTTCCTATCGTGATGAATTCATCATCATCATATGTGAATTCTCTCCTGATCGTTTTTGGGCTAGCCTTCTCTAGGAATGGTTCTCCATGGGCATGTAGGCTAGCTAATTTTGTCAAAATGTCATCATTAAGTCCGATCGCTAAGACCTTCACCTTGCATCCCCATTACTTGAATGTGTTGGAATTTTTTTACCACTGATTCATTAAAACCCTAAAACCTATTGATGTAGTCTAGCTAACCATTATCCTAAAAATACTAAAAAATTCGAGGATGGCTCAAAAGTTGAGAATGCTTAGTGGGTTCATGTCTTATAAAATATCCTCCTATGGTGATTATGTAGTGTGCTCTAGTTTCAATATGCAACAATACAACTCTACTTTGAAATAATGTTGCACAATTGAGTTGTGTTGAGTTGTTTTAATATTTTTAAACTTTGGGACCAAGAGGACACACAACATGGTTATGGGAGAACAATCATTAATTGATGTGATCATGTAAAGCATACAAAGTGAAGTGTTTTGAAAAAATTTTCTTATGTATATGGACACATCATAGCTTGAAAGGTGACACTCTTTAAATGCAACATATACATGATGACTCAACATAAATGCTAATTAATTATAATTATTCTAATTATAATTTATTAAAGTGATAGTTGAGTGCACTTATCTCGATATTCATTTGAAATGATGATTGTGCATGATTATTTAACTTGTGTCTTGGTTGTATGCAATATTGTTGTGATGTTGTGGATGTGTGTTGAACTGATGTTGGTTACTCCTTACTAAAATTAGATGACATTCGAGAGGGAATTCCAATATGTTGGGGTGTCAATTATTTCTTTTCCATCTCCCACACATGCATGCATCCTTTATCTTCTTTCATGGAAGCATGAGTTATACCAAGCGCACAAGATAAAACAAGGGTTTTATTCATGTTTTTGCAAGTAAAACCTTCAGCCCTTTCCCTTTTTCCTTGTGATGGAGATCATGCAATCTTGTAATTACCTGACATAAAACTCTGCAAAAAAACTATATGAAATAAAATGTGTTAGGAGAGTGTTATTGATCACCATAAGGACGATCACAACACTTTTATTTGACCTTGGAATATCCAACAAGCTGTATGCACCAAGGTCACTAAAATATCTCAATCCACCATAATCTCAAAAGGTGAGCCAATAGGATCAACCCCTAAGGGTAATTATGATGTCTTTAGTTCCATCCTAGTTAGACCTCCTATGAACAGTTTCATGAATGAATCTTTGTCAACTAAATATCTTTACAATATTAGCCTATTTCCATTCACCAACAACTTGAACCTTACAAGATATATGGTAGTGATCTTTAAAACTCCATTACAAAATATTTTCTTAATTTCATAGGGGCCTAACCACTTTTTCCTAAGTTTTCCTATATGATCCTTATATTTTGAATCAAACAAGAGTGCCCAGTCACCTTCTTGGAATTGTCTTGTCTTGATGTACTGGTCATGCCATTTGAATCTTTACTTCTACACTACTTTTGTGTTTTTTACTACTTGTCTTATTAATTCATCCAACTCATTGAGTTAGAGAATCTCCTATCTTTGAGCTTCTGATAAATCTATGCCTAGCTCAAGTGTAGTCCTCAATGTTTTGTGCTCAAATTCAATTAGAAAAATAATAGTCTTGCCATATAAGATTTAAAATGGTGTGAAGCTAGTTGTGGTCTTCCATGTTGTGTTGAATGCATAAAATACTTATAGAAGTCTTTATGCCCAATATTTCTTGTTGAGTGCATGATATGGTGTATACTTCCTATTCCTAATTTCATACTCCTTAACTAGATCAGAATTAACATCAATAGTAAAATGTGTACCTTTATCTATTACAATTTTCCTTAGAAATCCATACCTAGTGAAGATGTGATCATATAGGAACTTGGCTACCTTCTCACTTTTTTGATTTGGAAATGCCTTCACCTCTTTGTCCACTTTGTTAGATAATATGTGCATACCAAGATGTATTATTTTTGTTGAGATTTAGGGTCTATGGGGCCAATAAATTTGAAGTCCCTCTTGAGAAAAGGTTGTAAGACCAATTGAGGCTGCAATGACATTTCATCAAATCTGGTGGGCTTGCCCATTCTTTGACACCTATCACATCTCCTAGTGTATAGTGTTGCATCCTTATGTAATGTTGGCCAATAATAACTAGTATTCAACACCTTCTATGTTATTCTTTTTGTAGAAAAATGTCCTCCATAAGGTTCATTGTGGTAGGCTCTGAGGACATCATATATCTCCTCATCATATATACACCTTCTCATTACTCGATCCTCGTCATGTATAAAATAGAACTCTATCTATCCATAAAAATGTACACTCTTTTCAACTATGTATTTCTTCTCAAAGTATAAGTAATGTGGAGGTGTTTTACCTGAGACCAAATAGTTGGCTATGTTTACATACCAAGGTGTTTTTGTAGAAATAACAAATAAGTGCTCATCTGGAAAAGAATCATCAACTACTTTCTCTTCATTGTTTGTTTCCATTATGGAGAGGAAATATGCTACCACGTTATCCTTTCCTAGATTTTTTACTATGGTGACATCAAATTCTTGTAGAAGGAGCAACCACCTTATGATTCTACTGCTTACTACTAGTTTGTTTATCAAATATTTGATTGCAACATGATCAATGTGAATAAACACTAGATAACCTATGATGTAGTGTCTGAATTTTTGATAGCATATACAACTACCAAGAACTCCTTTTCTATTATTGTATAATTTAACTCTACATGCTACAAGTTCTTGCTAACATAATAAATTGCATAATTTAGAACTATATATTTTTCCTAGGAAAAATCCAATAGAATTATTTGATGCATTAGTGTGGATGTGGAAAGGAAGGTTCCAATCAGGTCCTCTCAATACAGAGTAGTAGTTAGCATTTGTTTCAAAGTTTGAAAAGCATCTTCACAACATTCACACAAAAAATCAACATCCTTTCCTAGTAATGTAAAAAGTGGCATTGCAATCTTGCTAAAATCTTGTATGAACCTCTTGTAATATCCAACATGGCCTAGAAAGATCCTAACATCCTTTTGTTTCCTTGGTGTTGGAAGGTTGATTATAACAGATACATTTTTTGGATCAACTTGAATCCCTTCAGAGGATAGGTAGTGCCCCAAGACTATACCTTCAAACATCATCATGTAACACTTATCATTAATCAAAGATAAATTGTGATCATTACATCTCTTCAATAATTTATCGATATTTTTATAGCTTCTTTAAAGGTATAACCATGTACAATGAATTCATCCATGTAGACTTCTATGTAGTCATTTGTTAAATCTAAAAATATACTCAAGAATTCCCTTTGGAATGTAGCAGGTGCATTACAAAATCCAAATGGAAGAATTGGATAGGAAAATATCACCCATGGGCATGTGAGTGAAGCTTTGTCCTAGTCTTCTCGTGTAATTTAGATCTGATTATAACTATATCCATCAAGAAAATAGAAATACTTTTTACCTGCCAAAGTGTCAATCACTTGATCAATGAAATTAAATGGGAAGTGATATTTCTTTATTGCTACATTCAACTCCCTGTAATCTACATAGATCCTCAATTTCACATTCTTCTTTAGCACAATGAAAAGAGGTGATACCCATTGACTATTTGATATGGGATATATAAATCTAACATCTAGTAACTTCTTTAATTCTCCTTTTACAATCTCTCTTACTGCTGGGTTCATCCTCCTCTATGGTTGCCTAATTGGTTTATAATTTTCTTTGATATAAATTTTGTGTGTGCAAATCTTAGGATGAATTCCATGTATATCACCATAATCCCAAGAAAATGATTTTTTTATGTTATTTGCGTAAGATCAATAAAAATGTATCTTGTTGTCTACTCAAAATATTTTTTTATGTTGAGTGGTCTTCCTGGTGTTATTTCCACTTGTTTGGAGAGATCCATCATTGAAAAAATGTTGCTATTAACTAAATTTAGTATGCAGTCATGGGGAAGAAGTTGATGAAGAATACAATTCTTACCTAAAATATCCATTGTTCTTTGCTGTGGTAGAATTTTAAGCACCTTAATATGTCATCCATTTATTTATTTATTCCATAGTTTTTCTATAGGACATTAGAGAGAACAACATCTTCTTCATTACTTTAATTCTACAAGACTTCTCTAGCATCATGAGTTGTTGTATAGAGCTCTGATCAACTTCTGGTTCTTCAACCCAAATTGTATGATCCTCATCATTCAATGGTTGGTAGGAGGATAGAACATAAGATAATTAGTACCATTTCCATTTAAGATAATCATGTTTCCATACTTGCAACCTATGAATACATCAGCACAAGTGGCTAACCATGGTCTTCCTAAAATAATAGGATAACATCCTAAAATTTCTTATTTTTGAAGGAAAATGAAGTCAGTAGGGTATTCCTAAGAGTCTACCACCATAAAAATGTCCTCTATAACTCCTTCAAGTCTCACTATTGATATATCTTCTAGTTGTAATAATGTAGCTATTGGCCTTAGTCCTTCAAACTTTAGGTCATCCATGATTTTCTTGGTCATGACATTAATGGCTGCACCTAAGTCAATTGGAGTTTTTTAATTTTTGTGCCATTAATTGCAACATTTACCAAAGGATTCCTTAGATATATATACTTAGGTAAAAATGAATATCTAAGCATGATATCACCCAACTGTCCAATGACATGCATAGTGGATGGATCCTTCCTTTTCCTTCCTAGTTTTTTATGCATACATCCTTAATTAGCTATTTATAAATGGGCATATCCTTGATGGCTTGAATAAGTGGAATATTGACACAAATATCCTTCAGTTGATTGAAAAAATTGGATTCAAAATATGGTTTAGGGTCAGGTTTTTTCTTATAATATCTCTCGAAATGGTGGTGCATGATTTGTATGTTACCCTTGCTTGTAACTCTGCTCACATTGTTGAGGAGCATCTTATAGTGTCTTCTCGGATTTTTTTCAGATCACTATACAAGAATTGTGGTCCATTTGCAATCTCCATGATGGTGGGTTTACTTGGTGGAAGAAGTTACCTTCCTAAGCGAAGATGGATATAATTAGTATCAACCGAATAAGTAGAGTATTGGGATGATTTTGTGGTGTAGGATGGCTAAGAATCTTTATTGTTGGGGTTAAGTATTGGTTGAGATGGTAGCTAAGTTAATTTTGGTTAAGAGACAAGTTGGGGGTTTGGCATGAAGGCTTGTTGTTGTGGGTAAGGAAGTTTATGGTAGGATTGCTTTGGAAGTTAGGAGGTGGGTTTCTTCATTATTTCCCTCCTTTCCAAGGTTGTTGCCATGAAAAATAGGGTTTTTCCATTTTTGCCTAAAAATAAGGTTGTCATTATTGCTGGTATTGGATAGGGTATGGAGCCCAAACTTGCTGATTATTATCCCAAGGTGGGGGTTGCATATATGAATTATTAGCCCAACTTTGAAAATATGGCATAGGATCTTGTGACATACCTCCTTTTATTGGAGGTCATGGCTTGCTTTGAGAAACATAGAATAATTGACCATCCTTTGTTTGTATCATCTTGAATTATGGTTCGACATCTTTCTCTTGTGTAATGTTAGCTAATACCCTCCATCTTCAATCTACTTTATTTTTTTACATGCGTGGAAGAAATATGTAAGTGCTTCTTCTACATCTTCTCTCTTTTTATTAGCATGTAAAGTATCAAGTTGGTTGGCCATGTCATTGAATATCTCCTATTTCATGTTTTTTAACATGTTTATAATATCTAATTTAGATATATCCCAAATTACTTTAGTAGTTGATCCACTCTTTGATCTAGAAATTATTATTCTCTTCATGATTGCTTTGGAGTAATTTCTGCTGGCTTCACAAATCTCCTCAAAGGTAAATTTTGAGATATCTCTATCTCCTCTCAAGTCCAAATAATCCATATTTTCCTCATTGATTCCTTTCAATAATGGTAACTTGAGAGACTAAGGAGGTAACCTTATGTGTCTTGACTTCTGAATGCGAACAAGAATATCTCTAGATAATCTTCTAGCGACCTATCTTCCTTTTGTGTCATCTTGAAGAGTTCATCCCTCCTCTTCTACTTAGCTTATAGTAGTCTTGGTACTTGGTCAGAAACTTTTCCTTCATCTACTCTCAGGTAGTCACAACATCTCTTCCTAAACCCATAAACAATCTCAAGGCTGCATCCTTGAGTGTAACAGGGCACAACTTTAGATTATGTGTATTTGTGGTGTAGTCAAAAATCCTGCATAAAATGTCAAACTCAAGCAAGAAAGTGTTTGGGTATTAAGTTATGGATCCATGGAAGTTGGGAAGGGATGAGGGAGATTTTTTCTTCATTATAATACGCTGATTATTGTTAGAAATTGGGAACTTAAAGATAGTTACTATGTCTTAAATATTTTGATTTACTTCTTCTACCATGATTTGTTGATCAGGAACAACCTTAGAAATTTCACTTGGAGAGGGGGATTATCTACTAGAAAACCTTGAATAGAGGAATATGTGTCTTCTTCATAATTAGATGAAGTAATTTGTGTTATTTGAGGATGGGGTAATAATCTACCATAGGAATCTCTTATATAATGCATGCATCAACTAACTCAACTCAATCAAAATACATTAGTGGGGGGTGTGGGGTGGAATTTCTAAACCTAAATTATTTCTAAGGAATGCAAAACCTCTTAAAAATCTTATAATTTTCTAGTATCCTTGACGAAGTGGTGCCAAAATGGTGGTGCAAATCAACTTGCAACAATTAATATGTTGTTCATTGAATCATAGTCATTTAATCATCAAACTAGGGAACAAACTTTAAATAATGCCATTGTTGTATGCATATTTACAGAGAATTTAGGAGGTATGGAAAGAAATAATTGTCACTACTATACTTGAATAACAATGTTTGAAAGTAGACAAAACTTAGAACTGAAAGAAAATGGCTTCTAAACACTATGACTAAGACAAATCTTGTAAATTCAAAATGTAGATAAAGAAGATAAATTTCTTCCTAGGCTAACATGCAATGAAACAAAATAACAAAACTATGGAGGGGTTTAACAGACCACAAGTGGGCTCTCACCTTAGGTGTTGTATGCAAGAATTAGTTAGCTATGTAAGTAGAATTGAAACTAACACCTAGTAGCTTCAATACAATGCTAAACTAAACCTATGCATCATCATGCTAAGAGCTTAAGCAAAGCTAACTTATCAACATTTCTACATTAAACATGAAATGAATACTTCAAGCTAAACATGCTAAACAAATTAACTTCTATCTCTTATTAGAATGCTAAATGAAATGAGATGAACCTATGTAGATCTCTAGCAATCAAAGAGTTGATTATATGCTTGAAATCCCAAGGTCTTCAAGAATGGAGTCTTGTCAATCCATGGCTACAAGACCATTTGACATATCTCCATATGACTTCAAAACTTGGGAGGATGAAATGCAAGAAATGAAGAAAGCTAGCTCCTCTAATGGAAGAATGCTCTAAGATGATAAATGGCTATAGTGTATGCTCTATGCTCATTTTAGTGTATCAAGGTGTAAGTATAAAGGTAGGAGGAGGGATCCTTATATAGCGCAATGGATAGAATAATCTCTACATCCCTCTTCATGGGGATAAATGGAGAGGTTGGGTTAGTTGTGGATAAGGAATGTTTAGAAAGGGTTGAGTTAGCCTTATGAGAGTTTATTTTGTCCTTCAAAGTGACCCATGGGGTTTGAGGGGATTTATTAATTAACCAAAGTGATTAATTAATAGGTGTGCAAGCTTATAGAAAATTTTTAGAGGAATAGTTAGCATGCTTTAGATTATGAGAGGTATTTAATCATAGTCATTTAATCATCAAACTAGGGAACACACTTTAAATAATGCCATTGTTGTATGCATATTTACAGAGAACTTAGGAGGTATGGAAAGAAATAATTGTCATTGCTATACTTGAATAACAATGTTTGAAAGTAGACAAAACTTAGAACTGAAAGAAAATGGCTTCTAAACACTATGACCAAGACAAATCTTGTAGATTCAAAATGTTGATAAAGAATATAAATTACTTCCTAGGCTAACATGCAATGAAACAAAATAACAAAACTATGGAGGGGTTTAACAGACCACAAGTGGGCTCTGCACTTAGGTGTTGTATGCAAGAATTAGTTAGCTATGTAAGTAGAATTAAAACTAACACCTAGTAGCTTCAATACCATGCTAAACTAAACCTATGCATCATCATGATAAGAGCTTAAGCAAAGCTAACTTATCAACATTTATACATTAAACATGAAATGAATACTTCAAGCTAAACATGCTAAACAAATTAACTTCTATCTCTTATTAGAATGCTAAATGAAATGAGATGAACCTATGTAGATCTCTAGCAATCAATTAGTTGATTATATTCTTGAAATACCAAGGTCTTCAAGAATGGATTCTTGTCAATCCATGACTACCAGATCATTTGACATATCTCCATATGACTTCAAAACTTGGGAGGATGAAATGCAATAAATGAAGAAAGCTAGCTCCTCTAATGGAAGAATGCTCCAAGATGATAAATGACTATAGTGTATACTTTATGCTCATTTTAGTGTATCAAGGTGTAAATATAAAGGTAGGAGGAGGGATCCTTATATATCCCAATGGATAAAATAATATCTACATCCCTCTTCATGCGGGATAAATGGAGAGGTTGGGTTAGTTGTGGATAAGGAATGTTTAGAAAGGGTTGAGTTAGCCTTATGAGAGTTTATTTTGTCCTTCAAAGTGACCCATGGGGTTTGAGGGGATTTATTAATTAACCAAAGTGATTAATTAATAGGTGTGCAAGCTTATAGAAAAATTTTAGAGGAATAGTTAGCATGCTTTAGATTATGAGAGGTATTTAATCATAGTCATTTAATCATCAAACTAGGGAACACACTTTAAATAATGCCATTGTTGTATGCATATTTACAGAGAACTTAGGAGGTATGGAAAGAAATAATTGTCATTGCTATACTTGAATAACAATGTTTGAAAGTAGACAAAACTTAGAACTGAAAGAAAATGGCTTCTAAACACTATGACCAAGACAAATCTTGTAGATTCAAAATGTTGATAAAGAATATAAATTACTTCCTAGGCTAACATGCAATGAAACAAAATAACAAAACTATGGAGGGGTTTAACAGACCACAAGTGGGCTCTGCCTTAGGTGTTGTATGCAAGAATTAGTTAGCTATGTAAGTAGAATTAAAACTAACACCTAGTAGCTTCAATACCATGCTAAACTAAACCTATGCATCATCATGATAAGAGCTTAAGCAAAGCTAACTTATCAACATTTATACATTAAACATGAAATGAATACTTCAAGCTAAACATGCTAAAAAAATTAACTTCTATCTCTTATTAGAATGCTAAATGAAATGAGATGAACCTATGTAGATCTCTAGCAATCAAATAGTTGATTATATGCTTGAAATACCAAGGTCTTCAAGAATGGATTCTTGTCAATCCATGACTACAAGACCATTTTCCATATCTCCATATGACTTCAAAACTTGGGAGGATGAAATGCAATAAATGAAGAAAGCTAGCTCCTCTAATGGAAGAATGCTCCAAGATGATAAATGACTATAGTGTATACTTTATGCTCATTTTAGTGTATCAAGGTGTAAATATAAAGGTAGGAGGAGGGATCCTTATATATCGCAATGGATAAAATAATCTCTACATCCCTCTTCATGCGGGATAAATGGAGAGGTTGGGTTAGTTGTGGATAAGGAATGTTTAGAAAGGGTTGAGTTAGCCTTATGAGAGTTTATTTTGTCCTTCAGTGACCCATGGGGTTTGAGGGGATTTATTAATTAACCAAAGTGATTAATTAATAGGTGTGCAAGCTTATAGAAAAATTTTAGAGGAATAGTTAGCATGATTTAGATTATGAGAGGTATTTAATCATAGTCATTTAATCATCAAACTAGGGAACACACTTTAAATAATGCCATTGTTGTATGCATATTTACAGAGAACTTAGGAGGTATGGAAAGAAATAATTGTCATTGCTATACTTGAATAACAATGTTTGAAAGTAGACAAAACTTAGAACTGAAAGAAAATGGCTTCTAAACACTATGACCAAGACAAATCTTGTAGATTCAAAATGTTGATAAAGAATATAAATTACTTCCTAGGCTAACATGCAATGAAACAAAATAACAAAACTATGGAGGGGTTTAACAGACCACAAGTGGGCCCTGCCTTAGGTGTTGTATGCATGCAGAATTAGTTAGCTATGTAAGTAGAATTAAAACTAACACCTAGTAACTTCAATACCATGCTAAACTAAACCTATGCATCATCATGCTAAGAGCTTAAACAAAGCTAACTTATCAACATTTTTACATTAAACATGAAATGAATACTTCAAGCTAAACATGCTAAATGAATTAACTTCTATCTCTTATTAGAATGCTAAATGAAATGAGATGAACCTATGTAGATCTCTAGCAATCAATTAGTTGATTATATTCTTGAAATCCCAAGGTTTTCAAGAATGGATTCTTGTCAATCCATGGCTACAAGACCATTTGACATATCTCCATATGACTTCAAAACTTGGGAGGATGAATGCAAGAAATGAAGAAAGCTAGCTCCTCTAATGGAAGAATGCTCCAAGATGATAAATGGCTATAGTGTATGCTCTATGCTCATTTTAGTGTATCAAGGTGTAAGTATAAAGGTAGGAGGAGGGATCCTTATATAGCCCAATGGATAGAATAATATCTACATCCCTCTTCATGGGGATAAATGGAGAGGTTGGGTTAGTTGTGATAAGGAATGTTTAGAAAGGGTTGAGTTAGCCTTATGAGAGTTTATTTTGTCCTTGAGACCCATGGGGTTTGAGGGGATTTATTAATTAACCAAAGTGATTAATTAATAGGTGTGCAAGCTTATAGAAAATTTTTAGAGAATAGTTAGCATGCTTTAGATTATGAGAGGTATTTAATCATAGTCATTTAATCATCAAACTAGGGAACACACTTTAAATAATGCCATTGTTGTATGCATATTTACAGAGAACTTAGGAGGTATGGAAAGAAATAATTGTCATTGCTATACTTGAATAACAATGTTTGAAAGTAGACAAAACTTAGAACTAAAAGAAAATGGTTTCTAAACACTATGACTAAGACAAATCTTGTAAATTTAGAATGTGGATAAAGAAAATAAATTTCTTCCTAGGCTAACATGTAATGAAACAAAGAAACAAAACTATGGAGGGGTTTAATAGACCACAAGTGGGCTCTGCCTTAGGTGTTGTATGCAAGAATTAGTTAGCTATGTAAGTAGAATTAAAACTAACACCTAGTAGCTTCAATACCATGCTAAACTAAACCTATGCATCATCATGATAAGAGCTTAAGCAAAGCTAACTTATCAACATTTATACATTAAACATGAAATGAATACTTCAAGCTAAACATGCTAAACAAATTAACTTCTATCTCTTATTAGAATGCTAAATGAAATGAGATGAACCTATGTAGATCTCTAGCAATCAATTAGTTGATTATATGCTTGAAATACCAAGGTCTTCAAGAATGGATTCTTGTCAATCCATGACTACAAGACCATTTTCCATATCTCCATATGACTTCAAAACTTGGGAGGATAAAATGCAATAAATGAAGAAAGCTAGCTCCTCTAATGGAAGAATGCTCCAAGATGATAAATGACTATAGTGTATACTTTATGCTCATTTTAGTGTATCAAGGTGTAAATATAAAGGTAGGAGGAGGGATCCTTATATATCCCAATGGATAAAATAATCTCTACATCCCTCTTCATGCGGGATAAATGGAGAGGTTGGGTTAGTTGTGGATAAGGAATGTTTAGAAAGGGTTGAGTTAGCCTTATGAGAGTTTATTTTGTCCTTCAGTGACCCATGGGGTTTGAGGGGATTTATTAATTAACCAAAGTGATTAATTAATAGGTGTGCAAGCTTATAGAAAATTTTTAGAGGAATAGTTAGCATGCTTTAGATTATGAGAGGTATTTAATCAAATAAGTGATGATTTATTGAGTAAATAGAAGAGATAATTAATTAATTAGAAATAATTAATTAATGTAGATAGAAAGGGGATCTTAATTAATTAGAAATAATTAATTAATCTAGTTAGAAAGCGAACTTAATTAATTAGAAATAACTAATTAATCTAGATAGAAAGGGAGTTGATTAACGTAATGTTGTTAATTGGAGTCATTGTTAGATATAAGGGTTAATTAACTAGCGTAATGTATCTAATTAATGGTGATAGCAGAGAAAATGCGTGATATTGGCGATATGTCATAAATTTGTGGGAAAGGGTATAATTAACGTAATTTAAGTATTTAAATTGCTTGAGCTAAATTATAGGTGTCTACATTTTCCCTCTTTAGGGTGGCATAAGTGACGCCACTTCAAAGATAGTAGAAAAATAAATTTTGAAGGTGTGGAAGAAAAATTAGTAGAAGTGAGAGATGCCCCCTCGAGTGTCGATGGGGTGATGAGAGAAGGCGATCGACAATCAAAAAATTTGAGAGAAAGGAAATAGAAGAATGGGCAAGATTAGGATGCCCCAAGTGAATAAGAAGAATAGTGTTGATAGGAGAATGATGTAGAGGAGGAATGAAGATGGGAAGAAAAAGAGAAATATTTCATCCAAGTGTATTGAGACTACTTTATTTTTATCATATTGCCAAATATTTATGTCATCGGTCCTTATTAAAAATATAAGCATACAACAAAATTAAAATGACATGAAAATCCATACTATGAACAATTGTCCATTACTTTGAAAACACCAACTCCATGTAACATACAAAATGTAATGCAATACAAGAAAGAAAAATATGCCCGACTCCTTCAACATACATAATGCAATGCAATACGAGAAATTAAACAAGCTAACCTAACAAAGAAACATAATGTAATGTTTTTGTTATCAAGATTTGATTTTGACCTATGCGAATTAACGACAAGGGTTAAAAGATGGTGCCCCAAGTAAGGATACATGCAAGGGGAATAATGGAGGACACTTGGGTCCTATGAAAAGAAATTGTGCACTATGAAACAATACCAAGAAATTCATTGTGCCCTAGTGTATAGACATAATAAACAAACCAACTTTGTTGATGGAGGTAGATCAAGATGATCCGCGAGTCGCACACAAGCTCAGGAGAGAACCAAAGAGTGATGTTTTGTAGGATGATTTATATTGTTTTTTATTTTTCTTGAAACATATTTGAATGTTTTTGTGATTTTCTATAATTTTTCTAAAGCTATGTATAGGAATACAAAGAAGCGTGGATGCCCCCAACAATAGATGGGATGTATAAGGGCAGAATGCCATGCATATGAGAAAGTGAAGATGTGATATGCCCCAAAAATTAGGTGGGAGTATTCAAAGACAAAATATTCACAGATAGAAGGGGGTCAAGTCCAATATAAAATAGGTACAATAATGAGGGAGCCAGGATGCCCCCAACGTAAATTGGACTAGAAAACATGAGAGAAAGTAAGTAGAAAAATATCTTATTAAAAGGGGACAAAAGTTCCCACAAACACGGAAAATAGGACATTCGATACACATGGATGTTCTAAATTATTTTCAAAGAATAGAGGATTCTATTAAAATATTTAAAATGTGTTCGATGAAAAAGTGATTAGCCCAAGGCACAAATCATGAGACAAGACATGTGCTAAAGTAAGAGTTTGAACAAGGTCCAAAAAGTAACACTTAATAACATACTAATATTGTTTACTCATCGAGATCCCGTGTGTGCACGTGGAAATGAATTACATATTGAAGGAAAGAGTTAATAGAAAGTAAGTGAAGACACTAGCCAATGTGTAGGAATGATTTAGTTTGAAAGGTGATTTGTAAATGGATTGTGGAAGGAGAGCCATGCATTACTCTGCTACTAGTCGCATTCATGGCCCCGATGGAGATGCATTTCATTCTAATTGCAAAATTTCTCTCTGCTAGTTAAGCATCCATAGCCCTGTAGAGATTATTGGAAATACCCCAAGAGAGAGTTAAATATCAATTTTCTTTTTATTTTAGCTTTTGCTTTTTGATGGATTGATTTTTATTCTTTTGCTTTATGAAAAATTATTTCATCTCTCTTGTTTGACAAGGGTTAAGAACCACCGATGTCTTGATGGAAGGATGTTAAATTGATTGTGATGATGACATTGGATAGTGTCAAAAAAACACCCATAATTTCTTCACAAATTTTTTATTGAATGATAATTATGTTAGGATATCTAAGAGGCCAGCTTGTTCTTTAATTTACCAAGGTTATGAAAGACCAAGGTCAAATGGATACCATAGAGATAAATTTCATTAAATACGTGTGAATAAGATAACCACAATAACATCAAAGGGAAAAAATGGTGTCATTAAATGTCATTAAATACGTGTGAATATGAAAGAAAGGGAAGAAAGAACATACATGTCTATGTAATACCTAATTGCAATGTTTGACCTTTGTACCTTTGATTTTATTTTTGTAATGTTTTAATGTATTCTCATTTTTTGTATCTTTGAACCGCTTTTATGATTTTTAGATTTTTTGAAGTTAGGACCAATAATGTCACTCCGCGTGAGAGGATCCAACAACGATGTTTGCGAAGCTTCCTTGATAAGGGATACTAAGTGTGTTTGTTTATCAAGAGTGATATTATCCCCGATCTCGATGATCGTGGTGAGTTCACACTCAACAAATGACTGTGATTTTTTTGAAACATGCGTTTTGTATGTGGGAGTTTGATTTTCCTATCCATAGGTTTTTGCACTTTTGCCATACTTGATGGGTACGTTAGTGTGCATTCTGGAATCATGTTTGATTTTGAATTTTATAATCATTTGAGTTGTTGGGATCTTTAGAGATCTTCGGAGTTTTGATCTTAGCTTTATAAAGAACATGTCTGGATTTCTTATAAGCTAATGCTTGAATTTTTTTGATCCCAAGAAGTGAGAGAAGAATGTGGATGTTTAGAATTGATGAGAGGAAAGGTGGTGGGATTTCCACAATATTTGGTAGAAGAATAATGTGATGGATGAAAAGGATACGGTCCAAGGATTGAGTAAGATGCGATACTAGTAGGTGAGCCATGACATTGATGATGAAGGGATACTAGGATGTGGCCCAAGAATAGAAGAAGAAGGGATACTAGGATGTGACCCATATATGTAAGATGATGGGCTACTAGGATGTGGCCCAAGAATAGAAGATGATGGACTACTCAGGGGGTGATCCATACATAGAAGACAAGGGGATAGTGGGACATGCCCCAAGAATAGAAGATAGTGGACTACTTGAAAATGTCCCACAAATAGCATAGGGAGGGCTTCTAGAAGGTGACCCACACCTAGATGAAGATGAAGGGATACTTGGTGTTGACCCCATAAGAGATTGTGATTGAGGAATTATGATAGACAAAGAGTGATTGGGTGATGAGAAGATAGGCCATGGATGAATGCAAGACCAAGGAGTTTCATCACGTAATGAATAATGTGAAGATGGAAGAATAAGAGGAGGATCAAGTTTCATGATTTGAGGATCTTCCTCCATTTCTTGATAAAAGGAATAAAACTTTTCCCGATAATATGTGAAACAAAAGGTTCCTTAAAGGACACCGTGAGGCGATAAACAAAGGTGAGGGTTTAATGTGGAAAGTTAGAGCTGTGAGGGAATAGGTATCGCAGGGAACACGTTTCCCACTGAATGTTGTTCCCCACACTGGACGTAAAGACACAACACAAAGGAGATAAAGTAGGGGTGTTGGTTATAAAGGTCGCAGAACAACCAAGTCAAATGGCCCTAGTTTCCCGCTTCTTCTAATGCTCCGATAACCCAATTTATCTACAGGATATAAGGGAAAAATATATAAGGTGAACAGCTTAATTACAAACTATGATAAGGAATAAAGAACATGTGCCCCTCACATCTTTTCTAGACCCGATTTGACACATCTCCCTCCCTTTTTATCAAAATTTGATGAACTTGGAATTTCTAGAAATGTCTCGTTAAACACTATATTATGAAATCTAGAAAATCATTTTTTTGTAGGGATAGGTGGATGAAAAAGGAAAAAAAACTTCAAGCATTGAAAACACAACTCTAGGTAGCTGAAAGATAAAATTTAATAAAGTAAGGTTCCCTTTTCTTCTTCCACTAGTAAAGAAAACATCAGGGAATGGTATTGTAGGGTCTCCCACACCTCTTTTCGATCAATTAATGTATTTTTAGTGGGTAAACGAGAATTTTTGGGATTCTCATCTCTTCTCTCTTTCTCATTTCTTCTATATATTGTAAAAACCTCTCATTTGAGAGGGGGATATTCTGGGATGTAGAGAAACTCTGTAAAATGGTTTCTCAACATCAATGAGGTGCAAGCTTTCATTTAGGCTTGGAAAGTGTTATTGTTCCTTTATTCTTCACATGTAATGGATTATGCATATTTTGAAAGAAATTAAATATCTATTTTGTGGTGTTTCTTTCAACCCTAGCATATGTTTTATTGTATTTCCTTTCCTCTCCATTCTTTTTGTTGCATCTTGTGCATATATTTCTCATTTACAGGTTCAGATTGTTGTGTTTCATGGAGAATAGATGGTTAATGAAGCCTTGGGTTTGTGTCACATTTTTCTAGCCTCTCCCTACTAAATTTTCCTTCTCTCTTCTCCCTCAACATGATATTTCCACACCCTTTTCTTGGTGTTATCACCTCTGTTAGTGTAGGATTTCCCTTTTCATGCATTTCTCTCTCTCCTGGTCCCTTGGAAGTTTAGAATAGGGTTAGATAGTTGCATTTCCTTCCTTAGGAGTATATTAACATTATGATTAGGAAGAGGAAGATAGAATTATCTAGAGGTTTGTCTCAAAAATAAGGTCCCACACTTAGACATAGTCCCGTGTTACCCAAAAACACTAGTTGTTCATCCATACATTCATGCAAATCATAGGATGTTGTTTTTGGTGATAACAGTTCTAACATGTTTGTCGTGACAAGATTGAGGTCATATTTTGTAGGTTTTCCATTACAACATCTTGGTGTACATTTAATTTCACCAAGTTTGATGTGCTCTTGGTGATATTTTATCCTTTCAAGCAATTTTTAAGCATATCTGGTGACTCTATTGGTCTAAATAACCCATTGTCCTAATTATCGAGTATTTCCTTTCTTTTATTCATTTCATTTTCTCTACCCATGAATTTTTTCAATTATGACTTCATTTCCTCATTAGAACTCTCATTTGTAGTAGCATTATGTAATGCCCATTCCTATCAGCCACCCAATCCTAAGGTTAAAATTCCTAGCTTCCTTAAAGTTTCTCATTTTGTTTGCTCTTTCCCATAGAGAGATTCTACACCTTCCCTTCAACCACAACTATTGAAAATTCATGTTGAAACCCACCACCCCTCCTCTTGTATTCTCAAATATGTTTTGGGAGGAAATAAATCAAGATCACTCAAGGAGGGAAAACACTTAATGAAACTAGCAAAGAAGAACTCACAAATAATTTAAAGGATTGGGCTTCAAAATTTGAAACCAATCAAATGCCATAGATGGTCAACCCATCAACAGAGGCTGAGATTGAATAACACAAGGTAGAGGTTATTTTTCAAAAGAAGAGGAACAAGAGGAAACTAATAAAAAACCTCTATGTTTTGAGTGTAGTGTGCATGTTAGCACCATATTCACAGAGGTTCTTGATTCATCTTAGCTTCTAAAATTAGAAGATAAGAATGAATCAACTTAAAATGAAGAGGATTACAAGAAAGATGAGATCCAAATAGAGTGCTCCATAGAGTTTGATCATAAAGAGGTTGATTTCTTATCATATTTGGAAGACTGTATTAGTGAGGAAGAACCTATTGAACTCATTAATATTTATTTTCCATCATTTATCTTTCAATTCAAGGAGAATATTGCTGCAAAAAACTCTCAAATATTAGCCATGGAGGAGATCATAGAACAATTTGTGTTGTCATGCAAATTAGCAACAAGGAAATAAACAATTTCTGAGCATGACAACTATACCCTTGTGTTAATTTTTTCAAGTCCTATCATTCCAAAACACCCCAGTCCGTCCGTCCATATAGTCCAAATGACCTCCCAAATAATGTTATATCATCCCCATAGGTGATTCAGAAAGTTCATTTATTCTCCCTAGGTGATTTTAGGCGTTCATTTGCAAGCTACAAGAACTTGTGAGAAGGGCTATCATTAGCCTTTCTAGGGTCGGGAGCAACCCCATGGAGTGGAGAAGAAGATCCTAAGTGAATGTGGAGGTAATTCAAAGGTTTTTTTTCCTTCATTTGGTTTCCATGGTCTCAGTGCTTTCCTTTGGTTGAGGATCACATTAAGTCTAGAATTTGTTTTCCATTCCTCTTTCCATGTGAAATAATTTGTAACTTGGGTGTAAATTTAGGTTTTTCCTTCCTTCTATTTTTCCATAGTCATGTTTTGTTTTCCCTGTCAATTTTTGTCCCAACATCTATGGAAACGTGGTCCTTTCTGATTGGATGCGGCTTGGGGGGCATTTTTGAAACTCTAAGGCCCACTTCAACTCAAGTCTTTTCCACGTGGAGGGCATGTGTTCATCTAAAAATTTACCTCTTGGTTTGACCTTTGGAGTTGCACCAAGGAGACATGTGGAAGTTTCCGGCCCTACCCAGACTTAGAATTTTTTTCATGCGGTCAATGTAGCTTTGTTAGACCATGGACACATGGAGGGATGACACTCATTTGAGGATCCACCTATGAGTCCTACCTTAGCAGTTGTGCCAAGGGAGACACGTGGAGGCTTCTGCTAGCTCCTCTCTATAATTAAACTTTTCAAGAAACTTTCTAAGGCTTGGGACACATGGAGGGCATGCGCCTATTTTGGGACCTACCCCTGTACTTTACTTTTGAAGAAGCACTAAAGGGACACTTGGAGGTTTCCACTAGATCTTGCCCATACTTAGACTTTTCAATGGCTGAAGAAACTTTCTCAGACCCTAGACATGTGGTGCCTTCCACTGGTCCTTAAAATTTTTCAACAACTCTACCAGACTGAGACATGTGGTGAGCCCACACTTGTTTAGGGTCTCCACTTTTGGGAACCATATCAAAAGTGCACCAAAGAGACATGTGGAGGCTTCCGCTAGATCCTTTTATACTAATACTTTTCAAAGGCCAAAAAGTGCAATTTTCTTAGGCCCATAATGTGGAGAGCTTGCACTCATTTGAGGTCCCACCTCTAAACTTTATCTTTACAATTGTGCCAAGGAAAACACATGGAGGATTCCACTCTGATTTTGATCCTCTTTTCACTTGGCCGAATTGACTCAAAAATCGTAGTGTAGGTAATGTGGGATAATCCATGTTTGGAAACTCATTTATAAGAGGAATGAATGCAGGCATCCATGCAAGGGCACTCATTTCTCAAGGTGTTGCCTCAAGGGCGAAAAGGATTTTCTATCAGATCCAACTATACAGAGCCACCAAAAATGATTAAAATGGGGATTTCTCACATGACATAATAAAATAATGATTAGAAGGACTGTCAAAATGTTGTGGCATGGCATCCCAATCATTATTCGAGGGTCTGAGAAATGTGATCAATTCATGATTTTTCCACCTAGGAAGCTACAGGTGTGAATTTTTTAAACACCACTTTCTGAGACAAATTGGTAACAAGAAAAGGATTCCTCGAATATTATTCTTTTTGGGGGAAAATTTTGGATGAGTGAGTGAGTGAATTGTATAAATGCAATGAGGATACTCTTGCAAAGGGTCGGGGTTGAATTCTTATGAGAAAATTTGAGAAATCCCATCTTCTTGAGAGACCATCTAAGAAACCTATTAATCTCTTATGTTTTAGATTTGATCATGTCAAGTTGGTTGCGAGTGTACAACCATTGACAAGCTTTGAGACTATTCAAAGAAACTTTCCCTGCTGATGAATCTAATCAACTTCAAATTAATCTATGTTAATCTTGGGAAAATTTGTGTCTTCTTTATTTCAGAATGTCTGCAAGTAGTTTTTCTTGTTCCTATTGCAATCTTGTGTTAAAATCCTTCCAATCACACAGATCTCATCCTTGTGATAGTTTAGTGGCATTTTCAATTTCATTACGAGAAGAGCCTTCATCTTGTAATGAGATAAACAATTTAAAATCACTTTACTGTCATTTTGTTGATAAAGATTGTTTGTAAGCCTTTGAGTGTATCTTAGGCATGAGGAACCAAGGGTCTTTAATGTTTAATTGAGTCTTTAGCTCAAGCCTTCATGTTAAATTCTTGGAGATTGTGTGAAACCATGCAAATATGGGCCTCCATTGATGCACACCTTCTAGTTGAAGGAATATTTTAGCTATTCTAAAGCATTTTGTCATTTAGTTTTCCAAATTGTTGTGAAGGTTCTCAAAGATCTGGAAAATCAAGTTTATCCTACTTAATCTCCCACCAAAAATTATTCAAAAAAATGAATCCTACCTAAACTACCCCTATTTTCCCTGTATGTCCACAAATGAATAAATTCTACTACCAAAATATGCAAAAGCAATCAAGATTCCATAATGTCTTTAGTAACCTTAACCTTGTTTAGAAAATATCACCATTCTTTAGAAGTGACAACTCGTGAGAGTTAAATTGTGGTGCATTGATCATATTTTCTCAAGGTTTCCTTTCAAATTTGTGCAAAAGAAGGATATCTTCATTCTCCTTCACCAACAAAGAGGTTACAAAATGGGTCCTCTCACCCTGGTCAAAGGCACGACCTAAAGTAGTGAGGATAGATCAAATCCTTAATGAAGGTGTTATCCATTTCTCCAATGCTGAGTGACAAAGAGTCAAATGAATCCCTCCCCGACTATAAAATGACTCATAATATGATTTTTGTCTCTCAATGTCTTGTTAAATCTGTGATGTTGCTTGGTTTCCAAGGAGAATCAATTTGGATACCAACACCTAAATGAATGGCATTCCATTTAGCATTTCAGGATTATTTGAGCTTAGAGACCTATTTGTGTAGAACAACACCTTGATTTGTGTTATTTGAGGGATTATTTGAGCTTAGGACCATTTTTGGACAACACCAAAATTTGTGTTGTCAGGGATTATTTGAGCTCAAATTATTTGTGTGGAAATAACACAAAATCATTTTCAGTGCCATTATTGGGTACTTCAAAGGCATTCTTATATTTGGCCATGGTAATGTTTATTAATGTAAGTAAAATACGTTGTTGAAACGTCATCCTTGTGTCTAGATTTGTAAGAATCAAGAAAAGTTACAAGTTCTACATGTAATATTTCCAGTTTTTGTTGGTTTTTGCACTAATTTACATCATCAATGTTAAATATGGGTAAAGGAAGGTCGATATGTGAATCTTTGCATGAATTTAGTGTTGAAAGACATTTGACAGATCAATTTTAGTGCATTTACACAACTAAGGTGAAAATCCTTAGTGGTGACTCCATGTTGAATTAATTTTTGATAAATGTTAGTGTCTTAACCTCTGTCAATTGAAATTTATCACTAATCTCTACAAAGCTGGAAGGAAGAAGATATTTCTTCATTAAAGACCCTACTAGAAGGTTGTTTCTAGAATTGGGAAAGACAAATTCTGAAGGAAGAAGAATCTGGAAAGTTGTTGAGATCAAAATCAAGAAAGAGTTATCAATTATGGAAACTGATCATCCTGTCATTGAAGATTTCCATACTTCCTCAAGTGCTTCTAAATCAGGTAGTCTTTTTGTAGATCTAAATTCTCCAACTGGAGAGGGTCCTTCTTTTGTATTTGAAAAATTTATATCTCATTTTGTCCCTGTGTTCTCCAAAGCTGATAGGATCTTCCAAGAAATAGATTTTTAGAGAACATTCATTCTGAGAATTACATTCTTGTGCCCCATAGACCCCTCACTCCTCATCATTTTGTTTCTCCTATAAGATCACCTCCCAAAACAATATGGCCCAACCCCCACCCAAGACCTCCATTTGTTGTGAACACTTTTGGTCCTATAGATTTCAGAGGTATGGATGGATATCCAAATGTTGTGCCCCAAGATGTTAGAAATAGACTACCTAAATTTCAAGGAAATAATGCTATTACTAGTGATCAACACTTAAAGCTTTTTTCAATATGATGGAAGAATTTGAGATTGAATTTGAGGATGTGTACATAAATTTTTATTCATACTCTAGAGGAGGATGCATGGACTAGTATAAATCTTTTCCAGACAAACTCCATTGATTCATGGACATAAATGAAGAATGCTTTTAGATTGTAGTATGGAGATAAAACAAACCCTAGGTTTCTTTTATCAGAATTTGAAAATATTAAAAATAATCCTAATGAATCTATTCATGACTTCAATACAAGGTTCAATAAGACCCTGAATAGGCTACTTGTGATCCTAAGGCCAAGTGATGTTTCCTGTTTGATAAAATACTCTGATGCTTTTGATAAGAAGGTTGCCTATTATTTGAGGGATAAGAACCCAACAACATTGAGGCAGGCCTTCACCATGGCTTTGCAGATTGAAAACAATATCAAAGTAGTTGGTAAGCCTCCTAAGAGGGAAGGTATCAAGTTGATCAATCCAGAGAATCCTCAATCAAGTAAGTTGTGGATCTAGAGGAGGTTGTGAAAACTTTGGCCGGAGTTGTTAAGGAAATATCCTATAAATTGGCCAGAGAAGAGAAGGGGATTGGAAAAATTTCCCAAGGTCAGCATAAAGCAAAAGGTCAAGAAAGATTTGCAAATCATCCTAGGGGTGATCAGAGATCTGATGACAGAGGAAAGGACCCATGGGGTTGAGAAATAGACATCCCCAAGCCCATGAAAATAGAATCATGCCTGATCCTTTGACTACCAGAGTTTCTACTTGTGGAAGAAGCCAATGAAATTGAGTGGTGTGATAGATGTTTCTTGCCACATGCCCCATGTGATGAAGAAAAAGAAGTTGAGGAAGTTGATGATGACACTGATGATGATGTGTGCATGATGGGGTGCTCTACAAGCTCATGGCAAAGGAGAAACTTTGACTGAATTAATCAGTGCCAAAACTATCAGATTTTTGGGATTGCATCCACCGGTATTACCCCTTCCTCCCTCTCATGATTTTGAAATAGATATGGTACAAGATTTTGAATTTCCTAATAATGATTTTGAATACTTAAGGAATTAATGATTAAAAAGTATGATGGAGGAATCCCTTCTGAGGAGGATAGGAAGTTGTTAATGAATGTTGTGGTTTCCCAAGAAAAAGAATATAACACTAGGAGTAAAGTTGTCAAAGGGGCAGGGCCTCAGGCCAAACCAAAAACTCCAGTTCTCACCAATATCTCAAAAGAAACTCCTAAGAAAGATACATCTGAAAAAGGCCTTGTTTCCCAAAAAGAACTGGTATCCCTTGCCCATGCTCAGACCATGAAAAATCCTTTGTTGTCAGATGAGTTTTTCAGTCTTCCTCCAAATGTTTCCTTTCCCAAATATGTTCCTTATGACATTGCCCAAGTCTTGAGTCAGATCAAGATTTTTGTTCCAATTGTTGAGCTACTTAGGATTCCTGAGCACAAGAAAAGGGCCTTTGAGTATTTGGGATTGAAAGAAGAAAAGATTACCCAAGGTAAAAATGTAAACAATGTTGAGACTCCTCCTACCATTGTAGAGTTGGAAAACCCCAAGTGCTGGAAGAACTAGGTGAGCCACCTAAGTATATTTGGGAACATCCTTGGTTGAGTCCCAACTGAATGTAGATCCATTTTTCACTACTCTGATTATTAGGGACAGGTTGTTACACAATTGTATGTTTGATTCTGGAGCATCATGCAATGTTATGCCTCTTGAGGTCATGAATGAATTAGATATCAAAGTGACAACAAATTTATGGGAAGTGCACTACCATGGATTCCAGAGAGGTGCTAGTGGTTGATGTGTCAAGGGTTTGATAGTGCAACTTGCATAGCCTACCTAAGCAAGAACTTAAAACTAGATGTTGTTATTGTTGATTTCCCTACCAAATGGGGAATGTTGTTATCAAGAAAATGGGCTACTAGTGTGGGTGGGAGTGTGTAAATGGATATGTCTTTTTCCACTATACCTATTGAGGGAAGCCTTGTAAAGTTGTATGGTGAAAAGAAGATGCTACATCTCATTGAGGATCCCAATAATGCTTCCTATGAAGTGTTATACACTGACATTGATGCTGATAACTTTGTTGGATTTGCTGATGGTAAAGAGCACAAAATTGATCAATGCAAGTCTCTTAATCAAGTAGGTTCTCCTTGGACTTTTTTGTTTGATGGGGCTTGCTCTAAATTTGGAAATGGTGTTGGTATTGTTCTGATATCTCCAGGCCAGAAGAGTTTGTTTTTCTTTTAAACTCAACTTTGAGTGCACTAACAATATTGCTGAATATGAAGCATTGCTCTTGGGTCTAAGGATTGCTTGGAAATATGGTATTAGAGACATCATTGTTAAAGGAGATTCAGAGCTAATTGTCAAGCAGGTTAGAAAACTGTATGCAACAAAAAATCAGAGAATGAAGCAATATAAGCATGCAGTCTGGGATTTCATTGAAATGTTTGACTCCTTCAACATAATACATCACGATAGGAAGTACAATACTCTAGCAAAAATTGGCCATATTGGGGTCCAGATTTGAAAATTATACTATATCCCCCTATTGTGAGTATAATATTGAGGTATTGACTAGGCCATCTATTCCTGACAATGTTAAACACTAAAAGTGTTTGAAGATGATGCCCAGGTGCAAAGGTTTTTGTAGAACCAAGGAGAATTTTCCAATCAACGTATAGATTAGGAGCCAATGGTTTGTGCGGCTGATGGAAAGGAGACTTTATTTGGCAAAGACATCATTCAATTGAAGACTAATACTATTCCCAGAGGTTTGGTAGCACTTGAATCAAACTTTGATAATGTTGATTGTATTGTCAACAGACACATGTCAGCCTCGAGGGATGTTGAAGAGCACGACTTGGGCAAAAGGATAAACCACGTAAGATCTGGCTAGGTAGCAATCTTATCAAAGGAAGAAAAGTAGTCATATGTCCAATTGTTGAAGAAATACCAGACTACTTAGCATGGTCTTATTCTAAACTAAAAGCATACAGAGAGGATCTTTTCTAGCACAAAATTCCCTTGGAAGCTTCTGCCAAGCCATTTAGGTAGAAACAAAGGCCGATCAATCCACTCCTTTCCTTGAAGATGCAAGAAGAATTGAAAAATTTGAGGGATGGAGGAATCATACAGCCCACAAGGTACTCATCATGGGTTGCAAACTTGGTACCTGTCAAAAAGAAGAATAAAGATATAAGGTTGTGTGTGGACTTTAGAAACTTGAATAGAGCATCAATGAAGGATAACTACCCTCTAGCCAAATATGGACAATATGTTACAATTGGTTACTAGTTCGAATTGTTATCCACCTTGGATGGTTTTTCTGATATAACCAGGTAGTTGTGAAGGAATCAGAGCAAATCAAGACTACCTTTACCACTCCTTGGGGAACATATGTATATGTCGAATGCCTTTTGTCTAATGAATGCTTGAGAGCCACTTTCCAAAGAGAAATGGATGTAGCTTTCTCTAGCTATATTAATGATTTCATTGTTGTATATCAAGATGATGTGACTGTTTTCTCTAAAAAGGAGTGACCACCTGCAACACTTAGAAAAAATGTTGTTAAGATGCAGGAGTATGGTATTTCACTAAATCCCAAGAAGTGCCATTTTGGAGTTCAGAAAGAAAAGCTTCTTGGACACATTGTCAAAGGAAGGGGTCATGATTGATCCTAAAGGGTAGAAGCCATCAAAAAGTCCCTATTCCAAGAACCAAGAAGGGAATTCAATCCTTTTTTGGGCAGATTAATTTTATTAGGAGATTTATCTCCAACTTTTTTTAACTAACTATCCCAATCACTAATGATGAAGAAAGACCAAAGTATCAAATGGGAAGAAGAAGCTATTCAAGATTTTGTTGGGATCAAAGAAGCATTAAAGAATGCCCCTATTTTAGCAGCTCCAAATTATAAGAAGGCTTTCCAAATGTTTTCTTTTGCTTCAGAAAGTACTATTGCATATGTGTTGTTGCAGAAGGATGATGAGGGAGCTGAAAGACCAATTTCCTTTTTCAGTAAGGCATTACAAGGAGCTGAGCTAAAGTATACTATCATGGAGAAGAAGAATTTTCTTTGGTAAAAGCAACAAAGGTCTTCAAGCCATATATTCTAAGTTCCAAAGTCATTTCTTATGTTCCCCACACCATGGTGAAAGATATCCTATCAGAAATGGAGGTTTCAAGAAAAATATGTCATGGGTAAAAAATTGTAAGAGTATGATATGGATATCCAAACAAAAAAATTGGTCAGAGGTTTGGGCCTGAAAAAATTATGGTAGAGAGCAATCTATAGATAATTGAGGTAAATGAAGTTGAAGAAGAAAGGCTAAATGTCCTTGAAAAATTGATAAATTCTAAATGGTACAAGGACATCATTTTTTATCTCAAACATCTACAGTGCCCTGAACATTTGAGCAAGAATCAAAAAAGAGAACTTAAGTTAGCTTCCCAAAAATATGTCATTACTGATTTTGGGTTAGCTTGGAAGAACCCTAGGGAGTTCTCTTAAGATGCATTACTAAAGATGAAGCCCCTAAAATAATTGTTGATCTCCATGGAGGAGTTTGTGGGGGAATTTTGCTTGGAAGAGTCACAACTCATAAAATCTTAAGGGCTGGTTATTGGTGGCCAACTCTTTTCAAAGATACAACTCTGGTAAGAAAATGTGAAAGTTGCCAACGCTTTTCTAGAAGACTGAAAGCTTCAGGCTCCCTTCCTTTGCAGCATATATCAATTGAAGCCCCATTTAGGAAATGGGGAATGGAATTCATTGGTGAGATTTCAGATCCTTCAAGTGCTTGGCCATAAGTGGATTTTAGTAGCCATTGATTACTTCACCAAGTGGGTGGAGGAATCCCCACCAAGAAAGAAACTCACCAAATTGTCATGGATTTCATTCTGAATCATATCATTTGCAGGTTTGGAGTGCCTGCTAAGATAGTTGATAATGCCATGAGCTTCTAGGCTAAACCTTTGGTGGCCATGTGCCATGAATATGGGATCAATTTGACATATGCTTCCAATTATAATCCCCAAGGAAATGGACAAGTAGAGTCCAACAATAAAAATTTGTTGAAGATAATTAGAAGAACTTTGGAGTTAAACAAAAGGAAGTGGGGTGAGCAAGTTGAAGTTTTTGTTTGGGCTGATCAATCACTATTAAACGAGCTACTAGAAAAATCCCATTTGAGTTGGTATATGGAACTCAAGCTCTACTTCCCCTACATATGCAATTGTCTTCATTTCAATTTCTTCAACAACTGGAAGATCAAGAGGTTAGTCCCTATGATGCTCACATCAATCATATTGTTGAGTTAGATGAAGAAAGAAGGGCATCCCATCAGAGGCATGTAAAATTTAGAGAGAAATTGAAGAATTTGTTTGATAAGAAGGTGACTCTAAGAGCTTTTAGTGTGGGAGATCTTGTGCTATTATGGGATAGTAGGCACGAGGATAAGGGAAAACATGGAAAGTTTGATGCATTATGGATGGGCCCTTATTCAATTGACATTCGAATTGGTGAACATACCTTCTTCTTAAAAGACCTAGATGGGGAATTGCTTGAATTTCCTATTAATGGAAGGCATTTGAAACATTTCCTTGATTGATTTCTTAGAATTAAGGTACACACACCATTATATAAGTGTATATTTTTTATTTTTTTTTCTATTTTCATGTTTTTCTGTTTTGGTTCATCCTGGTCCTTAGTGACCATTTTTTTGGTTTCTCATTTCATCTTGGGGAGTTAGTTATTGTTGTTTTTCTCTCGCTTGTTCTTTGACTCTTTCCCAATGGTTTATTTTTGGCACTTGGTCTACTATTTGTTCTTGTGGCACTTGAAAGGAGTTCCCATCCCCGAGTCGGAGCTGATGTTGGTGCTCAATTTGATCTCACCCCATTTTTCCTCGAAAATTCTCAATTTTGCATGGTTTGAATTTTCTATCTCCCCGTATTGATGCATGAAAGATTTTCCTTCATTTGGTTTCCATGATCAATCCTTTCCTTTGGTCGAGGATCACATTAAGTCCATAATTTGTTTTCCATCCTCTATCCATGTGAAAGAATTTGTAACTTGGGCATAAATTTAGGTTTTTTCCCTTCCTTCCATTTTTCCACAATCATGTTTTGTTTTCCCTATCAATTTTTGTCCCAACATCTATGGAAACATGGTCCTTTCTATTGATGATGGCTCAATGGGGGGAATTTTGAAACTCTAAGGCCCGCTTCAACTCAAGTCTTGTCCATGTGGAGGGCTTGCGCTCATCTAAAAATTTTCCTCTTGGTTTGACCTTTGAGTTTCATCCAAGGAGACACGTGGAGGTTTCCACTGGCCCTACCTAGACTTAGACATTTTTTCATGCATGCAGCGGTGTAGATTTGTTAGACCATGGACACGTGGAGGGCCAACATTTATTTGAGGATCCACCTCTGAGTCCTACCTTAGCAGCATTCAAAAGTACTAGGAGACACGTGGAGGCTTCCACTAGCTCCTCTCTATACTTAAATTTTCAAGTAACTTTCTAAGGCCTAGGACACATGGAGGGCCCATGCCTGTTTGGGACCTTCCCCCTGTACTTTACTTTTGAAGAAGTGCCAAAGGACACTTGGAGGTTTTCGCTAGATCTACCCATACTTATACTTTTCAATGGCCGAAGAAACTTTCTTGGACCCTAGACATGTGGCGCCTTCCACTGGTCCTTAAAATTTTTCAACAACTCTACTGACTGAGACATGTGGTGAGCCCGCACTTGTTTAGGGTCTCTCTTTTGGGCACCATATCAAAAGTGTGCCAAAGAGACATGTGGAGGCTTCCACTGGATCCTTTTTATACTGAGACTTTTTAAAGGCCAAAAGGAAATTTTCTTGGGCCTAGGGCACATGGAGAGCCTTGTGCTCATTTGAGGTCCCACCTCTAAACTTCATCTTTGTAGTTGCGCTAAGGAAACACGTGGAGGCTTCCACTGGCTCCTCTTTGCACTTGGCTAACTTAGACTCACAACATAGGTAATGTGGGATAATCCATGTGCATGGAAACTCATTTCTAAGAGGCATGAATGCAGGCATCCATACAAGGGAACTCATTTCTCAAGGTGTTTCCTCAAGGAGAAAAGGATTGCCTATCAAATCCAACTATACAGAGCCACCAGAAAATGATTAAAATGGGGATTTCTCACATGAAAAAATAAAATAATGATTAGAAGGACTGTCAAAAACATTGTGGCATGGAATCCTAGTAATTAGTCAAGGGTCTGAGAAATGTGATCAGTTCATGATTTTTCCACTTGGCAGTGGGTGTAAATTTGTTAAACATCACTTTCTAGAGACAAATTGGTAACAAGAAAAGGATTCCTCAAATATTCTTATTTTTGGGGGAAAATTTGGGATGAGTGAGTGAGTGAATTGTATAAATGCAATGAGGATACTCTTGCAAAGGGTCGGGGGTTGAATTCTTATGAGAAAATTTGAGAAATCCCATCTTCCTGAGAGACCATCTGAGAAACCTGTTAATCTCTTATGTTTTAGATTTGATCATGTCAAGTTGGTTACAAGTGTACAACCATTGAAAAGATCTGAGATTGTTCAAAGAAACTTTCCCTTTTGATGAATCTAATCAACTTCAAATTAATCTGTGTTAATCTTGGGAAAATTTGTGTCTTCTTTATTTCAAAATGTCTACAAATAGTTTTTCTTGTTCCTATTGCAATCTTGTGTTAAAATCCCTCTAAATCACATAGATCTCATCCTGTGATAGTTTAGTGGCATTTGCAATTTCATTACAAGAAGAGCCTTCATCCTGTAATGAGATAAACAATTTAAAATCACTTTACTATCATTTTGTTGATAAATATTGTCTGTAAGCCTTTGAGTGTATCTTAGGTGTGAGGAACTAGGGGTCTTTAATGTTTAATTGAGTCTTTAGCTCGAGCCTTCATGTTAAATTCTTGGAGATTGTGTGAAACCGTGCAAATCTAGGCCTCCATTGATGCACACCTTCTAGTTGAAGGAATATTTTAGCTATTTCAAGAAGCATTCTATCATTTATTTTTCCAATTTTTGTGAAGGTTCTCAAAGATTTGGAAAAATCAAGTTTATCCTACTTAATCTCCCACCAAAAATTATTCAAAACAATGAATCCTACCTGAACTACCCATTTTTCCCCGTATGTCCACAAATGAATAAATTCTACTTCTAAAAATGCAAAAGAAATCAAGATTCCATAATGTCTTTAGTAACCTTGACCTTGTTTAGAAAATATCACCATTCTTTAGAAGTGACAACTCGTGAGATTTAAATTGTGGTGCATTGATCATATTTTCTCAAGGCTTCCTTTCAAATTTGGTGATTTTGGAATCTATGGATGGAGTTAGGAGAAAAAAACATTTCTGAAATATAATTTCCATCCCTACATGATGGTGAAGTAATATTGTTCACAACACTTTGGCACATTAGGTATGCATACATTTTTTCTCAGAACACATGGAGTAACAAATCAAAAATATGATTTTTAGGGATCAAATGAAAGAATAAAGACATTAGTCCCCCACCATTAGATTCAAAATTCCATTTACATTCAGGATCATATAAACGTTTTCTGAAAAAAGTCCATCGGAAGCTCAAGTTATCATCGTCACAAGTTGTCCTCTTGGAGTGAGTTCGGGAGTTAGCCAAATTTTGGGAGGACAGGTGTTAGCTCCAGGATCTTGAAGGGATTTCATGTCCCTAAAGTCCCTAAGGTTCAGATAAATCAACCTTTGAAAAATGTTCCTAGCCCCCATGTGACCTCTAGAACCCATATGACCATCAGGATTGATTCGGTTCAGCCCTGTGCAATTTGGAGATAAAATTCCCTGCCGTTAGATCTCCGCCACGTGTTAGATCCATGATCATCATGGAATTTTATTTAACTCTTAGGTTAGGGATATCAAACCTTGAAAAATTCACCTAGCCCTCTAAAGGATATTTTTTGTCACCAATGTGACCCGCTTCCATCCCACAAATGTTGATTTTCTAGCTCTCACTCCTCATCATCATATCGATGCCACGTGTTGCCTTCTTGCTCACCATGGAAATTGATTTCCCTCATGTCCCTTTGAGGTGAGGGATTTTAGGGACATAAAAATTCACCCAGCCCCTTTTGTGCATTTTTTAAATAATTTAAATCTGGCACTTAGCCGTTATTTCCCCCCATTTCTTCTTCACAGTTCACCCTATCATTGCTCTACAACCGGTCCACCATTACTTACTCACACCTAAATACCATTGTTTATCCAAAATAGCTCCACCATGGAAAAAAACCACTCAAATCCATGAAAATACATAGGTCTTGGGGGAAGGATTGATCAAAAGTGTTGAAGAAACGAAGAATGAGGAGAAAATGAAGATTTTTGCCAAATAAGTATGAAGTCACCCAATAAAAATATTCATATCTTGCAAGATACAAGTCAAATTAAGGTGCCATATTTTGAAGACTTCCAAAATTTTCAAGACAATCAAGATGCAACAAACAAGAGGTAAAATGGTTGCCTAAAACATTTGTTCCAACAAAATCCCCACTTCGTGCACCAACTCACATTTGTCGATTTCCCATCAATCCGAAATGGAAACAAGCTAAAAACTTGCACATAGACTCCAAATGAAAAAAGTATTGCGATGGAGTTGTTTTCATTGCAAACAGAGATGAAAACTAGACCTGTAAATTTTGAGCTACATTAATGGCTTCTATGGCAGCTCGAAAGGCCTGAAACCACTGCTAGACAAAAATTTTAAATTTTATTTCCAAGCATTCTAGTGGGTGAAATCAAGTGAAATTTAGAAGACATGACCACAATGATGAGATGAGTCTAAAAATTATGTTCCGTCGTAAACCGAGATATGGAATTTCACTTTCTAAAAATAGTAAGTTTTCCTATACATATTCGCTATGTTTGGAAAGTCGTCATCAAAAGTGGCTAAGGTAAAGGCAATGTGCATTGAAGATAACCAAGAAGTGGGAATGATTATCTGAAGTAGAAAACAATGAAAATGACCACTTACTAAAAATAGTAAGTTACCTATATGGGTGCTTATTAAAAATAGTAAGTCAACCCAAGAAGTGGTGTTGGGCCTCAGAATATTGGCTAAGTACAAGAAGGCATGTGGGCACGCAGGGATTATATTAAGAAGGGCACGCAAGGTGAAGGCGTGCAGGGAAGGGTTCTAGCATGGTTTAGCAAAACACATGACATGTGCATGTAAGACAAGATGGGTTTTGGGACTTAGCCATATTTGGCATTCCAGGAAGTACACGAGAAAAGTGTGAACCATCTAGCATGCAGAGTGGATAAGGTGCCAACCTAGCAGCTGTATGGTCAAGAATGGAATATTCCATGCATGCAATGGAAGGATCCATAAATACATCATTGCAAAGAGTGGAGAGATCAGATCAAAGGAAGCATGCTCCATTGAGGACCACATGGACACTTGGCAACCGATTTGTTACCTCAGAAGGCATGGTGTCTTGATACTAAAGATATATATATATATATATATATATATATATATATATAGATGCTTGGGTAGAAGAAGATATAGAGACACACACCAAGAGTGACATCATAAAGTACTGGAAAGGAAAATATTTGGAGGAATAATGAAGGATCCTTTGGGTTGGGATTAGGAGAACTGTATTTAGTTATGGCATATTTAGAGGGATGGTTCAAGAACTAGTTTTGTAATGTGGAAAGCATAGCTTAGGGTCCTAATGCATGACTTTGATCTACATTGTTATGTTGGTCTATTATGGCCTTAATGAATGTAATGTGGTTATTGAACTTGTTAACATGAATATAAGGTTCTGTTCTAAAGAATATATGTTGTTCATGAGCATAAACCCTAGTGCAATTCCTTTGTGCTATGAATTAGTTTTGTATTTTGTTTGATACTTCTCTTTTGTTATCTGAATGGATGCATTGATGTGATAACTCATCCTAATCTCTTAGAATGAACACATGGTTATTTTATTTCCTACATCTAAATATGTCATTAAGGATGTATTCTCACAAGACTCATATAAAGGAGGGGCTTGATGCCCACGCATGCCTTGGTTGAGCACCTTGAGCCTCGCTAGGTGATAGGTCAGTGCACATGGGATTAGATTATTATTCTATGGGTACCAAAATGACTACATCTTGGTTCCATTGTCGGGACCTCTTTTTGAAGTTGTTGTGAGAAATGGCATACATCTTGGTCCCTGTGATGCGTGATGACCAAATGTCTAACCTTGGAAAGTATTGAAGTATGTTTCAAGAGCATAGAAGACAAGTTTTCTCAAAGATCCAAAGACTGGACATGCTTTTGATACACGTAGATGGGTAGAAGAGAACCTATACCATGAGTTGTATGAGATGTGATTCTATTTTTTTCTTATAGAACTATATGGATGGATTTCAACATATGCATCTAGATCAAGCTGGTACTATAGACCATGTGTATGGACCTAGGATGATTACCAAAGGTTGTAGGATGTAGATCTAACTTGGACGTGTGTTGTTGATCACTGGTGGAAAGGATTCATGAATAATTATACTTTGGAATATGCCATTTCTATGTAATCTTGCCCATAATTTTTTGAGTTTGACTTTCTGAGGGATCCCAAAGGATAATTTCTACATGTTATCCCCCTAGATATGAATATCTTGATCATTACCCTAAGTTTAGAGGAATTTACCATGGATGACTAAGCTTTTCTAAGAACTAGGTGAGGAAGCTAGGGTGGAGGAAGATGGTTGACATTGTGGCTGAAAAGGAAAGGGAGAAGAGACAACTCAAGTATTGAAAAGATCACAAAAGGGATATGACTAAACAATGTGAGGATGCAAGTGTGATGGATCTATGGAGGAAGACATTGCATGGGAAGGAGTTGAGGTTCACGAGAGTATGTGGAATCTAAGCGGTCTATGTTACCTCATCGTGGAAAGTGCAAGAGAGAATCCCCTTCACTTCTTATGAGATTTTTCCACATGGAGAAAGGAGAGCCATTGACATGCATCTGGATCCACCTAGCAACAAACCCTTGGTGCTTGGTTTTCCATATCAAGGGAGAAGTATTGTTAACCCAATTGGTATCGTGGGAGTAACCAATTTGTGCCTAGGAGATATAATTTCTCATTCAAAACATCCATGATTATGCAAACCATTCTGGTATTTGGAGGAATTTTTGGACAAGGTGTAAATACGCAATGTTTGGGTACCATATCTCTGGAAGTAGCACATGACACACAAATGACAATGGGAAATAATCACAAACCATCAACATGCAGTTTAGTGGGATGTTGGTAACACTAGGTGTGACCACTTCAGGCCATTTACTGGCTACAAGAGGTGGATAGGTTGGTATAGTAGCTAGAGGACTTGGTGGACCTAATAGATCCATAAGATCTAGTGGGTAAGGAGGAACAAAATCTGGTGGATCAAGTGGATCTAGTTGAGGAGGAAACATCGAAGGGAACTAAGGCTCTTGATTAGGAGGACAAGGGCTATAGCCACCTCCACAAGTATTCTTTGAGATGTCTTTATATTTTCTACACTACAGGGGTATTGAATATGCTGCAGAGCTTGTGTACAAGTGATAATTACTATGGCGCATGAAATGGATCATTACCCTAGAGTGGAAGGAAAGTCGGGCTTGCAATGAAATTGCAAGGGAATGCGCATAGTTGGCATCGGAAGTATGACCCCATCAAATGATGGTAGAATACACTACATTGAATAACACCTTCCTAACGAGTTCCACATCTCGTGAATTTGAGAAGAAGAGCATCATCGCTATGAAGGAGATCCAACAAGAAATGGTAGAGAGTGTGTGAGAGTACAATATGCGGTTTAAGACTATCTTGTCAAAATATCCTATGACATTCACCATTCTTAACATGCTCAATGGTTTTTTGGAGGATTGTTAACACCGTTTAGAAGGGCATTGTCACACAAGAATTTCATGGACTCACACAAGGTCTTGGAAGATACCTTACATGTCGAGGTTGTTGGGAGCGTTGATTCTGGCGTTAGCCCTTTTCTGGAGGCTCAAATTGTTGCAATGGTCAAGTAGTTGGAGAAAATATATACAAACTCAGTGCATGAGGTTCGTAGTGGGGTTTGATGTATATACTGTGAAGTAGAAGGGCATGCAAAGGATAGTTACACTCAAAATATGGTACGCACAATGATGATAGACTGTGATATTTTCCATGGGGATCATGATGCAAATAGATGTCCTCTACTACAATGCACAATCTATAAGAATGTTTCTTTCTATTGCAAGATTTGTACCTCTACAACCCATGATACTAAGGATTGCAGAATGATTGACCAGATTCATGATGCTATTGATCTTGGTGTGTGCTAGAATAGTCTTGCAAGTAGTTCCAAGGATGATGATCGTCACTATGAAGATCACGCAGATGAAGAAGCATGTGGAAGAGGTTTCTATGGAGGATTTAATGGTATTAGTAACCACGATGGAGGAAGAAGTGAGTTCCCATGAGGAACCTATTATAATTATGGATTGACAGAGCATTATAAGTGTGAGTATTGTAGTTCTCACGGTGCAGAAAAAACATAAGTATGAGGAGCTCCCGAGTTTTTGAACACATGAACCAATAACACAAGAAAGAAAAAGGTGCTAGGATAGTGAGTATAAAAAAGGCCAACCCTTATTAGATGCCAAGAGTAATGTGTGAGTCAGGATTATAACTTGTACTAGTGATGACATAGGCAAAGACCACACGCACAAGGGAGATGCCAAGATAGAAACTTGTTATTAGGGAAGAAGTGGTACATGGGAAGTGTTGGTGCTCAGAATTGTCTCGCCCCATATGTTCCCTTGAAAATTTATTTATTTACAACCTCTGTCATTCTATCCTTCCCCATGTTGTGCTTGGCTGGTCTTTGTTGCCATTTTTAGTCTACCTTTGGGTCAAAGATCATGTATGGGTCCATATTTGTCTCCTAGTTTCTTTGTTCCTCTGGAAAGGTCTGTATTTTGAGTTCCCCGAGCTCTGTCCTTTTAAAAAAACATGTGTTTTCCCATTCCCTCTATTACCACAGTCAGAATTTGTGTTCTTGACGTTCTACCTTGAAATACTTGAAGAAGAATGAGTTGATGTGTCCCTAAGGATTGTATTTGAGCCTTGCAACAGTCTAAACTCTCTTTCATTGAAGAAAACTTCATTTTCAGCTCAAATGCTCGTGTTTTTGTATTTTACGGTTTGATGGGTGTTTTCTCTTGGTCAAATTTACATCCTTGCATCTACAAGGGATGTGGCACCTTTTGGTTGGATGCGGCTCAGCTAAATACTTCAAAAATTCTATAAAAGCCTCAACTCATAAATATGTCCACGTGGGTGAACGACGCTCGTTTGAGAATCAAATTTTTGGTCTAGCTTTGAAATAGCGCCGGAGGACACATGGAGGCTTGGTGAGATGGGGACATGTGGAGGCCTCTGCTTGCTTTGCATTTTACTTAGAATTTTCAATGGCCAAAAGGAGACTACCTCGAGCATGACACATGGTGCCTTCCGTTGGGTTTTAAGCATTCGAAAAATATTGCTAGAACAGAATAGGTGGCGAGCCCACGCTCATTCAAGGTATAAATTTTTGAGACCACTCAAGGTGTGTCGTGGTGACACATGGTAGTTTTAAAATTCAAAGAGGTGGGGAGGCGGACCATCGGGGTAACTTGGAAATTTTGCCTCTTGTATTCAAATGACTCAAAGTATCAAACTAACCCGCAAGCCCGAGGGTAAAAAGTCAAAATTCATTTGAGAAGTCAATAGCAGAGGTGTGGGATGGCAGAGGAAAAGTGAAAATTTTTCCCTTTGAGGGAAAAGGGAGTTAAAGGCATAAAGGGACCCGGGGTTCCACTAGGACCCACTTTAGAAACTTGAAGCGGAAGGGTGGAGCCATGCGGAGGAAAAATGAAATTTTTCCTTTTTTCCAGAAAGATGAAAAATGTGTAAAATTGAGTCATGACTCCGTATCTAGTCATATTGCGCCACATGTCAAGCCCAAATCTCATCGGTGGAGCGGTGGAGGAAATCAAGAAATTGTGCAAATTTTCCAAAAGTAGTAAAAAGGTAAAAAGACGTCCCGAGGCCCGGATCTGCCACGTGGAGGGCTCAAATTTGAAGTTGAGGAATAGATCAATGGTAGCTATGCATTTCACCAGTTTTGGCCATTTAAGCTCTAAGAAGTTTGGAGATGCATTTTTACATCAATCTTCATCAAATGTTTTGCTAATTCATGTTGTTTTGGCCTGTAGGGTCCAGATTAATCAATTTGGGGGTTCAATTTGTGAATCCAAGGCATTTTTCAAATAAATTTTTACTTTGGTTTGTGAAAAATGTGAATTACCGATCCAAAGTTACAGAGTAAAAATTGGGAAGGGAAAAGTTGAAATGATGAAATGAAAGGGATCTACATGTGTGGGAAATGAAAAATGTGCTTCCACTTTGAAGAATGATGAAAGTTTTGTAATGATTCACCTTTTGAAAGAACAACTGAAACTTTTTGTGAGTTTGTTAAATGTCATTTTCTAGAAATATTGCAAAGCAAAGGTGCTTTGAATATTCCACTTTTGGAGGGAAGATTTGAGGGGAAAAGTGAGTGAGTGAGTGAAAGTTATATATTGCATGAATTTTTCATGCAAATGGTTGGAGAAACTTAGAATTTTCACAGGAAAATCTAGGAAGAATCCCATTCTTTGAGAAACCACCTGAGAACCATTTTAATTCCTTTTTTACATCAAATTTGTATCATGTTAGGTTGGTTACGAGATGTATAGCCACTAACAAGCTCTGAGATTGTTCTTGTAACATTCCCCTACTGATAATTTTGGTCATTTCTAGATTATTTTGTGCTATCTCTGGGAAAAATTTGCATACGCTTATATTTCAGAATGCTTTCAATTTGTGTTTCTTGCTCCTATTGCAATATGGTGTTTAGAGTTTCTTTCATCATGCAGGTCTCATTCTTGTGATAGCTTAGTGGTATTTGTAATCCCAAGATCAGAAGAGCTTTCATCTGATAAAGGGATAAACAAATTTAAATTCACTCTTCCTTCCTTGATACAAAGATTGTTTGTAAACCTATGGGTGCACCTTAGGTATGATAAAATAGAAATTTCTAAATGCTTAATTGATTCATCTAGCTCAAGATTTTGTGATAGACCATCAGAGATTGTGTGGAAGAGTGTAGATCTGGGCTTCCATTTGGTGCACATATCCTAGTTGAAGGAATACCTTAACCTCTTTGAAGCATTTTGTTGTTTGGGTTTTGTTTTTCAAGTTTTGCAAAGGTCCTCAAAGAAGTTGGCAAATTCTAGTTAGTCTTGTCTAAAAATCTCCCACCCCAAAATTCATTTAAATCACCTAATCCCACCTATACTACCCCTGTGTTGCATTGTGTGTCAACAAGAGAATATAATCCATTTACAAAAATGCACAAAGCAGTCAGGATCACACCATGTCTCAAGTAGCTTCAACCTTGTCTTGAAAGCATTTCCATCATTTAGTAGTGACAACTCTGTTGAGTTTGAATAATGGGAAATTGATCATGTTTTCTCAAGGCCATCTCCATACAATCTGCATAATACAAGGATATCTTCACCCCCTTCATAAAACAGAGGCTACAATACAGGTTCTCTTACCTTGGTTGAGAGGCACAACCTAAAATAGTGAGGATAAGATCAAATCCTTTCAAGGTGCTACCCACTTCTTCAAATCCTGAGTGCTAATAAGTTAGATAAATTGCTTCCCTAGCTACAAAACGACATATAAATCATTTATCTACCTCTGAGTGTCTTGTAAAATTCATGATGTTGCTCAAGTTGTGAAGGATATTAAATTTGGGTACCAACAAAAAGTATCTAGATCCTAGTCATCAAAAGGAAGTGTAACAAGATACTATGGATGTGATTTAGAATTTGTAAGGGGAGATCCAATGTCTCAAGGAGTAGTCAAAGTAGTTGGAGTAAAAGAGGAATGTTGAGGCTCAAGGAGGACTGAATGAAGTCAAGTATGTGGATGTTAAGAAAAGAAAATATTATTCCCCGCTAGGAGAATTTCTGTGGGAGAAGGTACCACGTGCCGAGCAGAGTGCGAAAGAAAGGTTTTACATGTAAACCTTCCTCCTCATAGCCTTGGATATGATAAGATATTACATTGAAATTAGTTGTTTATGGGTGGCTTATAAGTAATATCCTCATCCACATCGGATTGAGGTCAATGTTCTTACCTTGAATGCTTAACATCAAATGGGAAGAGCTGCATTACAACCATCTTCGAATGTGTTGTATATGGAAAACAAGATAAAGGAAATTCCCATTGGAGTCTTGAAGGATGTGGTTATCACTATTCAAGGGGCCAAGTTCACTGGGACTTTGAAGTCTTGGCACTCGCCGAGGTGGATAATTTCCTAGCATTACTTGGGCACCCTTGGTGTTATAAGAAAAATGTCAACCTGTAATTTAACAAGGGGTATATCAGCTTTAAGAACAAGGAATAAAGGGTGATTATACCTTTAACCAATGGGAAATAAGTACCCTATATCAAGACCTTAGGAGAGAAAGTCCTCAATAGAATCTATGTGCGCTCCATCAAAGATCCTGAGATAATTCATCCCATAGAGGGAGTTATCCAGTTTGACGATGCTCATTCCTTGAGTGATACCACTAGCATGGCATGTGAAAATTGAGTGCATTGGACTTATAAGTTGATTGGGTGATAGTTGAGAGGATCTATAGCAAGGGTAATAAAGGTGTGCTCACTCAAGTGCCTGAGAGGGAAGAATTTTCTGAGTTACTATGGAGGAGAATATTGTGAAATTTTCTTACGATAAATGGATGCTCAAAGGAAGAATGAGGATGAGAGAAGGGGAATGATTATTTATAAACTTCTCATAACTACATCGCACTGGTGGGATACTCATCAAGAGAGCCTCCTTGAATAGCATGAGGTAAGAGTTACATTTTTGTTAAGGTTCTCCAAGAGAACTGTCATCCAAGACTACCATGGTAAAGAGACTCGCCTCACTTCATGTCCAAGCACGTGAAAAGGCCTAGATGGGAAGTGAAAAAGTGTTAACACCTTCATTATGGGTGCATAAGTTGTATTCCACCTTACAAGGTTATGTGCGTGCATGGTATATTCATTCGAGATGCGCCATCAAATAGGTAATTGGCAAGAGTTGGCGGCTGATCTCATTCAATATTTCAAGTATAGGAGTACAAATCCATTAGTGGATAAGGTGTTACAAGTAATCAAGTACCTTATAATGGGAGATAGCGCTATGATAGAAGATAGAATACAGGAGCTACTAGGAGAACCTAGTTTAGAGACAAGTTTTGATGAAGAGGAATCAGAGAAAGTACAGCTTGAGCACACATGCATAGAAAAGGAAAAAGGAAAAATGGTCTATGTAGTAGATGGTGAGGAAATGGAAAGTTTGGATGTTAACCATTCTAAAGGTATGTGCGAAGTCATAGATAGCACTGATGAGCAAGCACATGCCTACCATGAGCCCTTGAAAACAAATAAGGTTAACATTAGGACAAAGACATAACCTAAGGAAGCTATCATTAGGGACTATTGGTCGAAAAATAAGTTTCAAAGGTCATTGATCTATTGCACGAGTTCCAGGATTTTTCCCTCATGGGTACCATGAACTCAAAGGCATCCACCATTCCTTGGGGAGATGAATATCAAGTTGAAGGAAGGTGTGTGCCTAATTCAGAAGAGGCCTTATCAGATGAATCCAAATTTTCACGTACGGGTCAAGGAAGAAATAGACAAGATGATAACATCTAGTATTAGTGAGGTTGTGGAGGAATCGAATGGATAAACCCAATGGTCATCAATAACAAGAAGGATGGAAGAATAAGGATCTATGTTGACTACAAGGACCTGAATGCAGTATGTGTCATTGATACTTTCCTAACCCCCTTTACTGAAGAAATTATAGAGGGAGTTGCCAAGCATGAGGTCTACTCTTTCATGGATGGATTATTAGGGTATCACCAAGTTAGGATTGCAAAGGAAGACCGAAGAAAGACAACTTTCACCACTAAATGGGGAAGTTTTCCTACATGGTTGTGCCTTTTGGATTGAAGAATGCACCTGTTGTGTTCTCACGCATCGTGGTACAAGTATTTCAAGACTTCATCCATAAATTTCTTCAAGTTTACCTGGATGACTGGACTATGTATGGGCTGGTAAAAGACCATTGTGACCATTTGAGGCTGGTGTTTTAGATATATTGGCAATTGAGGATATCGCTCAACATTAAGAAATGTGTCTTTACTACTCTAGTTGGAACCTTGTTAGGACATATTATATGTAAAGAAGGCTTACTAGTGGATCCTGCCAGAGTTGTAGTTATTATGGGATTGGGGGAGCCTACTAGTCAAAGCACAGTGCGCAGATTCCTTAGACACATGGGGTACTACAGGAAATTCATCAAGGGGTATGCCAAGATCACCATGCCCTTGGAGGAATTACTAAAACACAAGAGTTCCTTTCATTAAGGAGAGGCGCAATAGAAGGAATTTGACACTTTGAAGGATAAAATTATCACTGTGCCTGTACTAGTACAACCTGGTGAGGGGTAGTGTTGATCACCCCTTGTGTTTTGCAAGTAGGAAGTTGACACCAACATAACAAAAGTACACAACTACTGAGCGTGAGGCACTGTCTATGATCTACGCTACGCATAAATTTAGGAAGTATCTGTTGGCAACACCCTTTTATATTATACAAGGACCACATGGCATTGAAGTACTTGGTGAAAAATCCTGTTTTGTAAGGGTACATATGCCGTTGGGTCCTATTATTCTAAGATTTTAAGTTCACGGTGGTTGTAAAACTAGGGAAGATCAATTCAAGTCCTAATGACTTATCAAGGATTGACTCAAATGAGGATGTGCAAAACATTGAGGATAACATGCGGGATTTGAAATTTTTAGGTTGCGTGCGCACCCTCAGACTTGAAATATATTGCAATATTATTGAAAATGGGTGTGGCACCGGATGAGATGAAGGCTCTGGAGAGGAAGAAGTTAGCAATATGTGTCGTGCCCTACATGTTGAGTAGTAGAGATATGTATAAATTAGGACGTGATGAGGTTCAACACTCGATGCATACTTGGAACATGCACATGTTGTAATTTTGTCTAGAGCACATGGTGAGATTGTAGGAGGACACTATGAAGGAAATTATACCGCGTGGAAGATTTAAATGGAAGGGATTTGGTGGGAAACCATCTACCAAGATTGTATTGATTTTTTCAAGGCCTGTGATCATTTCCAGCACCTTGGAAAACCTGGAAAGAGGGATGAAATGCCCTTGTGACCAATAGCCAGCGTTGAACCATTTGAAAAATGGGAAATCAAATTTTTAGAGACAATTTCACTAGTCGCATGAAGGAATGGTTCATATTATATCATTACTTAGACTAATTACCTTACAAGATGGGCAGATGCAACACCTACAAAGGATTGTACCGTCAGAGCTTGTAGCGACAACTGTTATATTTTTATGGGAGAACATAATCAGTAGGTACGATTATCCTGTAAGGTTAACAAGTGAAAGAGGTACACATTTCCTTAATGAAACAGTCAGGATTATGTTAGCAGAATTTATGGTGGCCCATCACAAGACTACCCCTTGTTACCCTTAAGTGAATGGAAATACTGAGGCATTTAACAAAATACTAAGTCACATGTTGACAAAAATTTATGACGTTGGAAGAAAATATTGGGATGACAAAGTATTAACCGCTTCAATGGGCATACACGATAACCTATAAGAGGTTGAACAAGGTCACACCATTTCAATTAATTTTTGGCACAAAATCTATTTTTCTCGTTGAATTCATGTCACCATCGCTATGTATAGCATCCATAGGAAGGTCGATGATGAACAAACGTGGGAAGAGAGGATTTATAAGTTGATGCGCTTAGGCAAAAGGCAATCACTCGCTATATGGAATCAAAAGACAGAAAAGGAAAGACAAAAAGCATGACATGATCATCATATAAAAAATAAGTAGTTTTAGGTTGGGAAGATGGTGTTTTTATATGATTCCAAGTTTCTATGCCATCTGGGGAAGTTGAAATTCCATTGGTTAGGACCTTACATCATCTCGTACATCCTTGATTCAGGTGTTTTCTAGTTATAAGCACTAGATGGGATGAGATTACCAGGTCATTTCAATGGGAGTAGGCTGAAGTCCTATTATAGATAAGTCTTCTTGGTGTTTGTAAATGAAGCAGTATTTCCAGGTATTTTAGGATTTCCCTTTATGCTTTTTCTTTTCTTGTGTTTCCCTTTATTGTTACTTGTTCCTTTCTTTTTGTTCTGTTTTGTGCCTTTTGCACTGGTAACCACATTATTTTCTAAAGTTGTGTATGCACAGAGGACCACACATCTGTTTTAGTGTGGGGTGGAGTAGTGCAAAGTAAAGTATAAGATAGTAGTAAAAGTTGAGTGGCCCAATAGAAGGAACCGCGTAAGATTGAGAAAGCGCATGGGGAAATGGTTGATAATGAATTGTGTTGTCAAGAAGGCTATAACAAATACCACATACGAAGAATGAAGAGTGCAAGAACAACATGAGGTAGGTGAGGGAAAAAATTAAGTAAAGGACAAAAGAAGTTCCTTCGGTGATGTAGATGCACGTGTAAGAGTCTTCGGTTAGATTGGATTTTTACGTGCAAAAAGGTTTTCTCGCAAAGGATTGGATGCATGGGTAAGGGCGCTTAAGGTCAGCCTAGTGGAAAAAGATGGATTTAATGCTAAGTACATTAGCAGTGGTATAACATGTATTACTGGAGAGGAGAAAAAACTATAAATATGAGGTTGGGCAAGTCATTATTTTACCTTGCTATTATGAAGTTGAAGCACTCTTGCGAACTAGGGAATCCAAAGATATTTGTGTGAAGGAAGAAGAATCATAGAGATCTAAGTGTGTGACTAGGGTGGATCTATAAACTAGAGTGGAAGGAGTACATGGGCACGGGAGATTTTTTTTTGAAGTACGCAGCCTTATGGAAGGGTTTCACTAGTTAGGGTTTGATAGCTAGGCACAAAGAGAGAAGGATTTCTTCGTGGAGTTAAGCCTTAGATTTGAGACAAGTAATAGAGAAGAGCAATGAGTTTAAAATTTTAACCCGAAAAGAAGAATGGCACCAAATAATTTTACCATTTCACTAAAGAAACAAAAGGGTAAGGGAAAAGGAAAACAAACCACTGTCATCACTAGCTCCAATGAGGAATTGTATGTAGAAATTTAGTACTTAGATGGAGTATTGTTGGGAAACAAGTGGGTGTCACAATTGAGACAAATAGCAAGTGAGTGATAACAACCATTTCACAAGCACTACATAGAAGGAAATGGCATTGGAGCTGGTTCATCCAAATAACAAGGGGACACCGAATAGAATGCCAATATATAACAATGAGGTGAAAGTAAAGTTGGAAAAGGTAGGGCTATTGCAACTGTATGAGTTGCCTTATTTTGGAAAGCTTGAGTGACTATATCAATGGTTGATGTCGTACATACATGAAGACCACTTCTACTTTGCAAGCCACAAGATGTGCATAACACCTCAGTTGATATCTAAATTCACTAGCCTGAATTGTGAAGGAGAATCCATAGATGATGATTTGAGTGATAAGGAGGCCATCAAGGAAACTGTGGAGGCTTATGACTACAAAAAGGGTTCATGGTACTTTGACATCGCAAAAATTCTAGACCTTGTTATGAGGATGGCCGCATGCTTGGTCACCAATATTAGTGACCAAGAAATATAGAAACAAGTAAACAAGGCATGGTTAAATGTATGTAGTGTTGGTGCTCAATTTGATCTTACCCTGTTTGCTCTAGAAATTTCCCAATCTTCCTGGTTCGTCGTATTTTCTATCTCCCCGAATGGATGCATACAAGTTTTATCTTTACCAGGGTGTTATTGTAAATCCTTCTCTATGGTCGTGGATTACTTTTGAGCCATGAATTATTTGCAAATTCTTTTTCCTTGAAGAAAGATTCAATTCAGGTGTAAATGGTGAAGTTCCCTGCATCTTACTATTCAACGGGCATGTTTTCCCTATCAAAATTTATCTCAACATCTTCAGCTACGTGGTCTCTTTTGATTGGATGAGGCACATCGGGTCTATTTTATAACTTGTAAATTTTTGCTATGTTTGTAAAAAGATCAATTTTTCCCCATGGCTCCATTGAGTTTTGATTGGCCGGTCAAATTTATAAAGGTGGAGTGAATTTATCTTTTTTTCCCCGAAGGTGTATACGTGTTCATTTTTAATTGGTTGCGGCCTGACGAGTCCTTTTGGTAAAATTTGCCACTTTGGTCACATTTGTAAAAAATACCAAATTAGCCCCGCAACCCCGATAGTCTCTGATTGGCTATTCAACAAATATGAAGCAGCAGGGAAAAATTCTTACTTTGACCCCAAATATGGACACGTGGTAGTGTTTCAAGTTACAAGTAGGTTGGAAAAGCATTTTGAAGTATTTTGCCTCTTTGTACGAGGAAGAAAAGTCATGAAATAACCCGCAACTCCACTGGGCCCACATCAAAAGATAAAAGCGGGAAGCGGGTCACCGGAGGAAAATTAGAAAGTTTGCCTTTTTTAAAAAAGGGTAAAATTGCATAAAAGAGCCACAACTCCACCAAAGGCCCAGATTAAGCCACATGTCGAGCCCGTATTTCAAAGGCGAGAGGGGTGGGGAAAAATGTGAAAATTACACATTTTCTCCAAAAGTCATAAAATGCAAAAGGCACCCCTAGGCCCATTTTGGCTCTAATCTTCCATGTGGACGGCTCTAATTTAAGGTTGTGAAAGGGTAGAATCAATGGTTATGGTGTGATGCATCTGGTTTTATCACCATTAACGCCCCACAAATTTTGGGGATGTAAATATGCATCGTCTTTCATGGTGAATCTGAATGATTTCTTGTCATTTCTATCAGCAAAGTGCAATTGAAGTGTTGTGGAGCTCAAATTTTTGAATATGAGGAAGTGCAAGAGTTGATATTTTGAAACAGAGTTACTTGGGAACCTGTAGAAAATGAATTTCCAGATCCAGTAGAGAAAATTGCAGAGGAAAGAATGAGGAGAAGGAAGCTATAGGTGCAAAGGATGAAAAATGTGTTGCCAAAGGAGATGACTGGATGCCCCAGTTAAAACAATGATGGAAATATCTGAAATGATTCACCTTTTGAACACTTAGCAAATTTTTGTTGTAAATCTGTTAAACATCACTTTCTGGAAATCATGATCAAATAAGTAACAAACAAAGGTTCCTCGAATATTCTTTTCTTTCTTGGGGAAAGCTTGATGTAAATTGAGTGTTATAAAAGAATTCTTTAGTCATGCAATACGAGAAAATTTTATAAATACCATCTTACCGAGAGACCATCTGAGAAACCTATTAATCTCTTATGTTTTATATTTGATCATGTCAAGTTGGTTGCAGTGTATAGCCATTAACAAGATTTGAGATTTTTCAAGAATCCTTCCCCATTGATGAATCTAATCAACTTCAAATTAATCTATGTTAATCTTGGGAAAATTTGTGTCACTTTATTTTAGAATGTCTCAGAAATATTATTTCTTGTTCCTATTGCAATCTTGTGTTAAAATCCTCTCGAATCACACAGATCTCATCCCTGTGATAATTTAGTGGAATTTGCAATTTCATTATGAGAAGAGCCTTCATCTTGTAATGAGATAAACAATTTAAAATCACTTTACTATCATTTTGTTGATAAATATTGTTTGTAAGCCTTTGAGTGTATCTTAGGCATGAGGAACCAGGGGTCTTTAATGTTTAATTGAGTCTTTAGCTTGAGCCTTTGTGTTAAATTCTTGGATATTGTGTGAAACCGTGCAAATTTGGGCCTCCATTGATGCACACCTTCTGGTTGAAGGAATATTTTAGCTATTCTAAAGCATTCTATCATTTAGTTTTCTAATTTTTGTGAAGGTTCTCAAAGATCTGGCAAAATCAAGTTTATCCTGCTTAATCTCCCACAAAAATTATTCAAAACAATGAATCCTACCTGAACTACCCCTATTTTCCCTATATGTCCACAAATGAATAAATTCTACTACCAAAATATGTAGAAGTAATCAAGATTCCATAATGTCTTTAGTAACCTTAACCTTGTTTAGAAAATATCACCATTCTTAGAAGTGGCAATTTGTGAGAGTTAAATTTTGGTGCATTGATCATATTTTCTCAAGGTTTCCTTTCAAATTTGTGAAAAGAAGGATATCTTCATTCTCCTTCACCAATAGAGGTTACAAAATGGGTCCTCCCACCCTAGTTGAAAGGCACAACCTAAAGTAGTGAGGATAGATCAAATCGTTTTGAAGGTGTTATCCATTTCTCCAACATTTGAGTGATAAAGAGCCAGCTGAATCACCTCCTTGGCTACAAAATGACATACATGATGATTTATCTATCTCTAGGCTTCTTGTTAAATTTGTGATGTTTCTCATCTTGTAAAGGAGAATCAATTTGGATACCAACACCATATTGGCGCCATTGCAGGATTATTTTAACTCTGAGACCTATTTTTGTAGCAACTACACCCAAATTGGCACCGTTATTGGGGATTTATTTATACGGAAACAACACTTGATTAGCGATGTTGCTAGGGATTTATTTGTGTAGAAACAACACCTGATTGGCACCATTTATAGGGATTTATTTGTGTGGAAACAATACCTGATTGGCACCATTGCGGGGATTTATTTGTGTGGAAACAACACCTGATTGACGTCATTACTGGGGATTATTTGAACTCTAGGACCTATTTGTGTGAAAAACACTAAATTGACACCGTTTCCAGGGACTTGTTAGCATTTCTGGGGATTATTTGAACTTCGGGACCCATTTGTGTGGTAACACTTGAATGGAACCGTTCTAGGGATTATTTGTACTCCAGGACCTATTTGTGCGGAAACAACACTAGATTGGCGCTGTTGCTAGCGATCTTAAAATGCATTCTTATATTTGGCCCTGTAATGTTTCTTACATGATCTAAGTGCAAATACATTATTTAAACATCATCCTTTGTTGAGATCTATAAGATTTGTGAAGTTACAAGTTATGCATGCAATATTTCTAGTTTATGTTGGTTTTTGCACTAAGTTTACATCATCAATGTTAAATATGGGTAAAGGAAGGTCATATCTGTGAAGCTTTGCATGAATTTAGTGTTGACATGCATTTGCACAACTAAGGTGAAAATCCTTAGTGGCAACTCCATGTTGAATTATTTTTTTATAAATGTCAGTGTCTTAACCTCTGTCAATTGAAATTTATCACTAATATTTGCAAATGGAAGGAAGAAGATATTTCTTCATTAAAGACCTTGCTAGAAGGTTGTTTCCAGAATTGGGAAAGATAAATTCTGAAGGAAGAAGAATATGGAAAGTTGTTGGAGATTAGAAATAAAGAAAAGAGTTATCAATTGTGGAAACTAATCATCATGTCATTGAAGATTGCCATACTTCCTCAAGTGCTTCTGAATCAGGTAGTCTTTTTGTAGATAATAATTCTCCATATGGAGAGGGGCCTTCATTTGTATTTGAAAATTTTGTGTCTCATTCTGTCCCTGTGTTTTCTAAAGATGATAGGATCTTCCAAGAAATAGAGTTTTTAGAGAAAATTCATTATGAGAATTACATTCCTATTCCCCACAGACCCCTCACTCCTCATCATTTTGTTTCTCTTATAAGATCACCTACCCAAAACAATATGGCCCAGCCCCCACCCAGACCATTATTTTTGTGAACACTTTTGGTCCTATAGATTTCAGAGGTATGGCTGGATATCCAAATGTTGTGCCCCAAGATGTTAGAAATAGACTGCCTAAATTTCAAGGAAATAATGTTATTACTGGTGATCAACACTTAAATTTTTTTGTCAATATGATGGAAGACTTTGAGATTGAATTTGAGGATGTGTATATAAAATTGTTTATTCATACTCTTGAGGAGGATGTTTGTGATCGTATAAATCTTTTCCGAGATAACTCAATAGATTCATGGAAAGAAATGAAAAATGATTTTATATTGTCGTATGGGGATAAGACAGATCCCAAGTTTCTTTTGTCTTAATTTGAAAATATTAAGAAGAATCGTAATGAGTCTGTTCATGACTTCAATACTCGGTTCAATAAGACCTTGAATAGGCTACCTGTAATCTTGAGGCCAAGTGATGTTTCTTGTCTGATAAAATACTCTGATGTTTTTGATAAGAAGGTTTCCTATTATTTGAGGGATAAGAACCCAACAAGATTGAGGCAAGCCTTCACCATGGAAGTTTAGATAGAAAAAAACATTAAAGAAATTGGTAAACCTCATAAGAGAGAAGGCATCAAGTTGATCAATCTAGAGAAGCCTCAATCAAGTAAGTCTATGGATCTAGAAGAGGTTGTAAAAACTTTGGTTGGAGCTATTAAGGAAATATCCTATAAACTGGCCAGAGTAGAGAAGGGGATTGGATAAGGTTCCCAAGGTTAGCACAAGCCACAAGGTCAAGAAATATTTACAAATCATCCTAGGGGTGATCATAGATTTGATGATAGAGGCAAAGGACCCATGGGGTTGGGAAATAGATAGCCCCAAGCCCGTGAAAATAGAATTATGCCTAATCCTTTGACTATCAGAGTTGCTGCTGTGGAAGAAGCCAATGAAATTGAGTGATATGACATATTTTTCTTACCACATGCCCCATGTGATGAAGACAAAGAAGTTGAGTAACCTGATGATGACATTGATGATGATGCATGCACGATGGATTTCTCTACAAGTTCACAGTAGGGAGCAACCTCAACTGAGTTGATGAGTGCCAGAACTGTTGAAAAATTATGGGATTGCATTCACCGGTATTGCCTCTTCCTCCCATTAATGCTTTTGAGATTGATATGGTACAAGCTTTTGAGTTGCCTAATAATTATTTTGAGTACTTAAGGGAATTAATGATTAAGAAGTATGATGGAGGAATTCCTTCATAAGAGGATAGACAGTTGTTAATGAATGCAGTAGTTGGCCATGAAAAAGAATATAATACCAGGAGAAAAGTTGTCAAAGGGGTAGGGCCTCAGGCTAAACCAAAAATTCCAGTGCTTACCAATATCCCTAAGGAAACCCCTAATAAAGATGCATCTGGAAAAGGCATTGTCACCCCAAATAAATTTTTTTCCTCCCCATGATCAAACCATGAAAAATCCCGTGCCATCAAATGAATTTGTAAACCTTCCTCCTAACACTTCCTTACCCAAATATGTTCCTTGTGACATAGCCCAAATATTGATTCAGATCAAGATTTATTTTCCTATTGTTGAATTGCTTAGAATCCTGAACATAGGAATAGATCATTCAAATATTTGGGATTTAAAGAAGAAAAGGTCACCCAGGGTGAAAATGTAAACAATGTAGAGGTTCCTCTTGCCATTGTAGAATTAGAAAAACCACAAGCATTGGAGGAATTGGGTGAACCACCTAAGGTTTATTTGGGAAACTTTCTGGTTGAGTCTCAGCTGAAGGTGGATCCATTTTTCACTACTATGATTATTAAGGATAAGCTATTACATAATTGTATGTTTGATTCAGGAGCCTCATGTAATGTAATGCCTCTTGAGGTCATGAATGAGTTGGATATCAAAGTAACAACAGCTTATGGGAAATGTACTGCCATGGATTCAAGAGAGGTTCCAGTAGTTGGATGTGTCAAAGGCTTAGTAGTGTAATTGGTAGTGTATCTAGGAAAGTACTTAACTTTGAATGTAGTAATTGTGGATTGTCCTGCTAAATGGGGAATGTTATTATCCAAAAAGTGGGTAGCTAGTGTGGGTGGAAGTGTGTAAATGGACATGTCTTATGCCACCATACCAATTGAGGGAAGCCTTGTGAAGTTACTTGGTGAAAAGAAAATGTTATATCTCATTGAGGACCCCAACAATGCTTCTTATGAAGTATTGCACACAAACATTGATGTTGATAACTCTGTGAGCTATGTTGTTTTCAAGGAGTATGAAATTGATCAATGCAGATATCCTGAGCAAATTGATTTTCCTGGGAATTTGATGTTTGATGCAGCCTCAAGAGATGTTTAAAAACTTGACATAGACACACAAGATAAGCCCTGAAAAATGTGGTTAGATAGCATCTTGGATGGAGAAGAGAAATAATCATATGACTAGTTAAAGATGTATCGAAGCTGCTTAGCATGGTCATATCCATAATCAAAGGCACTTGAAAATTTTCCTTGATTTTTTCTCTCGAATCGGGGCACGCATCATTGTAAAGTGTACAATCTTTTGGTTTTGTGTTGCTTTCATGTTTTTCTATTTTAGTGTTTCCTAGTCCCTGATGACCATTTTTTATTGGTTTCTTAGTTCGTCTTGGGGGAGTCGATTATTATCTTTCAGCTCTGCAAGCTTATTCTTTGAATCTGTTTCCCAATGGATTTTTGGCACATGGTCTGCTCTATTGTTCTTGTAGCACTCACAGGGAGTGCCCATCCCTAAGTCGAGCCGATGTTAGTGCTCAATTTGATCTCGACCCATTTGCTCTAGAAATTTCCCAATATGTCTGGTTTGTCATATTTTCTATCTCCCTGAAAGGATGTCTACAAGTTTTATCTTTACCAGGGTGTTATTGTAAATCCTTCTCTATGGTCGTGGATTGCTATCGGGCCATGAATTATTTACAAATTATTTTTCCTTGAATAAAGATTCAATTATGCCACAAATGGTGAAGTTCCCCTGCATCTTACTATTCAATGGGCATGTTTTCCCTGTCAAAATTTATCTCAGCATCTTCAGCTACGTGGTCTCTTTTGATTGGATGAGGCACATTGGGTCTATTTTATAACTTGTAACTTTTTGTTATGTTTACAAAAAGATCAATTTGGCCTCATGGTCCTATTGAGTTCTGATTGGTCGGTCAAATTTATAAAGGTGGATGCCCCAAAGGTGTATATGTGTTCATTTCTAATTGGTTACAACATGATGGGTCTTTTTGGTGAAATTTATCACTTTGGTCACATTTGTAAAAAATACCAAATTAGCCCTACAGCCCCGATAGTCTATGATTGACTATTCAACAAATATGAAGTGGGAAGGAAAAATTCTTCCTTGGACCCCAAAGATGGACACGTGGTAGTTTTTCAAGCAATTCTGGCGGGTCGGTGAATTTTTTTGAAGTTTTTTGCCTCTTTGTACGAGGGAGAAAAGTCATGAAATAACCCACAACTCTGGGCCCACATAAAAAGATAAAAGTGGGAAGCGGGTCACCGGAGGAAAATTGGAAAGTTTTCCTTTTTGTAAAAAGGGTAAAATTACGAAATGAGTCATGACTCCACCAAAGGCCCAGATTAAGCCACGTGTCGAGCCCGTATTTCAAAGGTGGAGGGGCGGGGAAAAATGTGAAAATTGTGCATTTTCTCCAAAAGTCATAAAATGCAAAAGGCACCCCCAGGCCCATTTCGACTCTAATCTTCCATGTGGATGGCTCTAATTTAAAGTTGTGAAAGGGTAGAATCAATGGTTATGGCATGATGCATCTGGTTTTGCCACCATTAACGTTCCATGACTTCAGGGGATGTAAATATGCATTGTCTTTCATGGTGAATCTGAATGATTTCTTATCATTCCTATTAGCAAATTGCAAGTGATGTGTTGTGGAGCTCGAATTTGTGAATTTGAGGAAGTGCAAGAGTTGATATTTTGAAACAGAGTTACTCGGGAACCTGTAGAAAATGAAATTCTAGATCCATAGATAGAAAATTACAGAGGACAAAATGAGGAGAAGAAATCTATAGGTGCAAAGGATGAAAAACATGTTGCCAGAGAAGATGGCTAGATGCCCTAGTTAAAAAAATGATGCAAATATCTGAAATGATTCAATTTTTAACACCTTGCAAATTTTTGTTGTAATAATGTGAAACATCACTTTTTGGAAATCATGATCAAATATGTAACAAACAAAGGTTCCTCGAATATTCTTTTCTTGGGGAAAAGCTTGGATGTAAATTGAGTGTTATAAAAAGCATGCTTTAGTCATGCAAATGGTCGGGGGTTGAATTCTTATGAGAAAATTTGAGAAAGCCCATCTTCCTGAGAGACCATCTGAGAAACTTATTAATCTCTTATGTTTTAGATTTGATCATGTCAAGTTGGTTGCAAGTGTATAACCATTGACAAGCTCGAGATTGTTCAAGAAACCTTCCCACTGCTGATGAATCTAATCAAATTTGAATTAATCTATGTTAATCTTAGGAAAATTTTTGTTTGCTTTATTTCAAAATGTCTGCAAATAGTATTTCTTGTTCCTATTGCAATCTTGTTTTAAAATCCCTCCGAATCACATAGGATCTCATTAATGTGATAGTTTATTGGCATTTACAATTTCATTACAAGAAGAGCCTTCATCCTGTAATGAGATAAACAATTTAAACTCACTTTACTATCATTTTTTTGATAAAGATTGTATGTAATCCTTTGAGTGTATCTTAGGCGTGAGGAACTAGGGGTCTTTAATGTTTATTTAAGTCTTTAGCTCGAGCCTTCGTGTTAAATTCTTAGAGATTGTGTGAAATCGTGCAAATCTAGGCCTCCATTTATGCACACCTTCTAGTTGAAGGAATATTTTAGCTATTCTAAAGAATTCTATCATTTAGTTTTCCAATTGTTGTGAAGGTTCTCAAAGATCTAGAAAAATCAAGTTTATCTTGCTTAATCTCCTACCAAAAATTATTCAAAAACAATGAATCCTACCTGAAGTACCCCTGTTCTCCCTATATGTCCACAAATGAACAAATTATACTACCAAAATATGTAGAAGCAATCAGGATTCCATAATGTCTTTAGTAACCTTAAACTTGTTTAGAAAATATCACCATTCTTTAGAAGTGAAAACTCACGAGAGTTAAATTTTGGTGCATTGATCATATTTTCTCAAGGTCTCCTTTCAAATTTGTGCAAAGAAGGATATCTTTATTCTCATTCACCAACAGAGAGGTTACAAAATGGGTCCTTTCACCATGGTTAAAAGACACAACCTAAAGTAGTGAGGATAGATCAAATCCTTTTGAAGGTGTTATTCATTTCTTCAACATCCGAGTGACAAAGAGCCAAATTTGAATCACCTCCCCAACTACAAAATGAAATACACAATGATTTATCTATCTCTAGGATTCTTGTTAAATCTATTTTTCTTCTCATCTTGCAAAGGAAAATCAATTTGGATACCAACATGCCGAAGACCTCAAAAGGGACCATCTATAACATATCTACCTTTATTTCAGATGATATCATAAACAACGTGTAGGAAGGAGAAAATATACTATTCAGAAACATTCTCCTCACCATCATCTTCTCAGTGATTGGAGTGCCCGATGGGCTAGAGAAGTTCATTTGGGAGTATCAAGAAGATAACCCTCTTGTATGTGAAAATTTTCAAGAAGTATACTTGTGAAACAATGACGATCACCAATAAGGTGTGCCTAGAAATGTGGTACAAGAAAATGCAAGATGCATTTAGGGAAGAATGGAGGATCCCTGAGTAGTTATCCACACTCGTGGATGGAGAGGTAAAGTCTGTAGTTTATGAAAATTTCTACATTGACGAGTTTACATTGACGAATGAGACTAAGAGCCCATGGTGTAAGCTACTCTTCTCCTTTACCATGCAATACTTCCAGCGAGGGTCGATTGGTTCAAGGAGGCCAAAAGGATAAGGTTTGACCTTAGTTAGGTGGACCAATACCACTGCAAGCTGCACCAAAATCTTGTATACCCTAAGAAGTGAGCATACGTGGAGAAGTATGCCTCCTATAAAGTACAAATGATGAATCTGACAACGTTTCCAATCACCGGAAGGGCTACAACTAGGGTATATCTGTGCATAAGGCCTAAGTTTGAGAAATGTGCCTATCTGGAGAGTGATGTCTCCATTCTAGAAGACCCCACAGGTTAGGAAAAGTCATGGAAAAGAAAAGGGAAAGAGAAGAGGTGCAAGAGAAGAAGGAACCAAGTGTGCAAACCACACAATTGGTGGGCATGTTGTAAGAAATTGTTAAGCCTAGCACTTATGTGCACAGGGGAATAATTCCTTGGTCAAATAAAAGACCCTAGAAGAAGAGGTGCTAGAGCATGAAGGACCCCTCACACATGAAGAATCACCAAGGAAGACGTCGCCTATTAAGGAGAAAGAGAAGGAAGAATCTCCTATACTAGAATCACTAGTTAGGAAGAAGTAGAAGATGGAAAAAAAGGTAAACTCAAAGGAAACAAAGAGCTTAGAGGCCTACATTGGTGATAGGGATGATGACGAGCCTGAGGGATCTAGATACCATCTATTATATGATATACATGAATCAGAGGAGGAGGAAGATGAAGAGAATAATGAAGAGGAGGAAGCGAGAAGATCAAGGCAAAGTGGTGAGTGAAGAGGTTAGTTACAAAAATCGGGAAGCCCAAGCCTCACCAAGGAACAAGTGGAAAAATCCATAGAAAGAGAATTAGCGGGCATTATTAAGGATTTTGTGGAGCAAGAGTTGGAGCGGAGTGTAGATGAAATTTTTAAGGAAATGGAAGAAGAGAGCATTGGGAAAGAATATGGCAGCATGGGTGGGAATCCCAATTTGGTGGTAAGATTCCCAAAGGCTGCATGAATAGGTGGGAAGGGTGTAATAACAACATAAGGGAAAGGGATGGGATACATTAATGATCCAAGCAAGGTGGTACGTGTGCACTTTCAGCACCACTATACTAACGTAACAACTCTTGGCTATGACTTTTGATGAAGAAGGCACATATCCATGAACCAAAAAGATGCTATCTTGGGTGTTTGAGTCCCACATGGATGAACCTGAGTTTGAAGTAAGTTAGAGAGTGTTGATGAAGGTTCCAAAGATGAAAGGAGTAAATCCCTTGGTGAATGCTCAATAATTATTAGATGAGTAGGTCTGCAACATGCTCAACAAAGTTTCAGTTGAGATTGAGGCTAGATTGTTCGGAAGAAATGATAGAGTGAGATTCCTAGAAGAGGAATTAGAGAAGAAAAAGGAGGAGCTCGTTGAGAAGAGTAAAGAATTGAAGCAAGAAGAACTTGTCGGTGCGTAGTTAAGGTGAAAAATTGAAGGAAGAGAAGGAAAAGGTGTGCAAAGTCTCTAAGAAGGTGGAGATGATTACGGATGCCATTTTCTTAAAGCATCTCGACCTAGCACCGCCCGAGCAAAAATATGAATCAGCCTTGTAGTTTCTAGAGGATTTGACTCGCATCCTCACAATGGAAAGGTGGCCACTTTCCTTAGAGACTATAGAAGAAGTGCTGGCACACCAAGAGAGAGAAGAGAAGATGAAGGTTTTCAAGATTGTTGCTCGATATACCAAACTCCTTGTAGAGGTAAAGGCCACCGCACAAGTTGTTGAAGCTACATATGACAATTGTGTTGATAGAGATAGAGTGGAAAGCATCCTAGTCACTACACATGAAATGGAACTCAAGGAGTTTCAAGAAAATAATAAGGGGAATAGGGTAGAAAGGGATAAAATCCGGCCGGGTAGAAAATAATTCGTGAAGCTATCGAGACCTTTCAAGGCTCGATCAAAATCCAATTAAAGGAGTTATACCCCCAAATCACCCACAGGATGGATGCACTTGATGAATTGGGAAAAAAATTGGAGGGTATTGTTGAGACAATGAGTGCCAAAGGGGAGAAACTAAGTTTTGAGGAGGTGAGTGCCCTAGTTGGATACCTCTATCAGCAAGCACACAACAAGGTTGAGGCATGGAAAAATCTAGAGGTAGAAATAGGGAAGGATTTCCCTCTCCTCCTTAAAAAATAAGCATCGTTCTCTTTCAATTTCCCCATTTTTTCATTCTTTATCACAATTTTTATTCCTTCATTATTTTTCCCACTATTCAGAGCCTACCATTCTTTATTCATTGAAGAGAAGTATTTCCAAGGATGGAGAACATGCGTAGTATGGGGTGATGTTGGGCCTCAGAATATTGGCTAAGTACAAGAAGGTGCGTGGGCATGTGGGGCCTATATTAAAAAGGGTGTGCAAGGTGAAGCTACACAGGGGAAAGGTTCTAGTAGGTTTTAGTAGAACACACAATGCATGCATGCAAGACAAGATGATTTTGGGACTTAGCCATATTCGGTGTTCCAAGAAGTACACGAGAAAAGTGTGACCCATCTAGTATGCGGAATGGATAAGGTGCCAACTTGGCAGTTGTATGGTCAAGAATGGAATATTCCATGCATGCAATGGAAGGATCCAAAAACATCATTACAAAGAGTGGAGAGCTCGTATCAAAGGAAGTATGCTCTATTGGATGACCACATGGACACTTGTTAAATGATCGATTATCTCAGGAAGGCATGATAATGGAGACTAAAGCTATATATAGATATGATCAGGTAGAAGAAGATATAGAGATACACACCAAGAGTGACATCATAAAGCATTGGATAGGTGAATTTCTTTAGGAATAATGAAGGATCCTTTGGGTTGGGATTAGGATAAGTGTAGGAGTGATGTCATACTAGTTTTTTAATGTGGAAATCATAGCTTAGGTTCCTGATGCATGAATTTGATATGCATTGTTATGTTGGTCTATTATGGCCTTAATGAATGTAATGTGGTTATTGAAATTGTTAACATGAATATAAGGTTCATTTCTAAAGAATATATATTATTCAGAGCATAAACCCTAGTGCGATTCCTTTGTGCTACAAATCAGTTCTCGTATTCTATTTTATACTTCTCTTTTATTATCTCGAATGGATGAATTGAGGTGATAACTCATCATAATATCTTAGAATTAACACATGGTTATTTTATTTCCTACATCTAAATCTGTCCATTAAGGATGTATTCTCACAAGACTCATATAAAGGAGGGGCTTGCACCCGCACATGTCTCGTGAGCGTCCGATTACTCATGGGTGATAGGCTGATGTGCATGGGATTAGACTGTTGTTATAGGGGTAAAAAATGACAAGTAGTAGAGGCAAAGGTAGTGTGCACAAGATTGAATGATGGAGTTCATCACATCATGATGGTCAAGGAGAGGCAAAAATCACCTCTCACTAAAAATAGTAAGCCTTCCATCTAGAGACTTACTATTAATAGTTAGTTACACTTAAATGGTGTTTTTAGCACAATGGGACATAGAGGGATGATCAGTAAGGTCAACATCATCATTTGGGATCATCTATGGGAATTTCTCATAAGGAATCCAAGATTTATCTCAGGGAATTCAACAGTGTCTTTTGATACTCACTAGATGGTTTGGGTCATAGGTACATCATATGCAGGGTCAGAATTGTGGTCATTGGTAGAACAGTTCATTCAACTCGATAAGTTTCTTTGAGCGAAGATGAAGGAATCTCTAAGGGTATAAATATTTTGGAGATGCAGAGTTCACTTCAGTGGAACACCTCATCATATCATCTAGAAGGAGATGTGGACTTCATCGAAGGTAGAATATTTGTCATCAATGTTTCTTCCCCTTCTTTCTCTCCTCTCTTCTCCCCCATAATTTCTCTCTCCTCCATGTTCTAATTCTTCATTGGGGATGAAAGTTTTAGATTTCCTTTAATGAAATTAAAAAAATAACTTTATGCTTCTAATGTAAAAGTCACCTTTTATGTTATAAAAATGGGCTTAATATTCTCCTAGGAAATTGAAAAGTTTTAAGTTATGAGAGGACATATGAAAAGCCATTGGGGTAGATGATGAGTTATCTGTCATTATATAAATTTTAAATCCATTCTCTTTTCAAAAGGTTGGTAATTGATCTTGTAAACTCAAGAGTGCATTGTACTTAGAGAAAACAAAGGAGACATCCATTTTCTACTACTTTCCTCCACTCTCAAATTTATTCCATTCCCACACTATGTACAAATTTGGTTTAAGAAATAAATAAAAGAAGGAAATTCTAGATTTCTTTGACTAAGGGGTTTCTTGATACTTTGTGATCAAAAAATTCTATTTGGTCTTGTTGTTATTAGTAGAGTTATTTCTTCTCATGAATGCATGTGTTAAAGTTTTCGGCTAGTGTGTGAAGGAATTTTATTTTCTACCTGTAATATTAGTTCTCCTATCTCTTTTCTCACTCCCCTTTCCCACTCTTTAGACAAATTATTCCCTAGTAAGATATTTCTAGATTTTCTATAGGGTCAGTGGAATGTCCCTATTGGATCCCCAACCATAAGGCCACTAGGAAAATCCACCTTTACTCACTCATGCACATATGGAAGTTACACCAGTTTAGTAGAGGGACTTAGATTCCTAGAGCATTGGTAATAAATCCACAAGTTGTTACACCCCAAAAAAATCTCACCAACAATCACTACCCGTATTAGTTCTTAAGAGTAATAAGAGGATGGTGAAAACATTACAAAATCGAGTCATCATGGAAGAGACATAGTTATTTGTAGAAGTAGAAAACATTTTGAATTAGCTTACATACATGATCAATGATGAGGAAAATGAGGAAATTTATTTTTGTAACTTCATTCATGGGGTTACTGAGACAAAGAATATGGGAAAATTTAAAGGATTAGACCTTTCCCAATCGGTATTTGGCTAGTCTGGAGCCAAAGAAGTAGTTGAAACTGGTCATGCTCACTTCAGAGCATGAGGAAGAGCTACAACATACCAAAGATCATCTAAAATTCCTCTTAAATCCAAATTCATACTAAATAAAAGAGGTTTTTTCCTATTTCTAGCTGATACTTTGATGAAAAGGGTGGAAAACAAGCTTCAAATCATTTTTCACTCTTACTTAAGAGCATGTTAAGTACCAAATCATCCACATGGTCTAAATTTGTGAGGAAAGGTAGATAATTCTCCTTCATGTCATGTTGCATGATTTTTTGAGTAGGATAGTGTAGGTTTACTTTTAGTAAAAGAAGTGCTTGTGCACACTCTCCATGTTTCCACTTTGAACATGTATGATTTTCATGTTTTATACATGGTTTTTGTGGTTTTTTTTTCCGTTGCATGGTCCATTAGGTGAAATAAATGTGTTTAGGACAATTCCAAGTGTATGCACTTCATTTCCAAATCAACATGAAATTCAAAACTCTACAATGTTTCATATTTGTCAAGAAATCAATGTTTTGGTCTGGTTTTAAATAATTTTCCACTCTAATTAAGAACCAAGTTCTTCACTTCAAACTTGGAAAAAATCATATTTTGGACAACTTTAGATGTTCATAATTTGTCTACATAGGTCATTTGCAGAGGAAAGAAGGTGAAATTTCATATTCAAAACAATTTTCCACTCTAATAAAAACTCAATTCAGAAAATTCTTACAATGAGATGGTCAATTCGGGCTCCGTGTTAGCTTCGAGGTTTAGGAAGTGGTTCAAGATTATTAAGGGGTATGTTATTCAAGTTTCATATTAGTTTTATGGTTATCACGATGACTCCATTCCCAATGGATGCTTCAAGGTTTCTATTCATTTCAATCTAGTAGGAATATTATCCCGTGAGTCGAAGAAATTGTTATCCATTTTTGCACCCCTTGCAAAACTGGAAAACTTGACAAAATTACACTTAGGAAATTTCATGGGATCTTGGTGATGAATATGAAATTTTAGGTATTTTTCATTTTCTGGGAACTTAGAATGATTTCTAGACATTTCTCCCCTTTAGGCCTAACTCCTCAATCTCATGAAAGATCTATGAACTTAGAAAACTTTGGAGAAAGTTGAAAAATTTGTATTTCTAATGTATTTCAATTCTAAGGGCTACAGATGGAACTTGTTCTCTAAGAACCAAGCTCCCCATATTGGATTGAGTCCACAAGTTAAAGGAAATAAGTTAAGTGTGGAAGTGCGGGTGCATCAAGTCTTGGAGGAACTCACATAACATTTCCTCATAGCTCTAAGTTTTATGCATCCCTTCTCGGCAGGGAAAATTTTAGTGGCGAATATTCCATTTTTGAAAATTTTGAAAACGTGAATTTTTTGCACGGGTCAGTGACCTATTCACCTAAAAACTACACTTTAATTTTTTTAAGGGGTCGGCTTCACCTACCCTTGAAGAATATCCCCTATATAAACCTAGATTATTCGCTAGGTAGAACACTTCTACTTCACATTTTTCAACAATATGATATATCCCGTATTATAGACGCACGACAAGGGGGTAAGTTATTGACGCATGACAAGGAGGGTTTACAGACAAGGAGATACTACAGATATTGACACATAGTAGATGCATGACAAAGAGTTTGTTGACGAGCGACATGGAGATTTTTTCAATGCACAAGAAGAGGCGAGAGGTCGCGACGCGCGTGGCAGGATATTTGCTATCACGCGTCAAAAAAATGCAATGACGCGTGCATCACTAGACCTCGACACGCGACACGCATTAACAACCGTGTTGATGCGCATCAAAGAGGTCTAGTGACGTGCGTCACTAGACCTCTTTGACGCGCGTCAACAGGGTTGTTGATGCGCGTCACTGAGGTCTAGTGACGCGTCCACCGATAGTGCTTTATCGACCTTGGCGGATAGTTGACACACGATAAGGAGGTACAATGAGATATTGGCGCACGCATAACAAACACATGACAAAGAGTTTGTTGGCGCCGACACGGATATTTTTGATGAGAAAGCGAGGGGCGAGGCTACGAGACGCGCGACGGGAGATTTCTTTGTCGCGCGTCAAAATCTGTGACGCGCGTCACTAGACCTTAGTGGCACGCGTCGCCAAAACCTTGCGTGACGTCAAGGCCAAGAGGTCTAGTAGACGCTGCGTGTCATTGCATTTTTGACGCGTGACAGCAAAATATCCCCTCGCGCCTCAGCCTCTGTCATGTAAGCACTTGACAATCAGGTGAAATTTTTTCATACAACCCCCAAAAAATTTGCCTTCCCGCGAAACCGGTTCCGGGGATATTCGCCAGGTATTCTCCACCTCCGATTTCCAAGAGGTCTCTTAAAATGAACCCCGCTTCTCGGCCCGTAAAGGAGAAAATTTGGCTAAGGAGATAATGTAGTACGGGTTTTCCAAGCATTGGAGGAACTCGAGAATAAGTTCCTACGGGCCACCAATTCCCCTCATCTCTAATATTTCCATAAAAAAGAAGTCATAGTTCATTGTGGGAGGCGGAGGATTTTTGAATGTGATGAAATAGTTCCTTACGGGAGCTAGTTCCCCAAAAGGGTGGATGATTCATAAAATAGGTGAAGAGTGTCATTAATACTCAAACTTTAGATATATTATGTTTTTAGTCTAGGGTGATTTCCATGGTTGTTTACAACAAAGGGAATAATCAGAATTATTCTTAGTATGTGCTTGATGGGAGTCGTTATTCCCTTCATTTAATCAACTCTTTTTGATGTCATATTCAAACTAGGTGTGGTGTCCGAAGCTATATGCAACAAGAAATCTTAGTGATCTAATAATTGATTGTAGGTATTTGTTTTATTTTTTTATATTTTATGGGGATTTTCTCAATGTCTTGAGGAATTCTTGGACAAAACCTTATTGAAATCAAACTATTAAAAATTGCCGTGGAAGTAAACACTCTTTACATAAATAAATTGTTGAAATAAACAAACATTTGTAGAATTAAATAGATTGTTGTAATTAAACACATGTTACAAAAATAAAAACTTGCTTTGAAATAAACACATAATTGAGAATGCTGAAAAATGATTGCAAGGAAATAATACTCTAATCTAGAACACCTGTAGGAACAAGTATAAGACATATTTCAACTAGAATAATCAAAAGAATTTACAACATTAACAGATCTATACTATTTTCTCTAGAAATATAAATACCAATAAAATGAAGATCCTGGTTCTTGGAGGAGTGGGCCCTTGCTCCACCTTGAAACAAGATTTGACAACTTAATATTCTCTCAAAACAGAAATGGCTATTTTATTGATAAAATGTTCTGCATTACAAAGACGTACTGTCTCTTTCTATATCTCTATGTTTGTATCTATGTATATCGATCTATCTCTATATTATTATCTTAAATCTATCTGACAGGTCTACATATATATACTCCTTCCAAAGGTACATTTACAGCCATAGCTATCCTACCGATTCAGATGGAACCGAATCGTGCCCAAAATAGATGTTGAATTGGAACTTGGCTAGATGTATAGTCAACTGTATGATAGTTATCCTTAGATCTGCGTATGAAGAATCAAAAATCTTCTAATCTGCTCTTGATTGAAAGGATCATTGATTTCTAAATCATCGAACATTGTTAGAATAAACAAATTCTTATCGGTTCCGAAACTTTAGAGAAGTTCCAGAACTAAAGGAAATCATCCTAGATCTAACCATGAGGGTTCTGGAGCTACATGCAGGAGTTCCAGAACTAAGTCCAAAAATTATGAAACTAAGTACTAAGTTTCAAAACTAAGTTTGAAAGTTTCAGAACTAAGTGATAAATCTTGTAACTATGTAACGGAGTTCTAGAACTAATTCTGGAAGTTCCATGGAACTAAGCCGTATTGAAACCAATGCTTCCAAAAACATGTTGACCACTTCATACTTTGTTCTTCCGACTGATTGTGACCTATTTTATTACAAAATTGAATTTCCAAAGCACTTTGTTAGGAATTATAGAGTTTTTAAACATTAGAACTACAATCAACAAAAGATGGACAATTACATCCTTACTTATATTAGATCAAACAAAAGACACAAAATGCAATCAAACTTGATAAAAAGGAGTAAAATAAGATCATTTATTATACATTAATGAGACATATTATGGCCTTATCATCTCCCCCATGCTTACATGTTTGTAAGTCCTCTTACCAAATTTACTCTTCAAATCTTGGGTTGTGTATTTTGCATTTCAATTTACTGCTCAGGTCAAATGGCTGAAACTGAATATCCTAGTGTTTTAGGTCAAAAATACTATACCCTGATCCTACTTCTACTTTCCTCTTCCATTCCTCAAATTGAGTGGGATCTTGAGGTTCTCTATTTTTCCATGGAGACATGGGAGTGAGAAGAAGGGGAGGCCTTTTCCTCATTCCCATCGATATGCCCCTACATTTTTAATTGACCTAGGGATTAGTGTGTTCAAGGCTTTATCTCTTCCTAAGCACCATATTAAGTTTGTGGGAGATATTACTTCTCTTCTTCTCAATGCAACTATAAGAAGCTACCATCTTTTCAGACATCCATCATAAATATCCTCAAAGTTACCCTCCTCATAAGAGGTGAAGGAATCAATACTTTTGTAAATTGGAAAAATAATGTGTCTTGAACCGTCTATCAAAGGCATGGGTTCTAAAATGTATAACGAAAGCAAATGGTTTACCATAGTGAGCCCTCATGCAGAGACTAGATGAACTAGATTTCAATAGATGCTTAGAATCCCTTTCCTTCCATGAAATCTGATTTTGAAGAACATAAACAAATGCATTAAGTTGGCTTTCTCCCACATACAAATTGATCATGAAGCATGTGTTATTTTCTAGCATAAGATTGCAGAGATAGAATTCATAGAGAATATTTTTCTACTCTGCACTGGATGAAGAATAGGCTGTCATGAACTCATATTCATCTTTTATTTCATGTGGAAGGCCACATGTAATTCTTGACAGCTTCCAACGAATGAATTGTTCCTCCAGAAACACGCTATATGTAGGAGAAGGTATCCTGCATGCAAGAAATTTTTCACTCATTATGCAAACCATTTGTATTTTTACAAGACATTTAAATTTGTTCTTCTTCTTCTTTATAAAAATTTTCTTCCCATTCCTTTCTTGCTTTCTTTTCATCTTCCATCTTGCTTCTCAAGTCCTCATTGGATGTTTTGATTTCACTGAGTTCCCTGAAAGTATCATCCCATAACTACTTGAGTGGCCAATAAGTTAATTCAGTCTGTGCAGAGACTATTGACATAACACTCTATCTTCTAGAAATTTGACATTCTTCCTCTTTCTCCATCATCTATTGTTTAACTCTTGTCAATTCCTCAGTCTTGTCTATGAGCTAAGTTGTTAGTTCCCCAATGAGCATTTCTCTCTGTTCCAATTTGAGTTTGAGGAAGTTCAAATCCTCATCCTTTTCTCTGATAATGAGTTCTTCTCTGGACAAAAATAGAGCTTGTCTAACCTATTGTTTCTCTTCTTTCTCTAAAATTTATTTGGGGGTTGAGCATTCCTCTTCTACCAAAGGGAATTTCCCTTTTCATCTCAAAGATGCTAGCTCTTCTTCTTCATGTGATAGTGTTGCTGATTCACCCAACCCTTGAAAAACCTGTTCCTCAAATCTCTCATCTTATTTTTCCATCTTAGTTTGGTTTGGCCTAGGAGGAGTCATGGCCATGTTGCCCAAAATATCAGCAACTTATTTTCCAACTTGTCTTATTCTTTCATCTCCTTTAGAATTTCTCTAGACCTCTTATGAATTCTTCTTCTTTGAGGAACTTCAAAATGTCAAAAGTGGGTTTCCTCCTAGATCTTATTCTAATTTTCACTTCTTGCTCTTGCCTAGGTGAACTATCACTGTCAGAGATATATATTAGCTCTCATGTAGCTGCTACAGAGGAAGGAGTTTATTTTAAAGGTACAATAGGTTCTGCAGTTTTAATCCTTCTTCCAGATCTTCTTCTTTTTGGTATATTCTCCCCACCTATTTCCTTCTTTTCCTCTGCAGGGGCATCAATTTCCAAATTAGTTATAGGATAAAAAGGAGTTGGTATTTCCCTCCTGATAATATCAGGTTTTTCTTAAACTTGTTAAGAAATTTCTCCCATATTTCTTCTCCATTTTTCTTTGAAAGAAAATGGTGTTGGCACACCAAATGAACTAACCCATGATGTTTGATTGTTCTAACACTAAAGGAATACCTTTCGACCATTTTATGGATGGAGTAAAAAAGAAACCCTGGAAGGTTTACTATATATTATAGTTTTGTAGCTCCATATCTAAGATATATGAGCATCTCAGGACTTCTCTTCCTACCGACCCAAATTGACAATCACAAGTTAAATACTTGACTATCCAAAATTACACTCTATCAAAGGGTTTGGGAAAGCTAGCCCTTTTAACCCCTTTTATGATTTTCTTATTATTGTAAATATATTGGGGTTTAGTTTCCCCCTCTTGTAGCAGGGTTTCAACCAGTTATTTTAAGGTCCCTTTGACAAAATTTGGGACATGCAAAATTATCACACCAGATACATTGTTTATTTTATTCATAAAAAAGGAATTACAATATTTCTAACCTTTGTTTTGGATTGTTCTAAATTTATAATGAATTCTCTTACTAATTCATCATTATACTTCAAGAAAATTTTCAAGAATTCCAACCACCCTACCTGTTCAAAGATAGTTACCACTTCTTCATCTACAAGAAGTTGGGTATCATCCTCAGGTTCTGAATTATTTTTAATCCCCATGGTAAAGAGGGTGATTCAAATTTGTTCTCCTTCAAATTATTACTCTATCTAGATTGGCTACAAAACTCTTTGCTTAGTTGTGGAACGGATGGGTTTAGTCAGAATTATTGTTCTTGGCTGTGGAACTTTTTTGCTTCTTCCTTGAAGTTTTTCTACAACTACTTCTTCACTTTGTTTATTCTACACAAATGATAGCTCATTATAAATATTCTACCACTTTTGTTCCATAGAAATCATCCTAAGGATTACTCTTTTTTAATCATAATGTATAATAGATGACACATCCTACCAAAGTTTAAATCAAATCTTATCACGCATGTGAAATTTAATCTAACCTTTAATAAGTTAAAGACATAATTACCATCCTTGATGATGTAATCCCTCCATCATGATGACTTATCATTCCTAAAAGTGAAACAAAAGGAAAAATGGTTAGAAAAGATAGTTGAAATTCCAAAGAAATTCCTTTTATTTTGAATTATCCATTTATTGAGGAGATCAACCACCATTGCTAGTTTTCAATTGATCTCTAAGAATTTTTTTTTGGGAAGAGTAGGCCTAGTTTTCATTCCTTCCATTTTTATTTTTTTCTTTTTTAAAATTTTTTTAAGAGAATGCCATTTACTTTTCATTCTCTTCCCTTTATTCTAGATCTATCCATCTGATTATTTGATCATTTTGGAAGAACTGGGTTCTTCCATATGATCAAATTCTTTGTCTACTTCAATCTACCTCAAGAATTCATCCTTAGTAGGAGGCTTCCTATAAATTTTTAGCCTATGTCCATTAAACAAAAGTTTCCTTCTACTGCCATTAATGGGAAGTAATTGAATAGAACCATTGTCAAATATCTGCTCAATTTGATAGGGTCCCAACAATATGGTTCTCAATTTACTTTTGAATTGTTGGTATTTGGAATCAAACAGTAATGCCCAGTATCCTACCTTGAATTTCCTTCTCTTGATATGTGTGTCATGCCATTGTTTTCTTTGATCTTGGATTATCTCTGTCTTCAAGTGCTTCCATCCTTAACTCATCCAACTCATTGAGTTGAAGAATTCTCTCCTTTTGAGTTGCATCCAACTCAATACCCACTTTAACTGTTGTCCTCAATGTCTGTAGTTCAAAATCAATAGGAAATAAGGTATTTTTCCCATAGACTAACTCATATGGTGAAAATCTTGTTGTGGTCTTCCAAGTTGTATTATAAGCCCAGACAGCTTCAGGTAGTCTCTTTACCCAATCTCTTCTACCTGCTTCAAATTTTTGGTAAGTATGTTCTCCAAATATTTAACTTCACCTTATCCATTTGATTGTGGGTGATAAGGAGATGACTTCCTATTATTGATGTGATAATGCATTTAAGGCTTTCATATTAGACATGAATTATGGCCCCAAATATGAAACTATACTTCTTGCACCAAAATTTATCATAATTTTGTGCCAAATGAAATCAGCAACTTCTTCTTCAAACATTTGTTAAATCTTGCACACTTTGTCACATATCACACACAAGAATGTGTTCTTTTCCTTGTGAAGGAGGACTAAAGGGACCAACAAAATCTAACCCCCATATTTCAAATGGTTCAATCACTACTTGAGGTTGAAGAGGCATTTCATTGGTAAAAGTTGGTTGTCCCATCCTTTGATAGGGATCACACCGCTTGATATATCTCTTCACATCTTTGTAAAGATATGGCCAATAATAACTAGTATCAAGTATCTTGTGAGTTGTTATTTTCACTAAAAAGTGTCCTCCACTTGGTTCATCATGACATTTGTGAGTATGTCAAAGTTTTAATCTTCTCTCACACACCTACGTAAAACTAAATCAAGACCACATCTAAATAACATTCCATTTAACCATTTAAATTGTGCATCATTTTGATTAAATTTTTCATTTGTTTCTTAGTGAAAGAAGGAGAAAACTTCCTTTTGTAAGATAATTTTCCATATCAGCAAACCATGGTGTATCAGCTGAAATAGAAAACAATTGTTCATCTGGAAATTTTTCCTTAATTGGATCTTGTTCCCTAAAGTCTTGACAAGAAATCAACTACCACATTAGATTTTCCTAGATTGTCCACAATGGTAATATCAAATTCCTATAAAAGTAATGACCATATAATTATCCTACCTCCAACCACTGGTTTGTTCATTAAATATTTAATTGCTGACTTTGTTTTGGTCAACCTAAATTCCTCTTTTTGAAATGTGGTGTCCTAATACAATCTCCTCATAAACCATCATCAAACACTTCTCATGACTAAGAGATTGATGGTGTTTATCACATATTGTTAATACTCTATCTAAATTCCTCAAAGAATCATCAAATGTGTCTTCATGCATAGTAAATGCATCCATGTATACCTCTACATAGTCATTTGTTAGGTCTATAAAAATGCTAATACAACTCTTTGGAAGGTTGCTTTGAAGCATTACATAATCCAAATGCTAATACCCATGTAGGAAAAGGTACCCCATGGACATGTAAAGGTAGTTTTGTCTTATCCTCAGCAGTAAATCGATTTGATTATATCATCTAAATCCATCCAGAAGGAAAATTAATGCTTACCTGCAAGGTTGTCTAGGACTTGATCTATGAATGGTAAGGGAAAATAATCTCTCAAGGTGTGCTTTGTTTAGCTCCCTCATATTCAACAAAAATTCTCAATTTTTCTTTCTTTTTAGGAACAATTACAATAGAGACACCCACTAACTATATGAGATAGGGTAGATAAAACCTACTTGTAATAGTTTTTCAAATTCTTGTTTGACTATATCTCTTAAGGCTAGATTAATCTTTCTCTGAGGTTTCCTAACTGGTCTAATGTTTTCAGTATAGATGTGATGAGTGAAAATACTTGGATGGATTCCTTTCATATATTTGTAGTCCCAAGCAAAAGCTCTAATATGGTTTTTCAGAACATCAAACAATTTATCTTCTTCATCATTCTTCAACTAGTTGTTAATGTTCAAAATTTTACTCGGTTGAATCTCAACATGTTTGGTTCCAATGTGTGATGAACTGATTTGTTGAAAGGGTTCCATTAAGGTATTTAGTGGACATGCATGTGGAAACAACATATGATATGTAGCAACATCTCCAAAAGTTCCTTGAGATAGAATACTAGAAAAGGATAGTAGGAAGAGTTATGATACTTATCTTGTTGTAGGTCAAACTCCTCGTCACTGCTACTTTCCAGAAATTCTTCACCATTTCCTAATATATTTGAAATTGAAGCTACTGATTCTTCCTCTCCCTAAGAGAAATATCATTCCTCTAGAGAAAAATTATTTACAGTCATAGGGAATTACTATTGGTGTGGTTCTGGAACTAAATGTGATGGTTTTGGAACTAAATCTGATGATTCCAGAATAGAGTTTGTAGGTTTCGGAACTAATTTCGTAGGTTCCATAACTATTCCTAATTGCTCTAAGGATGATTGGTGTTCATTCAATGGTTAATTAATCATATATTCTACCTTGTGTACGTGATCCTATAACGTGATCATGGCCAAAGAAGACAAGTTTTGCTTATTAGTATTAGGAGCATCAACCCACAATTGTTCTTGATTATCAATAGAAGGTCATGAAGAAGGATATAAGAAATTTCTTCTTAAAATTCTTACCATATGAGATAGTCATATCACCTGATCTACAATCAATTAAGGAAACAACTATATCTAACCATGGTCTACGCCAAAAATAATGGGATAACCAAGTGTTTTACCTTTTGGCTGCAATATAAGGAAATCAACTAGATATTCCCATGACTCCACCATAACCGCCACATCTTCAATAACTCCTTTTGGTTTTGCTACAGACTAATCTACCATCTACAATATGGTGTTAGTAGGTTATATACCTTGTTAATGGTAATGTTTTCAAAGTGTCCACTGTCATCACATTTATAGCCACTCCCAAATCAACCAAAACATTATGTATATCTTTATTCCCTATAGAGACATAAATAACAGGACTTCTAGGATCTCCGTATTTGGGAAGAAAATTTTTCCTTGCTAATAAATCAGCAAGTTTCCCATCTACCTTAATAGTCCTGGGGTACTACTTCTTCCTTCTAGGTCTTTTTAAACATAGCATTTTGATTAATTTGTTCAATTATGGAATGTCCTTAATTTCTTGTAATAATGGTATTTCAATATTCAATTTCCTTAGTTCCTGTACCAACTCAGATTCCTTAGTCTCTATGGCTTCTTTAAATCTCTCTAGAAATGGAGTCTCAGTAGAGTTTTATCTGGTTCCTTATATTTTTATTTTAAATCCTTCTTGGGAAAAACCATACTAGGGTTTCAGCTTTCTTATGTCATCTCGTGATTATAATATGTATACTTCTAATTATTTTTCCAGATCTAGTTTGAATATCCTTATAATCCATGGCATTCAGATCAACTATTTTTTCTAGTTTTGTTCCATAGATAGGATTTGTTTGTTTGTTTCTTGGGTTTGCTATTGGCTGTGGTGGTATTTGGGTTTGGACCACATTTTTATTTTGAATTTTGTGCGGGGAACCCATTATGGATTGTTGATTCTGATTGGGATATGTCCTCCCTTGAGCATAATTATTAGGGCTCCACCTAGGTTGTGACTAAGAATTCAGGTTACCTCGACCAACCCATGATTGTTGGTGTCCTTGGGCATACCAAGATTTTCCTGACTAATTGTGAGGATTCTATGTTGGTTGAGGGACCCAAGGTGGTTGCCCCCAACTTTTTGGTACTGTTTGAGCTACCCATGACATCATCCAGGGGTTAGGAACTGACATGGGCATGAACTACCCTTGGTTAGGTTATCTTTGGACAAAATTTACTTCTTCTGATGTGGATGGAATGTTGGTTTGTTTAAGCTGAATTTTAATAAATGGAATAAGAGAACATGCATTACTATCATGGTCTCTATATTTAGAGATAAGACACATTTCTATTTTGCCCAGGGGACAATCTCTTATTGCATGCTTCTTTCTACATCTAGGACAATACATAGCCAATGGTTCAGTTTTAGCATTTGATCTTTAGCTTGCAATCCATCCATGGTGGAGGTTAATTGAACTAAAATGTCTATTTTAAATTTTTCCAATTCATCCATCGGTTTGTTCATATCTGGGTTCAAATTTTAACCAATTTTCCTTTTCTAGGTCCACCCGTTTGTTTGTGAATATCTTATACAAATGTCTTTAATATCATTCATTATTATTTGATCAATTTTTCCACCTCCCATCGATCAAGTGTCTCCCTTGATTCATCATCCAAACCTTTAAGAAAAATGGTTTTACTCAACTCTTCTTGTAGTACAAATCCACATTTTTACTCACAAAGAAGAATCTATCTAAATAATATTCCATATTCTTATCCTCCTCCTACTTGAGTTTGAAAAATTCTTCCTTCCTAATCCTCCCTCTACAAGAAATCTTGATACTTGTCTAGGAAGGAAACTTCCATTTGTGCCCAAGTGGGAATAGAATTAGATGTTAATCCCATAAACCACCTCATTGTTGCATCTTTCGGGTAGATGGAAACAAAATGAGTTTATGGTTATCTGTTTTGTAATCATAAGTTTGACATAATAATTTAAATTCAAATAGAAATTAGTCAGGATCTTTAGATTACATTCCTATAAATGTGGGTAAATGTGTAGGTGAAATATTATTCATGGGTGTATCATCATCATCCAACTAAATTGGATAAGTAAAGGTCCTATCAAGTTCTCTTTCATCTTCTCATTCCATTTCTATAGTACCTTCTAGACTTTTCTCCCAATCAATATGGTATGTGATCTATTTTGGGGAAGGTGAAAAGTTAGGAGTATGAGGTTGACTACTCAATTGTGAATTAAAAATTTCTCTAAATGGGTTTTGGGATATAATTTTCTTTCTAAAGGTTATACTTCCTTCAAGTGATTGGTCTAAGAATTCCAAAGGTGGCAATTCTTATTCTTGTCTAACAGGGACAATGGTGCTTCTAATTCTTGGTCAACTTCCTTATTTGATCGAGAAGATGATGATGATTCTTATTCAGATATTTTTGGGAGGAATCGACCCATGGATTCTCTTGGTCTACTCATAAATTTTATGATGATGTAGGGAAGATTCTTCAATTACTAGATATATGATTGTTTTTCTTGTTGGCACCTAATTATACAATTCTAACTATTGAGTCCCCAAAAGGCACAAAAATGATGGGTGCATTATTCCCTTCATTTAATCAACTCTTTGTTGATGTCATATTCAAACCAGGGGTGGTCTCCAAAGCTATAAGCAACAAGAAATCTTAGTGATCTAGTAATTGAATGTAGGTATTTGTTTTATTTTTTTATATTTTCTAGGGATTTTCTCAATGTCTTGAGGACTTCTTGGCCAAAACCTTATTGAAATCAAACTATGAAAACTTGTTGGAAGTAAACTCTCTTTATAGAAATAAATTACTAGAAATAAACATAGATTTGTAGAATGAAATAGATTGTTATAAGTAAACACACGTAACAAAAATAAACATATTTTCTTTGGAAACAAACACACAATTGAGAATGCTGAAAAATGATTACAAGGAAATAAGAGTCTAATCTAGAACACCTACAGGAACAAGTATATGATAGATTTCAACTAGAATAATCAAAAGCATTTACATCATTAATAGATCTATATTATTTTCTCTGGAAATATAAATACCAATAAAAGGAAGATCTTGGTTCTTGGAGGAGTGGGCCCTTGCTCCACCTTGAAACAGATTTGACAACTTAATATTCTCTCAAAATAGAAATGGCTATTTTATTGATAAAATGTTCTACATTACAAAGATGTACTATCTCTTTCTATATCTCTTGTTTATATATATATGTATATCAATCTATCTCTATATTATTATCCTAAATCTATCTGCAGGTCTACATATATATACTCCTTCTAAAGGTGCATTTATAACCATAAGCTGTCCTAATAATTCGAATGGAACAAAATCGTTCCCAAAATAGATGTCTGAATTGGAACTTGGATGGACTTATAATTATATGATAGCTATCCCTAGATCTACAAGTACAAAGAATCATAAATCTTCTAATTTGTTCCTATTTAAAGGATCATTAATTGCTAAATCACTAGACATGTTGTTAGAATAAAAAAATTCTTATCGGTTATATAACTTTAGAAAGTTCCAAACTAAAGGAAATCATCCCAAATCTACCTGTGAGGGTCCTAGAGCTACATGCGGGTTTTGGAACTAAGTCCAAAAATTCTAAAACTAAGTACTGGTGTTCCAGAACTAATTCTGAAAGTTTAGGAACTAAGTGATAGAGCTTGTAACTGTGTAATGGAGTTTCAGAACTAAGTCCAAAGTTTCAAAACTAAGAAGTATTGAAACCAATCCTTCCAAAACATGCTTGATTTCATACTTCTCGACTTTTTCTTCCGACCGATTGTGACTGCTTTATTAGAAAACTAAATTTCCAAAGCTCTTTGTTAGGAATTACATACTTTTAAACATTAGAACTACAATCAACAAAATATGGAAAATTACATCCTAACTTATATTAGATAAAACAAAAGTCACAAAATTTAGTCAAACTTGATAACAAGGAGAGTAAAATAAGATCATTTATTGTACATTAATGAGACATATTATGGACTTATTAGTGCTTAACAAAAAAATAAACCAAATATTATACTAATTACAATTTGGAAATGGAATGAATCAACTGCAGCTGAGTTATGGAGCTAAATTACTTCGGATTAACATGTAATATGAAACTTGATGGAAAACATAGTAACCGAAATTGGTTATGGAGGGACCAACATCAGTCACCTATGATCGACATCAGTCGACACAGGAGTAATCTTCATCGGTTGGTTAGGGATAACCAACATCGGTACCTATGTGGGAGTGTTTTTATTTAACTCTCGGGAATTAGATCTATTTTTAGTATTAAAGCAGATCTATTGATTGTAATTACATGGATAAGTGCCCTAAGTTTGTATACGCCTATATAAGCATGAAAGCTATGGTTTAGAAGTAAGAATTAAGAAGAAATTGCAAAAGTTGATGATTATTGTGAGAATAATTGTGAGAGAGAGAATTCTTGGAGAAGAAGCAAAAGCTTGAGAGTAAGAAAGTATTGTACATTTGAGAGGTGTGGAAGATTGTAAATATTCAATTGTATATCTTGTGAAAACTTTGGATTATATATTGGTTTGTTTCTTGGTGGACGTAGCCCACACATGGTGAACCACATTAAATATGGTGTTGATTTATATCTCTTGTTATGTATATTTTTTCTACTATAATATCCACTTTTATTTGCATGTTTGCTTAGATCGATAAATTATTTATACAACCGGTGTGCTAACCCTAACAACTGTTTTCAGAGATTTGTTTAAGGGTTTTTTTTGTTAAAAAATTTACTCATAGAGGGTTTTCTAATTGAGTGGGAGCTACAAGAATGGTAGAAGAAAACAAATACAAGGTAGAGAAGTTTGGCGACTAAAATTATCAATTATGGAAGATGCAGATTGAGGATTATCTATATAAAAGAGATTTGTATTTACTGTTGGATGAGAAGTATAGACCTACGAAGATGACTAATGAAGAATGGAATATTCTTGACGAGAAAACCTTTGGGATTTATAAGATTGATCATGGCAGCATCTCGTGGCTTCCAATATTACAAAAGCGACTTCTACGGTAAGGTTAATGAAATATCTTGCTAATTTATATAAAAATGTAGTGTTTCAAATAAATTTTATTTGATGAAGAAACTATTTAGTTCTAAGATACATGAGGGTGGATCTGCATCTAGTCATTTGAATTATTTTTGATCCATTGTAAATTAGTTAAAATTGGTTGATATACCATTTGATTATGAAGTGAAAGAAATTTTATTCTTATGCTCTTTTCCTGATAGTTGGGATAACTTGGTAATGGCTATTAGTAATACAACATTTGCTAATAATATTTTAAATTTTTATGATGTGGTTAGTATAATATTGAATGAATAAATTCACAGGAAGAGTATAGAGGAATCATCATCTAGGAATTCTTTGAATGTAGAAAGCAAGGGAAAGTAGAAGGAGAGATCCAAGAGTAAGAGTAATGGGAAATCGAATTCAAGGGATATCATATCTAAATCCAGAGGTAAGGGAATTACTTGTTAGAAATGTGGAAAGAAAGGACACATAAAGAAACATTTTTAGTCAAAGGATAAAGAGAATCAACAACTAGACAAAGGTAAAGAAGAAAATATTGCTACAACAGAGGTAATGCAAGATGCTCTTATTATTTCTTTAGATAATAGAATTGAATCATGGGTTTTAGATTCAGGATCTTCTTTCCATGCAACCCCTAATAAGGGTTATTTTAGAAATTATGTCCAGGGACAATTTTGGGCATGTTTATTTGGGTGATGATGAACCTTGTAGTATTACTGGTAAAGGGAAGTTCATCTAAAATTTCATAATGGAAATACATGGGTATTGAAAGATGTGAGGCATGTGCCAAGCCTTAGGAGGAATCTTATTTCTGCAGGGATACCAAGTGAAGTTGGTTACATGATTACATTTATAAGAGACTCTTTGAAATTCACCAAGGGTAATTTTGTTGTGGCAAGAGGTAAGAAGGTAGGAACATTATATTTATCTACCTATGTTATTGATTCCTTTTTTTTGCATTATATACTTTAGATTCGGATGTACACATGTGGCATAATCGGTTGGGCCATATGAGAAAAAAAAAGGAATGTAGATCTTAAAGGCCAAGGGTAAGTTATTAGTTTTGAAAGATTTAGATCTTGATTTATATGAGCTTTGTGTATTTGGAAAGTAAAAGAGAATGAGATTTCTCAAAGTTGGGGTAACTAAAAAGGAGAAAAAATGGAGCTTGTACACTCGGATGTGTAGGGACCACCTCATGTAGCTTCTCATGGAGGATCCCAATATTATGTTACTTTCATTTATGATGCTACAAGAAAGGTATGGTTTTATTGTATTAAACATAAATATGACGTTTTTGAGACTTTTAAAAGATGGAAAACCCTTATTGAGAATGAATCAAATTTAAAGTTAAAGTGTCTTATATCCGATAATGGTGGTGAATACCGTAGAAAGGATTTTAATTATTATTGTTCAATGAATGGGATACAAGAGAATGAATGGTTCCAATAACACCATAGGAGAATGGTGTTGCAGAGAGAATGAACAAGATAATCATGGAACATGCTAGAAGTATGAGGATAGATTTTGGATTGCCCTTGTAGTATTGGGCGGAAGTAGTTGATACAAAAGTTTATTTAATTAACTATGGGACTTCAATTTCACTAGATGGAGGAATAATAGAGGAAGCTTGGACCAGAAAAGAGGTAGATATTTCTTTTCTTAAAGATTTTGGTTCACAATATTTTGTGCATATTGATAAGGAAAATATGAAAAAGTTGGATGCAAAATCCAAGAGATGCACTTTCATTGGTTATGGATCTGGTGAAATAAAATTTTGGTACCCAAGGATGAACCAATTGAGAAGTTTTTGAATGAAAATGAACTCTTGGATTTAAAATTAATACCGATAGGGTTACACAAGAATCGATGTCGCTTCACCCCGATGCCATCACCAACGAGAATCGGTATCGGTTACGTAAGAGCCAAACTAGTATCGCTTAGTAGAACTGATGTAAATTACAAGTGACCAGTGTTGGTCACTGATAGATTTGGATACAAATGTCTAGGAGGTCCAAAATGAGCCTCTGGTACCCCAAACTCATGTGAGAAGGTCACAAAGGGTAAGTAAACCTCTAGAAAGATTTACACCTTCTCTATTTTATTTATTATTGACTAATAATGGTGAACCAGAAATTTTGAAGAATAAATATGGGATAAGACCCACGTCCGGGGGAGCATGGCATGGATGATGAGATGGAATCCTTGGAACAAAACTAGACTTTAGATTTGGTTAAGTTGCCAACATGTAAGAGGACATTGCAAAACAAGTGGGTTTACAGGATCAAGGAAGAAGAGGGTGGATAAAAAGATACAAGAAAAGGCTTGTAGTAAATATATTTACACGTAAAGTAGGTTTTGACTTTGGTGAAATATTTTCTCCTGTTGTTAAGATGCCTTCTATTCATACTATATTGAGTTTAGTCATAGTAGAGGATTTTCATTTAGAGTAACTAGATGTGAAGACATATTTCCTCTATGGTGATTTGGATGAAGATATTTACATGCAATGCCACTTGGGTATAAAGTCAAGGGTAAGGAGAAATTAGTGTTCAGTTGAAAAAGAGCTTATACGGGCTCAAGAAATCTCCAAGGCAATGGTACATGAGCTTTGATAGTTTTATGCATTAGCATGGCTACTTAATATGTGAATCTAACCATTGTGTTTACTTCAAGAAGCTTGAAAATGGGAGCTATATTATTTTGTTATTGTATGTGGATGATGTTCTTATTACAGGATCTAGTATGTAGGCCATTTGTGATCTTAAGGGAAAATTAGCTCACACATTTTCTATGAAAGATTTAGGAGCTGCAAAAACAATCCTTGGCATGCAAATACAAGAAGACAAGAAGAATAAGAAATTGTATTTTTCTCAAGAGGATTATATCTATAGGGTACTAGAAAGTTTCAAGATATAGAATGCAAAACATTTTAGTACACCTATGGATGGAAACTTTAGATTGAGAAAAGATCAATGTCCTTCATCACATGAGGAGGTGAAATACATCACATGAGTGTTATATGCTTGAGCAGTTGGGAGTCTCATGTATGTTATGGTTTGTACCAAACTAGACATTGTACAGCAAAGTGGGAGTTGTGAGTAGATATATGGCTAATCCAGTAAAGAGAATTGGAAAAATTCCAATGGATACTCGTGTATTTGAGAGGGATATCTAACATGTAGTTAAGCTATGGAGGTTCATATATTTCATTGTGGCTATATTGATTCGGATATGGTTGGAGATCCGGATGGTAAGAGGAGCACTACTAGATATATTTTCATAGTAGGTGGGATGATTATTAGCTAAATTTCAAGATTACGTAAGGTTATAGATTTGTATATTATAGAGGAATAATATGTTGCACCTACAGAGGATAGAAAGGAGATGATATGGATGAATAAGTTCATGAAAGATTTGGGAAAGGAGTAATATGATTGTAAATTGTTTAGTGACAATGAGTAAAATTCATTTGGAAAAGAACTCAGTGTTTCATTTGAGAATGAAACACATTCAATTGAGGTATCACTTGATATGACAAGTATTGGAGGATGGGAAGTTGAATCTAGAAAATATTCATACGAGCAAGAACCTTGCGGATATGCTAATGAAGCCATTAGAAAAGGAGAATTTGGAGCTACACTTCATCACTTCGTTGGTCTTTGATTTTGAGATTTGAAGAGGAAATTGTAAATAGGTAAGAGGACATTGCAAAACAAGTGGGTTTACAGGATCAAGAAAGAAGATGGTGGACATAAAAGGTACAAGGAAAGGCTTGTAGTCAAGAGATTTACACAGAAATTAGGTTTTGACTTTGGTGAAATAATTTCTCCTGTTGTTAAGATGCCTTTTATTCGTACTATATTTATTTTAGTCACAGAGAGGATTTTCATTTAGAGAAACTAGATGTGAAGAAATATTTCCTTCATGGTGATTTGGATGAAGAGATTTACATGCAACAACCGCTTGGGTATGAAGCCAAGGGTAAGGAGAAATTAGTGTTTAGGTTGAAAAAGAGCCTATATGGGCTCAAGAAATCTCCAAGGAAATGGTACATGAGGTTTGATAGTTTTATGCATGATCATGGTTACTTGAGATGTGAATCTAACCATTGTGTTTACTTTAAGAAGATTGAAAATCGGAGCTATATTATTTTGTTACTTTGTATGTGGATGATACGCTTATTGCATGATCTAGTATGTAGGACATTGATGATCTTAAGGGAAGTTATCTCACACATTTTCTATGAAGGATTTAGGAGCTGCAAAAACAATCCTTGGCATGCAAATAGAAAAAGACAAGAAGAATAAGAAATTGTATTTTTCTCAAGAGGATCATAGCTACAGGGTATTAGAAAGGTTCAAGATATAGAATGCAAAACCTTTTAGTACACCTATGGATGGAAACTTTAGATTGAGCAAAGATCAATGTCCTTCATCACATGAGGAGGTAAAATACATAGCATGAGTGTCATATGCTTGAGCAGTTAGGAGTCTCATGTATGTTATGGTTTATACCAAACTAGACATTGTACAGTAGTGGGAGTTATGAGTAGATATATGGCTAATCCAGGTAAAGAGCATTGGAAAGAAGTCCAATGGATACTTAGTATTTGAGAGGGATATCTAGCATGTAGTTATGCTATGGAGGTTCGGATATGGTTGGAGATCCGGATGGTAGGAGGAGCACTACTAGATATATTTTCACAAAGAGGTGGTATGATTGTTAGCTGAATTTCAAGATTACTGAAGGTTGTAGATTTGTATATTATAGAGGCATAGTATGTTGTACCTACAGAGGGATAGAAAGGAGATGATATGGATGAATATGTTCATGAAAGAGATGGGAAAGGAGAAATATGATTGTAAATTGTTCAAAGACAAAGAAGAGTGAAATTTATTTGGAAAAGAACTCGCTTTTCATTCGAGAATGAAACACATTCAATTGAGGTATCACTACATACGACAAGTATTGGAGGATGGGAAGTTGAATTTGGAAAAGATTCATACAAGTAAGAACCCCGAGATATGCTAACGAAGCCATTAGAAAAGGAGAAGTAGGAGTTACACTCCACTTTTGTTGGTCTTCAAGTTTGAGATTTGAAGAGGAATAAACAAAGATAAGGAAGGATTCAATAATGATGATGTACATGTATGGTGGAGTAATTAATATCCAAGTGGGATATTGTTGAGTTGTGGAGCTTAATTACTTCATATTAACATGTAATATGAAACTTGTTGAAAACACCATAACCGACATCGGTTATGGAGGGGACCAAAGCATTAGTCACTCGACCGACATCGGTTAGGAAAGGAGGAACCATCATCGGTTAGGGATAACCAACGTCGGTTACTTGTGTGAGAGTGTTTTATTTAAATCTTGGGAATTAGATATATTTTTAGTATTAAAGCAGATCTATTTATTGTAATTGCATGGCTAAGTGCCCTAAGTTTGTATATGCCTATATAAGCATGAAAGCTAGGGTTTAGAAGTAAGAATTAAGAAGAACTTGCAAAAGTTGATGATTATTGTGAGAATAATTGTGAGAGAGAATTCTTGGAGAAGAAGAAAATCTTGAGAGTAAGACAATACTATACATCTGAGAGGTGTGGAAGATTATAAATATTCAATTGCATATCTTGTGAAAGCTTTGGATAATAGACTCAATTGTTTCTTGGTGGACATAGCCAACACTGGGTGAACTACATTAAATCTAGTGTTGATTTATATCTCTTGTTCTGTATATTTATTATGGTAGAATATCCACTTTTATTTGCATGTATTCTTAGATATCATATATTGTCTCAGCATAACCTAGTGTGTTAACCCAAACATCAATAACAAATAATTCTCAAAGAAAGAATGAACGAAACTAAAAATAATGCAATGCCGTAAATTTAAATGAATGCAAAATAACATAAAGGAAATAATAGTAAATTATCCTTTCTAATTGGGGAGGAGTTTCCCTTATTCCTTCCCTTTGATTAGGTTCAACGTTGCAAGTTACACAATAAAATTTTCCCCGAATCTACAATTTTATTGAAATAACTTCTTTTACAATAATGAACTAACTCAAACAAAATCTTTAATCTTAATAATTTAGCTCTTTTATACTAGATCATGTGTAGTCTATCTAGGAGAGAACTAGTTATTTACAATTAATAACATCTACTTAACTGGAAAATAACTAACTGTTCTAAGAATTACAATCATGGAAGGAGTAATCTAGGTTGTGTTGAATTTGAACTAATCTTGTTAACTATAGATGAGGCCCGTAATTGACTCCTTTGAGATAGTCAATCAACACCATAAGATATTACATATCTGAATTGATTCTTTATAATCATGATGATTATAAATCCTTAAGTGTTTTTCTGCATTACGTCTTCAAGCAACTAAAGTTAAACTAGGATTGCATGGACCTCGTAATTTGTATGAAGGTTGAGATAGTAGAACATGTTTCATGCTCATGTCATTGTGTTAATTGATGTGCCAAATGTATCAACTCAAAGTTCATCCATTTGAGTTATTGATCTCTTCTTCCCAAGTTTACTATTTCAAGGAAGTCTAAATTAGTGATCTGGATGAGTCCTACACTCAACAGCAAGTCCCACACTAATGCAAAGGTGAGTCTTGTGTTAGTACAAAAATATTCCTTTACTAGTCTGTAGTTAAATCCTATGATGAATCAACATATGCTTTCCCAAATACACTGTTAATACTCATAAATTTTCATTCAAGCCATATTTGAAGAAGCAATAACAAGATAAAAATAACAAGAATATGCACAACATTTCCTTCCAAAACATATTAAATTATTAACTATATAACGTCAATATTATACATCATGCAAAATGATACCAAAATAACAGAAGGTTTTATATGGGATAAAACATGAAAAAACAAAGGTTCATCACCCCCCACAATTAATATTTACTAGGTATTCCTACTACCTATTCAATTATGGAAATATCCTTGAACAATTATACTCATTGGAAAAAAAATTCCAAGTTTCATCCAATTCAGCATTACAAAACCCACAGAAATCAATGATTGACTTCCTCCAAGTGTTATAACTTCCTCTTGCTAATCAATTATAGAATCCCATTTTGGTATTGGTGCAATGACTAATGGATGCATATACCTCATCCCAATCCACTGCTTCTGCATTTATTAGAGATCCTTGGCCATTTTCAATGACCAATAGAAGTTTGTAGGTGAAATCACCTCCTCCTTATATTGCTCTGAAATCAAATCATACCTTAATTAACATGAAAGGAAATTGACATTAAACATTGGTAGTGTTTTCTCCCTTAATTTTCTCACAAAATTTCTCAGAATATCTTTGTACCCATCACCAACAGTAAACTTTATACTTGGGAACAAAATCTATTGAAAAAAATGGGGCAGGAAGATCATGCCTCATAAAGAGGCTTATGTTATATTCTACTTCAAAACATGTTCCCTTTATTCCCTCCATTCGTACTAGTTCCTTAGAGTAGAGATAAATTCCCTCAATGGTACTTCACCCACATAAATTTATGGGTATTTCAATCTTCTTAGGAAGAAGAAACTTGTGAAAATAAAATTCACCAAGTAAATTTTTGGAAATGTCATTTCCTGCTATGTATGCACCAACAAATTACTGGTCATTATCAAACTCTATAACTTGCATAGCATGGGCTCTAAAGATCTTCCATTAAAAAAAAATCTCATAAATATTGCATAAAAATTAGATGGGGACCTACATGAAAGAACCTAGTCATATAACCGAAAGATAGTAAGAAAATTTTCTTTGATATTTTATTTTCTTCCTTTAAATCCTTGTTCTCATCATTAACTTCTCCAAGTTCTATAACATTCCTCTACCGATTTAACCATTCCTTTCAAGACAACGATTTGGGGAGTACGAAGTCCTGTCTGAGTTATTTGTCCTTTAGTGACCACAAAATTTGTTTTTCTTGAAAAATTTCCGAGGATGAATTGAGATCATCTTTCTTGGATTGAAGGGAGTGGAGTTTTTTGTTAATTTTCTTCTAGAACATGCTAGATTTGAAGAGTTTCCTCTTCTTGGTGCTCAATAGTTTGATGTAACTATTTGATTTTCTTAAATTTCTTAGATTATACTAGGGATAAATTGGATTCTTATGCTTCAAGGAGGATCTATAGATGTGTAATTATTTCTCAATCTGATTGGAGTTAAAATTGGACCTTAGATAGAGATAACACATGTGGTAGAATTTTATCAATATATTTAGGAGAACTAGGTTCTCCTTCCATCATCGTGCTTTACCTTTTCCAGACATAAGGATGAGTTGAGTGGTAGGGGCTTGATCACATTATTTTTCTTCAACTAGAATAAAGGGTGATATAGGGTGCATTGGAGACATAGGTGGTGTTTCAAGTAGAGTTTCCATAATTGTAGCGCTTTCATTATCTTATTGAATGGGAACATTATCTCATGGGCTCATTGAGGGATTGCACATTTCTAGTTATTCTATGGTGCTTCTTAGGTCTATCAAAAGTGGAAGGCTCCGACTCTATAAATAATTCAACATCTAGGGCACACTTCTTTTGAAATTTAAACCAATTCTTTAGGCTATGCCTTTTCTTAACAAACTGGTGCTTGTAAATCAAATGTATTAAGCCCTGGAATTTCAAATAAGAGGTACCCCAATGGAATTTATCAGGGGTCAAGGGGACAAAAATTAAAAAAACTAAGCAAAATTTATTTAGTTATGGGGTTTAGCATGGCCATGGCGGAGGTGTATCAAAATTCTCAACACATGGCCCAAAATGATCTCATATTTCCCTTCATAGGTGAAATATTTGATCACCCATTTAGCAATTTCTTCCCAAGGCTCGAGGAGAGTATTTATTTTTATACCTTTTTCCTTCCCCTTATTTTCCATAACCAATTCTAATTTTTCCTTTTTTCCCACTAAAAATATTTTTATAATTTCATAATATAGTGTTCTATTATTAACAAATTTTCCCTCTTATGGTATTCCTGAAAGATGACTAATTATAGTGGGACTAAATGGAATTTTCTTACCTTTTATAGTAAAATACCCTTCCTCCATGTTTTTGGTGAGCTCCTCTATCATTTTTGTGTTGAACTCTTCATATGCAAGTAGAAAATAAAGTCATCCCACCTTTTCAAATATTTCCACTAACCTTGCATCAACTAATAACTCTACTGAACTTGTTGGTTCGTGTCTAACTCTTAACCCCATGATTGGAATGTAGATAAGGTAATTGGAAAATAACAGAGCACATGACTGGAAATATAGTTCTTGCAGAGAGAAGGAATTAGGCACAAGACTAAATTGGTTGGTGGTGCAGGAGTGATGGCGAAATCGGGAAAGAGACATGGGATATAAAATGATTACAAATAAAAAAATGAACTCGGGAAAGGTTTTAAGAAAATACCAAGGTGATATTGATAGTAATGAGATACATGTGGTGACTAATGTGGAGAGGGATGGTGTATTTGTGGGGATATGTGAAGTGTGGAAATGCATTGGAAATGGAGAAGGAGGTAAATTTACATGAGTACAATAATGAGCAGTTCATAAATTAAACTTTGCAACATTTAAGAAGGGAATAATTGTACATACCTTATTAATTTTATTTTTTTCACATCACTAGCCATCATTTCAATGTTGATTTAATCCTCCATCCATGTATTTTTCTTCATTTATTACATACACGATTTAGGGTTGGCAAACCTTGGTTTTAAACCAACTGCATTTATTATTATTATTATTATTACTATTATTATGGGAGATAACCTCCATTTCTTGTTTTAAACCAATTCCTCAGAGGATGATGACTGTCATTTCTAGTTTTTAGTCATCTCCTCTTTATTCTTTGATGAAAAATAGCTCGCCTTAAAGTCAAGTTGACAAATGGAATTTGTTTAAACAATTCGTAGATGAGTCTTCTTGAAGAACCTTCAAATTCTTCTTTGATGTTGGTTTATGATGATTAATGTGGAGAGGGATGGTGGATTTTTAGGGATATGTGATGCATGGGAATTCATTGGAAATGGAGAAGGAGATAAATTTACACGAGTACAATAATGAATATTTCATAAATTAAACTTTGCAACATTTAAGAAGGGAATAATTACACATACCTTATTAATTTTGTTTTTCACATCACTAGCCATCATTTGAATGTTGATTTGATCCTCCATCCATGCATTTTTGTTCATTTATTACATACACAATTTAGGGGTGGCGACCCCGGTTTTCAACCACCTACATTTATTATTATTATTATTATTTTAATGGGAAATGACCTCCATTGCTTGTTTTAAACTGATTCCTCAGAGGATGATGACTGTCATTTCTCATTTTTAGTCATATCCTCTTTATTATTTCATGAAAAATAGATCAGTTTTGAGTTGAGTTGGACAAAGGAACTTTGTTTAAACAATTAAGAGCTGAGTCTTCTTGAAGAACCTTCTAAAATTCTTCTCTAGATGTTGGTTTATGGTATAGGCTCAATATATGTCTCATAACCAACGTAACTTTCTTCTCACCAATAATTATAATCAGTTGAACTATGCCATTGTTGAATACTTCTTCAATTTGATATGGGCCCATCCATCTTGTTTATAGATTTCCATTAAAATCCTTGTATTTTGAATCAAATAACAGAGCCTAATATCCTTTTTAGAACTTTCTTTGCTTAATGTATTTGTCATTTCATATATTTCTCTCGATGTTGGATTATCTTTGTTTAATGAAACGATTAAATTCTCATCTAATACAACTCATTTATTTGAATAATCCTTGATTTATGTGCCTTTGATAATTAAATTCCCACTTCATAAGTTGTTCTCAAGGTTTGAATTTCAAATTATATGGGAAGAATGGGCTTCTTCCCATAAACCAAATCATAAGGAGTGAATCATGTGGTTGTTTTCCAAGTAGTATTATAGGCCCAAATTGGCTCAGAATTTTTGAATGAAAATTTTCCTTGAGATGTCCATTATTTTTGTTAGGATATTCTCTAACTCTCTGTTAGTAACCTCCACTTGACCATTGGACTATGGATGATATGGTGATGAATTATTGTGCTTCAATTAGTATGTTTCCACAAAGGAACTGATTACACCTGACATGAATTATGGTCCTTGATTTGAAATATATGTTCATATAAGAAATATGCAACTTTCTCATCTCTTTCATATTGCAGTGCTTGAACCTCAACCCATTTAGTGACATAGTCCAGAAAAACCATAATATACTCCTTCCCTTGAGACGTTGGGTCAATTAGTCAAATGAATTCCAATCCCCACTTTTCAAATGGTTCTAAGACAACTTGAGGTGTAAGTGGCATCTCGATGTAAATTTTGGCTTCCCCATCCTTTGAAACTAATCACATCTCTAAACATACTTCTTGACATCCTTAAACAAGGAAGGCTAATGGTAACCAGATCCTAAAAATTTGTGAATGGTCCTTTGAAATGAATAATTCCTTCTTGAGGGTTCATAATGACATGCCTTAAGAATTTCAAATACTTCATCTTCATCTACACACTGTATAACATGGTCAGGTCCATATTTAAAAATAATTCCATTTAACCATGTATACATCACACTTTTTTTAATCAATTTATTTCTTTGAATTTTTGTGAAAAAGGTTGGGAACCTCCTTGTGGATAATTAGTTAGCCATATCTACATACCAATGAGAGATAATAGAAACTACAAATAGATTTTCATCAGGGAAATCATCATTGACTTGGTCTTTTCCTTATGACATGGTTAGTCCGGAAAGAAAATCAACTACCACATTTGATTTCTATGGCTTGTCAATGATTTTAATGTTAAATTCCTATAGTAACAACAACAACCTTACAATCATGCCATGCACTAAAGGTTTATTCATTAGATATTTGATAACATAGTGGTCAGTGTGAACAATCACTTCATAGCCTGTGATATAATGGAATTTTTTTTATTGTACAACTGCAAGAAATTCCTTCTCACTAGTGGTGTAATTTATTTCAGCAGCAAAGGAGGTTTTTACTGATATATTAAATGACATGCATATATTCTTCTTCTTCTTCTTGTCCAAGGATAGCCCCTACTACTTCATTAGAAGCATCTATTTGTATATGGAAGGGAGCTTCCAATTTTGGCCTCTCAAAACTGGTGTGTTTTTAATTTTTCTTTGATAGTATCAAAAGCTTGTTTCCATGCTTCTATCCATCAAAATTTAGAGTTTTTAGGTACGAGAGAAAAAAAAATGGAGAATTTATTTTGAAAATTCTAAAATAAACCTTCTATAGTAGCCAACATGGCCAAGAAAACATCTTACCTCTATTTGTTTTGTAGGAAATGGGAGATTAACAATGATATTTACCTTGTTAGGGTCTACCTTAATTCCTTCATCTAAAATGTGATGGCCTAAAACTATCCCTTATTCCATCATAAATAGACATTTCTCATGGTTTAAGGATAATTGGTTTTTTTACACCTAGAAATTACTTTGTCTAGATTGTCAATTTCCTCTTGAATGTTGCTCTATTAAAAGTGAAATAATCCATGTAAATCATTACATAATCATGGGTGATATCGGAAAATATTACCAACATGGCTCTTTGAAACGTGGCAAGAGCATTACATAAACCAAAAGGTAACACCCTGTAAGAAAATGTTCCCCATGGGCATGTAAAAGTGTTTTTTCATGGTCTTCAAGTGCTATTGTTATTTTATCGTACTAACCTAATCCATCAAAGAACGAAAAATACCTTTTTCCACATAAATTTTCTAATACTTGATCAATAAAAGGTAATGGAAAATAATCCCGATGAGTTACCTTGTTTAAATCTCTCGTAATCGACACAAATTATCCATTTAACATTATTTTTAGGAACTATAACTAATGGAGAAACCCATTGGCTATCCGATATTGGATAAATGAATCACAACCTAAGATTTTTTTCAATCTTAATTTTTACAATGTCTCTCAAAGTCGGTTTATCCTTCTTCGTAGTTGTCCAACCGGTCTAGCATTAGTGGTGTAGATATGGTGTGTATAAATACTTAGATGTATATGTTTCATATCTCTATATTCCTAGGAAAAATCTTGAGAATGAGAGCATAAGAGTTTAAATAGGGTATTCCCTTCCTGACTAGTCCAATAACTATTGACCTTCAATGTCTTCCCTAGGAAAATTGGTAGTTGTTTAGTACCTGGATGAAGAGAATCTACAATAGGGTACTCTCTCAATAATGCATTCAATGGAAACATGTGGGGAAGTAATATATGAATAGAAGCGATGTTTTGTAAGATAAACTCAGTCAAATATATATTTCATGTAAAAGGGAAAATGATAGGATGATTGTTTTTGTCCATAAAACATCTCTTGTTTTATTTAGTTGAAACATAGGAATAGAAATAGTTCCAAAGAGAGGACTCAAACGCATGACTTATGCTTTGTCAAAGATAGGAATCAAGGTCACCATATTGAATTTGATCTGAGTGTTCTTGAACTATGACCATGAACAAAAATATATGATGTCCTCTAAATAATCTAGAATGTCTTTACACCACTATTTATTATCTATGGCAAAAGGTTTTGCAGCAGGGTAAATTGATAACTTCTTGGAATCATGTTTTCTTGTAATCACCATATTCCCTATGTTGCAATCTATGAGGGTAGAAGTAGTGGATAACCAAGGGTGTCTTAGGATTATACGGTATTCAATCTTCCTATTATTATTTTTTATGATCATGAAGTCTACTTAATAATCCATGATTCAATGGTCATGGTGACATCTTCTTCAATTCCCTTTGGCTTGTTTACAGACTAATATTCCATTTGTAAAACTTTGGAGGTTGATTGTGGTTCAAGAAGTGATAGTGTAGATAAGGTATCTGTGGTCATCATGTTAATATCAACTCCTAGATCAACTAAGATGTTTGGGATATGGACATCTTCGATACAGACTGTAACAATAGGACTTCTAGGGTCTCCATATTTAGGAGGGGGCATATTCCCTTCTAGTATAATAGAAATTTTCCCATCAACATGGATGGTTTTAGGTTGATTCTTTCTTCTTCCCGAGTCTTAAAACATATCTCTTTAATATTTTTGTTTAATTCAAGAATTTCCTTAAGATCTTGTAACAAGGAATGTCAATACTCAATTTCCTCAGTCCCTAAATCAATTCTAACTCTAGTTGTTCAAGAACTATAGTGTTATGTTTTTCTAAGAGTCTAGATGGAAAAGGAATATCAACATTTGGTTGAGGTGTTTCTTCAACAACAAGAGTGTGTTGCATCTCTGCTATATTTTTGTATCTTTAGAGATTTATTCTATGATAGGAGATGAAGGTTTTGAGGTAACCTTTCCGTAATGGACCAAAATATTCCTAGAATCCATATAATTTACTTGTGGGATTTTTATCTAATTCCATAGTGTAGGCTGGGCTACCCATCCTCACATTTTTGGTATTTTTCATAGTTTTTGTTGGTATATGAGGTTGGGTAGGTTGCTTGGATAGGGTATCAATTATAGACATGGTCAAAAATATTTTCAACCTTGGGGTCTTCTTTGATTGTAATATTACTTCCCTGATCCTTGAGGTACATTCCACTATTATTGATATTGAGGATTAAATTGTTGAAATGATGGAATGTTTGAATGTGGAGCCAAAGGTTGGTAATAGTAACTTGGTTATGCATTCCACTGTGGACTACACTCCTATGAGAATTGTTGATTCCATGGTTAGGGGTATGTCCATGGTGCATTCCATTTATTTGGGGCCCATTTTGGTGTGTAGGACTGATTTTGATTGGATTTAAAGTTCCCTCCTTTCCTTTGACCCATATAGTTTAATTCAGCTTCATCTTTTGTGCTTGTTTTTTATGGATCTTCAACAAGGGAATAAATCCATATTGGTATGTGGCATGATTTAGTTTATAGAGAATATATATGTCTACCTTTCTAAGGGTAGTCCTTAATATCATGTTTTTCCCTACATATTGGGAAGTAGATGAAAAAGGCTATGTATTCCCGGATTTTTCCTATCCATAGTTGTATTGAGTTGAACGAAGAGGTCTATTTTTAAATTTACAATTTATTTACTTAGTTTCTATATATCACCACTGACCATTTTTCCTTTCTATCTATGAAGGTTGGGGTGATTTTGGGAGTATTTCCTACAGAGGTGAATGCTTTTTGTAAATTATAATTTTTTCATATCTCCCTTTCCCATAATATTGAATGTTTGATTCTTGTGTGTCATCATCCAATCCTTTGAGGAATAAATTTTTGAGAAGATTAATATCCAAACTAGTACCACACCTTCTGTGAAGGAAGAGGAACTGATAAATATAATCTTCCACACTCTCATCCTCCTTTTGTTGAATTCTAAAAATTTCTTCCTTCCTATCCTAGACTCTACAGTAGTCTTGGTATTTGTCCAAGAAAAATGTCTCCATCTCCTCCCAACTATGGATGGAGTTAGGGGTTAAGCCCATGAATCATCTCAAAGCTGTGTCTTTTAAAGTGGAGGGAATCTTTTGAGAATCATAAGTATAATCATAAGTTTAAAAATCTCCCATCTCGGCCACATATTAGAGGAGTTGAGATATTTTAATGGTGACACATGTTCAAGTCGCAAGCCTTCATCCAAATGTCGGGGTGAGTTCATTTTGGGCTCTGGTGGGTTGATAACAAGAAGAGATGACCCAAATGGCCCATGGAACATGTTTACGGCCAAATTCCACAACCTCCACATAATGAATAGATCAATTTAAATACATGATAACCACTAAATCAAGGAGGTGATATAATGCGGGAAAATCAGGTGGAAGCATTCCAATCCGCATGGGATGAAAAGGCTACAAAACCTCAAAAATGTCACATAGGACATTGTGGAAAAATTAGATGGGGTGGCCCAGTCGCACAAGGACACGAGGGCTCATGGGACTTGAGATATCCAAAGCACTAGCATAGTGCGATGTGGGTATGACAGGGGTTAATGGCCCATATGGCTCGGCCGTGAAAGGATGAGCGGGTGAGTTGGGTCCATGGAGGTACACAAGGCCCTCGAATCACCGAGGGAAGGTGCATCGAGTGGAAGAAAAGGGGTTAGGGTGAACTAGGGTTCTTTTGAACTCGGACCAAATGGGCCACTTCGAGCCAAAATAACTGATGAAATTGGGGTTATGAATGAGTTGGCATCATGACCCAATGTGTAATGTGGTAAGGTAGCATTAGATGATGAGTCGGGGTATAAGGGACAACTTAGCATCCAATATGGTGTGCTGGCCAAAAAAACATAAATGAATCTTGATGTAGATGGAGGGTAAAGGGTCAAGCATTGGAAATGCAAAAGCAAGATCCATCTCAGCCAAGATGGCTATTAAGAGACCTAATATAAAGACACAAACCTCCCCCATTCAAAATAAGAATGAAGATATGGTGGGCCCACCATTTTTAAGTATAAAAACATTAAAAATATGTAGGAAAATATTAGGAGAGGGAAAATAATAAAATATCTTTCTAATAGCCAAAATTAATTCTCATTCCCTCGTTAATGAATAAATGCCCGACAAACTCAATTAGCTACCAACACTTGGAAGGCCATAACTAGAGAAATTATCAACAGAATCATGAAAATTGATGTCGTTGGAATCATGGTTCCAAGACCAATTGCGCAACAATCAAGAAATGCTGAATTTAATGAATATTTGATTGTTATTTTTAAGGAAAACGATCCCAATTATTTTTGGTGGTTGGAAAGTGATTGGAGGAACATTAAATGAGCATGGGAAATCATTCTTTCACTGCTGTGAGTTAGGGACACCTTGAGATTGCTTTTACAGGCCCAAAATCACCAACAAAACTCATTTATCATGACTTGTAATTAGTTGAAAAGTGGATTTCGGGAATTGCATCCTCTCTCTTCCAAAATTATATAAATTGAATGGTTGGGATCATTATAAGGGGAGGATAGTTTGAGTGGAATTTTTTTCATTTTTAGTTTTGTGAAGCCAATGTGTTGCTCGCCTTTGTAGTAGAATCCTTGCATGGTGATCCTGCCTTTATTTTCGTAATATATTGAATTATGCATATCAATGAAGCAATAGATGTAAGTTTGTGGATGTCTATTCCATTGTTATGTGTGTTTTCATTCTTCTCACCTCTTCAATCTTGTTGCAAAATATATTGTGTTTACCTTTGCTCTTATAGGGACCTATTTTTATTATGCATGCATGTAAATGTTTTTTTGAGTGCTTGTATTAGAATGTGGAGAACTATTATCACCATTTCTAATATGCATTATACTTCCATTTTCACACATTGGGGGATTATTCTCTTACCCTACTTTTCAATTGTATCACCTGATATTAGTTTAGGTTTTCCTTCATGTAATCTCTCTCCCTAGTCCCTTGGAATGTTATATTAGGATTATTTTGTTTACCTGCATTAGGAGTAGATTATGGTAGGTAGTTTAGGAGAAGGACCCAACATTCTCTAGAGGGTCATCTCAAGCCCGCAAGTCCCACAGCTTGAGAGATGATAAAATGCTACACAAATTACACTGAATGCCCCTCTCTATATTTAGGTCATTTAGGGGAGTTGTAATTATGTGATAACAGTTTAGGCATGCTCGATGGGATAAGAATTTTTTATTTTTGTTATAGGAAGTTTGATTTGCTCTTGTTGTGAAATTTCATCTTGTAAGAGGCTTTGAAGTAGCACATCTGGCAACTCCAAATGAGAAAAATCCACTAGTTTCAATAGTCCAAGCTTGGAAGATTTATGAGAAGAATTCAAATGAGGTCAAGAACTAGAGAGGAAGGAATGTTTGAATACTTGCAGTTATCTCCAGGAAGAGGAAGAAGGGGAAGAATATCTCAAAGGTATCCATCTCCACTAAATAGAACACTATCCACACCTCCACCTATTAGGCCTTTCATTCAATCAACTATAGTTCTTAGATTGATTATAATGGCACATCTACAATAACAACCACTACAAGGGCCACCAAATCCCTATGTCGACTTCACAAGAAACATCCCACTTTCTCTCAATGTAAAAAATCTAATTCTAGTTTCAACATTAAAACATTCCATATTTCACTGAAGAGAACCATACAACTCTGATTGACTACCTCCAAGACATTGAAAATGTCTGTGAAATTCACAAAAATTGCTTAAATGGACATTGTTGTTAAGTTGTTGGCATCCTCTTTTAAGGGTAAATATTTGCAATGGTTCATGAGTCTAACAGAAGGATATATCCATAATTGGGACCAGTTGTGCACAACTCTTCACAATCAATTTGGGGAAAAGGAAGACAACTTATCTCTATTGGAATAACTAACCACAACTAAGAGAGCACCAAATGAGCATATGAATGATTTGAACTTTAGGTTTTAAATTCCATGAGATAGAATTTGTTTTCTATGAGGCCAACATCTAAAGGTGCCTTTCTCTTCTTCCTAAAATATCTAAATTTTTATATTGTAATGATGATACAATCCATGGGAGGTACAAATTTACCTACAGCTTATAATATTACCATTAGAGCTAAAACATTGTTTGATTCAAGCTAGTAAACTTGCACCTAGGCTACCCATGCCTCTTTATCGAGACTTAGAAATTCCAAACATTATCCAAGCACCTACATTAGCTCCCATTCCTTCCCCAAAGAATTAGAATTTTGTTGAAGCATCTACCTCATCTTCTAGTACCTCAAATGAACTCAAAGAAGTTATGAAATAGGTGCAAAACTTAGGAAATGAGATGGTGATAATTAAGCAAAAAGAAGCCCCAAATTTTAGGTCATACCAAAGATCAAACCCAACCCAATAGGCCTTTGTATTAGCCTAATAATCCACCTTCTCAAGATATAAATATGAACCAAGTAAAACCTCCTTATAGGCCATTTCAGCCTTACAATACCAATGTTGTATCCACATTTAGAACCATGGTACTAGTACAAAATAACATAACTCAAGAGTGTGAATGGTACTTCCCATGTAATCAACCCCATAACCAATCAATGTGTTTCAACGGTGCCTTGAATCAAGCTCTTATGGTGACAACAATGGGTGTGGAACAAGAGACAAGCCAAGAAGAAAATCAGTAGTAGGAAGCTACCCAAGAGGCACCTCCGAATGAGACCACACTTGTCAATTAGAAATTTGAAGATTTTTGTGGTATAAATCAGGTCCCTTCTCAAAGTGTGGCAGCCAATACATGATCTAAGAGGAAAAATATTAGAGAGGGAAAATCATCTAATTCAAATGATTCACAACCCTCTATCACTCCACAAGGTGTTAGCAGTCAAAGTGTAGTTCCGAACGTGCAAAGTGTTGTCTTGAACATGCAAAGTCAGCCCAAGCCACCTTCTAGATCAGCCCATATACCGGTTGTAACAGCCCATGTGCAAGAGAAGACTATGCAAAGTAAAGGGAAACAGAAAGATAGCTCATCCCCATTCAATATTCTTGAGAAAATGAAGAAAATGAATGTGAACATTTCAATGTGGGAGTCATTAGCTATCCCAAGCCAAAGAGATCTATTGCAAGTTGTCATGGAAAATTGGTCCACATCAAATCAATCATCCAAAGATCAAGACAAGGTACTCATAAATGCAACTTAGTAGGGAGGCAATCAAGGAGGACAACAAGGTAAAAACATAAAACCTCCCCCATTCTACATATCTCTAATTGTTGGAAACAATCTTGTACACAATTGCATGATTGATTTAAGAGAAAGCAACTTTTTTATGCCAAAACAAATAGCTGATCAACTGGGTCTTCAATATGAAGTCATTTCTAGAGGTGTAGTGAAATTGGATGGGACAACAATGTAACAATGGTTGGATTAATCAAAGGATTGAGCCTCACATTGCATGCATGTCCTAATGTGACCATCTTGTAAGATGTATCAGTCATAGACTTGCCACCACTCTTTGCATTGTGTTTGTCAAGAGACTTCACCGCTAAAATTGGAGGTTATTTGTCTATTGATTGGTCACACATGTTATTTAGAACAAGGTATGGAGCCAATGCTATAGTCATGTCCGAACCAATCACAAATTTCCACATTGAGCCTCATACACAAGTCCAATCAATGTAAATTGTTTTTATTTTGATGAAGAAGATTTCCTAAGAACTTATGAAGTAGATACTAAATTTGGAATAATTCTAGACTTAACTCTTGATGAATGGGAAAACAAGAGGCATGCATTTGATCCATATAAGGAAATGGAAGAAGCTGAATTAGGGGTCTATTGTTTGTACGAAGAAAATTCACTAATTTATAGTATCACCAAGCCAGATGCTAAAGATGATAATGAGGTATGACAGATATTATTTTATGGCTCAAGGAGTAGATAAGGTGTCGAGGAGGAGCTATTATTGTTTCACCACAAGGTACAAAATATTACTCATCTTTCTATTTTCAGTTTTCTTTCTCAAATAACACAACTGAGTATGAAGCCTTGATTCACGGATTGCATTGGGAAAGAAAGAGAGGTATCAAGAACTTGCAAGTATTTGGAGATAGTGAAGCTAATTAGGAAGCAAGTAAAAATAAAAATGCTTCCAAGAATGATCTATTAAAGAACTACAAAAATTGGGTATGGGATCTCATTGAATATTTCAAGCTTTTAACATCAATTCCATCCCAAGAAAGAAGAATGAAGCAGCAGATAGACTTATAGCAATTGGGGTAGTGTTTGATGTTGTGGAAAGTATCAAAAGTGAGAAAACGTCAGACCCATATCAAAGTTGTGGTAAGACCAACTATCCTAGACAATAATGCAAGATGGAAAGTCTTCGAGAATGATCAACAAATTGTCAATTTTCTATAAGAAGAAGTTGAGTTCTCTGCTAGAAACCAAGACAAGTTAGAGTAATAGTATGGTGACCAAGTGGTGCGGCTAAGAACTAACAAATTACTGAAAATACTTGTGACTTTGGAATCAATCTTAAACCCAAATGATCAATTTTAGAAAGAGAAGGAAAATATTCAGGTAAAGGGTGAAGATTCAGAGCCTATTTTAGTAGGTGAACGTAAGACATTACAAATTAGCAAAGTAATTACTCAATAAGAGAAGTCAAAATTTGTTTAACTTTTTCAAGAATTACCATATATCTTTTCCTGTATTTATAAGGCTTTAAGATTTTTCAATCCAAAGTTAGCACAACATACTATTGAGCTAGATCTTGAATCTAAGCCTATCAGATAGAAGTAAAGGTCAATGAATCCTCACATTAAACTCTCATGAGAAAAGAGTTGAACAAGATAATTGAAGCTAACATCATCTTTCCTATCAAACATTCAAGTTGGGTTACAAATTTGGTGTCAGTAAGGAAGAGAAACGGAGAGATCATAATGTGTGTAGACTTTCATGATCTAAATATAGATTCACTCAAAGATCATTTTCCACTTCCTTCAATAGAACAAATCATATAAGTAGTAGTTGGTTCATAAAGGTTTGCATTTCTAGATGGATACTGGGCTATAACAAAATAATGGTGAAGGAATAAGATTAGTTCAAGGAAGCCTTCACTATGAAATGGGGCACATGTGCTTATAAGAAGATGCCATTTGGATTTTCAAATGCCAAAGCAACATTTTAGTGAGCAATGGATATGGAATTCAAGGGACTAATCAATAAGATAGTGCTTGTATATCTAGATGATATCATTGTGTTCTCAAAGAATGTAATAGACCACCTCTTTCACCTTAGGAAAGTGTTTCAAAGGTGTAGAAGATTCAGAGTGTCTTTGAATCCAAAGAAGTGTGTACTATTAGCACATGAAGGTAAGTTACTAGGCCATATTGTTTGAAAATAAGGATTGAAAATAGATCTTGAAAGGGTGGAAGCCATCAAAAATCTTCCATTACCAAGTCATAAGAAATATCTCCAAAGCTTCTTGGGAAGGATAAAATTTGTCCATAGATTTGTGCCTGATTTCACCACTCTTGTGAGTCCATTAACAATGATGTTGAAGAAGATACTTTCATTCAAGTGGAAAGTAGAAGGCACGAAGATTTTTGAGGCTATCAAGCATGTAATATCACAAGCTAAAACTATTATCAACCTATATTTCTCCAAGACTTCATGGTATATGCTTTTGGAGGATCGGATATAATCTCATCTATCTTGGTACAACTGAATAAGGAAGGTTCAAAACAACCAATAACATTCTTTAGCCAAAGCATGGAATATTACGAAGTAAGGTATTATTTCAATGAAAAATATGTTCTTGTTGTTATTAGGAGCTTAAAGAAGTTTAGAAACTTGGTCTCGAACAATAAGATCTAGTTGTTTGTGTCTCACACCACTGTGCTTGAGGATTTTTTCCTAAACAAGGATTTGAATGAGAAGAGGGAAAGTTGGATCACTTAGGTAATGGAATATGATATTGAAATCAAAGTGACTAAGTTGGTTCATGGAAAAGTCCTTTGTGAGAAACTAGCTTCCAAGCAACGTGTTGAATCAGATAGTGAAGAAGGAGTTGTTTTGATGTTACAATACGAGTAAGAGCACCAATCTAATGATGAACCTACTCCATGTTGGACTCGGGACATGGTACATTACCTCCAAATAGATTTGTGCCCTCCAAAATAGAACAAAGCTAAGAGAAGATATTTCAAGTTGTAATCCATTCCATATGTGATCGTTGACAACATCTTGTTCAAAAAGGATGTGAATGGAGTATTATTGAGATGTGTCCCAAAAAATCAGACTGAGAAGGTATTGCATGAGTTCCATGATGGAGAAGTAGGAGGCCACTTTTCTCCGCGAGTAATAGCTCTCAAAATCATGAAGGCTGGTTACTATTGGCCTAAGGTATTTAGTGATTGCTACTCATGGATCAAAAAATGTAAAAAAATGCATTATTCACAAGGAAGGAAAGGCTAGAAATGATTCCCCTTTGTCCAATTTCAGTAGACAAACCATTTATGCAATGAGGATTAGACTTCATTGGATTTATCAATATGAACTTGAGTCAAGGCAACAAATGGATACTTACGTCCATAAACTACTTCACCAAATGGATAGAAGTGATGGAACTCAAGAAAGAAAATGAATCCAACATCTTGGATTTCTATGAAGGGATAGTCATAAGGGCTTTAGAGTCTTTTCCACTATCATATTGATAATACATTGGAATTTTTGGGCAAAAAAATCACTGAATGGGATGTCAAGAATGGTATATATCTCAACACTTTGTCAAACTATTACCCTCAGGAAAATGGCCAATAAGATTCTACAAACAAGAACTTGCTAAGAATTATGTGAAGAACTCTTGATGAAAATTAGAGAACCTGGCACATGAAACTTAAACTAGCCTTGTGGGCTGATAGAATAACACCCAAAATTTCAATAGGTAGCTCTCCATGCAAGTTTGTAGATGGAAGGGAGGTAGTGCTACCTATATCACTTGAGTTTTTGATATTGGAAATCATGAAGAAAATGGAACTAACTGAGTTTTAACCCATGGAAATCAAGTACAAAAATTGATGGAATTGGGAGATAACAGAGAGCATGCATTAAAAACCATAGAAAAATATCCATCATTGATAAAAAGAAGATTTGATAGAAATCAAATCCAAGACATTCTAAGAAGGATACTTGGTGCTGAAGTGGGATGCTAATCAAGAAAAAACCAGGAAAGCATTCCAAGTTCAATGCCATATGGAGTGGTCCTTATATGATCACTAAGTCCAAGAATAACAATGCCTTCCGACTGACTAAGTTAGATGGTGAAGAGATGTAGATTCCAATCAATGGAATATATCTCAAACATTGCTACTAGAAGGAAGAATTTTCCACCCTTGTACATATTAGTCTAGGATTTTCAATTCCTCCAAGTACTTGTGCACATTGTTGATGTTGTTAGAATAGGTTTCAATTTACCTAATTTCCTTGAGAACATATTCTATTGCTTCTAGTGTATGCTTTGGATACAACTCATCATGCTTCAGGAAAGAGAAGTTGTAGTAGGGGAGCTCATTGTTTCTTCCAATAGTTGTAAATTTTAGATTTAGATAGATGCAGAGCAACTAAAATCAAGTTAGGAGACACATTTCAATATTCAATTTTTCACTTCCTCTCGAATGGTCAGCCTAAGTTTCTCAAACTAGGAACTAGAATTAGGGGTAGATCTAGCATTGCAGTAGATGGTAGTCCTCAATGTTCACAAAACCTTCAATCAGTGTTTAAGAAGAAAACATGAGTCACCATGCCCTCATAGGATTTGAAAACAACCTTTACAGCCTATAGAAGTAGCCTAGGATCAGCTCTAGTCAAAGCAGAATGTCAAAAGAAATGAACATTTATAAGAAGAAAGAAAGATAAACTTAATAGAGTTGCATGATGACTAACCTAACAGATGTTCATAATTCAGCCTCATAGATTGCAACTGTGGTAATGGGTGAATTCCAAGTTTTAAGAAAAATTTATGCTCTCACAAATCTTGATTCCAAGATTTTATTATGAAAATTGAGAGTACAAGCAAAGGAGGGCAGCTCCAGAAGTAGGTAGAGACATCCAAGATGTTTCGGGATCAATTTTTAGGGTTCATATTAGTTTATAGTGATCATGCGTAATCCATTCGTAATGGATAGTCACAGCAAATGGTCATGCTCCATTTATTAGGAAAATGTCACCGTGAGTTGACAATTTTTAATCTAATTTTGACATCCCTATTAAATTAGATAACAAGAAAGCTTATTTGTGATAATCATTTAAAAGGCCTACTTGGGAAGAAATGATAAAATCTAGCATTATTGTCTCAAAATAACATCCAAAATTTTTGCTTAGCTCCCGGACTCTGGAAGCTACGCTGTATATCTAAGAAGTTAGAATATTTCTTTAAAATTTCTTCAAGTGACTAAAGAGATAACTAATCTCATCTCATGTCAAATCAAGCTATGATCTTGAGGGACCGAGGTGAGCTAACTTCCATACACACCGAGGTCAATGGCCGAGTTATTTTAAGGAAAAATCCCATTTCCATGTTATGCATTATGTCATTCCTTGAGGAATCCCACCAAGACCCATTCTACACTCATCCGAGCTATGTAAATAGCCATCAAGTTGATTTTACACTAGTCAAGCCCCCTCAACATTGAGTTTCATATGAAAAGATTGAGTTGTTTTAGGGAACACATTACACCGGAGCTCATCAGATTGTCCTAATAGTGAAGAGCTGAGTCACATCTAGAGAAGATAAAATGAATGTCAAGCTCCATATTTATAGAGGGCACCAAACACTTGTGTAATGCATCAAGAAGGAGCCAAGTTTTTCTTTGGACAAGATGATTTTCCTTAAGCATGAAGAGCTCATCGAGCCATGGGACCCCGAGTCAAATCAAGATATTCTCGTGCTACGGGTCCCATTTCTCTATTTACCAAGCTATGTTTTGATTGTAAATTGTTGAGATCAATATGGAAAATAAGATTTCAAGTGCTAAAGTGAAATGAGCTATATTTTTAAAGAACAAGATACACAAAGGCAAATCGAGCTATTACGAGAGAGCATCATTGCTTTAAGGATATGGGGATCAATGTTTTAAGGATAGAGTTATGCTTGAGTTAAAATAGAAATACATTTCCTTGCAAAACAAGCCAAGAGTGAGCCATTGAGTAATAGATACAACACTCTCAAGGAGGCAATTCATATTCCAAACTCATGCATGGACAAGTCACAAACAGGGTTTGAGCAAATGTTTTATAGAGGCAACTTAAAGCATCACAACTTAGGCTACATCGATGTAAATTGATAGGTTTGAGAAGCTCACAGATCAAATTAGAGTGGGAGGAATATCTTATATTACATCAATGGATGAGAAGCATTGCATGGGACAATGAATAGAGACCGGATCATCATTCTCGTTTACATCATCTATACCGAACTCTTTTAAAGGAGCATCTTGTAAAAGAAACCCTTTGAATAGGTAAAGGTGCACAAGATAAAAGGGAATATCCTCTTATAAATTTTTTTGATGAGTAAGAGGAAGATCAGGTATGACCAGGAGTATGAATAGGATTTATTATTTCACTATGAATAACATGTGTATGAAGAGGAGCATGAAGATGTGAATGAACTGGATAAAAAGAAAGAATGCACGGAAGAACAAGAGGGATCAAGACTTGGACAAGAGTAATAATAAGAGGATAGCAGTCATATGTGGTAAACACCATGTAAGTAGTGCATAATGACATGACCAGACCCAAGTCATCACGTTGGAGAGAAAAGTAATGATTTTATCCACCAAGTTCACATCCTCACCCAAGCTTTTCATAGATAGATGATACAACAAAACTTATCAGAGGTAGATTTCAAAGCTCCATGGATACCAAAAACTATTTTTCTGGGATATGTTGAATAATAATTAATCCCATACTCTCATTTGCAATGTTCTTTCCTTTGTGATGCAGACACACACTGAGGATCCAAAGTTTGAGTAAAGAAATAGTCGGTTGTTGAATTCCATGGAAATAATGATCCATAAAAGTTCTTTACAATTGTGGAATCAAATCAATTATCCTACAAATATGTGATCAATTTCCTTTAATAAAATAGTTGCTAAAGTAGGGAGAAGGAATATCAACAAGGAGCCACATTATGTGATGCATGAGAGGACCTCAAGGATATTGAAAAGCAAAATACGAAGGTGGATATAGAGTTAAGAAACATTAGAGCTCATCTAAGTGTTTTAAATAAAAATATGACATAAATAATTATGTACATTACAAGTTATTTCCCAAACATGACTTTAGAAGCCCACCTAAATAAGAAAAGGGAGATTAATACTATTGAGGATCAAAATTGCACCCATCTCAAATTATGATGAATCGGGATTTTGAGGCAACATGGGACCGCCTCCAAGTTGTGAGACTTTACACACTTAAGATAGGGCTTCATAGAATGTTGGTTCCTCTACCTATTTCTACTACTAAAACTACTCCTAGAAAGGGAAATGTATCTATCTATCACTACTCTAAAATTCCAAGGGACCAGGTTAGGAAGAGATGCATGAAAAAGGGAAAACTAAACTAAATGAGGTGATATAAATAGAAATAAGCGGATGAACATTGTTAGCTTTAAGTGAAAATGAAGGAAAATTTACACAGAGAGGATAGAAATGTGTATCACAGTCCAAACACACTCATGCATCCATTTTCATGAGGCATAATTAAAAATGAACTTATAAGGGACATGAGAGAGAACATAAACAAGCAATGTAAAAGAGAGGTAAGGAGATGCAATAGAAATGAGCCAAGGAAGAGAATAGCCACAAAATAATCTTTTATTACTTCCGAAAAATTTGTAGTTGATTACAATGGTGGATGAGGATGATATCAACATGAAAACCCGGATCCAAAGGCCTACAACTTAAAATGCTAAGGATTATAGCTCTTAGAAAACTAAAGGGGTCCAAGATTTTTCAGTGAGAATTGCTCTTACATTTATAGAAAATAAGGAGAGAAGAAGAAGATAAAGAAGAGGGAAACTCAAATTTTAAAGTTTAACCACCAACAAAAAGTAATAATCACAAAGAAAGTTGTCGATGCACCTCCTCATGTTTGTTTTACTTGTAGAAAGGAAGGAGGCAAGATCCACATAAAATCAGGTGGTTGAATCAATTATATGTCTAAATTAATGGTTGAAACGTGTTTACCCACTTCTCACCTACCAAATTCTACCAAAATCGGAATATGAATGGTCCACCGTATAGCCCACATCGTAGTTTTCCAACAAGACCAAAAGTGCCAAGATCTGATTTTTGTAGAAAAATTTATGTCATTCTAAAATCTACATTGTAAAATGGACATGCAATGACATGTGGTGCACTTTTATTGGCTAAAGGATAGGCCAACTATTCATTTTTTTTTTTCATTTATTCCACATTTCACGCACTCATTTTTCACAAGTATTTCGTGCCGAATTGGTGTGCTTTGATAGGTTGCGTTTGGCACACTCAAGTATGATAGGTGATGACGTGGCATAGGTGATTTGGTGAAAAACAATGTATGAGATGGGCATGAAAGGAAAGAAGCATAAAGATGCAAAATAAAAGGTGTGAGGGGAATATGAGAGACATAGAAGGAGGGTGCATATTTGTAAAAGTATACAATTATGCAAGCATGACATGGATAATCAAATGAGAAGTGCACAATAGAAAGAATGAAGGGGCTCATGGAGAAATTCAAGACAAAGAAGTGTAGCACACAAAAGTGGAAGAAACACTCACAAGAAATAAAGTGAGGGACTTAGCTAATTTGGAGGGAAAGTAAGGGGTGTGTGCAAAGAATCTAGGAACTGTGGGAAGGAATTCGGGAGCGCATAAAGAGTGTGTGCAAAGGAAAGATGAAATTTTATAGATGAATAAAGAAGGAAGGGTGTGTGTGGAGTAACTTTAGCCAACTAATGTGTCAAGGGGACTAGAGTGCGTGAAACCTATAATGTTTGATCTTTAGAGTTAGAATGAGAATATAAGTTGTTAAAATAACTAGGGAGTTATTTTGACAGAAAGTTGGTGAATTTTGAGGCCATCTCGCATGCTAGATGAAGGATATCAGTATCCTTGAAGCATCCATTGGGCATAGAGTCTACTTGGAATGAAATTTTTATCCGTAATTTTGATGAACTACCCCTAAAGTCACTTGAAGAACTAACTAAACTTTCTATTGAGATATTTCCAAAAATACTAAAAACTATTAGAAGATCCTTCAACTAAACTAACATCCTGAAAGAAACAAAAAAGTGTGTGCAAGGAGAATGCAAAAATAAAGAACTATGTACAAATAGAAAAATGTGGGTAGTACACTTAGAGGAATCAAAAACTACTCTAATATATACAAGATTGTAGAAGACTTAATGAAAGTTCTTAAGATAAATCCCATTAACTAGGATTAGTAGCACGCCTCCATCAAGGTGAGACAACTCAAAATATTTAGCCTCCTTACAAGAATTGATATTGTATGGGCCACTCGAAATTGCATCAAACTTTGAATGATTCCTGGTTTATATATGTCAAAGATCCTAGTTTATGACCAGATCACCAACTTTGAAATTTTGAGGCCCACCTTTTTATCAAACCATTTATTTTTAGATTGTTGATGTTCTTCCAATTTCAACATGGCAGAGGATCTCAATTCTTCAAGTTCAACCAGATCTTCCATTCTAATTTCTATCCGATCTATGCCCTCAAACTCTAGCTATTGGGCAAGCTCTAGTGAAGGAAACACAATAGACAAAGGAAGTCTAGCTTCCTTTCCATAAACTAGCTTGTATGGTGAAGTTCCTATTACCTTTTCATTGTTATTTTGTCTTCCCAGTGCACATGATACCTTTATGTGCAAATTCCTCTAGCTGATGTTCATTGTGTGTTTCATAATTCTTATCGTTCTTTTAGTAGAATTAGTAAAGCCATTTCCCTAGGGATAATAGTTAGAATAATTCTTCAAGTATATTCCAAGGCTAAGCACCCAATCAGAAATTTTATTACCATGAAGGATTTTTCATTATCAAATATAATGGTTTGAGGAATTCCAAACCTTATTACAATGCCCTCGAGAAAGTCAAGGATGACTAACTTGGTTGATTCTTTGAGTGTGGTAACTTGTGTCCATCTGGTGAAGTATTCCATAGCTATCAACACCCACTTTTAGACAACACTCAAAGGAGGATTGATCATGCCTATGAAGTCTAGACCCCATTGCACAAACGGATGATCCCCTTGGATTGGTTAGAGGGGAAGTGTTGCCAATTTCTTATTTCCCACAAAGAAAGCATGTTCTTTTTATTTCATGACCTAATTGTGTGTGTCTGTGAATAGGGTAGGCCAAAAGTATCCTTCCTTGATGATATTCATCACTATCTCTTTATTAGAGAAGTTTCCACTAGATAATCCATTGAAAAATTATACCAACACTTGGTTAACTCCGCACGTTGTCAATACATCTCAAAGAAACACCATCAATGTTCCTTTTGAATATAACAACACCAATTAGTGCATATGGAATATAATACATCCTTAGATGTCATCTCTTTTCTTTGTTAAAACTAGGATGGTATGTTCCATATGAAAGGAATGTGACCATATCCTTCATCTATGTGTGCGCACTAGGATCTCCATTTTCTAAGGTTCTCAGGCAAGAGATCTTCATCAAAAATAATGAAGTCTCGGGTTCAAACTGCATATCTTCAGCAAGCTACTTATAGAGTGTGGTTCCTTTAACAAGCTTGGTGTCTTTGATAGTTACATCAAACTCCATGATTTTAGTCATGAATATTTCTCTCTTTTCACCGATTTCTTTTCCCATGATGAATTCCCTCACACCTGAGTGTGAAACTAACACCTTGATATGATTTTTGGTAAGCATAATTTTGAGATTATTTAGCACACACATTATGGTGAAGACCTATTTCTCCATGTGACTATATTTAAATTCATAATCCTTCAATGTTTGACTGAATAAATCCACTAGTTGCTCTAGTCCTTGTTCATTTTCTTGTTTCAAGACAACAAAAACACTTGCATTAGCTCTATAAGCATAAAGGATGAAATCCTTTGAATAATCTATATTGATGAGTGTTGGCGTGCAAGTTATTTCTTGTTTGATTTTATTAAAGCTCTTTTTCCTTATACTTTCCACTTGAAGGATGTGTTTTTCTTGAGCATGAGGGTGATGGGGCTAATCAATCCTACAAATTACGGATAAATCTTCTAAAAAAATTGATTCTCCTAAGAATGAATGCAAGGCTTTCTTGTGTGTTGGTAGAGAGAGATAAAGGATGACTGAAACGTGATCAAGATATATGACAATATCATCCTCTTAGACCACATGGCCTAGGATTTTTCCTTATGCAACATTAAAGTTACACTTCGTCGGGTCAAGAGATACCCAAAATTCTCTACATCTCTCAAAGACTTTCTCCATATGTGCCATATGATCTCGCACCCTAATTTGAGAAAATATTTATGTCATCCAAGTAAACTAGGACGAACTCATTGATATATCCTTTGAAGGAAATGTTCATGGTCCTATGAAATGTTACAACCTCATTTAAAAAACCAATGAGAATTTTTTTATATGAATATGTTCCCCATTTGGTTGTAAATGTTTTTCTAAATTGATCCTCTTCTTTGACCATGATCTAATTGAAACCAAAATGCCCATCAAGAATAGAAAATGTTTGTGTGCCACCACTCTCTACGCAAAATATGATCCATATAAGGTAAAGGATAATCGACACAAAGTTTGAATTCACCGTTCTTTTTGCAAATTGGAACAAGATTCACGACCCAAATAGAGTACTTGATGGGTAATATTATCTTTTCCTCAATTATTTTAGACAACTCTTCCTCATGAGGGGCTCTATATTTAGATTCACCGGCCTTTTATTTGATCTAATGAGCTTGATGCTAGGGTCAAGTTCAATGGAGTGTTGTGCAACACTTGGATCAAATCCTTTGAGTTCTTCTTACTCCCATGAAAATATTTCATTGTATTTCTAGTACAGGGGAGATGAAGGCCTTATTTCCAACATGTGCAAAATCCTTGCCAAGAACCAACTCTTTTTCCATGCAATAGTGACTAAAGTATAGTCTTCTTTCATTGTACACAAATAATTTTATTCACCCTTGAACTAATCATCATGGCTGATCATTTTATCTAAGGTAACCATTCCTTTAGGCAAATTGTTTTTCTTTAGTTAGATCACTTGGTCACCATAATTTTTATACAAGTTAGCTTGCATACTTGACAAAAACTTAGCTTTATTATGAATGAATTGGAAAATTTATTTGTCACTGTCGAACACTTGCCAACTGGTATCATTATCTAGAATAGATGGCCTGATCACCATCTTGATGTGTTGTGTGCTACCTCAGATGAAGTCCTTAGCAAGTGATAACTAAAAACCGAGCACGACCATTTTATCTTATTCTTTGTTCAACTTTATTAGTAACACCTATAGATTCAAAGCATCAAAACCTTTGTAAGGTCCCAAAATCTATGTTTATAAGATTTAAGGATCTTATTCTTTGTTGCACACTTTTTTGTGTGCTGGTGGATAACCAACTTAGTGTCCCCAAAAATCTGCAACACCTTGACATTTTTATTTTTAGAAATGAGAAGACTACGCACCAACACTTCATATTCTGCTACATTGTTAGATCATGAAAATTGCAACATGTGCATGAATAATAACTTATCCTTCTTGTGAGAAATGAGAACAAAACCTTCACATGTGCCATTTTTGCTTTTGGATCCATCAAAATACAACTTCCAAGGTCTATAATTTTCTTCAAATTTTTTGAGCATGCACGGAAGTAAAACTTCTTATTCAAGGATATAATAAGTACCAAGACTAGTTTTAAAATATTTAATGGCTTCATCATAAGGATAAAATTCATAGTTCTTATCCACCCACTCATCTAATATCATATTAAGTATGGGAGGAGGAATATGTTTCTCTATTGAAACCGAATCTTATTCTTGGCATTCTTGGATTAGACAATTTTCTGCGAGAGGTGAGGGGTCATATGACTGAACATGATATGAAAATATGGGCTCAAATTGTATGGTAAACCAAGTACCATACCTTGTTCTAAGTAACATATGAGACCAATTAAAAGACAAGTAACTACCCACTTCAGCCATGAAATATCTTGATAGGAAAAGGGAAAACAAAGGAGGTAAGTCAATAATTGAGACATCTTGAGTTATGGTTAGGATTGGACATGCATGTAGGTTCAACTAAATATCCTTTATGACTCCTAGAGTGGTGATAGTTGAGCCATCAAGTTGTAAGACTCCTTTGGACATAGGGTTTTACTTGAGATGTAGGACATCGAAATTTTCTTTGGCATAAGCAGTAAGTACTAGCCCTTGAGTCAATTATAAAATTATGCACAATATATTTACTTATTATCAAGGACATATAGAAGGGTGGGGTTTTAACAATATTACTTACTTGCTTCTCTTTATCTTGACAAATATTAATGGCAACATGATGTCTTTGGCTAACTAGATCAGCACACAAAAGTTGTGCCAGAGCTTTATCGCAACAGTCACGCTATGATGGAATGGCCAGGGTGTCCCAAATTATGAAATTCACATTTTTATTCTTCATTTGGTCTAAAATGATGAATGAAACACCAAAATACTTATCCAGTTAAGGAATAACATTCTCCTTTCTTGATTATTTAGGCATGGAAACAGAAGTCTTGGGCGACATAGAAAATTAAACTACTAAAGGAGGGGTATGTGTCGTTTCAGTAGGAGTGTTGTGTGGAACTTCACACATAGAATATTGTGTACCAGAACTATTGGGTACATTAGCTTCCTTTTATGATTGAAGATGAGTTGCATATTTTTACTTATAAGGATCAATATGCATGGAAGGAATGGAAGTTTACATGCCAGACTCGAGCATTCTCTTCTTGTAGCTTTTGTTATCGAAACTTGGGCATGCGCTCTACTTAGACTATCCACAACTTTATTTATTACATAGAAGACATCAGCCCCAAAAATATAAGGTTGGCCTCAGGAAAAACTTCTGGAACTTCTTTAATCATGTAATCCTACACGCGTAAGGAATTAGCACAATTGTACTAGCTATGAGGCATGTTAAAAGAAATCACCACTCTAACTCTTGATCCATATTGTTACAATTGGAACAAGTGCTTGACTTGAACAAGGTGTTGGAAGAGATTGTGTGGGGAAATTATTTACAATGGGAGGTACACATTAGCATGCCATTTTTCATTCTATTATTTCTGCCCATATATCTAATTTGGATATTATTTCTGAAGGCTTGATGACTTTGGTTATACCCTTGATTATAATTATTTTTGAAGGCTTGCACCTTCTAATTTTCTAAAGATATGACCTTATTAGACAAGTTTCTAATCAGGGCCTTCATTTCTTCATCTTCCTCCTTATATGCAGGAGAATAAGATGTGGAGGTAATGGGTTGAATGATATGCTCGAGAAGAGGGGCAATGGAAGGTGAGGCACTTGAGGCATTTCGTAAAAAGGCCATGGGTGTTCTAGGAGATAACTTTCTTTCCTAAATTAGATAGTTCTCATCCCTAATAACTAATACATAGGCCATGAGAATTTTTCCCTCCCCATGGATTGGATCATGACAACAATATCATAATTTAAATCCCTTAAAAGTAAAGGAAAACACCTTCTGGAGTTGTTCTTACCAGGGCTAGAATCCTCTCCCATGTTTTCTGAAATTTGAAGTTGAATTTTTCCATGAGCTCATTAGGAGCCCACTTTATAGTATTCAATTATTTTAATAAGGAGAGATTATCTTCCTTCTCTCTAAACTAAATACAAAGCGTTGCCCCGTATGATTCCAAGTTTAAATTAACATTGTTGTCAAACTTCCGAACCATTACAAAACACTCCCTTTGAATGAAGAGGCTAATATTATAAATTCCACATCTTTCTTAATGATTTGGTGGATGGTACAAACATTGGAAATGTCCTATATGTGGTCAGCTGGAGTAGTATGGTTTTACCAAGTGAAGAAAGGGATGCTTTTAGGTGTAGATATCATAATAGGATTTTGGGCATTAAGGGAAAGAGGACTACTTCCAGTAAAATTAAGTTTTATCAAATCCATGATTTTATTGTTGTTCTTTCATGATGTTAGGCTTGAAATTTCTAGTAGGCTATAAGGAAGGATTTCCCACGAGGTGGTGTAGAAGTTTCTGGCCCATTGGAGATGGATATGTGTGTGTGTTATCCAAAATAAATCCCCTAGTTATTTTTACAACCGATACCCTAGGGGAAATGATTCTTTTATTAATTGATAAATTAAGTAAAGGACAAGGTACCACAATATATGAGTTAGCACATGTGAATTAAGAAATATATACCAAAATAATAATGTAATATAAGGAGACGATCATTGAGATAAATGAATCCATGTAGAAGGCTAAGAAAATATTCTAGAAAATTCAAATATTTCGTGGTGATAGATGTGTTCCTTGTAGAAGATAAATTAAAGTTGGTCTAGTTAGATGCCTCATTATATGTAGGGAATAAGGCATCACATAAGAAAATATTGGAAGAGATATAGGACCTAAAGAAGCTAAAAAAAGATTAACGTGAGAGGATAGAGGTGAGACTAGAAGAGGTTCAGATAATGGTTATGAAGATAGTAGATACCATGGAGGGGAAGACTAATGAATGAGATGTCATGTTAAAGGAACTACAAGAAAAGGATGAAAATATAACCCTAGAAAATATGCCAAAAATTGTTGAATCAACACTAGGAAGTTCGTAGAGATCACAATTGAAGAATGGAAATAGTTAGATTAGTCCATCATCCTAGAGGTTTATGAAATTCTTCAAATAACATTATTGAACATACACCGAGAGGGGGAGGGGTTGAATTAGTGCATTTAAAACTTGTAAATTTTTACTTATTAATCAATATTACATTAATAAAACTCTATTTAACCATAGACCAATCAAGACATGCTATCATGAGAGAGGAAATCAAAAACACATGGAGACACAAGAATTTAGGTGGGAAACCCAATAAGGGAAAAAATCCAAAGGATCAAAGCAATATTAAGAAAAATGTTATACACCAATTACAATGATCATGAAGCACCTACTTCATTTTGAAGCACCCACTTCAATTCACAACCAAACACCTACTTGATTGAATTTGCAGCCACATTCTTGTAATGAAAGCACCTACTTTCAACTTGCAGAGCTACAAGTCATGCTTTCATCAGTTCATTTTGATCACTCTTTTCCTATTTTCTTACATCCACATTTGTAATCTTTGTCTCATCACTTCTTCACGTATTTACTACACACATACTTTTATCTCTACAACAATTCAAACTTCAAGAACTAAAACTTTATATTCAACTAGCATGCTCGGGTAAGTGCAATAAGTTGGGGGACCAAAATTGGACATCAAATCCTAAATTTTACATCAAAAAAAAAACATCAAATTTACTCTTCTGTAGACTTAAACCATGCTGAAAAATAAAAAAACATGTCTAAATAAAGGTACCATCGCGTAGGGGAGACTATTAGCTTTGTATAAATATTTATTTTAAAGTGGATAGAATATGATAAATATCATTTTATAATTTTTTACTGATAGTAGGTCTTTAAGACACTTTTCCCATGAATTTTCATGTCTATGTTTAAGACTACAAATTTTGTTTCACTTTTCAGAATGTGAAAAAACCTGTACCATCCCAGCTGTGGAAAAAATCTATACACGTTCCAAAAAAAGTGTTTCATTGTGATATTTTTTGATGAAGTTATGGTGGGAAAATGGAAAGTGCTTTGTTTTCTTTATGTTTTCAAACCACTTCCATGGAAAAAATCATAAAAATGTATTGCTCAAAAAATACAAAATAAAATCTATCCCAAGATAGATAGTGGCATCTAACATTTCACTAAAGAAAAAAAAATTAAGTTCTAGTCATCCAAATCATGGGAAAACTGACTAAAATCTTATAGTATTTAAAAAATATATACCAAGTCATTGATTTTTGAGTGTTTAATATAACTACAATTTGTCATTTTAAAAAAATTACTAGTTTAGAAACTAGATTCTAGATGTTACGATTCATCTTTATATAAGTTTTTCTAATTTTGAGTGCATGCATTGCTAATAATCCCTACAAGTTGAGATTTTGTTGTTATTTGCAATATGACATCCACTTATGACCCCTTTTATCCCCCCAACTTGTTGCACTTACCTGCTCATACGGATGACTTTTCATCTAACTCCCTTACTACGTACACAAGGTGATGTTTTTCCTTCTAAAGTGCCTTTGTTTTGTCTTTTAGCACTTATTACATTTTATAGTCTTGTCTTTTGATATGCAAGATTTTGGAATATGAGAGGGAGTCTTTTCAAGTCTTTGGCATCTGGATATATCTCATAACATTCCATTTAGACCTCTAAAATAAGCTTGTAATGGTTCAATCACTTCTTGACCCTTCATTCACCAAATAATCTCTTTTCTTTTAGTGCAACAGCTTATTTGTCAAAAATTTGGGCATTTTAAATTATTTTCAGCTCCTTTAGGACCTTAGCATTACCTCTTTTGTACCTCGATCTTCTCCCTTCATTATTTTTCTTTACATTAGTCATTTGAGTCATCTTAGACAAGATAGTTGTAATAATGGATCAACATAGTTTATTCATGAAGATTGATCATACTTACAAGCTCATATTCGACTTATGAACATGATATGAGGGTTGTACCAAGCTCCATTCAAGTCTTTGAAGACCAAAAGAGGAAGGAATGTCATTGTTACTTCATAATTTCAGTTCACACCACACTATATTAGTCATCCAAGCATATGATGTTTCACCATGGGATGGAAATTTAACATTTAAACATCTTGAGGATGATGTCAAAGAAGTACATTATCATTCATCATGTTTAAATGAGTACACTATCAGTTCGTAATCTTTAAGATAATGCACTCATTATTTTCTTGATACATATTGTAACAATGAGGTTTTTATTGACTCCATGGGTATTCTTAAGCAACCATGACAGTAGAGGCACCTTCATAAGATATAAAACAATTATACAATTTATCATATTATAAATTTTGTCCAAAACACACTCATTCACTCAATATTTTCTTGATCCTTCTAACCTAGAACTTTTAGGGTTCTTGAGTTAAAACCCTAGCTCGTCAATTAAGTACCTTCAACAACTTATCGTTCATTTTTATTCCAACATGGCCACTTTATCACCTCCATGAAGGAATTAACTACATATTTTAGGATTCTATTTGCAAGTGATAAGAAGGAATGATCAAGATCGTGAGACATGTTTTTAGTCCCTCGCAACTGATACAACAAAAATTAAACACAATCTTCAAAAATGAGTGATAAATCTTGTGAAAATATTTGTATCAAACTTTATAAGATACCCCGTTAGGAGAAAACATTCTTTAAATCACTAGCCATATTGAATAATCACACATAGACTTGAAGGATTTCAATATGAGAACCAAATAGTCTAGGACAAAGATGACAGCTTTCCTAAGTTGTAAATGCAAGTCTCAACCTGTAACTTCTTACTATCAAGAAAACTCCATTCACAAATCCATTCATAGTGAATATCCTATTATTGGATCTTGAGATTGAATATAGTGGTTATGAGGTGAAGTGTATAACTCTAGCTCAAATAAAGTCTTCTTGATTAGGAATGTATGTAATAGTTGAAGAAGAACAAGAGAATTTGGACTCCAGATCTCTTCCACTTTAAATTTCATAAAGTGACCTTGACCTTGCAAAAAATATTACTAGCCATTTCAATCTTCTAGAATAGGTTCACATAAAAAAAACTTCTCAAAACACCATGACAACTTAAAATATTATGCACGCTTCTCAAATGGTAGACAATATAAATGTAACTTTACTTCAAGTTTTCTTCACACACCATATTCAATACATTTCATGATCATTTGATAAACATCATAATCTATCTATGATACCAAAAATTTCTTCATGAGATACCTAACATACACCTGTACATACAAGTTTTATCAAAACATGTCCTTTTCTCGTATGGTACAATCAGGTCCTATAAATGCACAAGTGGTTTTTATGACCCCATGAGAGTTTTCTTCTTGTCTAACACCTTAGATGATCTTGTTCAATGCATTTTGTGTCCAAAATTTTTATATTTCTTCTATCAATTAAGCACATAGTTATAGAAGACTTCAAACGATCTTAGAAAAATGGTTAGAACTTTTTGAATACCTAACCAATTGATCTCATACCTTTTGCACTTGATTTTTATCAAAATTCCATACAAAAATTTCTTCTATGATTTATCTTAACAACCCCTGATTGAAAGGACATTATGGTATTCATAAATTTCCTAAACTTCCCTAAATCATGACCATGTTGTAGAGTATTCTCGAGACCTTTACTCGATGATATGCAGAACTCTAGAAACGGAGTCTAGATGTAGAAGATATAATTAGTTAAGGAATGGTTTAAAATGAGTCAAAACTAGTCAACTGATGAGTAATTCATTGATAGGTGGCAAAAGATAAAAAACAAGGAAAAGGGTAAAATGTTGTGTTTTGAAAGCCACCAGTCTTCGACACATGAAAAATTGGTGGGCCTCACTATTTTCTATTTGGGGGCCATCAACAGTTTGGCACACTCTTTTAATAGAGGGGGGGCATTGGCCTCTAACTTAATATGTCGGTGTTATTGATATTACTTTTATATGCCACATATTTATATAACTCTACCAATGTAGGATTTGTTCTAGAGTTAATTTTTTGTACAAAGAGGATTGAATGTTGTATTGTATTGCATAGGTTAAGTGAGATATATTCTATCTTGGTGGGGCAATCAACTCCCCACCGATTTGATCATTTATCTCCACATTGTTCGTAGGATAACCAATGGTTCAACCTTATCTATCTAGCCATAAAACTTGGTGGGATATCCGTAGTGGACCAATATAGCTCGGAGTTATACAAATCACCTTATCCCACTATCTACCGGCATATCTATCCATGTCGGAAGATTAATGCTACATTTTGGCACTTAACCGACGTAGCAGACAAACTAGACCTATGTGGCACCTAACCAGGCACAACAAAAACACAATGCACAACCATCCCAAGATGGGTGATGAAAAAATAGCTCACCATGATGTGGCATCAATATAGCTTGACCCATAACATGGGAAACTTAAACAATGCACTGGGTGGTAGATGTGTGGTGCCCAAAAAAGGGATGAGATGTGGCCACAACCATGATGTTCATGGGATAGCACTCCCATCATAAACCTCTAACCACCTCCCCACATGATGGATGTGGTATTTTCCCACTACATAGCCAAAACCATCAGCGCAAAAGGTGTTAAGATGGGATTCAAACCCCTGACCCAGTGTTTACCATGAAAAATGACTCGATGATGTGCCTAATAGCTTGATCAAGCTATAAAACAACTCACTATTATTTATACAGTGGATTCTGTAGGTCTCTAAAGGGAAGATAGGGGTAGTTTGCAGTCAACCTCAATTTTGGGGCACTTATGGTCATTTTTCAGACTTGGTGTAAAAAGAAAACTTGTTTAGAATTTTGAGAGGATTCCAACCATGTCATTAGTTTTTCATGAAATGCTTTAAATTTCCATTTTTAGGTGTTTTTATATCATAGTTGTAGGGAGATCACATTGTGAAGAAGTTGTAGGGGCCACAGATGGATTTGAGAACATGATTACGTAAATTACGAGTTCTTCAAGTCTGATATCATCCCATTTGTAGGTGACAGAGATCTATTTGTCATTATTGAAGGTAAAATTTTACTTCATTGGATTTAATAGATCGATTCACATTTCATGAATCCGGAGATGTAGCCTATGGGTGAACTCCATTATCAAGTTTTGTGTGGAATTTTTATTTCATTTTTGATGAAGTTGTTGGTTCCTCAAACTTTCACCCGTGTCTTAGATCTAGAAGAAACGAGTCATGGAGTCAATAATGGGTCCGTCTCCAAGTGTGAGACCTTGTGCACATGAGACAGATCACGGAGAAGGTTGGTTCCTCTACCTATTTCTATCACTAACACTAGTCCTAATGCGAAAGAAAATCCTAGAATAAACATGCTACGTGACTAGGGATAAAATGAGATGCATGAAATAAATCTTAAGCTAATGGAAGGTGATAACACCTAAAAGAGGTTCAATCACTCTCTACAAGGGGAAGGAAAGGGATAAAGTACAAGAGAGAGGGAGAAATGCATGTGTCATAGACCGTAACCACACAAACAAATTTCAATGTGCTTGACAACATATGAAGATGGAACCTGTAAGTGGGAAATATGCACAACATGCCAAAAATGCAAACAAAGAGGTGAGAGGCAACAAAAATGAGAAAAGTGTAGACAGAAGTGCCATAAAACCCGATTTTATTGCTTAAGGGATACACAGTCATTTACATTCATGGTAGAAGTCATAGATACATTACAAATACTAAGTCTAAGGTTTGAAACTTGTGGGAAGTAGGACACCATTTTGGCATGGTGATGTTATAATAAAGAGGTATCCATTTTAATGAGCAAAGATCTACAATTTATAGAAGAAGGAGAGAAGAGGATGAGAAAATGAGGGAAACTCATATTCAAATCATCAACCACCAATAAAAAATGATAAATTCCCACAAAACCACTTCCATGGTTATCACCGCACCTCCCTATGTCTCTGTTTGGATTGTAAAAGGATGAAGACCAAATCTGTAGAAATCTAGGTGGTTGGATCGATTAGTTATATGCATTAATGATCTCGAGAAGTTTTCCTATTTTCCACCCACCAAATACTACCTAAATATGATTTGAAAATTCTAATGTGTAGTCCACTTTAGTAACTTTCAAACACGCCTAGATACATGGTAATTTGAGTACTATAGCGAGACATTATGGTTTTTAGAAGATCTGCAAAGGCAAACGAACATGCAAGACACGTGGTGCACACTAATTAACTTAAGTAATCAACCAACTGTTCATCTGATTTGTTGTTTCTCCCATGTGTCGCACACTAGTTCATCATTAGAATTTGGTGTCCTATTGGTGCAATTTGTTTGGTTGTGTGTAGTACACTCAATTATGACAAATGTGACGTGGCACGAAGGGAATATAAGGGCACATAAGAAGGCACATGACATGAAAGGAAAAGGCACAAAAAATTAGAATGAAAACATGTGAAGGTGATGCACGTGGAAGAAATAGAAACATACATTTATGAGAAAAGTATTCAAGAGAGATGTGAGAATTTAACTTAGGAAGGCACAAAGGAAAGGAAGAAAATGGCACATGAGGAAAACAAAGGAGTGTGAAGCATTGAAACTCAAAGGAGTATGAAGTAGTTAGCCAAATTAGAATGCAAGTCAAGGGTGCACACACACAAGGAGTGCATGACATACTCGAGAATTAAAGAGAGTGCACGAGAGGGAAGGGGAAGCATGTGAAGCAAGCACAACAAGAAGAAAACAAAAAGGGGAAAAAAGGGAGAGACATGAAGGGTACACAAGGGCACGTGGAAGAACTAAAACTTTTCCATAGTGCCAAGGAGACTACCCGAGTGCATGCAACCTGAAATGTGAAACATCAGAGTTAGAATACCAACATAATTTGTCCAAATAATTTGGGGAGTTATTTAGGACAATAGTTTGGCAACTTTCAGGGTCATATATCTGCTAGATGAAGAGACCAGTAGCCTTAGAAGCATCCATTGGGCATGGAGTCTAGAACTAAACTTGAAGTTATAATTTTTAACTTGAATAACATCCCTAGATTCCATTTGAAGGACTCTCTAAAATTTGATTGAACTATTGATACTCTCATGTGAATATCTTCTCGGCTTGGATTTGTGAGAGTCGAAAAATGTGAACGGAATGTTGAAACTTCCCTTTCGAATGTTGAGCTATCATCCCAAGTAGTAAAGGGGCACGCGAAACACAATAGGAAAGGAAACATCACCAAAAGAAGTGTATAAAAATAAACACTACAACTATATACAAAAGCTGAAAATCATACATGTTCTAAGGGGAACATGTAGAGTGTGCACGAGAACTTATTCTACTAAAAGAAAACCTACTCTAGCCTATACTAATCAAAGGCAAAGGGCACTCAAGTAAAACCCGCAACATGCAGGGGAGAAGTAACTATCTTTCCTCACAAACTGTGACCATGTAACTAATTTGGCGCTGAACATGGTCGGTGACAAAAGTGAAAAAATGACTTGCAGAAAGTCTTTCACCCTCCTCAAAGTATCAACAAAGAAAATATATACTTCCTAGACTTGATCTACATTTGGATTCAAGAAGCACTATTACTAACCTTTGGCATGTTGAATCTCTACTTCATGCTTTGAAATGGGCATGACCTATAACAACTCAGTCTTTGGATCTAGACTATCTAGATATCTGATTGGGCATGGTTTGATCCTTTTGGTTTTCCCATTGTTTTGAAGCTCAATACCATAGATGGGGAGCTCTTGTAGAATCTCCTCCTAAAGGTTACTACTTGCAGCATGGTTCGTAAGCGGTTCTTCCTCTACAAGAAAATTTTCCTCCTCCAAAATGGTGCCCTCTGGAGCTAACTAAATTTCTTCTAAAATAGGTGCCTTGATGATCTCATCATCCCAATCAGATTCACACCAATATTCAATAGTTCCACAGTCATTGAACATGATGACATCGGCCGGGATTGTGCATAGGAAAGGCATTGTTCATTTTGTCATAGCTAGATAGAGGGGACCTAGAAGAAGGTGAACGGATGGGCACAAAAGAAATATAAGGCACACACATAGGAGGAGTGGGGTTGTGTGTATAAATAATGGAAGAAATGCTCACAAAAGAAATTAATGTGCATGCGGAAGGGATATGAAAGTGGGACAAGAAGAGGAGAGGGTGAAGGAAAGGAATTCTCAATGGGGTAGTGCGCAGAAAGATGGGAACATGTGCAATAGGCTGAGATGATGTAAATTGGTGTAGAGGAACAAGAGGTTTGTAGGGTAATAATACATATTTTCCCCATTAAAATAGTTTCTCAAAACTAGATTTGTGAGTCTCTATTTCTTCCACCCACCTGTAATCTGGGGGCAACATCTCATTGATAAAGTGCAACTTCTTCTATGTGCTAAACCAGCCTATTACAAGGCTAACCCATGGACAAGGGACCTTGTATAAAAATCTATCCACATTTATGGAGTATTTAATTGTGAGTTGCATCATGTCCATCTCCATTTTTTACACTTTTCTCTTAAAATAAGCTTCTTCCATGGAGTTTCCACCATCATCTACATAAACATGTTTTTGATAAACATTTAGGTTAGAAAAATAACCATATGGGTCACCTGGAGGGTAGATTATATGCATATTCGGATAATGGGGCTCATAGATCTAACTTGGATAGGGATTTGGAAACCGTGATGATGGAGAAAAATAGTTGTGTTGTTACAAATGAGAGTTCAAGGAGGAAAATAAGTCATGATTGCACGACTTCAAAAGGGAATGGTGGAATGGTAGAAAAAGCAGGAATGGATGAAAGAAAGGAGGAGAAACTGGTCTACAAATGAGATGGTGGGTGCGTTTGAATAAGTGGAGTCACCATATGTGTTGAAAAATGCCTCTAAAGGCTATATTTCAATAATAACACATCAAACATATTAAGATGAAGATTTATAGCTCTTCAAACTAGTCCTACCGGGCATGCCAGAAATTGTTGGTTCCTCAAACTTTCACATTGTCTCGTATATATAAGAACTAATTCATTGAGTCAACAATGGGACCATCTCAAATTATGGGACCTTTCACACTTGAGATAGACCTCCGAGAGAAGTTTGGTTTATCTACCTATTTCTACCGCTAACACTACTCCTAATGTAAAAAGAAAATCCTAGACTAAACATTCCATGGGACTATGGATAAAAGGAGATACATGAAGTAAATCCTAAGCTAAGGGAAGGTGATAGTTCTAGAAAGAGGATTGGTCTCTCTCCAAGAGGGGTAGGAAAGAGAGAAAACCTAGGAGAGAGGGTAGACAGTGCGTGCCACCGACCGTAACCACGTAAATAACTTTCCATGCACCAAAAATAGATGAAGATGGAGCCTGCAAGTGGGAAATATACACAACATGCCAAAAATACAAATAGAGAGGTGAGATGTAACAGAAATGAGAAAAGTGTAGACAGAAGTTCCACAAAACCTGATTTTATTCCTTGAGGGATACACAATCATTTAAATTTATGATGGAAGGCATGGATACATTATCGAGACCAAGTATAAGGACTGAAACTCATGGGAAATCGTCCACCATTTTGGCATGGTGTCATTACAACAAAGAGGGATCCATTTAAATGAGAATAGCTCTACAATTTATAGAATAATAAGGAGAGAAGAGGAGGAGAAAAGGAGGGAAACTCGGATTCAAATCTTCAACCACCAACATCGAGTGATAAATGCTTGCAAAACCACCTACATGGTTGTCAAATGCACCTCCCTATATCTATTTGGCATGTAAAAAAGGAAGGAGACCAAATCTGAAAAAAATGGGTAGTTTGATTGATTAGCTGCATGTATTAATGATCGGATAGACGCTTTCCTATTTTCTACCTACTAAATTTTGCCTAAATCAGATTTGAAAATTCCAATGTGTAGCCCATGTTATCATATTTCTAATGAGCCCATATGCATGGGAATATAATAAATGTAGTAGACGTTATGATTGTCATAAGATCCATTGTGCAAACATGCAAGAAACTTGGCACGCACCGATTGAGTGAATGAATCGGTCAACTATTCATCTAATTTGTCATTTCTTCCATGTGTCACACACTCGGTTCATCATCGTAATTGGAGCCCTACTAGTGTGCTTTGATTGGTTTTGTGTAATGCACTCAATTCTAATAGATGCCACGTGGCATAGAAGGGCACGTAAAAAAGGTGAAAGGTGTGAATGGAATGGTCACAAAAATGAAGGAAAGAAAATGAAGGTGGCACACATGGAAGAAATGGAAGCATACCTATATGAGAAAATTATATAAAAAGGGCACAAGTATTCAATTGAGGAAGCCATAATGATAAGGAATAAAAGGGCACACGAGGAAAACTAGGGAGTGTGAGGCACACAAGTGTGAAGGAGTGCAGAGAACTTAGCCAAATTGGAAGGCAAGTCAAGGGTGCGTGCACAAGGAGTGAAAAACATACTAGGAATGAAAGTGACTGCATAGAGGGAAGGGGAAGCATGTGAAGAAAGTGTGATAGGAAGAAAATGAAAAGGGGAAAAAGGGGGGAGATAGGAAGGTTTATGAGGGCATGCGAAAGAACTACAATTGTGCCAAAGTGCCAAGGAGATAGCCCAAGTGCACATAACTTGAAATATGAAACATCAAAGTTAGAATACAAATATAAGTTATCCAAATAACTTGGGGAGTTATTTGGGACAATAGAATATTTTGATCGATAAATTTTAGTGATATGAATTCATTAATTTGATTGAAAAAGCAAGCAATTGATTAAATGGATTTAAGTGAAATTTTCCTATCCATAATCCGCATTAGATTAAACAATTGCACATTTCAATGTTGTGATTAAACAATTGCATATAAGATGATAGGAAATTGATCAATTTTGGAGAATTGAATCCATAAAACTGATGTTAATTTCTAGATCCTTGTAAATGGTTAAAATAAATGAAAATTTAAAATTTGCATATTCAAATCATGTTTGTATCGAGCTGGTTTAGCTCAATATTTTACTTCTAGTAAATTCGATTAATAGTGTGATTTCTTTATTTTGTGTAGTTAGTACAATGTGGTTGTATATGTACATGTGCACTATGGGTAGTTGCAGATTTTCTAGATGAGTTGAAAAACCAATCTCGTAGGAGTCAGGCGAGAAATGGTAAATAGGATTCCTCATCTCAGAAGGAGGAAAAGAGGAATTATTGTGCTCATTTTCCAGATGAGTGGGAATCAAGTTTGACAATTTCTGGAAAATTCATCCAAAAAGCCCTCCTATGCATGGTAAGAAAAGTTGGAATTTAATGTAAAGGAATTTTTTGAACCACCAGTTAAAATAGATTCAATCTTTAGATCTATCCACAATTAAAATCACTTATGATTCCATTTTTTTAATACGGAAAAGATAAACTCATGTGAGTAGGATGGATTTACTTTTACATTGCAGTAATTGTTGGAAAGCATGAAAAAATTTTCAAAGAAATTTGTGGATTCCTATGTATGATGAAAGGAAAATTCACATTTTTTTACTACTTTGGAAATTGGAAAAACTGGGTCACTTGTAAAGAAGATGTGGGGGACAGGTTAAACATACTCATATTTTTACTTTGTATGTGTTAAGGATGAAAAAATTCCATTTTCTATTTTTAGCGAAAATGTATACGAATACAATGGACATGGGTTATAATTTCCATTTTGGAAATGCATTTTAAGTTACTATTGTTAAATGTCATTATGCAAGTCTGTGACACCTTTTTGATTTTGTAAGTAATTTTAAAATCTGTTGTGTCTATATAGGGTAATTTCACATTCATGAAGACCATTATTTTTAGGGCATGTATTTGTAACTACCCTATGTAGTTACAATTAATGTGTATATTATTTTCACTAAATAAAATGGTGTGCAAATATTTCTTGGTGATCATTTGTAGGAGATAGCAACTCACCGTTAAGGGTAAGCATATAGTTTGTTTCTATCCTTTTACAATTTAGTTTGTGGGGATAGATATGGCATTCACATTGATTTAGTTTTGACTATAGTTACTTTTGGTGTAGATGGTCTAATTAATCTAGATAGTGATTAATTGGTGTGTTCATTATTTTAACTAACAAACCGGGTGTGCGGGTATTTCATGGTGATCATTTGTAGTAGTTAACAGTTCATCGTTATGGGTAAGCATACAGTTTGTTCTATCCTTTTAAAATTTAGTTTGTGGGGATAGATATGGTAGATTCACATTGATTTAGTTTTGACTATAGTTATTTTTGGTGTTGATGGTATAATTGATCTAGATAGTGATATTTTCAAGTGTTGTACAATTTCATATAGAAAGTGGACACTAGCCTAATTGTGGACGCTTTTAGATGTCTTTCATACTTGAGCTATTTTGATGGAACTGTAATTTTTGTAATCGGTTATATCACATAATATCAGTTGAACACTAGATTTTGGTTTTCAATTAGTGTTATTACCTGATTAATTAATTCTTATGGCATTATGGTGGGATTTAATAGTGAACATAGTTGTTGCATAGTTGATAGGGTTACAAATTATTAGTTGGACACTAGCTTGAATTGGTGTTATTATCTGATCGGTTTTATGTGACTAGTTAATCAACTATTTGCATTTATTTAACCCATAATTTTATTTTTGGTTCATGTATGTGATTGTGCATTATAGGATGAGTTAGCACATTTTTGGGTGATAAACAACTTTTTGTGAACAAAAAGCATTCCCAATTAGGAGGAGTGATCCAGAGGATTTTCTAGTCTTAAGAAGTTTCCTAAACCTCCATAAATGATGACCACATCAGAGAGCATTCTAAGACCTTTTTGATGGTATGTAGAACTCCATAAATGGATTTTGGATGCGTAAGATATCACTTTGTTAAAGAATGGTTTGAAAATGGGTCAAAAATGGTCAACTAGCGAATAATGTGTTGACACGTGGAAAAAGATAAAAATGATGAAAAGGGTAAAATGGTGCGTTTTTAATTCCACCAGTCTTCAACACAAGAAAAATTTGTGGGCCCCACTATTTTATGACTAAGGGCCCTCACCATTTTCAAAACACTCTTTTAACGCAAGGGTGCCTTGGCCTCTGACTCATTATGTCATTGTTATTCATATTGCTTTTATATGCCAGATATTTCTATAACTCTGCCAATGTGGGATTTTTTCCAGAGTTAAATTTTTGCATTGTAGGATTGAATGTTATATTGTATTACATAGCTCTAAGGCGAGCTATATTCTATCTCAGTGGGGTGATCAACTCCCCACCAAGTTGATCATTTATCTCCACATTGTTCATGTACGATCCCTAATTTTTCGGCCTTATCTATTTGGCCATAAAACTTGGTAGGATATCCATAGTGGACCAATATAGCTTGGCAATTATACAAACTTGGCTGATTCCACATACAACTTGTCTCGTATCCCACTATCCATTGGTATATCTATCCATATCGACATATCAATGATACATCTCGACACCTAACTAGGCATAGCAAATAGTCAATACACATCCATCTCGAGATGGGCATCGAAACGAACATCTCGTCATGACGTGGCATCAACATAGCTCACCCATAATGTGGGAAGCTTAAACAATGCATGGGGTGATAGATTTTTGGCACCCAATAAAAGAAACAAGATTTTGCCGCAACCACGATATTAATGCGATGGTGCTCCCAATATAAACCTCTAACCACCTCCCCACATGATGGATGTGGGATTTTTCCCACTACATAGCCAAAACTATTGGCATAAAAGGTGTTAAGGTGGGATTCAAACCCCGACACACATTGTTTACCATGTAAATTGAATCAATGATGCACCAAATGTCTCGATCGAGCTATAAAAAAACTCCTTGTTATTTATACAACAATGTATGTAGGTCTATGAAGGGAAGATAAGTGACATTTTGCATTCAACCTCAATTTTGGGGCACTTCTGGTCATTTTCAAAACTCGGTGTAAAAAAAAACTGTTCAAAATTTTGAGAGGATTCTAACCATATCATTAATTTTTCATGAAATGCTTTAAATTTCCATTTTTAGGTGTTTTTCTAGCACAGTTGTAGGGAGATCGCATTGTGAAGAAGCTGTAGGGGCCACGATAGATTTGAGAACATGATTATGGTAAATTACAAAGTTTTTCAAGTCTGATATCAACCCATTTTTAGGAGACAAAGATCTATTTTTCATTATTAAAGGTAAAATTTTACTTCATTGGATTTAATAGATCGATTTAGATTTTTTAATTTGGAGATATAGCCTATGAGTGAAATCCATTATCAAGGTTTGTGTGGAATTCTTATTTCAATTTTGATGAAGCTTTTGATTAGATAAATTTCAATAATAGGAATTCATTAATTTGATTGAAAAAGCAAGCAACTGATTAAAATGGATTTAAGTGAAATTTGACTATCCATAATCCACAACAGATTAAACAATTGCACATTTCAATGTTGTGATTAAAAATCAGATTGAGGTGCATATAAGATAATAGGGAATCGATCAATTTAGGAGAATTGAGTCCATAAAATTTATGTTAATTTACTGATTCTTTTAAACAAGAATAATAATTGAAAATTTAAAACTTTTGTTTTCTGATCAATCCCTCACAATTTAGAATAGGTTTTAAGAAGTTAAGGTGCTCATTTTGGCCTACTCAAAACCCGGTCTTGGAAAAATTATCTCTACAACCTCAATTTTCACTTTCTACTCCTAAATGTTTTCTCACACCATCAGTATTCACTCCTATACCATCTCCCATGGTTTATTTGTCATGAATCCCTCTAAATTTTCTTGACCCATCTCATTTTCCTATGAGTACTAGGCATGTTCTCACCATTCATTTACACTAGGTATCTTTTAAGCATCAAAAACCTTATTTCTGACTTTTTAGACCTTCAAATTCCTTAAACAAGACTTATCCATCCTTCATAAGCTTGGAATAACCATATCATACCTAAAAAACATTATACACCATGGAGTTCTAGGAATAGGTCTTTGCGCTGGGCCTAGCTTGGCATGTTTTCCACTTTGAACATCAAATGCAACCTAATGAGCACTAAGAGACACTTCTCACACCTCCGAAACACCTTAAAGAACACTTTGGACACATTTTACCTTTATACCAAACACAAGAATTTTTACAAGCTCACTTCTACATTTTGATTTTAAGACACACTTCTAAGCCAATGCATCAATAAACTTCTAAGACAAACACTACTTGACCCTTTGACAAACCTAAAGAGAAATGAGACACATGAGACATATATGTCTAACTTCAGTAGCATGATATAAGAATGGATATAAGCACAAAGACAACTCAATGACCATGTGTGGCTCCTTGAGACACACACTCTTCTACATATGAACTCGTGACTCCATAGACCATGATGACTCCATGATAGGAATTTGAACTCATGACAAGACTTTGAGACACTACAATGCAAGACATAATAGCAAAAGACATTATACAATGTAGCGATATACCTTCTCAAGCTTGTTTGACATCAATGAAAAATGTTTCAACAACCTCCCCTTTGTCATTGATGGAAAAATCCTCCTTCAACTTGTCATTATCCCCCTTTTACCATGAATAAAAAAGGCATCTACTTAAGGAACATGCTCCACTTATGTCCATGCATGTTTTTCTCATTTCTCATAGCTAAATTAATTATGGTTATTTCCCCCTTGCTGGAATGACTTCAATGGATTTTAGGAGTAGGCATAACTCCCAATTTATGTCTAAAATGTTCAAATGCTTCTCTTGGTAATGGTTTTGTCAAAATTTCTACCACCGCTTCTTTGGTAGACACTTATTAAATATTGAATTTACACTCACTGACCTTCTCTCTCAAGAAGTGGTTCTTGATTGTGATGTGTTTGGTCTTGGAATGTCTCACATGATTCTTAAATACATCGATTTCACTTATTTTATCACAATAGATAGGAGTGGGTCCTTCATACTCCACTTTGTAGTATTTCAATGTTTGTCTCATCCATAACACTTGTGTACAACATGTAGTAGCTGCAATGTATTCTGCTTCACAAGTAGATAATGCTATAGAGGATTGCTTCTTACTCATCCAAGACATAATACATTCACCTAGAAATAAAACACCACCACTAGTGCTATTTATATCATCCACATTACCTACCTAATCAACATCTATGTATGATTTTACACTCGAAAGTGTTTACTCCTTGGTTACTACTGCACTCCATAAAAGAGTGCATTTTAGGTATCTAAAAATTCTTTCGATAACATTTATATGACTTTCTCTTAGATCAACCTAATATATTCCTACTATTCTAATTTCCTACATGATGTCAGGTCTAGAGGTTTTGGTATAGAGCAAGCTTCCTATTATAGACCCATAGAATGTTTGATCTGATTTTAGAGAACCATTTTCTTTTCTTAGTTTTTATCATGTGATCATAGGATTTCTTACTTTTTTCAATTTATCATATGAATATTTTTCAACATGTCCTTGATGTACTTTGCTTGTGTTATGAATATGACATCTACAAATTAGCTCACTTGCATCCCAAGGATATATGCCAACTCTCCTAACATTGACATCCCAAACTCTTGTTTCATATCTTATGAAAAGTATTTTTCCATGCTCTCTTTGCTGCTACCAAAAATAGTATCATACACATTGACTATCACTATCAACTTCTTCCCATTATCATTCTTGACATATAGATTGGTGTCAACATATTCTTTCTTAAAAAAAATCTATGAAGTACTCATCTAGCCTTGCATACAAGGATCTAGGTGCTTGCTTCAAGCCATAGAGGAATTTATTTAGTTTACATACATAATCATGTTCATTTATTAGTATGAATTCATCTGGTTGTTCTATGTAAACCTTCTCTTCTAAGGTGTCATTTAGGAAGGTTGAAATTACATCCATATGATAAAATTTGAATCCTTTGGAGCTATCATAGGATGAGAACATTATAATTTGATCAATTCTTACCATAGGTGCATAAGTCTCTTCAAAGTATACTCCTTCCACTTGAGTGTATCCTTTACAAACCAGCCTTTCCTTGTTTCTAGTGATGACTCCATCTTCATTCATTTTATTTCTAAAAAACCCATTTATTGTTGATAACATTTTTGTCTTTGGGTCTAGGTACTAGCTCCTAAGTTTCACACTTCTCAATTTGATCAAGTTCATCATTCATAGCTTTGACCTAATGTTTATCTTTACAACAAAAGTATTCAACATTCTTGGGCTCTATCATGGATAAAAAGGATGTGTTCTCATGAGTTTTCATATTTTTCAACTTTCTTCTTGTGAGTATTCCTACATCTTTGTTTCTAATAATCTGATCAGTTGGATGATCCTTTTTAACTTTCCTTGAAGGTGTTTTTGTATTAGGTATTTCTGATATTCATCCTATTATTCATGAGAGATTTCTTCCTCTTTACCATCTTCTTGAATTTTTATGCAAGGAGATTTTTCTTCTACATCTTCTTCATCTATTTTGGGCTGATATACGATCTTCAAACGACATGATTCATCCACTTTGACATTAGTGCTTTCAACTATATTTTGGATCCTTTTATTATAACATCTATATGTTACACTCACTACTGAATATCCTATAAATATCCCTTCATCACATCTAGAATCAAATTTACCTAGATCATCCTCATCTCTCTTAATGTAACATTTACTCCCAAATACCCTAAGATGTAATACATTTGTTGGCATTCCTTTCTAGAGCTCATATGGTGTCAGTATTGGCATTCACTCTTATTTTTCCCTATTCAAGATGTATATAGTTATACATACTACCTCTCTCTAATAGCCATCTAAAATTTTAGACTCATTCAACATTTTCCTATCCATCTCTTGAATTTTTCTATTCTTTCTCTCAACCACCCCATTTTGTTGAGGTGTCCTAGCTGATGAAAATTGTCTCCTGATTCCATTCTCTTCATAGAGGCATCAAACTCATTAGACCAAAACTCACCACCTCTGTCTGATCTCAAGCATTTTATCCTTGTATTATTTTCATTTTCTACCAAGGATTTGAAGTTATTGAATCTATCTAATGCTTCTGATTTTTATTTTAAACATGTAACCCAAGTCATACTATAGTCATCAATCAACAACATAAAATACTTATCTCCTTGTATGATTTCAATTCTTGTGGGTCCAACAAGATCAGTGTGTATCAATTCTAAAGGCCTTGATGCAAAATATTCCTTTGATTTAAAAATTCTCCTAGTTTTTTTCCATGTAGGTAGGCCTTACAAAGTGTCACCTTTGGTTTGATTATTTTTGGCATGTTTCTAACACATCCTTTTGAGCTTATTTTGACAAGGTTATCAAAATTTAAGTTCCCAAGCCTTCTATGTCAAAGCCAACTATAGTATTCTTGAGTGGTAAATAAATTTTATTTGTAGAATTCCTTTAGAACATACATATTATTCCTTGTTCTCTTAGCTTTTTCAATCTTCTTGCATGACTTTTTTCTCTGATGTCACATACTTTATCATGGAAAACTAATGTGTATCCTTTCTTACACATCTAGATAACACTTAGGAGATTGTGCTTGAGACCTTCCACATATAACACATTTTCAATGACTGATTTTCCATTATCTAGGCTCAATGATCCCTTACCAATAATATTAGCTGAGTTGTTGTCTCCAAATCTAACAACTCTTGAGGCATTCATGGTTAGAGAGATGAACTTTTTTATCACTTGTCATGTGACTAGAGAAACCACTATCAAGATACCATATCCTTCATCTTGAACATGAAATTTTGTTTGGGATATCATAGTTTATTCTTTCTTCTTTGTAGGATCAAACTTTATTACATAGACCTTTCCATATTTTCTCATAGGATTATGACTGCATGTCTTTGCAATGTGTCTAGTCTTTTGACAAATGTAACATATTACACCCTTGTTTCTTCTCATATTTTGTGAATTATAATGCCTACCATGTCCTTTAGAATTTTTCTTACATTTGATAGCTTTATGACCAAACATGTTGCATGAAAAATAGTATCCATAAAAAGAGTGGGAGTACCTGATTGTTAGGAGTGTTTGTAGCATCTTTGTCTGAAGGATTGGTCCCAATTTTTCAAAATCGTTTTTGATCTTATTGGTTCTGTGTGTGAGTTTCTCTCGAGTAATCTTTCCATTCTTCTGATTAGCTATTAAAACATCTTTGTTTTCCTCTATGTATCCTAAACCTAATTTTTCTCTTGCATCTCTTTGGCTACTTAGAAGATCAGCTAGATCATGTGTGCTTTTATCAAAATTCTCAAGTAACTTCACCTTTCTTGACATCTGATCCATCTCAGTATTTATAAGTTCCATTTTTATTCGAATCTTAGACATTATTCTTATTTATATTTGAAGGATAGTGACATCAATTCTAGTTTATATTTTAGTTCCTTGATCTCATCTTCCTCCTCTCTTTCCTTCATGCTGAATTTCCTTTCATAGATACTAATTTTCTCCTCATAGTATTTCATCTTGGATTTTATTTTGTGGTTTTTTTCCTAGAGAGCTGAAAATCTTCAAGAGAACTCCCCAATTTAGCTTCAAGATCAGCGACAACACCTTATTCATTTGATTCTTCAACTTCAACATTATTTTTCCTTTATAGATGCATTCATATGATATTTCAAAGGCCATGAGCAAGGTTTCATTATCGGCTTCATTCTTCTCTCTTAGAGATTTTAATGTCACTTTATTCATTTGAACTTAAGTCCTCCTTTGACTATAATTTCTTTTAATTTTGAAAAGATTTCTCTTTCCTTCTTTCTTGAAGCTATTTTTATGCTTGATATGTTTCTTACCTTTTCCTTCATGTTCATCCTTCTCCTCTTTGTTCTTGTGAGGGAAATTTGATGCAAAGTGACCTACTTGGACACAATTAAAACATTTAAAGGGAAATTTTCCTTTATACTTACCTAAACCTTTTCTAAGTTTTCTCACAAACAAGGCCTCTATCTTCTCATCATCAATTTCCATATCAGATTCTTCTTTGTCTTTACTCCTCTTTGAATTTGATTCTTTTTCAGCTTTGAAGGAAAATTTTTTCTTACCTGATTTTTCTCCAAAATTTCTTAACTCATATGCACTAAAGATACCATGAACCTCATCCAAACTTAGCTTGGTTATGTCCTTGGATTCCTCCATAGTTGAGAATTTTGCATCATATTTAGAAGTTAGGGATCTTAGTAATTTTTGGACAATTACAGATTCCTCTTTCTTTTCACCTAGCCCTCTTATCATGTTTGTCACTTCATTCACTCTTTGCAGATATGAAGAAATGCTCTCATCCTCTTTCATTTTTAGGCCTTCAAATTGTGTTCTATAGGTCTGTAATTTGGAAAGTTTTACTTTCTCATCTCCCTCATATATAGTCTTTAATTTGTCCCACATTTCCTTGGAAGTTTAGCAATACATGACCTTCACAAAATCTGTCTCATATAGTCCACAAAGAATATCATTCATGGATCTTGATTTGTTCTCATGAGCTTCCTTGTCAGCTACTGAAGTGATAGGTGTACTAGGAATGGTGTAGCCCTTTTCAACTACTTCCCATATATCATGTCCAAGATATTGAAGATACACACTCATCCTGACACTCCAAAAGGTGTAATTTGTTTCACTTGAAAGAGGTGAGATGATCACAGAGAGACCTTGAATGCTATCCATTTTTTACAAGAAGTATCTCTTTGAAGTGGTTAAAATTTCTCCTAAAGTTATCTATTGCGATACAAATTGTTGAACATGCACCGAGAGGGGAGGGGGTGAATGAGTGCATTTAAAACTTGTAAATTTTTACTTAGAAATCAATATTACAATCAAGTGAATTCCATTTAACCATAGACCATCCAAGACATGTTATCATGAGAGAGAAAGCATGGATTACAATGATCATGAAGCACCTACTTCATTTTGAAGCACCCACTTCAATTCACATCCAAGCACCTACTCAATTGAATTTACAAGCACCTAATTATAATGGAAACACCCAATTTTAGCTTGTTAAGCTACAACTCAAGATTTCATCAGTTAATTTTGATAGCCTTCTTCATATTTGCTTACATCAACATTCGTGATCTCAATTTCATCTCTTCTTCACCACTTCATCTATTTAGCACTCACATACTTTTATCTTTATAGCAAACCACTTCAAACTCATAGAACTAAACTTTATATTCAACTATCATACTTATACAGATAAATTTTCATTTTCACATTCAAAAATATTTTCATCTATCTCCTTACTACGTACACAAGGTGATGTTTTGTCTTCTAAATTGCATGATCTGTATTGTCTTTTAACACTTACAATTTTACGTCTTGTCTTTTGATATGCAGGATTTTGGAATATGAGAGGGAGTCTTTTAAAGTCTCTCGAAATCGGGATATATCTCATAAAATTCCATTCAAACCTCTAAAATAAGCTTTTAATGGTTCAATCACTTCTTGACCCTTCACTCACCAAATAAGATCTTGTCTTGTAGTGCAGGTAGATTCTTTGTCGAAGGTTTGGTGTTTTAGATTCTTCTCAACTCCTTTAAGACCTTAGAAATTCCTCCTTCATACATCAGTCTTTTACCTTCATTATTTTTCTTCACATTCTTCATTTGAGTCATCTTAAACAAGATAAGCAGTAATAATCGGATCAACATAGTTTACTCATGAAGATTGATCATAATTACAAGATCATATTCAACTTGTGAGCGGGATATGAGGGTTGTAAAAATCTCCATTACGGTCTTTAAAGACCAAAAGAAGAAGTAATTTCACTGTTACTTCATACTTTCATATCACACCACACTTTATCTTAGTCATCCAAGAGTGTGATGTTTCACCATGCGATGGAAATTGGACATTTACACATCTTGAGGATGATTTCAAATAAGTATATTATCATTCATCATGTTCACAAGCTTTAAGATAATGCACTCACTATTTTCTTGACACATGCTCCAATAATGAGGTTTTTTTACTCTGTGGGTATTATCAAACAACTATGACAAAAAGTAACCTTCATAAGATATAAAACACTTATACATTTTCTCGATCAGGAATTTTGTCCACAACATGCTCATTCACTTGATATTTTCTTGATCCTTATAATGTAGCATTGTTAGGGTTATTGAGTTAAAACCCTAGCTTGTCAATTGAGTAAATTTAACACCTTATCATTCATTTTTATGCCAAAATTACCACTTGATCACCTTTATGAAGTAATTTACTAAATATTGCAAGCTTCTATTTGTAGGTGATAAGAAGGTATGATCAAGATCTTAAGACATTATTTAAGCCTCTCACGACCGATACAAAAAAATTAAACATGGTCTTCAAAAATGAGTGAGAAATCTTGTGAAAATCTTTGTCTCAACCTTTCTAAGACACAATTTTAGGATAAAACATTCTTTAAATCACTAACCATGCTAAATAATCACACACATACTTGAAGGATTTCAACATGATAACCAAGTAGTATAGGGCAAAGATGACTATTTCTTGAAGTTGTAACTATAAGTCTCGACACTGTAACCTCTTACTAGCAAGAAACCTCCATTTACACATCTATTCATAGTATATAGCCTACTATGGGAGATTTTACATCATCTTAGAGACATGAATATAGTGGTTATAAGGTGAAGTGTACAACTCGTAGCTCAAATGAAGTCTTCTTGATTAGGCATGTATGTAACAATTGAAGAAGAACAAGAGAATTTGGAATCCAAATATATTCCAAATCATACTCTACATTCCATCAAGTCACCTTGACCTTGTAAAAATGTTCTTATCTATTTCATGCTTCAAGAAAAGGTTCACATACAAAAACATTCTTAGAACACCATGATAGCTTATAGTATGCACAATTCTCAAATGGTAGACAGGATAAATACAAATTAAATTCAAGTTTTCTTAACACACCCTATTCAATACACTTCATCATAATTTAATAAACATAATAAGCGATCTAGGACACCAATTTTTTTTTCATGATATACCCACCGTATAACCGTACCTTCAAGTTTTACCAAAACATATCTTTTTCTCGTATGGTACAGTCATTCCTATAAAAGGTCAAGTGGTTTTTATCACCCCTTGAGAGTCTTATTTCTATCTAAGACCTTATATGATCTTGTTAAATGCATTTTGTTTCCAAATTTTGTATATTTATTCTATCACTCAAGCAAGTAGTTATGGAAGCCTTCAAACTAACTTTGAAAAATGGTTAGAACTTTTTGAATACCTAGCCAATTGATCTCATAACTTTTGCACTTTATTATTATCCAAATTACCTACAAAAATTATTCTATGATTTATCTTTAAAATCCTTAAAAATTTAGAATAGGTGCTAAGAAGTTAATGTGCTCATTTTTGCCTTATCGAAAACTCCGGTCTTGGAAAAATTCACTCTCTAACCTCAATTTTCAATTTCCACTCTTGATTTTTTTCTCTCACCATCAAGATTCACTCCTCTACCATATATCATGGTTTATTTTTCATGAATCCCTCTAAATTTTCTTGACCCATCTCATTTTCCTATGATTACTAGGCATGTTCTCACCCTTCATTTACACTAGGTCTCCTTCAAACATCAAAAACCCCTTATTTCTAAATTTTTAGAACTTAAAATGTCTTGAACAAGAATTCTCCATCCTTCAAAATCTTGGAACAACCATATCATACCTACAAAACATCATACACCATGGCCTACTAGGAATAGGCCTTTGCACTAGGCCTAGTTTAGCTTGTTTTCCACTTTGAACACCAAATGTGACCTGATGAGCACTAATAGACAATTCTCACACCTCTAAAACACCTTAAAGAACACTTTGGACACATTTTACCTTCATACCAAGCACAAGAATTTTTAAAAGCTCTCTTCTACATTTTTATTTCGAGACACACCTAAGCAATGCATCAGCACACTTCTAAGCCAAACATTACTTGACCCTTGGAGACACCTAAAGAGAAATGAGACACATATGTCTGAATTTAGTAGCATGATATTATATCTAATATAGGCACAAAGAAACAAAGAAAAATCAATGAACATTCTTGGCTCTTTGAGATATACACTTTGTTACACATGAACTCATGACTGCATACACCATGATGAATCCATGCTAGGAATTTGAACTCATGACAAGACTTTAAGTCACTATAATGTAATACACGAGAGAAAATTCAATGTAAAATGTAGTGACATACCTTCTCAATCTTGTTTAACATCAATGGAAACTTTTTCAATAAACATGAGCCTAAATTTGAGTGCATGACGAAGATACTCTTTATTTATTCATTCTTTTGGGGATTTTCCATATTATTTCAAACTAAATTATTTCATTCTACTCATTATTCAATAATTTTTGTATTCATGAGGACAGAAAATATCCCTAGTATGGGGTAATGTTGGGTTGAGAAAGTGGCTAAGTATAAGCCACATGTAGAGGATGAAGACCATACACAAAAGGGTGCATATAACTATGAAGATAATATATATAAGTTAGAAGTGTGTGCACCAAGATGCATGTAAAAAAGGGAAGATAATAAAATTGTAAAACATGGCATGAAGGTGCACACAAGATTAAAAAGATTACAATGTGTTAGGTTTCACACATAATGACAAGGAATGTGGGTTATCTAGAATTGTGGAATGGGGTAAAAATAGACAAAAATTAGAAGATGGCATATTCACCAAGGTAATCCAAAATAGAAGTATATGTTATGCATGGATGGAGGAAGCTAAGTATAGCATGGCATGGAAAACAAAGAAAGATACTTATAGCATGTAGAAATATCTACTTATTGTGCATGCAAATAGAGTGAATTAGATGTTATTTATAGCATACATCAAGTCACTTATGGAGAACTACAGGATGGTTCCTAATTATAGGAAAGTGCAAGCATGTGGAATATATTTAGGAATTGTTTATTAATGTATTAAAACATATAAGTGGTGAATTACAAGTTTCCCTATAGATATGTAATATTTCCATGTAAAGTAGGTTGGGTATATGTGTATACAGTGTGTGTGTGAGAATATGTGTGCATTGCTAAGTTTTTGAGTCATATATCAGTATAGAGGCTAGTCATGTGTTTGTAAGAGATAATATAGTATGGATTTCCAAGGTACAAAAATATAACTATGGTGTCCTTAGTATCCAAATACTCATATTGATTGTATATGTTGATGAATGAATGCAAGATCCTTTGATGAACAATTATCTTTGTGCATACTATAATAACTCATAATCTACATATGGGATATGTATTGCATGCTATGATAATAATGTTTGTAGGAACCATGTCTTGATTTCCTACAGAAGAAGGAACTTGGAGGAGTTGTATTCACTTCAAGTGAGAACATAAACACAGTTCTAAGCTAGGTTCCAACACACTTGACTATGTTGTGTTTATTATGTTAGACGACAAAGTGTGTAATAACTTTGCAGATTTCAGGTCCTACATTTTTTTGAATGACCTTTTTTAGTAATCATGTGCACCTATTTCAGTAGATAATGTCAATATTCCATTAGGTATATTTCTATTTTGTAGGGATATGGATGCACATCACCACATAATTGATTATTAAAGTGATTGGGTTGCATGATAGTGACACATAAATCACTACACACACACACACACACACACATAATGAGATTACAGTGGAAGAGACAACAACTAAGTTGCATTATTAGAGGAGACCTCATGTGCTCATTTTTACCAATGTTGCAAACTCGAGATAAGAGTAGCCATGCGCTTGGTAAGTTACAAGCTAGGAACCTCAAAGTGATGGTACAAATTAAACAATAAATTCTTACACATCACACGAGAAGATGGCATAGGGGACCATGTAAAACATGATTTTTACATCACCAAGGGAAACATTGAAGAGGAAAATCCAGCATGAATAAGGAGATAAAATTACATAGGGTTCAATCTCACTTATTATAGTATTTTGGGAGATTGATTTCCATTTGGGTCAAACGGGAGATAATGGGATCATCCCCTAGAAAATTGATCGATGATAAGGAGATTTGCTAAGTATACTTATGATCACATGGTCATAAAGTTTTATAAGGCACGCTTGGATAGATGGTATAAGAGGTTGTGTGATGCCTTTACAAATTAATGGTGTGTTCCTAGAGCATTGCCAACAAATTTAGGAGGTCAAGAATATTTTTTGTTATTAAAAATTTCAGCCTTGGAATTTTTTTATTATTGAATGGAGAAATGGGAAATTGGTACAAAATCACATTTGCATTCACTACCAAATACTTCAAAAGCATATTCAACATGATAAAGGATGTGTATATTCTTAAATTTAATGTGGATGATATAAAAATTTTCTACCACACCTTGTACAAAACCTATGGATATGATACCAAGGCACCCTAGTTGAAGATAATGGAGTTTGATATGATGGATATTAATCCCATCATGACATTGGCGGTAGGGAAGGAGGTATGTCGGGTCTATATCTACTTGAAGCCCAAGATAAAGGATGGTAAGGTGGTAAAAGTAGGTGACACCAATCTTGCACCACCCCATCAAGGAAAACAACTATAATAATGCTAGAGTGCATACATGAGCCCACTCTAGAAGAATAATAAGAAGAGAAAGATGAGATAGAATAACAAATGGATCATAGCGCATGGAAGAGGATATGCACACAAAGATAGGAAGTAAGAACATTGTGGCCTCATAAATTTTCTCCAACTGTCCCAGATTAGAGAAATGTTAAGGGCCATCCACATAGAAGATAAATAAAAGTAGTTGAAGGAACATCTTGAGAAAGAAACTCATCGAACAAATGAAGGCACATAAGAGAAAATAGATCTCATGTGATAAATATTTTTGATGAAGAAGAGGATGATCAACATGACTAGGATTATGAATAGGAGAGACCGTTTCACTATGAAGAGTGTGTTGATGCAAAATCACAAACACCCTTGGATGCACATCAGGCTTCTAGGTTGATGTTCGGGCATCCAAGTGTGATTGCACAACATGGAAACCTCTCTCCAAGCGTGGGACTTGTAAAACCGAGAGAGGAATCTCAAGAGAAGGCTGGTTCCTGCTCCTAAACTACCTGCCACAAGCTATTCCAAAGCAGGCAAGCTAATCTAATCCTAATCTAACCATACCAAGGAGACAAAGAGAGAGAGAGAAAGGAAAAAAACAGCAAAAGCCTACACTAAAACGATGATACACCAGAGAAGGAGAATGTTGAACATCTATCAAAACTGCCATGGGACAAAGAGAGGTGAGCCATTGGGAAGGATGGACAAAAGCATCACAAACCCAAGGATAGATTTCACACAGAAAATGTCCCAAAACTCCATGAACACAGCTCCGAACCTGCAATGAACATTCAAACATGCACAGACACCTGCAATGAAGAGAGGCAAGAAGAAGACAAGCAAAAACGAGAGAGGATGGACAGATGCATCACAGAACACATTTTGTTGCTCCAGAGGTTTGCACAGAACATCATTCCATTAATGGTAAAAGGCAGGAATGCCATTACAGAGAAAGGGAGGAGGTCTGAACTCCATTTTCAACCCTAGAGAAGAAAAGAAGGGAGGGCAGAGCAGAAAGAATGAACAACTTCTTTTTTTTTATTTTGCCACTCCTTACAATATATAGGAAGAATGAGAGAAGGAAGAAAGAGGAAAGTCAGATCTACTCCAACCACCTCCAGGTCATATTTTAAATCATCTCATTATGGTAGAAGCGGCGGATCCTGGCAAAACGGCGGGCTGTCTGCTGCATTAAAGCTGGTTGTTGAAGCGTCACTTCTGCTGTATCACGCGTCAGAGCCATTTTTTGATTTTCTCTCTCCAAAATTAACCAAAACTCAAGATTAACCCCAGAATCATGTAGAGAATTTCATGATCTTTCCGTTGATATAAAGAACGTGGAAATCTGAGTTCTGGATCAAAAGATATGGCGATTTGAAGATTTAGGGCATGGAGCAGACCAAAACGGATTTTAAAATGTTTTCCCGCTCTTCACCATCCTGGACGACACGTGGCATGTGCTGATTGGATGAGAAATTCTCTCGTCCTCTGTCTTTCGCGGGCTTTCCTTTTGAAATTGCTTGTGGGCCCCTTAAACTTGGACACGTGGCGCCATTTCATTGGTTCGGTCTCGCCCCTTTGACCCTTTGACTTTTTCTCCCGTGAGGACACGTGGCAGTTTCTGATTGGTCCTCGGCTCCTTCGCGTACTTCGCCTCCGTTTGTCCCGGATGTCCCATTTGATTTTGGGCCCTTTGTGCTCATTTCGGCTGGTTCGGGCATTTCACGTCCATTTGTCCCAAATGTCCATTTGATTTTGGGCCCTTTGGACTCATTTCGGCCGGTTCGGGCATTTTGCGTCCATTTGTCCCAGATGTCCCATTTGATTTTGGGCCCTTTGGACTCATTTCGGCCGATTCGGCCGGTTCGAGCATTTTTGGCCCGCTTGTCCCACTTTGCTTCGGACTGACTTGACTCTTTTTGCCCGGTTCGGCCGGTTCGCGCCTTTTTGGCCCGATTGTCCCATTTGATTTGACTGTCTGGCCCTTTTTCACCCGGTTCGGCCGGTTCGCGCCTTTTTGGCCCGCTTGTCCCACTTGATTTGGACTGTCTGGCCCTTTTTCACCTGGTTCGGCCGGTTCACACCTTTTTGTCCCAAATGTCCCGACTACCCCTAGGACTAGGACTTAGTCATTTTTATGATTTTTTCCTGGATCAACCTACTTGCCTTCTCGCAACCTTTTCCCGCATTTTCTCGAGCTTGCTCCTTCCAACTTTGACCAGGGGAGTTAGAAAAAATCTGAGGGGACCACAGAAACATGAATTTTGGCCCCGAATCAATCAATTTTCCCGGACTTGAATATTCGATGCATGTTATCAAAATTACCCGTGGGGGTGAAATTTTGACAACAACTTTATGCGACTTCAACTCAATGGGTCATCTGCCTGCTAGATGAATGATCAGTAGCCTGAAGCATCCATTGGGCATGGAGTCATGAGTTGTAACCTGCAACTGATCTGAACTTTGAAAACCTCCCTCTGAGCCACTTGAAACCCACCGGACATGGAGTTGTTCTCACCAAAAACCACTGAAAAGAACTGTGCAAGAGCAAAACCAGCAACACCAAAACTATGTACAAAACTGAAAATCATACATGCCCCAAATGGAACATGCAGAGTGTGCACAAGCACTTCTTCTACTGAAAGCAAATCTACCTACTCTACTCTAGCTGGAAGCAAAGGCAAGCTAAACAAACCCTGCAACTGGTTGTGAGAAATAGCTTCCTTTCTTCAAAATTGGCAGCCATGCAATTGATTTGGCACTGATCATGGCTGTTTGGATGGATGGAAAATCAGCAAGAAGTCGGTCTTCTATCCAAATCATCAAGGTATCAACTGAAAAATCCAATACCTCTTTTAGTTGCTCTGCATTTGGATTGGAGAGGTATGGCAGCTGATCCTTGGTACTTTGTAGCTCATCCTCATGCTCAGAAGCAAGCATGACTGGTTGTGGCTTCTCCTTTGGCTCCAATGAAGCCAAATACCTGATTGGGCAAGGTCTGATCAGTTTGATATGCCCATAGCTCTGATTTTCAACTCCAAGAATGGAGTTTTCTTGCAGACCCACCTGAATGGATGATGTGGAAGCAATGGTAGAACCCTTCTGCCCTTTCTCTTCCTCCGATGAAGAACATGGAAGATTAAAGTCTTCCAATTTTGATTCCAAAGGGCTGCTATAAGATGCAGGCTGCTGCAAATGAATGCTGTCCTCCATGACAGCAGGCTCTGGTGTTTGGAATGTGGATGATGAAAGAGAGAATGGTGAAAACTCAACCGGCTCTTCTCCATCAAAACAGTCCTCCAAATCTGACAGGTAAACTACCTCATTGCTGTGCTGCTGCTCGTATTCAACTTCCTCCGTGGTGTCCTCTTGATGTGCAACCTGACCACCATGGTTTGCTTCACTCTCCAATATTGAGTTTGAGAGATCAAACTCCTCTTCATTACTAGAACTTGAGAGAGGTGAAGTAGAAAGAAGAACTGAAGGTTCTCCTGTAGCCTGCTTTGTGCTCAAAGCCCTTGGATCTGCACTTTTCTCCTCCACAGCTAGAATGTGCTCCTCTTCTTTTGGATTTGGAGCAGCTTCTCCTTCCTCTAATGTTTGAAGGCAATCTTGCTCTTGATTGAACTCCTTCTCCAGCATGAAGTTTGTCAAGTCAAACTCTTCAATTTGCTGCTCTAGAGGACAAGTTGGGACTGCAAGATCTTCTTCTTCTGCTGCAACCAAATTAGTCCTAACCACCATTTGTTCAACCTTAGCCTCTTCTGTAGGCTTAACCATCAAGGGGATCTTTGTCATCCCAAATTTGGTAGCCCAAACCTTCAAGTCATCTGTCATTTCTTTTCTGTTGGGCTCCTCTTCTTGCTGTCCTTGATGACTGATTTTTCCAATTCCTTCTTCCCCATATGAAATTGGGAATGCAAGAGGAGGAATAGGTTGAAACTCAACTGATTTGACAATTTTGTGTGGTGGTGGAGGCGGTGAAACCTCTTGTTTCTTTGGAGGAGGGGGTATTTCTGTTAGCTCTTGTGGAGGGGATGACTGTTTGGAAGGGAAAAGGAAAGAAGAATCAAGATGGGGTGGAAGACTAGGGGATGGAGGGATGGATTCAACACATGGGACAGCAGATGGGAAGTTTAAATGAGATGATGCTGTTTGAGTAATGGAAAGAGAAAAACAAGATGATGGTGTAGAACTTACCCATTGACAAGGTTGTTCAACAACAAGTCTGTAGGCCTCTATTTCTGCTGTCCATTGTGCAAGCAAAGGCAGCATTGCAATCATGAAGTCAAGCTTCTCCTGAGGGCTGTAATGCCTTGGAAAAGGTCCCACCCATGGACAGGGTGCTCCATAACCGATTCCAAAAGCTTTCATTTGTGCTTGAGCCCTGGACTGCACCATCCCCACCTCCATCTTTTGGATTTTCTCCAACAGACCAGCATCTTGGATCTGATTGTCTTCATTGTATGCATACTCTTGCTCTTGGAAAGCTCCATAGCCAAACTGACTTTGCACCACTGCTCATTCATATGAATATGCATGCTGATCTGGAGGATTTGTAAAACCTGTTGGAGGTGGAATATACTGCTGTTGTTGATATGAAATCCATGATGGAAATGAAGTCATGATTGCACAACTTCAAAGAATGAGGGAGAATGAAAGAGATGGAAAGAAGGATGAATGGAAAATGAATGAAAATGAATGGAAAGGAGGGTCTCGCAACTTCGAGAGATGGGTTGTTGACCAGATGGAGTCGCCAGATGTGTTTGCAAGTGCCTCCAAAGGCTGAAATCTTCACAAGAACACATCAACCTACAAAAGATGAAGTGAAAGACCTCTAAGGTCCCACCGGGCGTGCCAAAACTGTTGATGCAAAATCACAGCACCCCTGGACGCACATCAGGCTTCTAGGTTGATGTTCAGGCATCCAGTGTGATTGCACAACATGGAAACCTCTCTCCAAGTGTGGGACTTGTGAAACCGAGAGAGGAATCTCCAGAGAAGGTTGGTTCCTGCTCCTAAACTACCTGCCACAAGCTATTCCAGTGCAGGCAAGCTAATCTAATCCTAATCTAACCATACCAAGGAGACAGAGAGAGAGAGAGAAAGGAAAAAAACAGCAAAATCCTACACTAAAACGGTGATACACCAGAGAAGGAGAATGTTGAACATCTATCAAAACTGCCATGGGACAAAGAGAGGTGAGCCATTGGGAAGGATGGACAGAAGCATCACAAACCCAAGGATAGATTTCACACAGAAAATGTCCCAAAACTCCATGAACACAGCTCCGAACCTGCAATGAACATTCAAACATGCACAGACACCTGCAATGAAGAGAGGCAAGAAGAAGACAAGCAAAAACGAGAGAGGATGGACAGATGCATCACAGAACACGTTTTGTTGCTCCAGAGGTTTGCATAGAACATCATTCCATTAATGGTAAAAGGCAGGAACGCCATTACAGAGAAAGGGAGGAGGTCCGAACTCCATTTTCAACCCTAGAGAAGAAAAGAAGGGAGGGCCGAGCCGAAAGAATGAACAACTTCTTTTTTATTTTGCCACTCCTTACAATATATAGGAAGAATGAGAGAAGGAAGAAAGAGGAAAGTCAGATCTACTCCAACCACCTCCAGGTCGTATTTTAAATCATCTCATTATGGTAGAAGCGGTGGATCCTGGCAAAACGGCGGGCTGTCTGCTGCATTAAAGCTGGTTGTTGAAGCGTCACTTCTGGCGTATCACGCGTCGAGCCGTTTTTGATTTTCTCTCTCCAAACTACACCAAAACTCGAGATTAACCCCAGAATCATGTAGAGAATTTCATGAGCTTTCCGTTGATATAAAGAACGTGGAAATCTGAGCTCTGGATCAAAAGATATGGCGATCTGAAGATTTAGGGCACGGAGCAGACCAAAACGGATTTTAAAATGTTTTCCCGCTCTTCACCGTCTGGACGACACGTGGCATGTGCTGATTGGACGAGCAATTCTCTGTCCTCCGTCTTTCATGGGCTTTCCTTTTGAAATTGCTTGTGGGCCCCTTAAACTTGGACACGTGGCGCCATTTCATTGGTTCGGTCTCGCCCCTTTGACCTTTTGACTTTTTCTCCTGTGAGGACACGTGGCAGTTTCTGATTGGTCCTCGGCTCCTTCGCGTACTTCGCCTCCATTTGTCCTGGATGTCCCATTTGATTTTGGGCCCTTTGTGCTCATTTCGGCCGGTTTGGGCATTTCACGTCCATTTGTCCCAGATTTCCCATTTGATTTTGGGCCCTTTGGACTCATTTCGGCCGGTTCGGGCATTTCGCGTCCATTTTTCCCAGATGTCCCATTTGATTTTGGGCCCTTTGGACTCATTTCGGCCGATTCAGCCGGTTCGGGTATTTTTGGCCCGCTTGTCCCACTTTGCTTCGGACTGACTTGACTCTTTTCACCCGGTTCGGCCTAGTTCACGCCTTTTTGGCCCGATTGTCCCATTTGATTTGGGTATGCCCGGCCCTTTTCGCCTGGATTCGGCTGGTTCGCGCCTTTTGGCCACTTGTCCCACTTGATTTGGGTATCTCGGCCCTTTTCTCCCGGTTCGGCCGGTTCGCGCCTTTGTCCCAAATGTCCCGATCCGCCCCTAGGACTAGGACTTAGTCATTTTTATGATTTTTCTGGATCAACCTACTTGCCTTCTCGCAACCTTTTCCCGCATTTTCGCAGAGCTTGCTCCTTCCAACTTCGACCAGGGGAGTTAGAAAAAATCTGAGGGGACCCTGGAAACATGAATTTTGGCCCCGAATCAATCAATTTTCCTGGGACTTGAATATTCTGATGCATGTTATCAAAATTACCCAGGGGGGTGAAATTTTGACAACAGAGTGCTTGTGTAAAGAGGAACATGAAGATGCACATGAAGAGGTACATGAAGAGGAGCAAGAGAAAGAGTGCGTGGAAGAACAAGATGGATTGGGGCTTGGAGGAGAGGAAGAACAAGAGGAAATCATTCATTCATAGTTGTTGGGATGAGAAAATGACTAATTATCGGGATAGGAAGGAACGCACATGCCATATGGGAAGCGGAATTAGCGCACAAGAGGATGTGCACGTATGAGGAATAGGATTACATGCGAGACTACGTAGGAATGCAAATTTAGGACTTAGTCATTTTTTGGGATCAAAGCTAAAAATAGACTTGGAGTGTCCACCACAAAAAGGGTGAAATAAGGCTACCTTAGCGAGTAATTATTGGTTATTTTTGGAGAAAAAATGTGCATGAGTCTAGCTATTAATAGGATTAAATTGGAATATTATTAGAAAAAACATTGTAAATAATGCCCTGTAAGTAAGCATGGATATTTTTAGCATGCCTATCTTTAGGAAGCACATGGGAAATAGAGGGTAAGTCCCCACCCCTATAAATACTTATCTTAGGAAGGGTTATGGGTCATGTTTTGAATGTTAGGATTATGCTTCTCTTACATACCTACGTGCATGGCTCTGTGACTCACATGTAATAAATATTATGTTTTTAGCTTTTTTGATATAATACTCTTGATATAATGGATTGTGGAGGATGGATTATGATCATTGACGTGTATGAGTAAGATGGATTTATGGTGTAATTGATATTGATTATTATCCGAGTTTTCATGTTTCATTATTATGTTCATTTACAAGTGAATGTATGCAATGGTTTAGTATGATTGAATGAGTATTTAGTTAAATATCATCATGTATATGCATGTTAACATCTTAACAAGAAACAAAAATGAGGGAATTGGTAGCTTTATACGCTTTAGGTGAGCATTCAGCCCTCATGAATGATATGTCAAAGATGGCTAGTGTTCTATTAGGAAATAAAATACTATAAAATCAAACACCATGTAATCAATACACAACAGCGAGACAAGGACCAAAGTAATCATAACGAGAGGAAGAAGAAATGATATGATCCACCAAGGTCACCTCCTTACCCAAGCTTTTCATACAAAGATGATACAAAAAAACTTATCAGAGGTAGATTTAAAAGCTCCGTGGATACCTAAAAATTGTATTTCTAGGATATTTTCAATTAGAATTAATCCCATATTCACACGCGTAAGATATTTTCCTTTGTTATGCAGACATAGATCAAGGAACCAAAGTTTGAGGTAAAGAAAGAATTATCCATTTAATTACATGGAAAGAAGGATCCATTGAAAAGGTATTTACATTTTTGGAATTGGCTCAGTTATTAGAAAAATAGGAAAGTGATACCTTGAATAAAAGATCTCGTTAAATTATGGTGAAGGAATATCAACAAGGGAGTGAAATTGTGTGACATGCGAGAGGACTTGAAGGATATGGGAAAGAAAAATAAGAATTGGGATATTAAGTTAAGTAACACTTGGATCTTAGCCGAGTGTTGTAAAGAAAAAGGTGGTAGAACTAATCATGTACATTGTGAGTCCTTACTTAGACATGGATTTGGATGGTGACCTCAATAAGAATAGGAGATTGATACCCTAGGAAAAATTATTCTTTTATTGATTGAGATGGTAAATAAAGGGACAGGTCCACAATTTTTTTAGATAGGTAATAATATTTTACTTTGAAGGACTAAAACCCTTTACACAAAAATAATCCAAGGCACATAGGCTATGTTGGAGAGAAAATATTGGCTATTTTTAAAGAAAGCACATGTATGAATCTAGATATTAATAGGGTTAAAGTAGAATATTATTATGTGATCTATTACTAGCAAATGTTTTGTAAATAATGCATGAAAGTACGCATGGCTATTTTGAGCATGCCTATCTTTAGGAAGTGCATGGTCGGTGAAGGGTAAGTCCCCACCCTTATAAATGCATGGCTTAGGAAGGGTTATGTATCATGCTCTGTATGTTAGGATTATGTTGATCTAGTGTAACTATGTGCATGAATTTGTGATTAATATGTAATAGCTATTATTTGTTCATCTTCTATGCTGGAATACTCTTGATATAATGGATTATGGAGGATATATTATGATCATTGACATGTCTGAGTATTATGAATTTATGGTGTAATTGGTATTGATTGTTATATAAGCTATCATGTTTCCTTATTATGTGTGTTTCTAAGTGAATGTATCAAATGGTTTAGTATGATTGAATGAGTATTTGGTTAAATATTATCATGTATCTAGCATGCTAACATCTTGACAAGGAACACAAAGGAGGGACCTGGTAGCTACACGTGCTTCGGGTGAGCATTTAGACTTGTTGAATAAGGTGTCATCATGCCTAGTGTTCTGTTGGGAAATAAAAGACTACATTTTGGTTCCTTTGTTGGGACCTATTTTTGAACTGTTTTTTAGGGTGTTCCATAAATATGGCATATCAATTGAATTTGGAGAGAATTTAAATTTGGGTATAATATAGACAAGATAATTTTACGCAGAAATAACATAGGACCTGATTTCAATGCACATAGGTGGGTAGAAGATAAGATTTATCATGAGCTCTATGAGACATTATTCATCTTCTTTCCATTAGAGTTGTATGAGTGATTGATAGTATACGAATTAGGGAAGCATTTAGGTCCTACTACAAATATTTGGATGCATGAGGATTACTAGACTCTCTTTTTGATGTAGATGTGGAGTAGAAAAGAGCTATAGATCACTAGTGGGCTAGTGTGTTTCACAATTATGTTGAGTTGTGGAATTAAATTACTTCAATTTAGCATGCAATGTGAAACTTGCTGGAAAATTCAGTAATTGACATCGCTTAGGGGAACCAACATCGGTCGACAAGGAGGAACCGACATCGGTTACTGTGTGGGAGTGTTTTAATTAAATCTTGAGAATTTGATTTATTTTTAGCATCAAATCTGATCTATTGATTGTAATTACATGGCTAAGTTCCCTAATTTTATAAATTACTATATAAACCTAAAATCTAGGGTTTAGAAGAAATAATTAGAATTAAGAATAACTTTATTATTGTGTGAATAATTGAGTGAAGGAGAGAATTCTTGGAGAAGAAGCAAAAGCTTCGAGAAAGATAATCTTGTACATCCGAGAGGTGTGAAAGATTGGATATCTTGTTAAAGATTTGGATAATAGATTGGTTTGTTTCTTGGTGGACACAACCCACATTGGGTGAACCACATTAAATATAGTGTTGATTTATTTCTCTTTTTTTGTATATTTCTTTTGGTAGAATATTCATTTCTATTTGCATGTATGCTTAGATCGATATATTATCTGTACAACCAAAGATATCTAACCCCAACAACCGGTATCGATATTTTTTTGAGGGTTTTGTGTGTTGACAGATTTACTCATAGAGGTTTTTTTGATTGAGTGGGAGCTACAAAAATGGCATGAAGAAAACAAATACAAGGTAGAGAAATTTGACGGCTGAAATTATCAATTATGGAAGATGTAGATTGAGGATTATCTGTATCAAAGAGATTTGTATTTATCGTTGGATGAGAAGTCTAGACCTATGAAGATGACTGATGAAGAATGGAATATTCTTGACAGAAAGGCTTTTAGATCTATAAGATTGAGCCTGGAAGCATCTGTGGCTTCTAATATTACAGAAGTGACTTCTATGGTAGACTTAATGAAATCTCTTGCTAATTTATATGAAAAACCTAGTGCTTCAAATAAATTTTATTTTATGAAGAAACTATTTAGTTCTAAGATGCATGAAGGTGGGTCTACATCTATTCATTTGAATGATTTCCGATCTATTGTAAATCAGTTAAAATTGGTTTCTATACCATTTGATGATGAAGTAAAATCACTTTTATTCTTATGTTATTTTCCTGATAGTTGGGATAACTTGGTAATGGTTGTTAGTAATAAAATATCCACTAATAATATTTTGAAGTTTGATGATGTGGTTAGTATAATCTTGAATGAATAAATTCACAGGAAGAGTACAGAGGAATCATCATTTGGGAATGCTTTGAATGTAGAAAGCAGGGGCAGGAAGAAGGAAAGATCCAAGAGTAAGAGTAATGAGAAATCAAATTCAAGGGATAGCAGATCTAAATCCAAAAGTAAGGGAATTACTTGTTGGAAATGTGGAAAGAAAGGACATGTAAATAATTTTTTTTTGTCAAAGGATAAAGAGAACCAATAACTAGACAAAAGTAAAGAATCAAATATTACTACAATAGAGGTAATGTAAGATGCTCTTATTCTTTCTTTAGATAATAGAATTGAATCATGGGTTTTAGATTTAGGAGCTTCTTTCTATGCAACCCCTAATAAGAGTTATTTCAAAAATTATGTCCAGGGAAATTTTGGGCATGTTTATTTGGGTGATGATGAACCATGCGGTTATTACTATTAAAGGGAAGTTCATCCAAAATTACGAGAATGTAAATACATGGGTATTGAAAGATGTGAGGCATGTGCCAAGCTTCAGGAGGAATCTTATTTCTACAGGGAAACTAGGTGAATCTGATTACATAGTTACTTTTACAGGAGACTCTTGGAAAGTCACTAAGGGTGCTCTTGTTGTGGAAAGAGGTAAGAAGGTAGGAACATTATATTTATCTACCTATGTTACTAATTCATTTTCTGCATTATCTTCTTGATTCAGTTGCATGCATGTGGCATAATCGAGTTGGGCCATATGAGTCAAAAAGGAATGTAAATGTTAAAAGCTAAGGGTAAGTTATCATATTGAAATATTTAGATCTTGATTTTTGTGAGCATTATGTATTTGGAAAGCAAAAGAGAGTAAGATTTCTCAAAGTTGGGGCAACTAATAAAGAGAAGAATTTGGAGGTTGTACACTCGGATGTGTGGGGGCCAACTCGGGTAGCTTCTCATGGGGATACCAATACTATTTTAATTTCGTTGATGATGCTACAAAAAGGTATGGGTTTATTGCATTAAATGTAAATCTAATGTATTTGATACTTTTAAAAGATGGAAATCCCTTATTGAGAATAAATCGAATTCTAAGTTAAAGTTCCTTAGATCTAAAAATGATGGTGAATATTGTAGCAAGGATTTTAATGTTTATTGTTCATTGAATGGGATACATAGAGAAAGAACAGTTCCAGAACACAAAAGGAGAATGGTGTTATAAAGAAAATGAAAAGGGCAATCATGAAACATTCTAGAAGTATGAGGATATATTCTGATTGCCCTTACGATTTTGGGAAGAAGCGATTAATGTAACGGTTTATTTGATTAACCATGGGCCTTCAAGTTCACTACATGGAGGAATACCATATGAAGCTTGGACCGGAAAAGAGGTAGATCTTAATTTTCTTAAAGTCTTTAGTTCATAAGCTTTTGTGCATGTTGATAAGGAAAATAGGAAAAAGTTGGATGCGAGAATCCAAGAGATGCACTTTCATTGGTTACGGATCGGTGATTTCGGATTCTATTTTTTAGATTTAGAGATTTCTAAACTTATTAGAAGTTAGGATGTTGAATGGAATGAAAAGATAATGTACGAGGATCAAATTTTGGTACCCAAGGATGAACCGGTTGAGAAGTTTATGAATGAAAATGAAATCTCGGATTTAAAAGTAATCTTGACAGATTACATGTAACGATGTCGATCGATTGACCCCACCAACATCGGTCAAAAGAACCAATATCAGTTACAAAAGAGCCAAACTGACATTGATTAGTAGAACTGGTGTTGGTTAGACGTGACCAAAGATCGGTCACTTTGTCGAGGTTTGGATATGAATGTCTAGGAGGTCCAGAATGTGCCTCCGGTACCCCAAAATTCTATGAGAAGCTAATAAAGGGAAATTTAACCTCCAAAAAGATTTACACATTCTCTATTTTATCTATTATTGAATGATAATGGTGAACCAAATTTTTTTGAAGAAGTAATGCAGGATAAGACCCACATCCAGGGGGAGCATGACATGGATGAGGAGATGGACTCCTTGGAATAGAACCATACTTTGTATTTGGTTAAGTTTCTAGAAGGTAAGAGAGCATTGCGAGAACAAGTGGGTTTACGGGACCAAGGAAGAAAAGGGTGGACGAGAAAAGGTACAAGAGAAAGTCTTGTAGTAAAGGGAGTTGCACAGAAAGTAGGTATTGACTTTGGTGAAATATTTTCTCGTGTAGTAAAGATGACTTCTAGTTGTATTGTATTGATTTTAGTTACGAGTATAATATTGGCATTTAGAGAAACTAGATGTGAAGATGGATTTCCTTCATGGTGATTTGGATGAAGAGATTTATATGCAGCAGCCGCTTGGGTATGAATTCAAGGGTAAGGAGAAATTAGTGTGCAAGTTGAAAAAGAGCCTATATGGGCTCAAGAAAGCTCCAAGGAAATGGTACATGAGGTTTGATAGTCTTATATAAGAGCATGGTTACTTAAGATGTGAATTTGACCATTTTATTTACTTTCAAGCTTGAAAATGGGAGATATATTATTTTGTTACTATATATGGATGATATGCTTATTGCATGATCTAGTATGCATGACATTGGTGAGCTTAAGGGAAAGCTATCTCACACATTTTCTATGAAGGATTTAGGAGCTATAAAAAGAATCCTTAGCATGCAAATACACAAAGATAGGAAAAACAAAAAATTGTATTTGTCTCAGGAGGATTATATCTACAAGGTGTTAGAAAGGTTCAAGATGTAGAATGTAAAACATGTTAGTACACCTATGGCTAGACACTTCAAATTGAGAAAATATCAATGTCCTTCATCACATGAGGAGGTAAAATACATGACATGAGTGCCATATGCTTTAGTAGTTGGGAGTCTCATGTATGTTATGGTTTGTACTAGACCAGACATTACACAGGAAGTGGGAGTTGTGAGTAGATATATGGCCAATCTAGGTAAAGAGCATTGGAAATAAGTCTAATGGATACTTAGGTATTTGAAAGGGACATATAACATGTAACTATGCTATGGAGGTTCAAATATTTCATTATGTGGCTATGTGGATTAAAATATGACTGGAGATCTAGATGGTAGGAGGATCACTACTAGATATATTTTCACAGTAGGTGGGACGACAATTAGTTGGATTTCAAGATTGTAGAAGGTTGTGGCTTTGTCTACTATAGAGGAAGAGTATGTTGCAGCTACGAGGGCTAGAAACAAGATGATATGGATGAGTAGTTTCATGGAAGAGTTGGGAAAGGAGAAAGATGTTTGTAAACTATTCGGTGACAGTCAGTGTAATTCATTTTACAAAGAACCCAACATTTCATCTCGAGAACAAAACACATTCGGTTGAAGTATCACTTCATACAACAAGTATTTGAGGATGGATAGTTGAATCTAGAAAAGATTCATATGAGTGAGAACCTTGTGGATATGATAACAAATCCATTAGCAAAGGAGAAGTTCGAGTTATAGTCCACTTCTTTGTGTCTTCATTTGAGACTTGAAGAGGAAGAAACAAAGCTAAGGAAGGATCCAAGGATGATGTTGTATGCAGTATGGTGTAGTAATTAATCTCCAAGTGGGAGATTGTTGAGTTGTGGAGCTCAATTACTTCAATTTAGCATCCAATGTGAAAATTTCTTGAAAATACAGTAAATGACATCGGTTAGGGGGAACCGACATCGGTCACCCAAGACTGACATCGGTCAGGAAAGGAGGAACCAACATCAATACGTGTGCGGGAGTGTTTTAATTAACTCTCGGGAATTAGATCTATTTTTAGCATTAAAGGAGATCTATTGATTGTAATTACATAACTAAGTGACCTAATTTTATAAATGACTTTGTATAAACATAAAATCTAGGGTTTAGAAGCAATAATTAACAAGAATTAAGAAGAACATGATTATTTTGTAAATAATTGAGTGAAGGAGAGAGTTATTGGAGAAGAAGCAAAAGCTTGTGAGAAAGAAAGTACTATACATCTGAGAGGTGTGGAATATTGTAAATCTTCATTGTATATCTTGTCAAATCTTTGGATACTATATTGGCTTGTTTCTTGGTGAACGTAGCCCACACTGGGTGAACCACGTTAAATCTGGTTTTGATTTATATCTCTTGTTTTGTATATTTCTTATGGTAGAATATCCACTTTTATTTGCATGTATGCTTAGATCTGATATATTATCTGTACAACCGGTATGCTAACCCTAAAAAATAGTACATTGGATTACGCTATTTCTAGGTATTGGTGTCCAGAGGAAGCTAAATTTAGATTCTTATGTGAGCCCAAAGTGTGTTATTTTCACACTATACCATTATCAATTAATATTTTGATCATAGAACTAGATTTTGAAATCCTACCCATGGCTAGCTAAACCCCCACCACATGTAAGGGCTAGAGCGGTGTGGAGAAAGATGGCAGAAATAGTAGAAAAATGATAGACGGAGAAATCTTGGTCAAGTTTAATGAAGTGTAAGAGAGGGAAATGGTACAAGCAATGGAGATTGATGAGGAACTAGAGATGAAGAGGAAAATGGTTTGTAAAGGTTTTGAAGCTCTCGTAAATATGAGGAGCTGCAACATCAGGATCTCAAAAATTTGGGCAAGTGCGGTAGAGAATACCATTCGGCTTCAGATAAAATTATTTCAGAGGAAATAATGAGGACTTTAGGTGTGCATATAAACCCACCTATTCACCTAGCCCTTATGCATGGTGTTCTAGATCTAGGGGTATTTATTGAGAAGTAGGTTAGTGCAGGTAAGTAAACAAACATAAGTAATATATCATTTTGCATTGAATTCATAAGGGAAAAAAATTTAGTAGTGCACCCATGGAAACACAATAAGCACCTTTGTTTGGGAGTAAGTATGGGGGATTATTTTCAAGTGTGTCATCAACACAGAGTGTTCACATGCGAAACGTTGGGAGTACTTCAAGGAGTTGCGACCACACAAATAGTAGGTGTCTAGTTAAGTATTATAAGCGTGACATAAGGAAGCTCTTCAACTAGTCTATAGCCTATAGCGGGGAGGTGTGGGAGGATCGGGGGATCTAGTCGGACTCTTGGAGGAAACACTTGTGTAATTTTTGGTTCTTGATCTAGTGGATAGGATCCACATCCACAACAACCACCTTCAAATCAACCACCACCTCAACAACCAAATAAAATCAACACCTCAATTTTACTATGAGGGATTGAGGATCGGCATAGTATGTGCATAAGTGCAAAATACTATGGCACATTAAGCATACTAAAGGAATTACAACTTCATATAGGAAGGAAATTTAATTCTCTCTTTGCTCTTCAAGGGTGCGTACATAGTTGGTATAGGAAATATGATCCACATCATACTATGGTAGATTATAATGCTTTTCACACTACGTTTCTAGCAGAGTTCCACATACTAGAGATCAAACAGTAGAGAATCATCATGCTCAAGGATATCAATCACATTCTTTTTGGAAGCATGAGGGAGTATGATGCATGTTTTAAGACTTTGTTATCTAAGTTGTCTTATGATATATGTCAAATTCAGCATGCACAATGGTTCATTTCATAGATCTCTATCTCATAAGATGTAAACTAATCCATGTGAGGATTTGGAAGAAGCATTTCATGTTGAGGCAATTGGAAGTGTTGATATAGGAGTGAGCCCATATTTTTAGCCACATATTGTAGCTATGGCAAACAAATTGGAGAAATTTTCCTCCAACTCAACACACGAGACACACACTTTGGTATATGGTATAATGATTATGAATTTGAGGGACATATTAAGGATAGTTGTCGATACAATTCCATTTGTGTGTTGTTACTAGATTGTGAATTCTATCACTTGGACCATGATGTTCGAAACTATCCTCTTTTGAAGCGTATGATCTAGAAGATTATTTCCATATATTATAAAATTTTCCATACCCATACCCATGACACCATTGATTACAAACTGATTGATCATATCAATGAATCCATTGAAATAGGGGTGTGCCAGAATAGTGTGGCAAGTAGATCTAAGGAACGGGAGGGATATAATAATGAGGGGCACAACAATGGAGATAATAGAAAAGGAGGCTTCTAAGGAGGATATCGTGGCCAAGGTTGTGGTGGTAGTAGAGGAAGGTTTTCTCAAGGAACTTGTTACACTTGTGGATCCCCTAATACTTGACCAACAAGATTTACCTTAGAATATTGTTTACTCATGGTATGGGAAGTATAATAAGTTAGAGGATTTCCCAGACCTATATGAGTCCATGAGTAAGAACAAGAAGAAGGAAAAGGGCACAAGAATTATCAAGATGTAATATGTGAATGTTAATCAAAGGATTCTTGATCCATAATTGCAACCCATACTAGTTACAATGTACATAGAGGAATCACACACGCGTGAACCTTCTAAGGCTAAGATACTCATAATGAGGGAGGAAGTGATACATGTTAAGTATCTCGATGTGGTGCATTAGAAGGAAGTCTACCAAGAGATTATGAGAGTCACTAGAGATCTGTAGGGTGAAATATAGTGCTTAAAGGAATAGGCACATGAGAGAGAACGTGAAAATCATGTTGAGCTCCCACATAAGGATACGTATGACCTGAAAGAGGTATGTAAGATGTTACACTAAGAGTATATCATTCCTCTACTAATGGAATGGCTATGGGAAAAGGTACCATGTGCTAGAGTTAAGTGGGAGAGGTAGATACTTCATGAAAATCTACCACCTCAGGAACATGAATTTAACAAAGAGATTACACTTGATGTGGTGATTGATGGTTGGTTAGTAAGAAATATCTTGATAGATGCATGTACTTGAGGTAAATGCACGAGACTCTAGAATCATGGAATCGGATGGGGAGGCCTACATTACAGCTATCTTCAAATGTTATGTATATGAAAACAAAAATAAGGATATGCCTATTGGGGTACTAAAAGATGCATCTATTATTATCCAGTGCCAAGTTTTTGGGGACTTTAAGGTATTATATATCTTTCTAAAGAAAACAACTTCTCAAAGCACTACTTGGGTGACCACGGTGCTATGTGAACAATGTTGATCTATGCTTTAACAAGATATACATAAATTTTGAGAATAGATATGAGCATGTGATTATACTTCTATTTGAAAATAAAGTGGAGTGTTATGTTGATCCTTTGAGTTAAGAGTAGCTTATTCAAATTTATGCACAAATGGTGCACAATCTATAAAATGTAGAAACATCAAATGAATGCATACTTTAGTGGGAAGACATATAGTTTTGAAGTGACACCACTAGTGTTGATTTTGATAATTAGACTCATGGGAGATACGAGATTGTCGGAGAAAAGTTAAAAAGTGATTCATAAGGATGATCAAGTGCTCAACTCAAGTACCAAGATATACTGGTGAAGGGAATCCCAATACATTATCGTGCACCATGGAAACTCAGTGGAAGAATGAAGGAGATAAAATAAATATGTTGGTATATACCTTACATGAGATAACATTGTGCTTTGGTGGGAAACACATAGAGATAACCTCTTGGAATGGTGAGAAGTTATAATTTCCTTTTCCACTAGGTTTACTTAGATCAATGTACCTACGTACATTTGTGAATTTCATGGTAAAAATCCAGCTTTGGTACACGTCCATAATTGTGAGATACTATGGGAAAAAGGATAGGAGGATTTACCACCATCCTTCTGGGTACATAAGTTCTATTCCACATTGTGCAGTGCATGTGTGTGCAGTATTTCCATATCAATCTAAAAATGGAGATTTCAAACTGGAAAGAGATGACTACAGGTATGGTTCAAATTTTTGATTACTTTTATACTAATTCATTAGTCCATGACACATTACGAGATCATGAAGTGCATCACATTGGGGTATAACTTTGAAGGTAGAAGAGCTCATTCTAGATCTATTTGGTGAATTTGATTACGAGGCATGCCTTGATCTTGAGGAGATAGAAGAAGTACATATGGGTCATGCTTGGAAAGAGAAAGAGACAAGGTAAAGCTAGTGTACATAATTGATGATGAGAAAGTAGACCTCCGGAAGTTAACCACACTAAAGGTGCAAGCAAGGTCATGGATTCTATCGATGATAAGGTACACACGTACCATTCCCCCATGAAAATAAAAAAAAATTAATATTGGCATGGAATATGAGCCTAAGGAAGAAATTATTGGGGATTACTAGTTAGAATAGGAAGTAGCCAAGATCATTAAGATTTTGCGTGACTTTCAGGATCTCTTTCTAAGGGGTTACCATGAATTAAAAGGTGTGCATCCTTCCTTAGGTGAGATGAAGATAAATTTTAAAGAAGGCACACGCCTAGTTAGGAAGAGGCCTTATAGGATGAATCCTAACCTACCCATGAAGGTGAAAGAATAAATTGATAAGATAATCAAGTCTTGAATAATTGATCCAATTAAATAATCTGAATGGGTTAGCACCATGGTTATAAACATTAAAAAGGATGATAGGATAAGGATTTGTGTTGACTATAGAGAACTAAAAGCTTAATGTGTAATAGACCCACACCTTTTATAGAATAAATCCTTGAAGGCATTGCAAGGCGTGAGATATATTCTTTTACATATGGATTTTAGGATATCACTAGGTGTGCATTGTGAAAGAAGATAAGGAGAAGATAACTTTCACCACTGAGTGGAGATATTTTCCCTCTATAATTATACCTTTTGGATTGAATAACACACCAATGATATTCTCATGCATTTTTGTGCAAGAATTTTAGGATTTTATTCACAAGTTCTTACAGGTATACTTAGATGATTAGACTATTTATGGGTTAGTCAAGGATCACTATGATAATTTGAGGCTCATGTTTGAGAGATGTAGGAAGTTAAGTATCTCTTTGAACATTAAAAAGTGTATCTTTTCTACACCCTTTGGCACTTTACTTGGGCACATCATTTGTAAGGAAGGCTTATTGGTAGGCCAAGCCAAGATAGATTTCATTTTGGGCTTGGAAGATTCTAGCAATTATAATGAAGTGCATGGATTTTAGGACATAATGGCTACTATGGAAATTTTATCAAGGGTTATACAAGGATTTTCATGCCCCAAGAAGAGTTACTCAAGGATAAAGGGAAATTTTATTTGGGTGACACACAATAGCAGGTGTTCAAGACTTTGAAGGAAAGGTTTACTACTATACCTAATTTTTTATTTCCTTCATGGGATAATCCCTTTCATGTACACATTGATGCCTCTGGCATGGCAATTGGTGTAGTGTTTGTGTAACCAAGAGAAGGGATTGTAGATCATCCTATTTTATTTGCAATTATAAAGTTGACACCCGTGGTGTAGAATTATACTACAATGGAACACAAGGCCTTGTATATGATTTACACATTTCACAAGTTCGAGAAAGTACTTGATGGCTACCTCTTTTATCTTCTATACAAATCATATGGTGTTGAAGTACATAGTCAATAAGCATGTTTTACAAGGCGTATCTACAAATGGATACTTATATTTCAAGATTTTTATTTCATAGTTGTTGTGAAGTTAGGGAAAAGTAATTCAAGGCCGGGCCATTTATCAATGATCAATTCATATGAGGACGCTTTTGTGCATGGTGAAGATACTATGCCAAATGCATAGTTGTTTAGGTTAAACTGCATGCCCTTAGATTTGGAATATATAGATATATTTTTTTGCACGTGATTGGCGCTAGAGGGATGAAGACACTTGAGAATAAGCATATTACAATATGCATGTTGCCTTATTAGTTGATTAGTGGAGATTTTTACAAAATGGGCGAGATGAGGTCTTATGTCGGTTTTTTTATAAATTGAGTGTGAAGCTATTATAGAAGAGGCTCATGGTGGTATAACATGAGGAAATTATGTATGTGATGTGATTACACATAAAATCCTTATGGTTTTCCTTTGGTGGACAACATTGTACAAGGATACCAAGGCGTATGTAAAGGCATGTGATCATTGTTAGCGCATTGGGTGGGAAACATTGTACAAGGATACTAAATGAAATGCAACTTTTTCCCTTGAAAAAATCTATAATACTTTGAAAAATATCTTCTTGTGGAATTTTGATATGTTTTCTATATGATAATACTGATTGAAGCGAGAATATCGATCGAATCACAACTATATAGATTTATATAAAACAAAAATAATTCAAAAATACATGGGTTACAGTTAAAATTGATTAATTGAAGCTTTAAACATAATTAAAAACTAGATCATGGACACCTGGCATGATTCTCGTGGATTTTCTTACAATTTTACCTCACAGACTCCAAGCTCATGGAATTAACCAAAGACCAAATAATTTTGGGTCCAAACATTTAGTGAAGACAAGGACAAAGATAGACAACTATATTTCAATGGTAAAGGATATCTAAAGTATGATAATTCAAAAATAGTATGTAAGTGATGTTTTTTTATTAGTTTACACTTAGCAGTGCAATATATAAGACCAAATACCAATTAGTAGAAAACAATGTATTAAACCATACATACGTGGAACCTTCCTAATGGTTCACTTTTCACATACTGACATGGCTCTGAAAAAGAAATATGACATGCAAAAGAACGTGGGCACATTTTATTGGCTTGCATTCTAACTAACTCTGACAAGTAAATAAAGTAGAAAAACGGTGGCTTAATCTTACTAGCTAACAACAATCACAAGACTAACAAAAGACTAACAATGGGAAATGTGACAAAACTTGGATCATTTCTATTGGTTCATGTTTTCATATTAGACAGAGAATGATTAGTAAAATTATGACTTAGCAAAGAGTGTGGAATGATCTCATTGGTTCGTGCTTTACAACGCTCAGAAGGATCTTAACAAAATATTGACATTGCAAAGGGATGTGGATCTTTTTGATTGGCTAAAGCTTCACAACTAGCAAAACTTTGACACACGACATTACATGGATCATTTTTATTGGCTCAATATTCAAAATATTATATATTGCTTTGGTATCAGGGTAGACTTATAACCACATGATTAACTATATCTAAGGGAAAATTTTGGGTTCACATCATAAAATATAGGAAATACAACAGACACGACCAAGAAAGATAGAAAATAGATAATTCAGCCTGAAAACACCATTAAATTACAAGACTATACTTTAAATATGATTGATTACACACATACATTATTTTTTTATATTAAATTATACAAATTCTCTTTAAAAACATACTTACATATCTAAAATTACGTATTTCATTAACTTATTTATGTAATTCATTATTTTTGATAACACAAGCATACATTTTTCAAGATATACATAGAAAATATACATAATATATTCATTTTTTCATTTATTAGAGTAAAACAGAAGAATTAACTTCTTTCTATTAGCTTTATACAAATGTTTACATAGCTTTTGTAAGTATTTATAGATATTTTACGAGAGAAATAATTTATCCGAGACGGTAAGCGAGATTTCTAGTACAAAACTCCAATTCACAAAGAATTAGCAACAAACACCAGACTATGGCCACACTATGAGAGGACTGTGTTATACACCCCATGTATGTTCACCTTGCCCTAGCCAGGACCATCCAAGGTCATACTTTTTACCACTGGCTAGGACACACGCTAGTGCTCCTCTCTCTTTCCCGTTGTCTTCCATGTACCTAGTTAGCCTTGGAATTTACTTCCACATACTCAATTTAAAAACTCTTTTGTCAATATTCTCTTTCTCATAATCACTAGCACAATTCCATTGTCTCTCTCAGAATAATTCACATGCCTTTTATAAGACTTCATTGGTAGTTATGAACCATCACAATGGTTTCACACCCTTTCATAAATAAATTAAGCATCTTTAATCAATTTCTTAGGATATTCATTACATCAATAGCTTATTACAATATTTTTCTTAAATCAAACTTGATCTTTAACAATCCACAAGTCTTTTAATGCTTTAAAAGCTTCAAGGATTTAGTCACATAACAATCAAGATGTATGATTTTCCATTAAGATTGACAAGCAATAGAGGAACTCATTTCTTGAATGAGACAATTGGAATTTTGTTAGCAAAGTTTATAATAGCATACCATAAAACCACCCCTTGTCACCCTCAAGATAATGGCACTATAGAAGCTTTCAACAAGATTTTGAGACAAACATTGACAAATATCTATGATGATGGAATGAAATATTAGGATGATAAAGTGTTATTTATACTTTTGGCTTACATGACCACTTATAAAAGGTTGAATAAGGCAACACCTTTTTAGTTGGTGTCTAGCATGGAAGTTGTACTACCAGTTGAATTCATGTTACCATCCTTGTGTATTGCACACATAGGTGGATTAGATGATGAACAATCTATAGATGAGTGCATTGAAAAAGTAATGCAGTTTAAACCGGGTAGATTAGGAATACACAATCTACCTTTTTAGTACATCAATCTATTCACACCCAAAAATAAGAAGTAATCATATCTTTTAAATGCACATTTGATGTTCCATTTTTCAAACCAGAATACAATTCAACAAAATAGCTATCATTAGGAAATGCATCTTTTATTTCTTGATCAAATTGACTTATTTCTAAAGACAAATAATTTTTAAACATTCTTTTTCTACTTAAAGCATCTACAACCAAATTTTCTTTACCAGGGACATATTGTATTTCAAAATCATACTGACTTAGTAATTCTACCCATATTATTTGTCTCATATTCAATAAGGGCTGAGTAAAAATATATTGCAGACCTCTATGATCAATTTTCAAGACAAATTTGCACCTAATAAATAATGTCTCCAAATTTTCAAAGCATGAATTATCCCTAACAATTCTAAATCATGAGTAGGATAATTATTTTTAGTAGGAAACAATTTTCTAGATCCAAAACATACAACTCTACTATCTTGCATTAGTACACAACCAATACCAGAACCACAAGCATCGTAGCAATAGTAAAAGGCTTAGAAAAATCAGGAATACATAATACATGCAAGTTAATGCTTATTTTAATTTATTAAAATCAATTTCACATTCAAATCGACCAATTATATGAGTTATTTTTCTTTGTTAAGTCTGTGAGAGGAGTGGTTATTGTAGAATAGTTCTCAATAAATCTTCTATAAAATCTGGATAACCCAAGAAAAATCCTAATTTCTTGTGCATCTTTGGGTGTATCCTAATTTTGTATTGCCTTAAATTTATAAGGATCTTTTGCAATTACTTTTTTAGAGATAATATGACCTAGATAGGAGAATTTAGTTTTAAATAATTCACATTTACTTAGCTTACCATATAACTGATGTTTTCTTAAATTTTTAAGCACTGGCCTAACATGTTTCTCATGTTCTTCTTCATTTTTGGAACAAATCAAAATATCATCTCTAAATATTATCACAAAAACATCCAAGATAGGTCTAAAAACATAATTCATCAAGGTCATGAATTTGGTTGTAACATTGGTTAATCCAAAAGTCATAAAAACAAATTCATAATGACGAAATCTAGTTCTAAAATAAATATTTTCAATACCAACATCCTTTATTCTAATCTTATGATATCCAGAATGTAAATCAATATTATAAAAACATTTAGCACCATTCAATTAATCCAAAAATCATCAATTCTAGGAAAAGGGTATTTATTCTTAATAGTTAGCTTATTTAATTGTCTATAATCAATACACAGTCTCATAGTACCATCTTTCTTTTTAACAAACAATGATCGGGGCACCCTAAGGAGAAACACTAGGTCTAATTTTTCCTTTTTTAATAATTCAGTCAATTATATCTTAAGCTCAACTAATTCAGGTATATATTTTCTATAAGGTACTTTTGATACTTGGTTTAGCTCTAGGAATAAGATCAATAACATGTTCTATAGATCTTCTAGGTGGCAACTCTTCAATATCAGAAGGAAAAACATCCATAAATTCTTGGACTACTAGATGAACATCTATATCTACTTTAAGCTTATCATTTTGAGTAATCAAAGCATAGAAAAATTTACATTTTTCTTTAAGACTTCTTGATGAGTTGTGTTAATTACCTTTATAAACAACTCATATTTTGTATTTTGATCAAGCCATTATAGTTATGTCCATGTATTTTTCAATCACACTTTGTTGAACACTATCATTACAACCTTGAACTTGTGGCATAATTACTCATTAATATCATTATATCTTTCTTCTTTGTATTTGTGTGCATTTATTCTTATTATCCCAATAAGTTGTTTGAATGATGATATGTGTGATTCCACTTTTGGTTGTAAGAAATTTCCCATTTGCAGCAGCTCATATGTAGCAAAGGAATCATCTCATAAAGAATGCATCCATGGCCAAAGGAAATCATCTACAACAAAGAGTCTTTATTATGAAGATCTTTTGGAAGTCATGAAGAATAGAGCTCAAGTTTGTACGTGCCATTGAAGAATCGCTTATCATTGGAACTTGTAGAAATGGGAAACAACTCAACCTTTGATCTGGTCATTTATTGTAAACTAGTGAAGAACTAATTGATTGAGTTACCAAGCGATTTCAGAAATGGTTAATTACCTAAACATTTGTTATGTACTTTTCAAATTTGAACACCTATTATGAGTTCCGTAGCATGTTGAATATATCATTGTTCATTAAATATATTTCTCTTATTCTATTTGACTATCTTTCACTTAGTTTGTTGAAACTCCTTATTGTACTCTTCTTCTCACATCTTGTTGTAAATGAGGAGTATAAAAGAAAGGTTTAGTGATGGTAACAAAATAGATATAAAGGAGATAGATATAGAATTCATTCATTGATAGTATGATTAAGAAAGGATATTGCTTTGTTCCTTGATGTAATGTTTGTGCCAATTCAATAAAGATATGAGTTTTATTCATTAGTCTCTAGTTTCGAGAATTTATGAGGATCAACAGCCAAGTAAAGGCCCACTCGTGGTATGTTAAACCCCTCCATTGTTTTATTGTCTTGTTTCATTGCATGTCTGTTTACCTAAGAAAAATTTACTTTCTGATCTGCATTCTAAATCTACAACTTTTTCTTAGTAATAACATTTAGAAGCCATTTATTTTCAGTTCTAAGTTTTGTTTACTTTCAGCATTATTATGACAGATTATTTCTTTCCAACCTCCTAGATCTACTATAACTATGCATACAACACTGAAAATGTTTCAAGTTTACATCCCTTGGTTTGATAATTAAATGATTGTAATTTAATGAACATCATATTAATTGTTGCAAGTTGATTTGCACCACCATTTTTGGCATTATTTTTGGGGATATTGCCAAGTTATAGGAAGTTTTGTGAGGTTTTTGTATCTTTGAATTTCTTATAAATAGACTAGGTTTTAGAAATTCCATCTTTAAACACCCCCTACTAATGAATTTTTATTGAGTTGATTCAATTAATGTATGTACCGTAAAAGAGATGCCCATGGTAGATTCCTAACCAATCCTCAAATAGCAGAAATTGTTTCTAATTCTAAAGAAGACACATCTTCCTCTATACAAGGTTTGTTATTAGAAAATTCCCTCCAAGTGATATTTCGAGGGTTTTATTGAATAACCTATCATGGTAGAAGAGGTGAATCAAAATTAGTAAGAGATGATGGAGAGATTTTCTTCATTACAACATTGGTTGTTATTGATTTTGATGTTTTATGCAGGAGTTATGACTACACAAGCTGATGCACACAAGCTGAAGTTGTTCCCTGTTACACTCAAGGATGTAGCCTTGAGATGGTTTATGGGCCTAGGAAGAGATCACATTACAACTCGGTGGAAGATTAAGGAAAATATTCTCACGAAGTACCAAGACTACTACAGGACAAGTAGTAAAGGATGGTATGAACTCTTCAAGATGGAACAGAAGGAATATGATCTACTAGAAGATTACCTAGAGAGATTCCTATTTTACGTTCATAATTCAAGACACACAAGGTTACCTCCTAAGTCTCTCAAGTTACTTTTCTTAAAAGGACTCAGTGAGGAGGATATGGATGCTTGGACCTGATAGGATCTAGAGATATCTCAAAATACACTTTTGATTAAATTTGTGAATCCTACAGGAATTATTCTAGAGCAACCATGAAAAGAATAATAAGTGTTAGATCAAAGGGTGGATCAATTACCAAAGTAATTGGGGACATATCTAAATCAGAGATTGTAAACATGTTCAAGAACATGAAATAGGAAATAGTTAATGGCATGAACATCCAACTAGATGCTTTACATGCCAAGAAGAAGAGAGAGGATGTAGAGGAAACACTTACGAGTTATTCCATGCATGCAAGAGAAAGAAAGATGATTATAGATGTAGAGGATTGGCTAGCATTACAGAAGGGAAGGAGGCTGCACTAGAATTCAAGATGATATAAATGGAGGATGGGAAAGTATTCTATGTTGCTCAAAGGAAGCCATGACCACCAAGACAAGGAGGTATGTCACAATATCCCATGCCATCTTTTCAAATTTGGGCTAATAATTCATATATGCAACCCCCACCTCTGGTTAATACTCAGCAAGGATGTACTCCGTACCCTAGCCAATACTAACATCCATGGAAACCTCGGTTCTCAAGCCAACAAAGGATAGAAATCCCCTTCTTCATGGCACCAACCTTGGAGAGGAGGGTAAAAATTGAGAAATCAACCTCCTAACTACCAATAACCCTACTAGAAACCTCCTTACCCATAGTAGTAAGCTTTGATTCCAAACCCCCGATCTAGATCTCAACAAAAAGCTACTCAATTTCTAATTCAACCATCACTTAACCCCAAAAAATAAAGCTACTTAGCCAACCTACACTATTGAATGAACCAAATACTCTACTTATTCATTTTATGTCAATGATACCCATCTCCAATCGGAAGATAACTTATCCCACCAAGTATACCCACCATCACAGAAATTGTAGATAAACAACACTTGCTATAGATTAATCCCCAGAAAAGCCAAAAGACATTGCAAGTTGATACACAACAAGATGAATAGATTTCCACCAAGAGCAAGATATAAGTCAATAAACCCCATTTCTAAAGAGATTGCAAGAGAAGAAATCGTACCCTAAATTAGATTTTGATTTTGGTTTTGTCAATAAATTGAAGGATATTTATGAAAATATTTTGCTCATTCAAGCCATTAAGGATGTTCTTATCTACAACAAATTGGTTAAGGATTTATGTATCAAGAAGCCAGAAGAAAAATAAAATATCCATCCATTGTGAAAATCATTGGATAGTTTGTTGATATCATACTTGGAAATTCAGTGCTACCCAAGTACATAGATCCAGGAAGTCCTTTGGTGAACATTACTATCAATGGAACTACAATCAATAATATTCTCGATTGACTTATGGGCAGAAATCAACTTCAATAGCCAACAAATTATGGATGACTTAAAGTTGGAAGGACTAAGGCCAACAATTATAGTCTTGCAACTGGTAGATGTATCAACAATAAGGCCTGAAGGATTCATTGAGGACATTGTTGTGGTGGTATACTTTTGGGAATACCCTGATGAGTTCATCATCTTTCAACTAAGAGAAAGTCTAGGAGGTTATCCTATTATACTAGGAAGACCATGGCTAGCCACTTTTGATGCATTTAAAGGTTACCATGTTGATGAGTGCATAAATTGACTTATTATATCATCCATATGACTATTTATTTGCTCCTAAATGTGTTAGTTAATGCATGGGGAATGTTCTTTATAGTTGTATCCTAAGTCATATTGATGCATTTCTCTTATTCTTGTCTCATGTGAACTAATGACTATAGGAATTCCCACTAACTGATTTTGTGAGTAATGTGATGATGTGTGCAGGATGATAAAGTACATTCTCTAGCAATTTTGAGGAGTAACAATTAAGAAGACCAAGTATCTCACCACAATGTCATTCTAGAGGATTTTCTTATAACAACCTATAAAAAAGGAACATATTTTTAGCTATATTATAGGATGTCATTAAGCTTTAATGAGGTTGTTGTTATCCAAAATAACTCCCCTAGTTATTTGGACAACTTATAATTCCATTTTAGCTATGAGAATCTACATTACAGGATGCACACACTTCAAATAATCCTTTGGCACATTCCCTTGGTTGTAGATTCCTCGTGTAACCTTATGATCTCCTCCTTTCCTTCACCTTTTCTTTGCATTTTTCTCTTTGTTCCATTTTCCCCCATGCACACTTTTTGTGCATCTACCTTCTTCCTAGCATTTCATGCACCCTGTGTGTACCCTAGATTTGATTTTAAAATCAGCTAAGTCCCTAGAATTCTTGCACTCCCCTTTCCTTTTTGTTGTACATTAATTTGAAATAGTTGCACCTTCACCATACATTTCTTCCTCATGTATTTATCTTATTCCTCCCACATGCTTCACTTTTACGTGTACCCTTCCTCTCGCTTTCCCTTCACACCTTTCTCTTTTACATGCATGCCTTTGCGCTTTCTTCTTCAAATTTTGTGCCACATGAAATATGTCTTAAATTGATGGTGTTACATGTAACCAATCATAGCGTTCTAACTAAGCTTTGAATCCTTGCAATAAGCCAATGAGTGACAATGTGGCAAAAATGACAAAAATAATCAATAGTTGGCCAATTCTTTAGCTAATCACCATGCACCACATGTATTTGTGTGTCGAGAAACCTATAGACTTATGATATCCATAATGTTTTTATAGACCTCGATACATGTTTTCCCGGTCTCATTCAAAAGATGCTAGTGTGGGCTATACTCTAGATCTTTTAGATTCAAATTTCAATGAGCTCTGGTAGGTGAGAAATAGGGAAAAATCTTTCGAGCATTAATTAAAAGATATAGTTTCTCCAACCACCTGATTTTATAGAGATATCACCTCCTTACTTCTCCTACATTCCATACAGGACTTGTAGAAGCACATTTTAAAGATTTACAGGCATTCATTTCTTGTTGTTGGTGGTTGTGATTCAAAATCCATTTTTTCCCTCCTCTTCTCCCTCTCACATTGATTCATCTATAAATGTAATATCTTGGTTCATTGTAAAGGGTTGGACATTTTAGATCTTCCAGCATTTGCTAAAGGTTCTCCATCTTTGTAGTTTGAGTTGTAGAACTCTATATTTGGCTCTTGCATGTGGATATCGGCCTCATACACCATTGTAACAGACTATGCATCCTTAGAAGTAATAAAAGCATCATTTTTGGCTATTATCTACCTTGATGTGTTTTTATTCTTCTTTCTTGCCTCCCTTTCACATCGTGTGCTTTTTGTGTCACTTTAAATCCCTTGCAGCTCTATTTTCTTGTTGTGTTCTATTAAATTAAGCGGTGAATGCATTTTGGTTTTTGTTATGCGTGTCTATCCCCCCTCTATGATTTCTCCTTTGTTTTCAGTCAAAATAGATAGTGTTCATCCCACTTTTTATGGTGCTATCACATTCCTTAGTTTATTTTTCCATTTTTATGTTACCCTTCTATCCTGTTCCCTAATCATTATTATCTTAGTTTCCATTTCCAGCATTAGGAGTAACATTAGCAATAGAAATAGATAGAGGAATTGGCATTCTTTGAGGTCTGTATCAAACATGTAATGTCCCACACTTGGATTCAATCCCATTATTGACTCAATATACTTAGTCCATTCAGATCTAAGACACGGGTGTAGTTTGAATGACCAAAAGGAACATTCTAAAAAATATGATTAGTCATTTCTTCTTAACATTTCCAAAGGATACATCTGTTTATGATTATCGTGCCGCTCTTTCTAATTTTATACATATCGAATTTGATAATCATCACTTATCTTTTGGATTTTTCATCAGAGTGGATGGTTTCATGTATAGAGATGGTGTTGTCCAAAAATTGTCTTCTTGTCACAAAGGCTCTCGATTGGGAGAAATGAAATTACCGAGCACCTCCTTCACACGAAAGGCCGGGATTTTTGAGATTACTTTTTAAATAGTGTTGCATAGGCTGATGGGCATGAAATCACCAAGGTCATTGGTTCCTATAATTTTTGGAATCAAAGCAATGAAGGTGTGGTTGACTTGTCTAAGCATATATCCTGATAGAAAGAAATCATGAACCGCAATAACAACCTCCTTTTTTACTATGTCCCAAAGATATTTGGAAGAAAAACACTAGGAATCCATCAGGTCTAAGAGATTTATCTCCCTCCATCATCAACACAATGGCTTTAATCTCATCTTCTGAAGGTATGGAAGTTAAATCCTTGTTAATATCTTCATCAATGATAGAACCAAATAGCTCCAACATGTTGTTAGTGGAATTAATATCTAGTTGTCTTTCTTCGAGAGAAGAATTGTTTGAAAAAATAAATTATAGTGTTTAATATCTCTTTCTCTTCTATAACCACCCTCCGATCTTGTCCCATGATTTCCTGTATCCACCCTTTTTTATCTTTAATGGTGGCCAAAATTTGGAAAAATTTGGTGTTTCGGTCACCCTCTTTTAACCACTGGATCCTAGACTTCTATTTCTAGTATATTTCTTCCTTGTGTAGTAGGGAATGAAGATCACAAAGGAGGATTTTCTCTCTCTTTGTCCTCATCACTCCAAGCTCCTTCTTCCATAATTTCCTCCATTTCCTTTAATTCCTCAGAAATTTACTTTTTACGGAAAATGTTGCCAAAGGTCTCTTTATTCCACTTTTTGATATTTTTTTACATTTCTGAGTTTGGCCACCACTTGGTACATACAATTTCCTCTCATCTCAAGATTCCACCATTCCTCAATATTTTCTCTAACTCGGGATGTGTGGTCCACATTTTTTCAAACTAGAAGGGCCTGCCTTTTGAGATTTCTAACTCACCAATTTTCATGGATTATCGATTATGATTAGATCCAATGTGGGGGAGGGAGGAAAGTGAATAATTTTGTTCTTGTATCCATTGAACACTGACAAGGAATCTATCTAATATTATTTGAATAAGCCCCTCTCCACTCCTTTTGTTTGTCCAAGTGTACTTAGCACCACTTAGCTCAAGATCATATAAATCATTCCAATGAAGAAAATTTTCTAAATCCTCCATGCTTTCGAATAAGAAGTTATTCCCCCTTTTTATCTCTAGGATTCAGAGGATTATTGAAGTCTCCTCCAATCAACCAATGAATCTCTTTTTAAAGTCTTCTAAAAGTGGTTAACTCATCCCAAAGAATCCTTCTACTAGAGAAATAGTTAGGAGCATAAACATTGGATAGAATAAACTTACTTCTAGTAATTAAATGAGTGAAGAAAATGGCTATATGATGTTGACTGTTGAAGAAGGGAACCCCACTAACCACATTTTGATCCCATAGACAAATGAGCCCTCCTGAATCCTCCAAAGATGGTTTTCCATGAAACCCATCTTCCTTCCGAAAAAAACTTTTGGAAATCCATCATTCTATCATTATTCATTTTAGTTTCCTATAACATAATAATGTCTGGCTTCCTATCTTTCCTAAAATCCTTCAAAATTCTATGTTTACTCGGGTTGTTTAAACCCCTAATGTTCCATGAAAGAATTATCATTTGGAAAAATTGTATTTTTTACCTCCTCCCAAGGTTCTTTATTTCCCTTCCACGCTTTCCTTTACGGAAGTTTGTTCTCACTTTTTTTTCTCATATGGTCTCCCAGGAGAGGATTTATTTTCTCCTACATCATCTTTATTTACATTCCCTTTTGTTTTTGGAGTTACCTTCATACTATTTGGTATTTTCTTAGGCTACACCATTGAGATTTGGATTGTTTCATTTTCTTGCACCTCAATACTAACTTAAAATGGTACCTAAGACACTTCAACTTGTAATTCCTCATCCATAAAGCTAGTTGGTTCATATTCCTTTTTTATACTGAGGTTCTCTTATAATCCTCTTCAACTATGGGTATATCCTTTAGGTTGGTTTTGAGCACATTGAATATGTTGCTGGTAACTAGGAAATATTCCTCAAGGTGTTAAACAAAGAATATAGCTTCGGAGTATCTTGCACAATAGATCCAATAATATTTTCCTCCTGTACATCTATTTCCCCCACTTTATCCTCTTCTTTTTTAAAAACTAGCTCAACGTTCTCCTCACTAACCTTTTCATGTCTTTCCTTAACAAAAAATTCTTCTAAAATAGGTGTCACCTCTTTAAATCTAAGCTCTTTAACCTATACAAGCTTGTTAACTTGCATCCACTTAGGGATCATCTTTGCAGGGCCACTAGCATTAGGATTCAAGATTACTTTTCCTTTTAGATCTTCCTTTGCATGTCCATTGTTCTTTTTAGGCTGGTTTTTCACAGCCACCTCTTCCTTGGTCTTAGGACATGATTTAACATTATGCCCTACTTTGAAACAATATAATCATATAAATCATGCAAAATCATACTCTATTTTATGATAATGAACACCCCATTTCAATTTTAGCTCGATACTCCTAGGAAGGGGTGTCTCAAGAACCACATTAACAAAAAATATTGCGAAGAGCAGTCGAGATCTCACACTAGTAACATATTCGACGATAACCAAGTTACTAATTTCTTTGGTAATCCCTTGTAAGACGTCATCATCTCAATATTCCAGAGGAAAACATGGAGTTCTAAACTAGAGAAGATATTCCTTGATAGTTGTCTCCAACGGATTAAATCCTAGAAGCCATTTTTGAACTAGAATCACCGCTCTACCCATGAACCAGGATCCTCCAGCTAGGATTATTAAAAAATCATTTTCTAGGGATAAAGAAATAACAAAAAAGGCATTATCCTAAGCTACAAGTTCCATATAGCCTGTGGGAATCCATTTCTAACTATCCCATTTACAAAACTTTTCAATATTCTTTTGGTTTCTTGGTATATTAGCCACAATAGTATTTTTCATTGGATCACTAATACGTTTTCCACAAGATCCCAGATTTCCAAAGAAAAACCATTCTCGCCATGAACAAGGTTAAGGTTAAAGAGAGATACTTATTTTGGTTTTTTCCTTGACACCATTTTTGACCACATGATAGGGGGCCTTAGGTGGTTCCCCTTGTATATTTCAGTTGTGAAGTTTACGTCCTTTTTCCATTCACCGGATTCTCCTCCATCTCCACTTTGCGCACTCTGGTCTCCATCATTTTCCCACTTGCTCCCAATTTCAAAATTATCTTCTTCTCCCATCACTCAGATTATAGTTGGTTTAGTGGTGCATGTGAAAATTTTGAAATGAGGGTGTCTTATGAGTTAGTGCTCGTGAATAAAGAAATTTTTCCAAAAGAATAAAAGAATACAAGGATATGGGCATTTCAATAAAGGAAGACACGTAGAAGGCTGGTAAAATATTTATAAAATTAAAATATTCCATGGTCATAGACACATGCCTTATAGAAGATGGTGTAGAGTTGGGATGGTTAGATTCCTTATTGTATACGGGGGATAAGGTGTCACATGAGAAAATTTTGGAAGAGATACAAGACCTAAGGAAGACAATAAAAGCTAATTGTGAGAGGATAGAGGTGAGACTAACAAAGGTTAAGAAAATGGTAATGAGGAGAGTAAATATCATGGAGGGGATGACTATTGAATGGGACGTCGTATTAAAGGAACTACAAGAAAATGTTGATGATCTAACCCTATAAAATATGTCAAGCATTGTTCAATCAACACCATGAGGGTTAGAGATCACAATTGAAGAAGGTTAATAGTTAGATCATTCCGTCGACCTAGATTTCCTGAACTTATCCAAATATGATTAGCCTAACCTTGAGTTTGTGGTGAAGATATTCTTTATTTCTTCATTATTTTAGGGATTTCCCATATTTTTCAAACCGTATATTCTTTCATTCTATTCCTTATTCAATAATTTTTTATATTTATGAGGATAGACAATATCCCTAGTGTGAGGTAATGTTGAGTTGAGAAAGTGGCTAATTATAAGCCATGCAAGGAGGATGAATACCATGTGCAAAAGGGTTTGAGTAACTATGAAGATAATATCTATAAGTCGAAGGGTGCACATAGAGATACATGAAAGAACGGGAAGATAATACAAGTGTAAAGTAGGGCAAAAGGTGAGTGTCGTAATGAAAAGAGAGTAGTGCACAAGGGTTCATACAAAAGGATAGAAGGAACATGAGTTAGCTATAATTTTGAAATGGGATAAAAATAGAAAAAAGTGGAAGATAGAGTACTCTCCAAGGTAAGAAAAAATTAGAATTATGGATGAGACACGTGTAGGACTCGGGATAAATATAAGCTATGCATAGGTAGAGGAAGCTAAGTATAGCATGTCATGGAAAATAAATAAATTTATTTATATCGTGGGGACATATCTACTTATAGTGCATGTAATTAGAGTGAAGAAGAGGCTATTTATAGTACACAACAGACCACTTATAGAGAATCACATGATCATGCCTAATTATAGGAATGTGTAAGCATACAAACTATATTTAGGAATATTTAATTAATATATTAAAGCATGTAAGTGGTGAAGGACAAGTTCCCACCCTATATATATGTAAAATGTTCATGTAAAGCATGAAAGGTGTTTATGTGTGTGTGTAAGTCTGTGTGATAATATGTTTGTGCCACTAAGTGTATGAATCATATATCAAGTATAGAGGCTAGTGATGTGTTTGTAAAAGATAATCTAGTATGTATTTCCAAGGTACGAAAGGGTAACCGTTGTGTCCTTGGTATCCAAAAATTCGTATTTATTGTTTATGTTGATGAATGGATGAAAGATCCTTTTATAAGAAATTATCTTTGAGCATTAATATAATAACTCTTAATCTATGTATGGTATATGTCTTTCATGCTATGATAATCATGTTTTCAGGAGCCATGTCTTGATTTCTTCCCTAGAAGGAACTCGAGAGGAGTTTGCGCACTTTGGGTGAGCACTCAAACCTATGTCCCCAAATATGTTGTGCTGATTTAATAGACTATGGCATGATAAAGGTCTTGGATTTAAGTATTTTATTTTATCAAAGTAAAAAATAATGCCTAGAAAATGACCCCAATGAAACAAAATAAAAACTATCCCCAACCACTTATAGTTATGTATTTTTACAATGTTTTTCACAATTTCAATGTTTTGGATAAAGCACCAAGATCAAATAGGAAATATTAGAATCCTTATTTTACACAAAATAATCCCCTTATTATAATAGGTTAAAAATTAATGAACATTACATTTATATCATTTTTATAATGTTAATTTTTGAAATACTTGAAAGTTATAGTTTTATGATCAAATAAGCTTGATCTAAGGTTACAACTAGGTAGATTGTACAAAAATGTGCACTTAAAAACACCTCAACATGTTCGGTGGGTCAAAATTTACAACCTTGGAAGGTTCCAAATGCAATTATACAAGTGGTCAAGTAAAAATGTAAAATATAAGAAATCAAAATTAGTCATAATAAAAAATTAATTTTACCAATGCATAGATCTCAAAAAAATAAGAAGGGTGAAAATAAAATCACCCTCCCAATCCTTCAAGTTTAAAATCCATTCCATTCTATAGAATATTCTTTAAAAAGATGTCACATGTTGTAGGGTAGAACCTTGAAGGCTAGATATGTGTTTTCACTAAAACATTTAATGATGACCAATCAAACCTTTTTCCTATCATGAAGGTAAAATTAGAATCATACTAGTTAAATCATAAGTATTTAAGTTTTCTTAAGCTCGAGGATAGTTTAAATTTAGGATAAGAATTAAGTTTTCTGTATAAATGTGATAAAATATAAGATAACATCAAATCATTCATCAAAGGAAAATAAGAAAACAAAAAAATAAATTTTAGATACTAAAATGTGGTAACTTATCTTTTTGTAGTGTCATGTTTGACCTTGTATCATTGCTTAAGATAAATGTTCATATTTAGAATCCAACCTCATCTCTCTAGTCATTCTATAACTTGTTTATCCTTACACTATGTTTTGTTTTCAATTATGGAATTTTATTTCATCAAAGAAACATAAAACATATGATATTCATGACGTAAATTTTACTTTTGATGTTTCTCTCTCGTGTCCAAAACCATACGAAGGTCTAGGATATAGGGTCTAGGCTTGGCTAATCGATATGGTCTTTCCCCTTTATAATCACCAAAAAATTTCAATTTCAAATCATTCTTTGGGTTATTTAATTTTCCTAGGGTCATCCTTATTATAACATCTCACCTATGAAACGATATATGAGTAGGTCATTGTTTCTTTATATTTCACATGACATTATTACAATCTCCTATGGTAAACATCATTCCAAAATCACTCAAATGGTTCATTAATCTACTCAAATAAACTACGAGATCATCTAGGGAAGTCCCTACTATGATTCTAAAGCACTCAACTAGGTCAAAGATTATATATTTATACATCTACAAGCATGCAAAGATGATATATCCATGTCTTAACAAGAGAAAATTCATTCTAAGCATTGCACAAAGATTTCAATCAACAAAGTTTCAGGTCAATGAGGCATGACACATCTAGCTATTACCATGTTGAGTACATTTTATAATACATTTTTTAGCATTTTATATTCATGCCAAAAGACATGAGGGAACCCTAGGGGTTGGTTATCTATACACACTTACACAATTACCTACGAGAACTATATGAGGCTTGATTTAAGTAGTGAGGATATGTAATGCAACACATGGATTGGTTCAATATCTAGGATTTTAACCACCAAGGGCGGTCCAACCTCATTCATACACACATTTTTCCTCCTTTTGTTTGATAATGATCCAATTAAGGGTTATGTAAGTTGTTAGGGTTTCCACTTTGTTGAAGGTAATCACTCATCATCCCAAAATTATTCAAACAATAGTGAAATATAGATAGAACCAATTTATGGTAAGAAAATTAAACAACGATTTACATATCCATATTATCTCGGGGTCTAAAATTATATATCTCATTTCCTAGAGTGTACATATCCTTCCTAGACCATATAGAATTTGTATGATCATGTACTACTCGGTTTCCGGTTCTAGAATCTTTAGTGTATAACCCAAATATCTATATATTCTTATTCCACTAGCATGTACACCCATATTATCCCTTAATCATCCTAAACAACTAATTATATATTACTTCTTGTGTATTTGAATTATTTTATTATCATTTGTCAATCATTTCAAGTTTAAATGCATTATTTTGGTCATGAATAATTAATTTTGGAAGTTAATTAGATCATAATAGCCTACCTATTTTAACCCGTACACCCTTCTTATTTTTGTACTTTAACAACACCTAAAAATTAATTATGGTGTAAACAAAAATATCAAATTAAAAACAAACAAACAATATAATCTAAATTGTTATTGATACTCTTTGAAAGAGTGAAACTTATGGATAAGGTAACCTCTTAATGAATCACATATTAACTATCACTACATTGTTATTAAATTGATTTACCAAATACATATGGATATATTTCATCAAATCAATTGACACAAATATAGAGAAACCATCACTATAAATTATATCTCACCTCTTTTTAAATGAAGATATATCTATATTAAATTAAAGGTGTACATTCTTTGTTGAAATAAATATTTAAGGAGATCTAAATTGTATAACACTTATAGATAAAATAATATACATAGTATAATAGTCATACATACCAAACATATTGAATTGATAAATATTGTTCCAAGATAAAAATCAATTATAATAACAATATAAATTAATAAATTTGTTTATAAATGTTGTTGTGCTAAAAGGAAACAACAAAGCTATTATATGCCAAAACAATAAGTATTCACCATGTGATAGCATGTACAACACCTAAATGAAGTTCCAAGACATGTAAGTAATGATTTACGATTAAAAGAAGATTAGAAATTTGAGGTATTAATTTAATAATCAGTCAAATAAATAATATAATATTGGATATACCTACACATCTCAAATTGTAAAATCAACCATAATGTAAAATGTTATTTTGATACATATAAACAATAACCTAACTCAAAAATGTAATCACTAAAATGACATAGTATGGAACCAATTTATTGAAAGATTACAAATACCTATATATTATTCTTGTTTTTGTTTCATCCACACCTTTTATAACCATTTCCTTTAAAAAATAGTTTATAATTAAATCATAAATATTTTCATTTTATAATAATTAAATTTTAACCAACTTTATATTATAAAATATTGAGAAGGTAAAATAATAATAAAATGAACTTAAAATCCTACGGAAAAATAATAACACATGACATGTTTTTAGGATTATTTTTAGGTGGATCACTTATTTTAAATTCATCATGAAATTAAATACACCATAATCAAGTCACAATAATCCAATTAATTTCAAACATACCAAATACCATCCAAACTCTTGATTTCAACACCTTTGTCGATTTTATATAGCCAATTATTTACATGTGTCACATAAAACATAATTTTCCCAACCAACGTATTTAATACCTCAAAAATAATCAAAGGAAAAGTAAAATAAATAAATTGTCACCATCATCAAAAAAGAAAAACATTACTACTATCAAATCTAAAGTCTCAAAATTATGACAACAAATGTTTTCCAAAATACATTTAAAAATTAAAATATGATTTATGTAATTATCATTGGAGGCACAATGGACTGAAGGGGGTGAATTAGTCTGAAATAATTTTTACTTCATTTACCAAACCATGCATTCATCATTTAAGTTATCCATTCATCATTCATAACCATACATGTGCATATTAGATGTGTATTAACCATTCACAATCATAACACAAGAGAGAGTACACAAGACACCAAATATAAGTGGGAAACCCTCATGGGGAAGAAAACCCACTGAAAACCATTTCTTATATTACACAAAGAAAGGACTCAAGTGAATATTACACATCACAAGATATTTCTTTAGTGAGGTACCAACCCCATAAGGAGCACCAACCCCTAAACCCTTGTTGATATTACTCAAAACAAGAGACTCCTATGAATATGAATCATCATAATAGATTTTGTAGAATAATTACCACTTTGAAAATATGTTGATCTCATAGCTGATTGTGATCCCAAAATTCAGCTCACAAATACATCAAACCCTCATCAACTTCTCTCTCCTTCAACTCACTCTATTCTTCATCTTTCATGGACTGATTTGGATTCAAACCATTGCACTCATACTCTCTAACTTTATTCATAATTCTACACACTTCTTCAGTTATTTCTTGATTCCCATAACTCACTTTCACTTTCTCACCTAGGTCACATTTTCCCTCCATGCACAACTAGTTCAAAAATGAACCAAAACATGCACTTTATATGCTTCTCAACTTACAAACACAACATATTTCGGTCCTATCCCAATATATTTAGCATTAAAACTAAAAATTAACAATATAATCATATAAAATCATATCATGGACCCATGTAGGTCTTCCACACACCAAGACAACTAAACAATCTAAAAATGGCTCAAACCCCATAACTTGGTTCACCAAAGACCTCCAAACTTATCGTTATTATTATTAAAGCCTCTAAATTACTCACACATGTCAAATATTACATAACAATATCATCCATTTTCCCACATTATCTTTAACTAATCAAATTATTCATAACACTATCAAGTAGGCTCATATCCTACTCAAAATAGTTACTTCTAGGAACCAGTCTTCATAAAAATTGATCTAGATCACACCATAGCACCATTGGAAATAAAATTACATGTAGAACACATCCATGATTTTTATACCTCATGAAACATCATTAAATTCAAACCATACATGTTTTCCTCTTCACCAAACTAAGCTTAAACTCAACCAGGTTTGCGCCTTTCTTCCACATTCAAGACTTCCAAAATACTTCAATATAGAAAAAATTAATCCTTTTACACTTTAAAATATATATTTAGAGAAATATAATCCAAAACATCAGTTTTCTACCTCCATCTTCTAGAAAGAGCAATCCTGTCATGAAAATAAGCAACCTTGATCTTCACAGACTAAGTTGGTTTACCTATCAAATCACCTCATAAAGATACAAACCATATACCATTGGAAATATATATAAATATTATTTCTATAAAATATTACATTTAATTCCTATTCTAATTGGAAGGCCTTCAACCAATTCAATCTCTGCAACTACGCATTTAGGCTTCTAAGACACAAGAAATAGTTTTGATATCAACTTGCTTCCTCACATCTAAAGTCACCTCAAAAATTAACCAGAGCATGTAACACCCTTAGACATGTTGTATAAACTTATACATGTTTTCTAAGTAATCTGAAACCTCCAACAAGCTTGAATAAACTTATAACAATCACCAAGCTTCATGAAGCTACTCAAGACCATGTTTAAGCAAACATCTTTCATAATTCACCTTCAAAGAATAGGTCATAACTTACTCATACCTTAGAAAAAACTGAATTTTTATATGTAATTTCAAATATCTTAGAACTAAAATCATGAAAAATTTGAACCAAGTCAAAAATCCACATGTAGCTCTTACAAATCCACTTTTACCATAGACTAAACCAAACTGCCCCAAAAACTAGTCTTCATAAACAGGGCATAATTTTCACTTTAACACCTCAACCATGATCTATAACTATCATGGACATGTATAAAAATCTCAATCTCAAACTAAATTCAATTTACTCCATACCTTCTTTGGACAAAGTTTCTACAGACTAAAGATCTCTAGAAATAAGCCTTTTTGAGTGGGGCCCACATACATTCACATGCTCTAATATACCTTTATGAAAATATGAAGGATTCTTGTGAAACCTCCAATCATAACATTATCAAAAGTAATAAAAAGGATCGGTATAATCCTTTTTCTTCAAGTCTCTTTGGGCTAGGGTTTAACTAGGATTTCAAAGCAACTTATCTTCTTAACAATCATTCATACAAACTTGATGATTAAATCACCTAATTATTTTTGAAAAATATTTTTAGCTCAATGGAAAAACATCCCCAAAAATATCTCAGTCCCATGGAAAGTATTAAATTCACAAGGAGCATCATAACGTCCACTTTTAGCACAAAATCACACTCTAGAAAACCCAATTTTTCCAAAAACTTCATATCATGAAAAATATTCTTCATATTGACCTAAAACTTGTAGTGAAGCATCATGAAACCATAATATAATGGTCCATACTCAAAATTAGCTTCAACATTCTTGGAAATCTCTAGCCACAATGACTTACCTGTGTTATATCATGCCTTGTCTTCACCTTCTTGTTTCCAAAGGACCATGAAACACTATCAAGCCTCTGAGAACTGACCTGAAACTAATCATAAATTACATTTACACTATTACCATGATTCTACCATGCTTAAAAAATACTGATCATCTCCAAAACTCATATCTCCATACCATTTTGCATGATCTAAGACTACGAATAGGCATATAATGATCTGACTCAAGCCATACAACCCATTAAATGACCATAATGACTCATTAAAAACTCATTAAAACTTGTAACACACCTCAAGGACCATGTATGACCTTATGAAACTAGTCATTCAACTTAGGAGGACTCAAACTATGACCATACTTGTTAAACCATGCACCACAACCTCATAGAACATCACCAAACATGACACTACTAATCAACCTTCATGTTTGACCTTGACTTACACCTCATGGAGATAGAAATAAAACCATGACACTCTTTTCCATAAATTTACTTGACATAAATGACAACACTAAGACACAATGGCCAATAATATCCCCCTTTTTCATTGATGGCAACCACCTTCAAAAACATTGATGACAACCACAAAACACGCCTAAAAGACCTTGTTTCTATGTTTTTGATGCTTCTCTCCCCTTTTTACATCTATTGCAAAGGATATAATGATTAATAGACATATAAAATGAAAACACATAAGATGAAATAATGACAAAACACAACTTACTTTCTCAAAAGACTCCCCTTTGGGTACTGTACTTGAACTTTTCCGACCTCAACAACAGCTATATGAGATTTGCGGACCTAGTAAATACATGTTAAACAACTCCCCTAAAATGATATCCTCATTATTTTTATTCATCCATGATTGAAAACTTCCTTCTTGCTCCATTCCATGCTAAAACCACAAAATCTACCTCTAATGCTTACAAAACCTCATTTAGGACCATTGTCCTTAAAGCCAACTTTCACCCAATTTTGGTCAAAATTATCCAATATATAGAACAAAACCAAGCATATAAAGAAACCTCCAAATTATCCCCTATCATTATACTACCATATAGTCTCCATAAATGCAAAAATTAGGTTCTTCACCTACACTAGTTGTCATGGAGATGAATCAATCCAAATAGTCACCTCCTTGAAGCATGATTTTAGTATATTATGCCTTCTTTATGTATGATAAGACCTAAAAATTTTCTAACTTGTTTTTAGAGACAATAATTAATGAATTTCACAATCACACTTAACCAACCAATAAGTTAGTATAGCCAAAACTTGCAAAATTGTCCTAAACTTGGTGAAAATACCCCACTTTCTCAAGGTTAACTAGTCCAAAAACCAACAAATTCAAGGCTTGAGGTCCCAATGGAATTATCCAAAAATTTCACCCTGTTCCTAGACCTTATTACATTCCATATCAACCATAAAAATGATGCAAAACCAACAAAAGCTTCAACTCTCTTACCTTTTCTCAAAACTGCCCTCTCAATGCTTCTTAAGAACAAACACTCTACCAAAGATTTTGTCATATGTATATTTTTTCTCGAACAATTTAAATTGCTATAAAAAATTTAAATATTTTATAAGTATCTACAAGGAACTTATGTTCCAAATTTCATCCATTTTCAGAATTGAATTTAAAAGTTATGATTGTTTTCCCGGAAGACATTACATCAAACAGTTTGCATGCTTTCTCATTAGTAAACTTTTTGTCATCAATAACTTTACTGAAATGTTATCAACTAATTAAACCCTTTAAAACCCACTTGAAAAATACTCAAATTATTCTAATCTATAAATTTCATAACCTATATTCTCCAAAATTGTGAGTTATTCTCATTTTACCAGGTATGAGCATGATTGTTTTTTTGTGTTCTCACAACATGGTCTGACCGAGTTTTTGATTTTTTCCTATCAAATCAACTCAAAACTTCTTGAAACTTTTCACACATATAAAACATACATGTAAGTACTTACTATAAAAAAATTTAGAAATTTTCCATGTATATTTTTTAAGTTATGCAATTTTTCCTTCATTCAAAACCCTAGGACAAGGTACAGGGCAACAAGGGTGTATTTTTTGAGTTATTTAACTTTACTTAGATTTTTATAGTGATTATAATCACTCCATCACATATCCACACATAATAACACCATAATAAAAATGTTCTCATTTCCTAATTCCTTCCTTCATTCAATTCTCATAAGCATTCTTACCTGAACACATGAGTTTCCATTCCATCAAACATATGACTATTTTTCTTCATTAGTCCACCATCCTCAGGACTCCTTCTCATTATTCATAACTGTACACACACTTATACCTAAAAATAAATCATATTCATCTCATTTAATGTAATTCATTCATACATTAATCTCAATCACTCATACACAACAATAACCATTCATAAATGCACATGAGAACATCAATAACAAAGAATAGATGCTCAAGAAGTCCTTGATTCATTGAATATAGAGAAAACACAAGGATTCTAGAGACATTATATAGATAAAAAAATTCTTACTCATCTTCTATAATCTCTCCTTCCTCCTCTCATCAACCCCTATTCGAATTCATCATGCTCATTATGAAGGAGGTGAAGTAGTTAGGTTTTCATCCACCTAACTCAAACCATGATTCAACAACTATAGTGAGTTCATACCTAGGTAGGGTCAATAGAGAGAGTTTATGATATGAATATATTATTTATTAACATTAGGCCTACACTAACCCCTAAATGACTAAAATTCTAACTCCTAGGCCTAGATTACCTTCATGACTAATTTGAATATTTAAATGTGGTTTTTGGAGGGAAACCTCCAAAATACCACTTATTACATCATTAAGAGTCCAAATGGACTAGACATGACCCAAGAGAAACCAAGTGGACCCCACACACCTATTAAACTATGAAAAACCAAAATTTGAGCTATTTACAATGATTCTCCTGCATCAAGAATCCTTGAGATGCACATATTATCTTCAATCAAGAATCACAATAATATATTATCGCATACCTTGTTCTAACCCTTTTAAAGTAAAAAGCAGGACATATTGTGAGATCTATTAAACCCATAGACACTATATCATATCACATACCTCGCTTATCGGGTTATGACTATGAAATGCATACCTCGGTCTTTGTCAAAGATACTTATAACCTTGAAATTCCTTTCCTTAATGACACATTAGGATTTGATGATATATATCAACATACTAGATCAATGTGATCCATAATTATTCTATCCTAGACACCATAGAATCCTTCATGGATCTAACCGTTGACATTACTTACAAATTATAACAACTCGAACCACTAACTATGCTCAAGATTCGACTCAAAAGACTATTTATTTATCCTTTGACCTAGAACACTTGGCCAAGAGGACCACTAACTTTTGAAAACAAAGTGACAACACGGACACGATGAAGGACACACACACAACATACTCACCTTATTGTTACCTTGAAAAATATTTTATCAATCCATAACTCTATGGAAATCAACTTGAGACGGACTGGATAGGGAATATCTTCAAACACGGATTTGTAGACATTGTTGCTTCATTGACATAGTAGAAACTATCTTGATATGGACCTAGACATATTGTATTTTGTAATCAATATTTAAAACTTCATTGAGCCAATACAAACATTCTTGACAAGCAAAGACATAACCTTATTTCCTAAAACTGATAATCTTTCTTACACACATAAATTTACTTCTCATGATGTAGGTTCAAAATTCATGATCTTTGCAGTGTCAATAGTTCCTTAGCTTCCTTATAACTTCCTCTAATGTTCCCTACATCCTTTCAAAACTTGATTCCCAACTTGTGTACTAAATTTTATCAATGTTCATTAATATTGTAGATCCTCATATCTCACAACATGACTTGGAGCAAGTAAGATAGAAACAATTTTACCAAAGAATCCGTGTAAACTTTTCGTGAACATACTTCCTTTCTCAAGTTACTTCATGATCAATACTTACAACTTCTTGGTACCCCTTAGCATATTTTTATTTCCTTCCATGTCTTGAAATATTTTGATCAACACAACCATTTCTTTTGAATTTTATGTCTCTGATAAAGGCATTCTAGCATCTATATGCTTTAGTAATGTCAAACTACTTACATGACTAAGATTCCTCAATCACTCTTATATACCTTCAAATTGTATTTATGCTCCAAGATACCTAGAGCTTCTATAGTATCAATAGATCTTATTCTTGCCTAATATATTCAAAATTTTCTCTTCATACCACCTTGTCATACCTCATAACAAAAGTCCAACGTCTTGATCAAGATACATTCATACCTAAGTGAGATATCATTTTCAAATTACATATATGTTACTAACTATCAATACTTGCACATGTCTAATGTTAGCTAATTATTGTCATATTTTATCTTGTCAAACTCAACCTCCATATCATTTTAGCACTTATAACCCATACTTTCTAGGTCATCAACCCTTCTTGACAACTCATTACTTACATGTAAAATCACCTAAAGATATTTTTCATCCTACATTCATGCCTTCAATCCTCTCTTTGTTCCTCTCAACTTTTGTACCCTCTGATTCATGGTGAACATTTTCATCTAGATATTTATTCCTTTGTGTTCTTTGTTATACATCTTCAAGTTGTATACCTTCATATAAGGTCTTCATAGACCTTTACAACCAATACCCTTCACACTAAGTTATTAGAAAGGTCACACACATGATTTATGATCATGTAGAGGTTAATCACGCCATATTAAGATGTATGTTCTATCTCGGAGTAGGGGCATACCATACTAACATCTTATCAAGGCCAAAGGAAAGTTCCCCCTACCTCAAATGTCCTTCTTATACATGCTAACTTGGCTTCGTCGTGATCTTTTTATCCTTTCGTAGATGAGAAACCTTAGATAAAGCTATTAAAATTTTATGATCATGGAAGGAACCATACCTTCACTCATTCTACACATGTTAGGAAATTACTATTGTGAACATTATATGGTTTGCTAATATTTACGTAAGAGGTAAATATTATTATGTCTCTAAGTTAGGTTGTTGTAAACAACCTACATTATAAGTTTGAATATTAAACGAAATATTTTAACAAATCGTGTATTGTTAGATGTAGTTAGTAGAACTTCCTATCTAATAGGAAGATGGTTTTCCTATTGTTGTGGCTATTTAGTAGCCAAACGTGATGTATGGAATATTGAGAGTGAAATAATATATTGTGGGTTAAAATATCTGTTAAAGCTCTTTTAATTATTATCATTGGTATCAGAGTGAGATGAGAGGCGTCTGGTAGAGTGAGATGAGAGGCGTTTGAGTTTTAGATATACGTGTATGGTGATCATGTAGCTATTTTTTTATGTGAGTCAAAGCTCTCGAGTGCAACCTGGTTCTGTAATCAAAACTTTTCTTATTTTATTTGATTTTCCACACTGTTTGATAGCTGCATATACGGAATTTACGGACTGGTCAATAGTTTTTAGAGATCCACTTAAATAAAAACGTCTATCCTGGGAATATAGATCAGATTTATTCAATGCTGATAGTGTGTTCATAAGGAAACGATTCTAAACGAACATTTTAGATCATGCATGGGATCAACTACATTAAAATCTTGTATGGAGAAATGATATTAAAGTTCAAGTATCATCATTTGGCAAGTTGTTAGATATATTAGTTGAATTGCTCGATCCCCATTTTATATCGGTTTAAAATAGATCACACATCCATCAGCGTACATCACATAATTGAGGTGTTCAAACCTGGTAGTGATACATGTTTTTGAAGATTTACAAGGATCTTATTTTGATTTGATTATGTAGAGCACGCCCCTGTTAATGAGGTAAAGTTATGACTTTGGATCTACAACAACCCTGATTGCATTACATTGAATACTCCTCCATCAATATGCACATTTGCATGGTCTTGATTCAGACTTCCAAGTTTCATCCTCAGTTCGCACCTAGCCATTTCAACCATTCACTTTCCTTTGACACCCATAAGTCACAAAACCGACAGCTACATCGCTCTGGCCAACATTTTAATAGCTCATAGATTCAACACAATTATCATACTTAGTATGTGTTATGCTTTGTTTCCCAATTCTTGCTTTTTAAGTTTCGTGGCTTTTCCTTTTAGTTGTTATATGGGTCTAAAAATTTGAATCATTGTTGTCTTTAAAATAAAGTCATCATTACTTTTCAAGTTCATTATTGACGAAAGTTTTATTGTGTCTAGTATCATTGTAAAAGAGTCGAAGTTATTCTTGTTGTTGTCAAAAGTGTCTTATTGGTTTAAAATAGTCGATTATAAAAGTGTAAAAGTTGAAGTTCTCGGAAGTTGAAAATAAATATTTATTGTCCTAAAAGTGTTATCAAGTCTTGTTTTTGTTAGTCATTTCATTGAGTCTTTGTCGTTATTGCATTGTATCTAAAAAAGGAGAGTCATTTTTATGTCTCATTCTTGTAGTCTATTTGAGTTGTAAAACAAGTCAAAGCTAATTTTTGTTTAGTCAAATTTAGTCGTTACTAGTCTGTCACATTTTTTCAAAGTTTGAAAAATAAAAATAAAAATTGCCTCACTTTTCAATAATTAGATGCATTTTCGCATGTATGCAATGTCCATATTGTGGGGGTGAATTGTTCAAAGATCATCAAAGCCATATCAAGTTGAGTTAGTAGCGTCATAAGAGGATGGAGGAAAACGGAGCTTAGAGGTTGATCAACGACCTCTCGTTAGTCACCAACAAAGGGGCCGCGAAACACTTTGGAGGTATTCTTTTTGTATGTGATTTTCACTATGATGTGCTTTGAGTTCCTATTTTTAGTGTGGTGGTTAAATGAATACATCCCTTTCCTAAATTCTCGAAAAGATTCATTTTTTCGAAAACTCACTTTTGGGGAGCGGAGAAGATTTCGAGGAAGACTCGAGGGATGGTTATCCAAATGAGTGACAAGCTTGTGAATCTTGGAGATTCGAGAATCGGGTACCCGGGGAGGAAGGAAAGTCCCACAAGAACCCAAAGAGAAAGGGACCATTCCTACATAATTCAGCTTGACACTACGCCTTTACGAGGGTAAATAAATAATCTATGGATTTTGTATCTAGTCTAAGCAATGCTTTCAAGAGGTGTTCAACTTCTGCAAAATATGTCGTTACCCTATGTTCTCATTAAAGGGGTGAAGATTAGATATTTATAATGTTCACACTAAGGGGGTGAATGTTAGGAAATTACTATTGTGAACATTATATGGTTTGATAATATTTACGTAGAGGTAAATATTATTATGTGTATAAGTTAGGTTGTTGTAAACAACCTACATAATAAGCTTGAATATTAATTGAGTTGTTTTCACAACTCGTGTATTATTAGATGTAGTTAGTAGGACTTCCTATTTAATAGGAAGTTGGTTTTCCTATTGTTGTGGCTATATAATAGCCAAATGCAATGTATGGAATATACAGAGTGAAATAATATATCATTGTAGGTTAAAATATTTGTTAAATCTCCTACAACTATTATCAACATAGCCTTCTTTGATGTCTCGTAACTTTGTCACCATAGAAATCTACTCCCGCTATCTCAAGAATAATCATACAATCATTGCATTGCTATAAAATCATCATATCTAACTGATGAACTTTGTATAATTTGCAAAAATGTCTTCAATCTAGGGATGACTTCTTAATCTCCTTCATAAGCATATACGTCCTTGATGATATTACTCGAACCCTATTTTAGACCTTACTTTTATTTTCCTTAATGCATAAACCAGTTAATATCAACAGAAATTACACAACATCATACCACTTAACAATTTTTTATGCACAAGAACTCATGATATATGAATAGATACCTTTGACTTGAAGCATACAAAGACAATAAGACTTATGACTAGTAGAAACAAACTCTCAACTTTGTTCTTTTTAAGCCAATAAGAAACTTCATAGATCTTGATTTCATTTATAAGCCACATAGACTTAGAAACTGATCTTTGACATTGAGCAAAGAATTCAGACCTTAATGAAACAACACAGGACCAACAACTTCATGACCTTATACTACTAACTTGAAGCTCATTACAACTGGAATAAAAATATTAACGACACATACTCCTAAAAGGAAAAATTCTGATCAAACCATAGACATTGACACGCTAACTCCTCATGTTTGACTTGCAGTAAAGATGTGATGATAACACTACTTACTTATAATAACATGACGGGGTTAGGTTCTATGACATAGTTCGGAGACTCAACTTGACAAGAGTAAGATGAATGAGACAAAGACATACTTTAATAAATACTGGAACAACCTTGAAGGAATCACAACCATGCTTCCTCCATGTGATGAATTTATTATAGAATCCTAGAGAAGACATACAAATCTCATTAGGTCACTAAAACAATATATCACTATCAAATGAGCCCAAGGACTCTATCCTTTCTCTTTCTATCTTACTCATTTTCTTTGAAGTTCTATATTTTCGGTATAATGATCTCATCTCTAAAGACTTCAACTTCTAAATGGGATCCTAATAAGCACATCTAGATGTTTACATTTTCAACATTATCCAACATACCCTTATTAGACTTTCTAAGCTTAACCACATCTTTCTCACCCTTTTCAACACACTTTGGAATGTTGAAAGATTTTGACTCTCCCTTAGTTATCATTGTTTCTTTCTCCTTCACATCACATTTCATCCTTAGGAAATACTTCACTTTTATTGAAATATGAATTTGACTTCTCGATCACACTCTTTGATCTTCATCCTTTTTGATGTCCTTAACATATTTAGGCTCTTATTTATTTTTCTCAATCTTAGAGACACCCTTTTTTACCTTAGAATCTAATACATCAGCCATAGACTCATTCATAGAGTTGTTTTTCATTTTTAATATTCTTCTATTTTTCCTATTAGAATCTTGAAACCTACTATTAACTCTTGGAGACAATATCTAGCAATATGTCCTTGTTTGTGACAATTGTAACATACAATAATATTCCATCTACTAGGCTCATATAAACTAAGATTCCAACGACAATCAGCTTACCTATAGCCATACTCATAGCATGAGTAACATTTAACTTTGAATTTTCTTTCACCATTCCATGATAACACATTCTTTGAGAAATTCTTCTTGCAATCCCTAGCTCTATGACCAAAACCATTACAAACATAGAAATATCCATTGAAGGAAGAACCAAACCTCATAGCATTAGGTTGTATAACATGGTTACACCTTCTTAAATCATTCTTATTTGTATCCTTCTTACTTTCCTGAGAGCTTGGACCAGCTTTATCAGCATTCTTCACATGTTCTCGTTTGAACCTTAGACCTGTTTTGTCACTACCAACTCTTTGACTCTCTAAGACCCCATCAAGAGTTTCAAAACTATTCTCAAACTTCCCATACATCTTCAACATTTTGGAATCATCTTCTACATCAGATCTTAAATGTTTCAATATTTCTTTATACCTGGAACAAACATCTTCTTTATCCTTTAGGTATTTAGATACACTCTCAACTTGATATTCTATCCTTTTGATGGCTTTTCCATGTTCATTATCCATTTTACTGATATGATATTTCAATTTATGAATTAGAGACTCGTCTATCTCATGTTTCTTCCTCAAGGTTGCTTCAACATCTGAGGACTTACCCATTGATGTGTGCATATAGGATCTCCTTCAAGTGATTAAACTTGCTTCTCAAGGACCTGCTATGATACCAATTGTTGGAAAAAATGGAATAAGAGGGGGTGAATTGGTCCTAAAATATTTTTTACTTAATTTACCAAACCATGCATTCATCATTTAATTTTTCCTTTCATCATTCATAACCATACATGTGTATATTAGATGTGTATTAACCATTCATAATATCATAACAGGAGAGAAAGTAAACAAGAAACAAAATATAAGTGGGAAAACTAAAAGGAATGATAACTAGATCGTACCAAGACAAGAACACAAATGTTAATCAAACACCACCATCAATAAGATGAAAGTAATTCTCCAGAATAACTTTACATAAAAACTTTGCAAACAAATGAGAAACAATATCATATATTATTATGGAACTCAATGCAATACATTGAGAATGGGCCTTGCTTGAATAGGAAAGGAATAACAATCTAAGAACCAATCAAGGTCGTAGATCAAGCCATAAATCAAGGAAATAACTAGTCATCAAAGAACTAGTCAAGATCATAGATTTAGGAGAGAACTAGACATCAAGGATCTAGTCAATACCATAGATCAAGGAAAGAACTATACCTAACAACTAGAAAATATCTCCTAATATCTAAATAAGATAAAATAAATATCCACACACATAAGTGGGTGAGGATAACTACAATAAAGGTAAATAAAGTACCTAGGTGAACATGAGCTAAGGTAAATACCTACTCTAACAAAAACCTCATGGGGAAGAAAACCTAATAAAAACCATTTCTGTATTAGAAAAAGAAAGCACTTAATTGAATATTACACATCATAAGAGCTTTCTTTAGTGGGGCATCAACCCCACAAGGAGCACTAACCCCTAAAACCTTGTTGATATTACTCACAACAAGATACTCCTATGAATATTACTCATTGTAATATATTTTTAGAATAATGACCACTAAAAATATTTTGATCTCACAGTTGATTGTGATCCCAAAATTTAGCTCAAAATACATCAAACCCTCATTAACTTATCTCTCCTTTAACTCGCTCTATTATTCATCTTTCATGGACTTATTTGTCTTAAAACCCTTGCACTCATAATATTTAACCTTATTTAGACTTCTAAAAACTTATTCATCTCTGTCTTGATGCCCATAATTCAGTTGCACTCTATCACCTAGGTCATATTTTTTCCTCCAGCACAACTAGTTCAAAAATGAACCAAAACAAGCACTTTATATGCTTCTAAAATTACAAACACAAAATAATTAGGTATTAACCAGAGATATTAATCACTAAAACTCAATTAAATAACAATATAATCATATAAACTCATATCATGGACCCATTTAGGTCGATCATGCACCAAGACAACTAAACAAGCCAAAATAGGCTCAAAACCCCATCACCTGGTTCACCAAAGGCATCCCAACTTGTCACCATGATTATTCAATACTTAAAATTCCTCACACATGTCAAATATGACATAAAAAAATCATCCATGGTCACATAGTATCTTAAACCAATCAAATTCTTCATAACACTATTTAGTAGGCTCATATCCTACTAAAAATAACTACTTCCGAGAACCAGTCTTCATCAAACCTATTCTAGATCACACCATAACACCGAAAATATTCCATATAACCACTTATTGGAAATAAAATAAAATTTAAAACACATCCATGCTTTCTATACCTCATGAAACATAATTTAATGTAAACCACACATGTTTCCATATTCACCAAACCGAGCCGCCCAGAAAATAGTTTTGGAAAATCAACTAGTTTACACCCTTGATTCCACTTTCAATAATTCTAAAATAATTCAATATGGAAAAAATTAAATCTACAATATATATCAATCATATTATAATCCAAAACATGTGTCTTCTACCTCCATCTTCTAGCTAGAGCAAACCTATGCTAAAAATAAGTAACCTTATTCTTCACAAATTGAGTTGGTTGACCTATCAAATCACTTCATGAAGAGAAACAATATATACCATTTGAAATATATCTTAATATAATTTCTTTAACATCTTAAATTTCCTTCAAAATCCAATTGTAAGGCCTTCAACTAGGTCAATCTCTTCAACTTCTCATTCAGGCTTCTAGGACTCAAAAACTAGTCTTGAGATCAACTTGCTTCATCACCTCCAAAGTCACTTAAAAACTTAACTAGAGAATGGAAAAACCTTATACGTGTTTTATAAAAACTCAGAAACCTCAAAATATCATTAATAAACATATAACAATCACCAAGCTTCATGAATCTACTCAAGACCATGTTTAACCAAACATCTTTTAGAATTGACCTTCAAAGAACAGATCATAACTTTCTCATCCATTAGAAAAAATAAATTTTTATATTTCATTGGGAATATATTAGAACGACTATCATGAAAAAACTTGAACCAAGTCAAAACTCCACATGTAGCTCATGCAAATCCACTTTTACCACAAACTACTCCAAACTGCCCCAAAAACTAGTCTTCATAAATAGGGCACACTTTGCACTTTAACACCTCAACCATGATCTGAAACTATCATGGACATGTAGAAAAAATCCAAGGCTCAAACTAATTATAATTTATTCCATACCTTATTTGGAAAATGTTTCTACAAACTGAAGATCTTTGGAAATAATCATTTTTAAGTGGGGCCCACATACATTCACATGCTCTAATATACCTTTCTAGAAATTTAGAGGAGTCATATGCAACATTCAATCATAAAATTAGAAAAATTAATAAAAATAGGCTTAGTACAATCCTTTTTCTCCAAAATCTTGTTGAGCTAAGGTTTAACTAGGGTTTCAAAGTGGCTTATCTTCTTAACGATCATTTATAAAAAATTGACGATGAAATCACCTCATTATTTTTACAAAATATTATTAGTAAAATGGAAAAACATTCCCAAAAATTTATGGATCCCATGAAAATCATACATTTCACAAGTATCATTAGAAATTCCAATTTTAGCACAAAAACACGATCTGTAAGACCCAGCTTTTCCTAAAAATTTCATATCCTTAATAATATTCTTTATATTGACTTGAAACTTGTCATAAAGCATCATAAAAACACCCTATAATGGCCCATACTCACCATCTAGATTAAATATGTCTGGAAATCTCTAGCCACAAAGAATTACTTGTGTTATCTTATTTTTCTTCACCCTTTTGTTTCCCAAGGATCATGAAACACTATCAATCCTAAGAGAAATGACGTGAAATGCATCATACATGTCATGTACACTATCACCATTCTATTAAAATTCTTAAAAATAATTATCATCTCCAAAACTCATATCTCCATACCATTATGCATGCTCCAGGACTAGGAATAGGCCTAAAATGACGTGACTCAAGCCATACAACCCATGAACTAACCATGATGACTAATTACATACTCATTAACACTTGCAACACACCTTTAGAAACATGTATAACATCATGAAACTCTTCATTCAACTTGTGAGGAATCAAAATATGACCATACTTGCTAAACCATGCACTAAAACGTCATAGAACATCCCCAAACATGCCACTACCAATCCAACCTTCATATTCGACCTTGACTTACACCTCATGGAGACTACTATAATACCATAACACCCTTTTCCATCAATGAACTTGACATCAATGACAACACTAATACACAATAGTCAACATTTTCATCAATATATTTTCATCCCCAAACCATAAACAATCTCCCAAATATCATCATTTGAAATATTTCCAAACTTAAACTAAAATATTTATTTATACATACGACAATCAATAATTCAAATATATTTAAAACATATCATGTGACAACTTGTAAATATCATATAAGTATTATAATAATGTCCATTACCATATATCCCACACAATAATCAAGGATAAAAACTAAATTTATCATTGAAACATAAAAACTAGATCCAAACTTGAAAAAATCATGAAATCCAACTCATGAAATCAACAACACGCAGTTTGAAAATTTTCAAGGGCTGAACTCAAATAAACCATGAAATCCAATCCTTCTTCAAAGGTAAGGAAAAATTATGTTTTCTTATTAATGGTATCACGGGATCTTGTATCTATGGCATATAGAACACTTCTTGTCTTAACATTACACGGTAAATTACTTTGGAGGGTAAGTACATGAAAATATATACACATCACCTTTCCATTTTAAACATATTAAGACACAAAATTGCTCTGAGCATCCCCTTGTTTTTGTATATGTCAATCTCTACGTCGATTAAGGATTTCCAGCAGGGTAAGGTGGATTCTCCCCTGTACCACACGGGATTTCTCTCCTCCTTTACCAAAATGGAAAAACCATTCTTACCATCGAGGTTGAGATTACCAAGGTGGACCTAAATGATGCTCTCACTCTAGAGGATTGTCTAGTTAAGCTTAGGATAGGTAAGGGCACTCAAAATCAAGTTGATGAAAAGGATTTTCAAAGGGCGGTAGTTTTTGGCTAATATGAAGGGTGAAACTTCCAAAGGCAATGAAAAATCCCACATGGAGTGGGAAGAGACTTGTGAGAATCTCATTCTCAGGATCCAAAATCTAGAAGGGGATATGGAATCCATGGGTGAAATTGGCCAAAATTTGAGGGATAATATGTATGACTATATTGAGGCCTCCAAACAAATTTGTATATCCCAACGTACTATGAGAGAGGAATTTGCAGGGATCAATAATGCGGTTAAGGGACTACAGGAGATGATGGAAAATATTGAAAAGGGTCGTCGACATGAGAGGTTTCAACACCACCTGACTAGCTCCAATGAATATGATGAGGGAAAGGATGTATTCCAGAAGGACACAGATGATGGTGATATGTTGCAAGGCCAACTGAGCACTTAGGGTGGTCCCCTCAAGAACCTCAACATAAATTATTTCCCATCGGTTTAGGGCCTTTTGGCCAAATGTTTACTGAATTGCTTCTATTTTTGTAGTGGGTTGTTGTCCTTTTTTCTCTTGTTCTTGTTCGGCCTGCTTTTTTGGGTTAAGCTATTTTAACTTTGTTTTTGGCCTTGTTTCTCTCTTGCTATATTCACGATGTAATCTTTGGCTGTAATGGTCTCTGGGAACCACAATCCCTGTATTATTACCTTATATAATAAAAATAAAAATTTGAGACAAATAAAACACACTACAAGTATTCAAAGTATATATTACAAAATTAGTAGGAAACTAAAATTTCTAACACAAAATACAAATATGTAGAGCATGTCCAAGTAATGGTCTATAAGAAAAAAATTAACTAAGCATTATGATCTTGTACATCTTGATTCGGTCAAGCATGGGGATCTTCTTGTTCATTTCACATTCCACATACTCATACGATATATTGAGTAACTTGATTCAAAACAATACCCTAACCTCATATTCTACCTCAAATATTACATGTTTCAACCTTTGAGTCACTAAAGGAGGAGAGGAAGATATCCTAGAACATTTAGAAGGCTGAAGGATGTGATTTAGTAGGAGTAATGGGTTAGGAAGAAAATAAATATGCATATAAATAGGAGACCTCAATAAAGATAACATACAACAATTATAAAAATGAGAGTGATTGTGGGATGTGTCAAAAGTTACTAATATACTAGGTGGTATATTTTACATTTGAAGTTTTAACATGATATGATTAATGGGAAGGCCAATTTATAGTAGGTGGAGTGTGGATACACTCATAATCATGTAATTTGGAATTATTACAAATAATTGGATCAATCACATGTTATTGCATAGTCTCATTATTGACCAAATTAATAATTTCCCACAACCTAGGCTCTCAAGCATCAAAATGGATAGAAATATTTGTGCCCCTACTAAAACATCGCCTACATTTTTAAAAAAAAGGCATCTTACCTTGAAATTCACTAGAATCCCTTTCACCTTTAGGGACTATCCCTAGATGGAAATTATCCAAAACCTCTCAAATGCCCCCAATCTCTAGATCGTGAATCCCTAGAACTATTTATCCTACTCTACCCTAACATAGCTAAGAAGCAGTACAAGAGTACAAGCTTATATCTAAATAAAATGATTTGATTCGTAATAACTCTTAAATTATTCAAGAATCAATAATTGATGTGAAATCTTCATATATAGTTAAATTATTGAAATAAGTGTTAGGAAATAAGAGATAAAATATGCAGAATAATCCCTTATAGAATCACAACAGTAGAAACTAATATGCAGAGAATATTACAGATCTCAAATAAAAGTGTAGAATAAATAACACAACATAGAGAGACAAGATTTAATGTGGTTCACCCAATTTGGGCTACGTCCACCAAGAATCACTTGCGTAGATTTTATTACAAGCATCCACTCTCTCAATACAATACCCAGATCCGTTTGGAGCTATGCTCAACAAACTCTACAGAATTCACACCCGAATTCAAAGCACATCTGCAATACATTTGCTTGTCTATCTATCATATGCATAAGACCATATAAATAAACAATTGCTTAAGCAATTTGATACAAAACCATGGGTATAAAAACCATGGGCAAAAAACCGTGGGTATCAAAACAATGGGTACCAAAACCATGGGCCCAAAAATAGCCCATAACGGTTACCCATTACCCATGGGTTAATAAACCACCCATGAAAATTTACTTGGGATTCACCCCGAACCCCCTTGACCCACTCACCGATGAGCGGGACCGCCGTAAAAATACCCGAGTGTAACACATAGAAGGTGTACCACACTCTAACATGAAAACAAGCTCCACAAACATAACAATCTCCCACTTGGAGACTAATTTCCACTGAGCAAGCTTCTCAACCCTTCACTGTCATCCGCGAAGGCCAACCAAAGCTAAACATAGCTTTAGTTTATCCCTTGTGACCACCTTGGTCATCATGTCTGCAGGATTCTGACTGGTATGAATCTTCTCCAACTTCAACTTATCTTCTTCTAAAGCTATCTTGATGAAGTGATATCTCAACTGTATATGCTTCATCCTGGAGTGGAAAGCAGAGTTCTTAGCTAGGTGTATAACACTTTGACTATCACTATGCAGCTTACATTCCTTCTTCTTATGCCCCAAATCCTCAAGCAATTGTTGTAACCAAATCATCTTTTCTTTCCTCTGTGGCAACAACATACTCATCCTCCGTGGTTGATAAAGCCACTAGCTTTTGTAGTCATGAAATCCAGCTCACTACTGTCCCACCTATAGTGTAAATATAACCTATCGTGCTCCTCCTGTTGTCAACATCTCCAGCCATATCTGAATCTAAATAACCATGTAAAGTGGCGTCGATCCACTTTAGCACAAAAATATGCCCATTGTCCCTCTCAAATACCGAAGGATCCACTTTCTGCTTGCCAATGCTCTTTACTGGATCACTCATAAATCTACTCATAACTCCTAGTACATGGGCAATATCAAGCCTAGTGCACACCATATCATACATAAAATCGCCAACCGATGAGTAAGGTACCTTGGACATCTAGTTTCTTTGTTGCTCTGTCTTGGGACACTGCTCCTTTGATAACTTAAAATGGCATGCCAAAGGAGTCCCAACCAGTTTAGCATCCTGTATGTTAAACCTATCCAATACCTTCTTAATGTACTCTTCCTAAGATAAATTCAGCTTCTGTTCTTTCCTATCCCGAGTTATCCTCATACCAAGGATTTGTTTGGCTACCCCCAAATCCTTCATATCAAAGGATTCACTTAGTTGTTTCTTGAGTACTTTTATTTCCTACATGTTTTTACCTACAACCAATATGTCATCAACATATAAACACAGGATAATATAACTTCCATCCTCAAATTTCTTTGTATACACGCAATAGTCAGAATGACATCTAATATAACCTTGCTCCATCATGAAGCTATCAAACTTATTATACCATTGACGTGGAGCTTTGTTTCGGGCCATACAAGCTCTTCTTCGCCAGCACACCATCTCCTCTTTACCTTTGACTTCATATCCTTCTCAAGCTCGCATATATAGCTCCTCCTCCAAATCACCATGGAGAAATGCGCTTTACATCTAACTGTTCTAAGTGCAAGTATCCTTTGCCACTATTCCAAGAATGAGTTCGATAGAAGTCATTTTTACTACAGGAGAAAAAATTTCATCAAAATCTATACCTTGTTTCGTGTAAACCCTTGACCACTAATCGGGGCTTATATATTTTATTTCCTCCTTCTTCATCTTTAATTCTGTACACCCACTTGTTTTGCAATGCTCTTTTTCCTTCCGGTAGCTTCACCAAATCCCAAGTCTGGTTCTCCATGAGAGACTTATGCTCCTCATCCATGGCTTGCTCCTACTTCTTACTGGCATCTACCTACATTGCTTCATCAAAGCTCTCCGGCTCTCCACTATTAGTGAGTAATAAATAATAAAGAGAAGGAGAAGAACGTTCAGGTTCTTTTCTTACCCTAGAAGACCTCCTCAATATAGGAGTTTGGGGTTCCTGTTTAGTAGGTTCTTGAACTGATTCATGGGTCACTATCCCATCCGGAAGATCTTCTACCACTACATATTCTTTCTTGGATTCTTCCCTATTTTCCCGCAATCAAGTTTCTTATACATGACTTTCTCGATTAAAGACCACATCCCTAGACCGAATGATTTTCTTGTCCTTAATACTCCAACATTGAAATCCAAATTCATCACCACCATAAACAATAAAATTGCATTTTTATAATTTAGCCTCTAGCTTGGTCCTATCATCCTTGTCAATATGAACAAACACCTCACATCCAAAGACTCTAAGAAATGAGTAATTGACTTTCTTACCATACCAAGCCTCCTCAGGTATGCCTCCATCCAAGGCACTTGAGGGTCCTCTATTTATCAAGTACACAACTGTGCTCACTGCTTCTGCCCAAAAATAAAGAGGCAGTCCTACATGTATCCTCATGCTCCTAGCACATTCCATTATTGTTTTGTTCATCCTTTCTGACACCCCATTCTGTGTGGGGTTCCTGGAACCATCTTTTGCCTACGGATTCCATTCTTAGAATAATAATCATCAAATTCATTGCTGCAATACTCCCCTCCATTATCTGACCTAAGACATTTTAACTTAAGACTTATTTCATTCTCTACCAAGGCTTTCCATTTAACAAAAGTATCAAATACATCAGATTTGTTTCTAATACAATAAACCCAAACTTTCCTTGTTGCATCATCAATAAAAGTAACATAATAACTTGAGCCCCCAAGAGATGATACCTAAGCCGGCCCCCACACATCAGAATGTACCAACTCTAACTTACTCTCTTTCTTCGTAGGTCCAACCTTGAGAAACCTTACTCACTTTTGTTTCCCATATATGCAGTTCTCACATAAATGAAAACATGTTTCTGTATATCCAAGAGAAATTCTTCTTTATGATGTTCATGCGCTTATGGCTCATATGACCGAGCCTATAGTGCCATAATGTTGTATCTGCATATGAAACCATAAGATTACAATCATTAGTACTATCAGTGGTTAAATACAAGGTTCCAACATTCTTGCCTCTTACCACCACAAGAGCACCCTTGGTAACCTTCCAAGAGTCAGCTGTAAATATCATAGTACAACCATCACTTCCCAATTTCCCCGCCGATATCAAATTTCTCCTTAATGTAGGCACATGTCTGACATCCTTCAATAGCCATGTATTCCCATTCTGCATCTTAACTTGAACAAAACCTTTTCTAACTATCTACAAGGCTCATCATTACCAAGAAAAACATGCCCAAAATCCCTTGAACATAATCAACAAAATAATGCCTATGTGGAGTAGCATGAAAAGAAGCCCTGGATTTAAAACCCAAGATTCAATAATATTATGTAAAGAAAGAATCAAAGCATCCTGGCATACATTACCCGATGCCACATTTGCCTCCTTGTTTTTTTCTTGTTGTTTCTTCTTGTCCCAAAGCTCCCAAGTCCTTCTTTGCATGCCCGGAATTTCCACAGTGCCAACATACTATCTTGCTTTTGGATTTTGACCTTGTCCGATCCTTTGATTTTCCATGGTTTCCTCTATTCTTCTGTCTCCCTCTAGTTTCCACTGTATCAAAGCATTCCCTGAAGTAGAAGATTCACTAGAGCTTTTTCTTCACATTTCCTTACTTAGAATCACCCCTACAACATCCTCAAACTTCAACTTTGAGTTAGCAGGAACCGAGTTGCTTACCGCCATTACCAAGCTATTCTAACTCTCGAGTAAAGAGCACAGAACTAATAAAGCCCTAACTTCTTCATAAAATTCTATTGTAACCGAAGCTAGCATATTTACAACCGTATTAAAATCATTTAGATGATTTTCTACTGAACCATTCTCAGACATCTTCATATTAAACAACTTTTTCATTAAAAATATCTTATTAGAGGCGGTGTTTTTCATACAACTTCCTAATGCATCCATCGATTCTTTTGTAGTCTTTTCCTTTGAAACATTAAATAATACCGAAGATGCAAGCCACACCGAATCATTCCAAGTGCCTTCGATCCAACAAATCCCATTCCACATCTGTCATACTCGAGGGTTTGTTCACCTTCTCAGATAACGAGTATAAAGATTCTTCTGATAAAGGTAATCTTCCATCTGCATCTTCCAAAGACTAAAATTCTGCTCATTGAATTTATCAACCCTAGATCTTCCATCATCTGTCATAGCTCCCACTCAAGCTAAAAACTTTACTGTGATTCAACACTTCAAAGAAACCAAACCAGGCTCTGATACTAATTGTTAGGAAATAAGAGATAAAATATGTGGAATAATCCCTTATAGAATCAAATAAAGAGAAACTAATATGCAGAAAAATATTACGGATCTCAAATAAAAGTGCAAAATAAATAACACAACATAGAGCGAAAAGGTTTAACGTGGTTCACCCAATTTGGGCTACGTCACCAAGAATCACTTGCTCAAATTTTATTACAAGCCTCCACTCTCTCAATACAATACCTATATCCGTTTGGAGCTATGCTCAACAAATTCCACAAAATTCACACCCGAATTCAAAGCACATCTACAATACATTTGCTTGTCTATCTATCATATCATATGCATAAGACCATATAAATACACAATTTCTTAAGTAATTTGATACAAAACCGTGGGTATCAAAACCATGGACAAAAAAGCTGTGGGTATGAAAACAATGTGCAAAAACCGTGGGTATCAAAACAATGGGTACCAAAACCATGGGCCCATAAAACAGCCCATAATGGTTACTTCATTACCCATGGGTTAATAAACCACCCATGAAAATTTTCTTGGGGCTTCACCCCGAACCCTCGACCCACTCATCGGCAAGTGGGATCGCATTGTAAAATACCCGAGTGTAACACATATAAGGTGTACCACACTCTAACATGAAAACAAGCTCCACAAACATAACAATAAGAGGCCTCTTGAATTAAAAACCCATCAAATATTTCAAAAAAAAATCAAAGGAAACCCATATATCAAGAATCGTGTTGTATTTTATCTTTAAAATAATTAATAGATTATATCTCATCATGTGACATTGAACTAAAATTATTTTCTCAACAACATTATTTTCATAAAGTATAACAAAAATAAACATTGTTCATAAAACTTATTATCAAACAAAGAACCAAACTCAACTCAATCCAAAAGGTAAATAGGATTGAACTATAGAGCAACATTGTTCCTTAGCACTAAAATAAAATCAGAAGTGTCAATACAATTATCACATTGAATCGATATTGTCATCTCAAACCAACATATCTAGACCATAACACTATATAAATCCATCGTGTTTCATGAAAACCTTTAAGTATTAATAGATACCTTAACAAAATAGACCACTTGTTTCCTTCATACATTTATAAACAAAAGGAGAAAAAACCCTTCATTCAAAGTAAGTATAAATCTCTAGTCATCAAAAAGAAATAGAATGCTACAAAGTATATACTAAAAACAACTTGAAATGGATTTTTCATATATGTTAATGAAATCCATTCTCTTATATTGATCATGAAAAATCATAATACTTTATGAAAAAATACTCAACTCATAAAGGGGAAAACTTGAGCATGCTACAAAGCACTTGGGAGGTCAAAAAAATGCAAAATATTGAGAAATGAAAACCCTTATCATTAAGTAAAAAAATCCAAGTTTAATAAAACAATATTTTCCATGAGCTAAAAAAATTATATATCGAATTGAAGACAACCCAGATTCCAAATGATTTCATACAAACCCAAAAACAAACATCTGAATGTTGAGTAATTTCATTAACAATATACCCTCAATAAGTAGAACGGGTATAATGCCTTTCCAAAATAGTTAAAAATCCACATATCTGAAATTTAATGTATGAATCATTACCACAACATCAAAGATGTTATTTTAACAACATTTGCATAAAACTAAGTAAAAATAATAACTTTAATGCATTCAAAACTCCTCAATATTGTTAAAATGTGTACCAATTATTTAAAAGATTTTCAATTGGAACATATGATTGTTTTTATCTTACAAAAATATAGGGTTTCAAATATAGGCCCCATGAAACACTTCATTTATTCTAAAATATTTATACCATGGACAATATGACAGAGAAAAACTACTGATTTTAATCAAATGATCATTAAAGAAATCAAATCTCCAAAGAAAATACACCATCTATTTAAATTTTGGGTTGAGTGAAAAAAATTGTAAAATGAAATTGTGAGCTGCATGGAAACATGCAACACTTCAAGTAAAATGAGAACTCACAATTTTAAATACCAAAACTAAAAAAATCATATATTACCTAGAGTTATAACTTAAATTAACATATATATTTCAACTAAGTAAAATGGAAAGCTTGAAACATTTCTCTTTTCAACTAATCAGCTAAGGTTACCCAAAACAAAATCATAATGCCAAACATAGTTGAACAAAAATACCTCTAGAAAACTCTAAAAGATTTAACTAAACTCAAATATTGTTCAATAAATGATCCTATACAATCATTTTCCTTCAGCCAAAAAAACCTCTAAAATATTTTCTTTATTTATAAGTAAAAAAACAAATACAATTGGTATTAAAACAACTCCAAACAATAAAACAAATCCACTAAATAATAACACCTAAAAACCCCTATTAAACTTGCAAATCACCAAAAATATTAGAATCATATTAATGAATCATGGCTAAATGAAAGAAATAGTGAAAATCAAAATCCATGGTATTATCCACATAATTTAATTGAGAAAATTGATGTGATTTATCACTTTAGAAAATTTATACTTATAGCATTCAAGGTCACAACATTAACCCTAATAGAATTTAACTACATAATGTGGGCTCTTCAAATCTCAACTAGAAAATATTTTCACTTTTAAATGCTATAATATTATACATTAAGACTTGTGATCAAGAAGAAACACCACATATCAAAATGATCTAGCTGAAACAAAACAAAACAAAATTGATACATGTTTCCAATAGTAGTTTAATACCAAAAAACACATTAATCATGTTTCTTTCCACTTAAATCTAGAACATAGTTTGCAATAATAAACTCAAAGTACAAGTGCTAATCAATTTTTATTTTTTTAGCAGGAGATGATATGTGAGATCCTTCATGTATTCCATGAGGGATGATATCACTCAGGATCCTTATTATGTCATTCCCCTTATCTCCTAGAAGTAGGTGTACACCTCCTTGAGTTCTATGAGATCTCTTCTTTCCCCTTCCTTATTTTGAATCATGCAATCCAAAACAGCAATTACACCTTGGCTATCCCTTAAAGCATAACCAATAAAGTAATGGTTGGTCAGTAATTCTCACTTATTGGTTATCTCACATGGTCTAGACCCCGCAAGATATTAAAAATGTCCTTGCATCAAATGGGCCCCCTGCAGTACCTTCAAGGTGGTGGATTTTCTCAATGATTTTGTAATATACACTTTTAGCTTGAAGGATAACATCTTGATTGTGTTTCTCCATGGCCCTTGGTTCTTTTGGAGAAGGTATTTCTATTTATAGAAATGGTTTCCCAAATTCAATTCCTTCACCAAACTATGACTCAAGCCCCCATATGGGTTTTCTTCTGGGGCTGCCACTAGAATTATGGGAGTACTCGTTGATTAAAGGAATAGAAAAAAATTTGGGAAATCGTATTGTAGTAGATGTTGTAAAAACATTTAATTCCAATCTCGTATATTCCATATTCTCGTGTGAATTTGGATGTAAATAAACCTCTGCCCTCTTCCATAGATTTAATCTCATCTTTTAACACATGGGTGCATCTAATTAAATATGAATTTGTTCCACTGTCCTATTCAATCTATAAAAATATGGATCATAGGGAATTTTTGTGTCCCTCCAAAATGAATCCCAAAGTTAACCAAATCTTTCCTAAAAACCAAGCTCAATCTCACTCCTAATCCCTCAAAGGGGAAATCCTCTTCCAATCCAAACTTCCGAGATTCTCACTTCAAACCCTTTTGAAATTATTGACTCATCTCCTGTCCTCCTTGAGGATGGAAAACTTCCTTGTTTGTCCCTTCTTTTCCTTCTCTATATTTTCCACAGAATATTTCCTTTGTACTATTACCTCGGGTTCTCCCCTCCCCTTGATCTTTCTTCACCGAGATCTTAACATAATTTCATCCTTTACAAAGTAGCATCAAATGTTATAATTTATGATGTTATCCTCCCTTCTCTCATCTCTTCTTCTAATTCTCCTCCTTTTGTACCTCCCTCTTTGAGCCTGCATCGGTTGTTGCTCTAATTTTGTTACATTATTCTAATATTTTTAACATCCCCATGAGGAACTCGAGCTCACCCATACCCAAGGAGTAACTCCAAAAAGTTAGACTTGGGTTGGAAGAAACCTAAAGGCATAATACCCAACTCAACTAAGATGCAACTTGAGGCTGCCCAAAATATTGCTGATGGTACTCAAGGTACCTTATCCATTTTAGGGAATTATAAATCAAAAATTCATAAATAAATATCCTCTCTTGGAACATCGTTGGGTGTAAATGATCACCCTAAATTAGGAGCCCTTAAGGATATGTGGATCTGAATCTTAATACGAGGCATAATTTTGATATAATAAATCAAACTAAAAGATGACTTGATGGTCTTCAAATTATGTCTAAAATCATCCTTTGTGGAACAATACTCCACTAGAAACTTGGTAGGTCTATACACTCTTTGGCATTCCTTGGTTTTGTTTGGTGAATGCATATTCAAATCACTCTCCTATGTTATTGTCTTCTTCCAAGAGATTTTCTCCAAATTTGGGTGGATGACCATCAAATGTATGCTCCTAATTCTTAAGTTCTTAGGGAGAAGGTTTGGTATGAACTTAAGGATCTTAGGCTAAAGATATCTAATATTCCCTGGTTTATTGTGGGAGACTTCAACACCCCACATTTTCATTCAGATAATCATGGTGACACTTCATCTAGTGTGAATAGTATGAAGGCTCTCCTAGATTTGGTAAACACATGTGATCTTATTGACCTTGACCTTAATAGAAATCAATAAACTTTGTTCAATAGAATATTGGGAATAACCACAATCGAGATAAGGCTGGATAGAATGATGGGTTTTCCTAAATGGACTAGCCACTTTAGGGACTCGCCGTGTAATCCCTCCCTAAAATTACCTTTTATCATTCTTCTCTCCTTCTTATGTCTTCAAATGTGATGGATATAAATAAAACCTCCTTTCCTTTTTGAACTTGTTTGGTTACACAACAATGATCTTCATGATCTCATTTTTTTTTTTTGGGTTATGGATTTTAAGGGTTCGGATATGTTTATGTTTGTGAATAATCTTGTATGTGCCAAAATATAGCTCAATAAATGGAAGACTACCTCTTTTGGGTACATTTGATATAGGAAGAAAAAAATTTCTTCCGAGCTTGAAGAAATCTCTAATGACATTACTAAAATGGGTATATCCCCCTCTCTACTCCAAAGAGCTACAAATTATTGTGGATTATCATAACGCATTGCGAAGAAGAGAGGTTTACTAAAGGTGGTTTAGAGTTCTCTAGCTCATAGATGGTGACCAAACTACTAAATTCTTTCACATCACTATCCAAAATCACAAGAGCCAAAATAATATTAGAGAAATTATAAAATAATATGGAACCTCGATCAGAAATGTTAACAACATTTCTCTTAAATTTTTATCCCTTTACAATAAGATGCTTCATACACCAGAGGAAAACTCCTTGAATCGATGGAAGAAATGTTTTCCTTCATCCAAATTTTGGTGACTTTGGATATAAACTCTTCCCTCACGAGGCATTTTGATATTTCTAAGATCAAAATTTTGGTCTTTGAAGAGATTGGAGATAAATCACCAAGGCCGGATGATTTCCCGATAGCCTTCTTTCAAACTTATTGGAACATCATCAGTCCAAACCTTATGAATCTAGTCAAAGAATTACCACAAAATTATGTTGTGCTTATGGAATAGAATTTCACTTTTGTTACTCTTTATCCTAAATCCATGAATGTGAAGAGGCTAATAGATTTCAGGATGATTAGTCTCTACAATACTTCTTACAAATCATTACTAAATTATTGGAAAATAAGATGAAACTTGTTCTACCATTGTTGGTTTCGAGAAACAAAGCGCTTTCATCAAGGAGGAATAATAATGGTGTATGAAGCAATACATTCTACTTAAATTACCAATAAATTAGGATTTTTCTAAACTTAGATATGCATAAGTCTTTTAAAGGAGTTAGTTGGTATTTCCTTCTAAAGGTGTTGACTAAATTTGGCTTTAGTGAAAAGTGTATAAAATGTGTTAGTAATTGTATTTCTACTCCACAATTCTCTATCTTGGTTAATATATTCCCCAAATGCTACTTCCCAATTCATTTTGGTCTGAGACAATGTGATCCCCTCTCTCCCTTCATCTTGATTCTTATGGCTGATTCTCTAAGAAGATCTCTCAATTCTACAAATCATTCATCTACCATTTTGAGTCTCTTCACTATGGACAACTAGCCTACCTCCACTCACAATAAAGTCCCCAATGATATCATTTTGTTTATAGCTTCATCATTAGTGGGATCCAAATCTACAATGAGTATCTTAGACTCTTATGAATATATTTTGGGTAAATTGATAAATTTTTCCAAAAATTTCATTTCTTTTATCCACACCTACCCTATAATGCAAGCCAAACTGGATGAGATATTATAATTTTGCATCATTGACTTCCCATCATCTTATCTAGGCCTCTTATTGTTTAAAGATATAAAAATTAAGGGATTATAGAACTTGGTGATTGAAAATTTTCATAAGAAACTTGAATGTTGGAAAGGATCTCTCCTCATCCAATATCGGAAGTTGTAGCTTGTCAAATCTACTCTTCAAAAATCTTACCATCTATTTCCTATCTCTTCTAAAGATGATAACCTACATTGATGTTAAGATTGAATAGATTCAAAGGATATTCCTTTGGTCAAGATATGAAGAAATAATCATACTCACTTGGTCTCTTGGAATAAATTTTGAAATCCTCCTGCAACGGGTGGTCCGGGCTTAAGGAGGGTCAAATATATAAGCATGTACTTACTTACTAAGATTTGATGGGCTCTCACCTATAGATATCAAGATCCTTGGGTCCATATCTCCTATGATAAATATATTCATAACAAAGTGGAAAATTTATTTATGATGATCATCTCCCCGAGGCTCGACGATTTAGAATTCCATTATCAATTGTAGGAAACTTATGACCTTGAGATCTAAATGGTTTCTTGGTAATGAAACCTCTATTGATTTTTGAAAATATTTTTGTCTCTTTGACCATCCATGGGATCCCATCGACATCATTTGATAAATTTATAAGGGATCCTTGTGAGGGACTATATCAACATATTTACCTTTTCTCCCAGGTATATCCTAAAGAGTTGTTAGGATTACAATGACTCTCGAACACTCCTTCTGAATTCCTTAAAGTGTATTCTCTCAAGTTTTTCTTAAGTGAATCCTTTAGCAGTGATGACATAATTTGGTTTGGTACCTCCTTGGATAATTTATTCATAAGTTATAACTACATATTTATCTATCTTCTTATGGTGGTTCCCTCTCTCAATCTAATATGGTTGGGTTACCTTATTCCAAAAATTAGCATGTCTACTTGTCTAGTTTGGAGAGATGTCATCCTTTCCTGGGAAAATAGTCAAATCTAGGGATGTTCCTTTCCTAGTAGATGGATCCTTTTCTAAAAAGATACTTAAATATATTTTCACCTCTTAATTCAATGCTCCTTTTCAAGCCAAGTTTGGGAACTACTCCTAGGGAAATTTGAGGTTTTCTAGACCTTTTTGGGGTTAATCTAAGATATCCTTCTCAATGGAACTCTCCTATCATGAATCAAGGTCTCTCCATTTCTTACGAATCCTTACACTCTTATGCTCTATGAGGTATTTGGAAGGAAAAAAATAGAATAATATTCAAGAACAAATCTACCATAGAACATGGCATTTTCATATTCATTACCATTAATTTGTAAGAGAATATAAATATCTCCTTTTGGTCCAAGATTAAGAAGAAGATTAAACTGGATGAAGACACTAATTGGAGATTTGATATCTTCTCCCTTACTTCTATCTATCAATTTTCCTCTGTTAGAGACTCCACCAGATGGATTCCCCCTCCCAAATAATTATTGAAGTTTAATGTGGATGGTGCATCAAAAGGTAACCTATGACCTTCTCGTTGTGGAGGCTCACTCATAGACGCCTCTGGAAACCTTATTACAACTGGTGCTGCCAAAGTGGGCCATGGAAATAATCATAAAGATGAATCAGTGGTCATTATTAAAGGTATGGATATATATAGGAAGTTTCACACTCGTCCTCTCATCATTAAAAGTGACTCTATAAATATAATTAACATTTTTTTCGAGCCTCGGTGATCATTCTTGGACTATAAGACGCATCATCAATGAAATTCAAACTTAATTAAGGTCTTCAAGGAGTTTAAATTTTAACATATTTTTGTGAAGGTAACAAGTTGGTCAACCTTCTATCTAATATGGTATTGAATACCATGAGCTTCAAACTATGGCTAGAAAAATTTCATGGAGATATGTTTAAGATTTCTCTTTATGATTTTCCTCGGCTTAAATAAAAAGAATTCATGATGATGAATTTTTTCGGTATAGCATTATTTCTGATGGCATTCCTATGCAAGGATATATCCTTTTACTAGGTTGAATCCTTTCACTATGATGCATCCTCTACTATGGCTGCATCCTTTTACAGTAGCATCTTCTCTAATGTATGCATCTTCCCTTTAGATTGTTGGCTTGATCAAAATAGTTATTCTCAACATTCTTGTTACATCAATCTTGAAATGTTTGTAAGGAATAGTGGTCCTATGTGTAGAGTTTGCATGTTGACTTTTCCTTATCTCATTTTAATGCATTAAAATAACACATCTAAATAGGGAATGACAGGATCTTATGTCCTTCTCATTTTAGAATCGCTTACAAAGTGACTCAAGCCATGAGTTGCATGGTATTGACTATTTAGGATAATAATATAGGGTGGTATGCTAGATTTTAATCTTACTAGCACCACTCCTGAAATTATTTCAATTATGGTGCCTCTTTGAAAGTATATAAACTAATTTAGTCTAGGTTGATCATTCAAGTAAACTAAAAGAGAAAAAAAGGCAAAGAGAAAAAAATAACTGCTAAAACAAGATTGTATCACAATTTGATGTCTGATCCTTATAAAAACATGCTTCCTTTCATTTAAAAAAAGCAATAAATCTAGTTTACACTCAAATTTAAATGCCAATGATGCATATATTCAGAGGATTGTGGGATTTTCTCATATTAAATCAAATTAACCAAATAAATTTCTAAGATGCACATTCATTTAACTAGTTTGATAATTCAATATGCCATGATGATTGTCCTAAAGATCAGTATAGCTCAATCTTAACGAAGTCACTAAGGAATATTTAAATACGATAGAATATAAACATCAAACTATCAAAAAATTATTTTGTAGCAGTAGGAAATGAAAAACCATGAAAATTCACATTTTCTAACTTTAAATATGCTTGCATTTATCGATCAACATTTCACCTCCTTCTTTGGTAAGGAAAAGGGATACATATTTATACATTACAAGTTTCCTAGGCCTTTTCCTTTTCCAATTCCAAAATATGATTACAAATTGAGAATATTATGGTGACTCGTCACCAAAAGGAATATCTTAACAAGATTTTGTAAAACCACTCCACATGTGGCAAAAACAAAGCACTCAAAGAATATAATCATGTGGTTTTGTTTTAATAATAGGAATTATTTACATGGGGTCCACCTCAAAAATATGTTTTTTCACCATATGATCCTAATTTGGATCCTCTTATATGGATTTAATAACAGATGGATGCCTTCTAGAGGCGAGGTAGGCCACTTTACATATTTTGTAGTCTCTGCCCAACTTTTTGAGATCAAGAATTGACATTCTAAATAGGGAAAAGGATTTTTTTGTGAGATATTTCAATTTCATCAAGGCATTCCCAATAATCTCCTTAAAATTCTCAATTTTCTACACCTTTTCTCAAGACTGGTAAATAATATGGATGAATTGGGAGGCATTTTCATTGTTGGCATCTGTTATGTTCTTTTTAAATGTATCCAAGAATTGACTAAGGAGCTCTGCATACTCTCTAGTTTACACCAATTAGTTGTTTTCCTTGTAGACAATAATAATATAGGTTTCATTTAATCTTTGGTTTCATTGAGCAATGAAATCATCAAATTGGGGTAGGATTTGTCCCAGTTATGTTTTCCACTCTCTCAAATTTTCCTTGATATAATTGGCATATGCCAATGTCTTCAATTGTGATAACGAGGGATCCTTACATATTTCTTATTTTATATCTTGATCCATACTCTTAATCATCCTCCTCATAATGTCCATTTTTTCTATCATAGTATTGGCCTTTCTAATATAGGCTTGTTCCTATTTTTTTTTCTTTTGTATCTTCACCATAAAATTAAAGAGCCACAAGTTCTTCCTCAATGTCTCGATATTATGTTTTCAAGGAAAATATATTTAACTTGAGTTTCCAAATCCTTGTTTCCTTCTTGAACACCCCTAACTAATTTAGCTGTTAATTCAAAAGAGGCTCAAATATAAGATATTGGATCCTCTTTATATTGAAACTACCTATGAACCTTTTCCTTTTTCTTTTTGGTAAGATATAAAAGGTATCTAGTTATATCATGCCAAATAATTACCCGGTGAGTAGACATTATATTTTTGTTACTCTTCTTAACGTTCTTGTCTAGGGATTGAATACAATATTTATCAAAGGTTCTTCTTGAGATCTTGAGTCAAGTTATTCTCTGTGAGAAATTATTACTTGTTCAACCCAGTCATGATGATGCTTATAAGATATGGATTCTGAGGATTTTTTTCCCTCTGCTCTATTTTAGGAGGACCAGTTGAAGTTATTTCTTGGGGTAGGGCCTCTTCTTTATTTGAATAAGATAGATATATGATACAAGAGTAGGACCAGAAAATTGAGGGGCGGTGAACCATTACTTGTAATTTTGAATCTTCTTATGATTCTTCTTATACACTTGAGAATCCAAAAGGGGTTGAGGGAGATTGTGGAGGCTCAACTAAAGGCTTGGCTATCCTTCTTCTTAAAAATTCTCTTCTTACTTCCCTTTTTGGAGGAGGGACTTCCTAGTGGTCTTTATAGTTTCTTAGATCAACTTATCATTTGTTTGGGTAATCCATACCTAGCCATTGATATTATGTTCATGAATATATGTCAAATTTATCTGTCCTCTAAGTGAGTCTATATGCTTAGACTCTCTCTTCCTTAGATCATAGTATATTTTTGGGTTTTTAGGAAAGAGGAAGGAATTCCTATGAGCATTTGCAACCTTGAGGTCAGACCACCTTTTGAATTATCTAGACCCAAGAACTATTGGCATGGGAGGATGAACCCTTAGTTTCTTATATTTTCACTTCCCTACCACTCCATTGCATATTTAAAAGGTAATATCATGTTTTTTTATTTTATCAGAAACATAGTAAGGAATTTGCAGAGGAGGCCTTCAATAATTATGATTAACAAGCATACAACTTGAATTTACAAAATAAGAGACTAAAGATGGTTATAAATTCTTACACACACACACACACACACACACACACACACACACACACACACACACACACAGATATATATATATATATATATATATATATATATATATATATATGTGTGTGTGTGTTTATGTGATTGTTGATGCATAATCCTCCTCGGAGACATCAACACAAAGAAATAATTGCTATGGGTGGAGAAGGGAAATATCAACAAGATATCTAGTTTTAACTCACTATGGTGACCCAAATATAAAAGAGGTAATCCCTAAGACTCCAAATTGATCCAATAAGTGTGAAATAGTGTGAAAAATAATAAGGGTAGGTGTAAACAAGTGATTGAAAAATTAGTTGTATTGGTGTTGGTTTGATAAAATAAAGATCAAATATATATACTTGACGTCATTTCCCTTAGGAGATAGAATTAGATATGGAAAAACCAAAACAAACACCATATCTCATAGGTGATGGCTTAAGACTTCGGGGAAAACCTAAGATCATAAGATGAAAAACATGGGGAATGGAGGCTAGATGGTAAATAAAGGTGGATGAAAAAGGTATTGGGTGATTGAAAGAAAGGATAATAGTGCACTATAAGAACAATTAGGTAGACATGATGGGACAAGTAGACATGATGAGTTAAATTTGTGAATAAATGGTAGAAATGAGGCATGCATAGAGTAAATAAGGCTAATAGAAACATCTCTCAAATTTTATGGTCTATCCCACATGACCAAGTCCAATCACACCCCAATCCAAGTATGCCCCTTAAGGAACCCACTTAGGAGGAGAATGCATCAACAACCCCTTTCACAACATAAATGGTTAGCAAGAATAAAAAATATGGTGTATATATATGCCCCAATTGAATATCATCATGTGTCACAATAGTGAAACATGAGATGGTATTTGGAAAAATATTTATGCAAAATGAAATGTTGAAAGTAAAGTTGAAATGAAAGTGTTGTAAATAAATAATGAACTCCACCAAATGAAATATACCTACTTCATACTTACTTCTCGGCATCACTTGGCTTGCATGTGGTGGGTGTGAAAGATACTTGGAACCCCCAATAAGCACACTGAAAATAAATGCTTGAAAATAATTAGTAAAATAAGACATAAATCACCTACCTAGGAAGGCATGAGAAGGATTTAGTTCAGGATCAAAATGACGTAAAATAAGGATGTTTGACTATATAATTGGTAAATAAAAGTGTAATATGTCAAAATGAGGATTTCTTCACCATTATCATGGTGTAATTTACAACATGTTTTTAGGGTTTTCTTTTAGAGATATGAAGGTTCGAAGATTGGAGGAAATCACGAAGAAAAAAATCACTAGAAGAATTGTTATAGATAGTAAAGGGAGGAATTAATTTTTGTTGCAGTCTTTTACTATCCACTCAATAAATATACATGTTGGTACTTCATCTAGAAAAATAAAAATGCTCACCCAGAGCATGCGCATCCACTAGGTACCTATTTTGTTATGCCTATCAAAATGTTAGCATGCATATTTACCATATTCATAATTAAGATATTCGATTATGTATAGTGAAGTAACATAACCTTGAAAATTAGAAAGCATGTATAATAAGGAAAAATATCATTCAAGAATAACAAGTAACACTTATCTTCCCAAACACCCTCATAATCATGATTGTATTGCATAACCAAGAACTAATTACAACAATATTAGTACATTTGTGCATAGGACATGTGTGCTCTCATACAAATTCCAAAACTCATGACTACATAGCACTGAAACCCTCAAGAATCCCTAACTTTCACACATATGGATTGTCCCTCTAACATAGATTCACTACTTCATGCACCTTCCTAATAATAAGCATGAGTACAAAAATAGCCTACATGCTTTTACATTCTAAGCTAATAATAGATTAACCTAAATATAGGTCTTGTTTTAATCCTATTATTATCTTGACTAGTGTATGATTTTTTTTGTCCTTGCATGTGATTTTTCAAAACATCGCTCCTTTTTGTGTGTCCCAATCCATCTTGATTTTCTCTATTTATATACCTTATTTAGAAACCACTCTTCCTCTATTTTTCTATTTTTAGTCGTGTCTTTGGAAAATCATATAAGTCCCGAATTTGTCTGCTCATGTGTGAACCTTCACAAGTTGATCCTTTCTATATGTGTGCGCCCCTTGCATGTGGTTCCAAACCTCCACGCATGGCTTAGCCATTTTTTCTACTCAACATTAGCCCACACTAAAGTCATTTACCATTATTGGTAATGTGTCACCCATTTCTCTCTACAATAAATGGATGAATCAAAGAATGTTCAAAGAATAAAGAATAAGGCCAAAAATACCATGGACTAAAGAATTAATTCAAAGATCATGCACAAGATTCCTTAAACCTCAGGTTGTTGGAGGAGATATAGGAACTTTTTGCTTAATGAATCTTGGAACTTTTTGCTTAATGAATCTTTGAACTTTTTCCCTTCCCTGAGATCCTCTGTGGCCTTCCTAGGTGTTTCCTCTACAATACCTTCAATTTGGTCAAGTGTCACTTCATCCACTCTTCCCTTGAGTTCCTTTATGACTACACTTAACTCTATAGTCACTCCCTCTAACATATCCATGTGTTCTAAAACCAGGAGTTTAATTTACTTGTTCTCGGAACTCTAGTGTATCGCTCATAGAATTTATTAGTTCATTTTGTGCTGATACTTTTTCATGACCTTTGTACACTCAAGTTTTTTGTTTTTATCTTCACTTGAATCACATTTATCTCTACTTCTTAGTTTTCCTTACACACACTAATGATAGGGTCACTCTTCTGACACTTATCAAAATCCAAATCAGCCTTGCTACTAGCCCTCCTTTTTTTGAATATAGCCTCAAGTGCAACTATCTTGGCCTTCACAATCACTTTATTATTTTATTTTTCCTTTATCAATTCTTCTCGTTGATGGCCCACACCACTCTTGATGTTCAAAATCAACATTCCAACCAAATCCTTGAGTTTCATAATTGTGGTCATGCAAATCTTGTCTTCTTAGGGTGGGGCATGCGCATATTATTTATTTCACCAACACTCCCACCCTATCATAGGACTCCTTCATCTGCTTATGCTCCCCCTTGATATCCTCCTTTATGCTCTTCACTTTATGTGCCTTATTATTATTTTATTCTACCATAAGCCTCATAATATCCCCTTCTCTAGATTCCTTTTTGTAACCTCTATTATCAGTTTATCCAAGGCATTACATGCCTACTCATCAGTCAACCTCATGGGTTCAATAATCTTGTACTCCTTTCCTAGTTGTTTCTTCAACTCCAAGGTGGAGTATGACCTATTACTAATCTCAAATTTTGGCTCCTTCACTTGTGTATGTATACTCCATGACAACATCTTCTTTATGCACAAGATCCCTCCTTCCTTTTCCATTAGTTTTCATCCAAAAAAATTCTCCATATAGACCATGATTTGAAATACCACCTCAATACATTTGTAGGATCATCAAAAAAATCCATATCTAGTGATTGGGAAGGTCTTCCTTTCCTTACCACTTTAGCCTTGGTTTGAGGATTCCTTAGTGTAAATGGCCCTGTATTTTCTCACCTCCAAAGCCTTTATCCTCATGAAATAAGATTCATATCCTTCCTTAGTTCCCTTAATATCCTCCTCATACATCAGTGTTTTCTCCCTGCATTTAGCTTCTATGTTGTTCAACCTCCTCACAATTCTATGGTCTAGGCTCTATGTTTATCGGTGATATCTTTCTTCCTCCCACATGGACTTCTCATGTCCCAAATATTATACCACCTTCTCCTCCAATTATTCCTCATCATCAGAAACCACTTGGGCTCATGTGCACCCATTTTTGGTCCGTATAGGACTTACCTTAACTCAGCTAAGAGGGTCATGCACCCTCATTGTACGTCCTCCTTTTTGTATTGCATCTCTTTAATGTGACCTTGATCCTACTCAAAGTTGTATTATTCTTCTTTAGATGGGGACTCCTCTTGAATCCTCTTCGGGATCTCTATGGTACGATTATTTAGTTGAGGCATATGAATCCTCTTTAGGATCTCTATTATACACTTATTTAGTTGAGGCATATGTGAGTCACATACCTCAATCTCTTCCCCATCCTTTGTCTTCAAGCATAACAAAACAAAACACCTACATATCATTCCATCAATTATAAAATTCGTCATGGGGTTAAAATCTAAAGTGTCTATCTCTACGATATCTCCAAGTACATTGGTCTAGTAGCATATATAAAGGTTATGCACAAGGTATGCTAGTATGAATTATCCTTTTCTGCATCTAAGGTCAACCTCTACACATCATTGATTCTATTCACTACATATTTAAAGTATTTTTTTATGAATGTATGTGGTATTTTTTTACATGGCCCCATTTCTCCATTGGCCATCATAAATTGTGCAATGTTAAAGTGTTCCATTACTGAAAAAAATTCATGATCCCCAACTTCTCTAGGTATTTTCCATTCATTTTCAAAATTTGCTCACATCCTATTATACCACTTATCCAGTCATACCTTGTACTGATTTTGGAAGGCACCCTCACATGTAAAATATACAAATTGCACCATGGGGGACTTATCTTCTCTGGGGTGGACCCACATATCCTCATATGGTCCATCCGGGCCACCACCTTCCCGAGATATAATGAGTAACAAGATCGAACCCTACATGATCTTTTCTCCTTTCTCGGTTTGTGCCTTAGCCTCATCGATGATCCCCTCACGATGAAGTGCACAATGTTGTACTATGTTTTGTGTGCCATATTATATGTAATGTAGAGGAATTTCTTATTCACTTCCCCCCATATTTATAAAGCACCAAGCTTGTAAATCACTAGTCTGGTTGTAGGTTACTGTAACTTTATCCACATTCATGGATCTTCCCCCATTTCATACTACAACTCAGTCACCAATTCATCAATATTTTCTTCATCTCACATATCCAAGTCTAGTTCTTATCATCTATCAAGCAACCATGTAATATGCCCAATCAATCAAGTCATAATCCAAAATTATTTAGCTAGGAAAGTGGAATTAATCTTCATGCACCTGTGATACTAACCATTAGAAGAGGTATGTAGGTCTCCCAAAGTATGGTAGCTCAAATAACTACAAGACCCCTACCTTCTCGAGACTCTTTCTTACCGATTCATCTATTAGTAGTTGACCTTTAGCATTCCTGATCGACAGCTCTCATAGCATGTCCTTATTTAATATCACCTTGTTCCCTAGAGCCCTATGATTGAACTTGTTAATTTTTCAATTTTTGAGCTATGAGGTCCACTATTGAGCCATAGTTACTTTAGGGGGATACTAGATTTCTAAGAACAATTCTTCTAGTGGGTCTTCAACCTCGGTCTTCTTGGTTTTTCCATTACCTTTTCCCTTAGGTAATACTAAGGTAGCCTTCTTTGGTGTCATTATAACTCACTACAACTCATGCCCTAGGTATTATTCAAACCCTTCTACCCTGTATTGTTATCTTTTTTGTGTGCCCTTACTTCGCAATAACCGATCCTTACAAAACCTAGCCATTTAATCATTGCATTTTGCAGACCCTACCTTCTTAGGGTGCCCTAACTTCTCGCTCAAACTTCTATTTTTCCTACTGAGGAGCTCTACACAAATTATTTGTACGTTATTCAATTTCACTCATTTTTGATTCACTTAGTCACACTTGGTTTCTCAACTGCTTGATTTCTCAAATCTCTTCAAATGAAAGGTAACAAATGACTCTATTTTCCCCTTTTTATAGATTTCACGCACTTAAAATCTCCATCAAATTACTTTTTGGATTTAAAATGGTTTTTCCCACTTTTATGTTTTAAATTACTCTTTCTATTTAAAACACATTTTCCCTCTAAGGTACTTCTTACTTTCTCCCATTCCTTTAATTCACACGCATGGTAGTCATAATCCTTTGGTGTGCCTACTACTTTGAATCCTATAGACATCCTTACACATCCTTCCTTGTGCTGCAAACCATCTTCCTTTGTGCTTCATACCAAGTAGTACCTCCTTCTACTTCCCCCCTCATGTTACATTGTGTGGAATCTTATTCACATGGATTCACAGATCTAAATCCTTTTAAGCACCATCATCCTAACTACCTACAACACCTTCCTTTTCTTTTCACATGTTATCAATCCATATTCACCCAATGCCTGTTATTTCACTAATGTCACATTCACCTCTATATATGCTCTAAGGTACATCTCATCATCCGAGTTTTCCTATTTAACATCACACCTTCTTCCACCCCATATTAAAGGTATGTGTGGTCTTCTACGCATCAACTCAATATATCGTAATCAGATTTTGTGCGCAAACACTCTTATTACAACAAAACAGGAAAAGCAAAAACAAAAAATTAAAGGAAATCTAATATAAGTGGCAATACTACCTTATTACAAACATAAATAAGATTATTTATAGTGGGTTTTCAGCCTACTCCCATTGAAGTAACTGGGAAACATATTTCCATCTAGTGCTTGTAATTGACATTGTTGGATTCCTAAATTAACTAAGTACCTAGGGCACAAAACTTGGTAGCACATAGAAGCAGGGCATGAAGGCACGCATGGAGGTAGTTCTTGGAGATGTGTAAAGGCTCGGGCCCATATGAGATGGATTTGGGACTTATTAAGTTTTGGATAGCAGGAAAGGATGCGTTTAGGGAATGGATGAAAAAGTGACTAGATACAAATATGGATAAGCTATGAGACTTACATCTCAAGGAAAGGATATTCCAGGGCATCAATATGGTTATCATGAAAGGATAAGGAGCCAAGTTTTTATGGATTAGCTAGCACATGCGTGCTAAGGAACACTCAATTAGGGAAATGACATGATGACATTTGGCATGTTCTTGGGTAGTGGTAGGGAAATCATGAAAGATTCCTTCAGGATTTCTCATGTAATGATGAGCGGTTAAGAAAAGAGAGATTTCCTCATATGGATGGTTTGACTCGAGGAGGAAGAGATGAGTATGGAAGAAAGAAAGGAAGATAGTTAGAAAATATATGTAATGTGTGATGGTGAGCTCTATAATGTGTCAAATCTCTACTACTATGAATATCTTCATGCATGGAACTCTTTAATGTAATCTTGGCTACTTGTACTTTGGCATATAAATATAATGAAGTGATTCTTGAAGCACTATGTGATGAATCTAGATCTATACATTTCCTTTTTATGTTCATGGGTGTATTACTAGTTTCTTGATGATAATCATGATTTATCTCTACTTCCATTATAATATGATCATGTTATCTTATGTTTTAGTGCACTAGATTAGGAGTTAGTGCTTACACACTGGCTATCAAGAATGGGTGTGTCATTCTCTATTTGTACACACCCCTTATTAAGGAAGAAAATTCTCATGAAGCTCACATAAAGGAGGGGCTCAACGCCTATGCGTGCCTCAAGTGAGCTTCTAGACCAGTCTAGGATGATGTGCTAGTGTGCTTGGGGTTGATTGGAAAAACAAGAGGAAAATAGAGACTACATTTTGGTTCCATTGTCAAGACCTCTTTTCAAAGCTATTGTTGTGAGAATGATGTGCGATGATGGAGCAATGACCTTGGACAACATTGAGACCTAGCTTAAAAGCATGGAGGATGATTTTTCTCAGAGGTTCAATACTGGATCTAAGTTTGATGCACAAAATGGGTGGAGGAGAACCTATATCATGAACTCTATGAGACATTCTTCTATTATTTCCCAATAGAGTTGTATGAATGGATATCAACATATGCATCAAGGATAATTTGGTACTATAGACCTTGTGTTTGGACCCAAGAGGAATATCAATAGTTACATGATGCCGATTTGACATGGACCATGTGATGTTGATCACTAGTGGAGTAGAGTGTTGACTAGTTATACCTTGGAATATGTTATTTCTATGTATTATTTCTTGGAGAGATTGCTTGAGTTTGAGTTCTTGAGGGATCCTAGAGGATCATTCTTTGCATGTTATTCCACTAGCTATCAAGATCCTAGTCATTACTTTGAGTTTGGAAGCCTTTCCCATGGCTAGATAAACTCCTACTAGGTGTGGGGCATGGAAGCTAGCATGGTAGAAGGATGGCGGAGACCTTGGTAGAAATGGAGAGAGAGAGAGATGGCTCAAGTATAATGAAGCTTGGGAGAGGGAGTTGGAAAGACAACATGAAGCTATAGGAGTGATGGATTTATGGAGGTAAACGTTGTGGGAAGGATTTGAGGTTCACACGAAGGACATGGAACTTGAGCAGTCTGAGCTACCCCATCTTGGCAAGCACGGAAGAGAAACCCCCTCGACTTCTAGAGAGATCTTGTCATATGAAGAAAGGAGAAGAGTCATAGGCACATCTTAACCCACATGGTGACTAGACCCTTACACTTAGTTTTCTAGTTCCTAAGATAAGTTTTGATAATCCAGTTGGTATCGGTATTCGTAGTCGAGTGACACCTAGGAGGTATAATTTTTCATTTGGTACATCTATGGTTGCACATTCATTTCCTATGTTTGGGGTATATTTTTGGCACAACATTTGGACAAGGTGTGGGATCACAAGGTTTGAGTATCACGTCTGGGAGTGGTGCAGAAACACATCTAGGAGTGGTTCGGTATCACAGGCATCGTCATACACTAGTTAGTGCGATGGTGGGTTTGCAGGGTGCAACTACGTTAGGCCCCTTTCCTACAGGAGAGGAGGATCTGGTGGATCTAGAGGCATTGGCACTAGTGGATCTAGTGGGTCTAGTGGTGGAGGTAACATCGAAGGGAATCAAGGTCTTGGATCTGGTGAACAAGGTCCACAACACCATCAACAGTGTTTTATGAGATGTCACTCCACTTACCTAATTACAAGGGCATTGAGGATGCCACGAAACATGTACAAAATGTGAAGTTACTATGGAACACAAAGGGATCACTACCCAAAGTGGAAGGATAGTCATTTAACCAACCACATTCAAGGACACATGCATATCTTATTACATAAGTATGACCTCACAACAATGGTGGATTACATTGCACTGTGTAATGCCTTTTTGGTGGAGTTCCACATACCTAAGTTTGAATAGAAAAGCATCAACATGTTGAAGGAGATTCAACAAGGAATGGTGGAGAGTGTGTGGGAGTATGATGCATGTTTCAAGACTCTCTTATCTAAGTTATCTTATGACATTCATCCTTTACAACATGCTCAATGGTTCATCGAGGATTGATCACACCATTTAAGAGGGCACTCTCATAGAAGACTTTCATAGATCCACACACGAGGCCTTGGAGGCTTGCCTTGCACATTGAGGTAGTAGGAAGCATTGATACATAGAGTTAGTCCATTCCTAGAATCCCAAATTGTTGCAATGGAAAAGCAACTGGAGAAATTATCTACGAACTCGGCTCATGAGACTCATAACAATTTATGGTGTATGATTGTGAGGTAGAAGGGCATATAAAGGATAGTTTTCCTCAGAGATCGGTACATGCAATGATGGTAGACTGTGAGATCTACCACAAGATCATGATGCAAGTAGGTGTCCACTACTACAAATGCGTGATCCATAAGAATGTGTCTTGCTATTGTAAAATTTACACCTCTACTACTCATGACACCAAGGATTGTAGATTGATTGACCAAATACATGATGCCATTTATACTAGTGTGTGCACCATACTAGTATTGTAAGTAGTTCTAGGATGAGGGTCATCATTATGAAGGGCATGTGATGGAGGAAGTCATGGAAGAGGATTTTATGGAGGATTTAGAGGCCATGGAAACCACGGAGGTGGAAGAAGTGAGTTCCCACATGGAACTTGTTACAACTATGGGTCTACAGAACACTATAAGTGTGAATTCCCCAATCTGTTATAATGCTCTTGGTGTGGAAAGAAGCACAAGTATGAGGAGTTCCCAGAATTATTTGAACACATGAGCCAAAACAGAAATGGAAGGATAAGGGCACTTGGGATGGTAAGCATGAAGAAATATAACTCACAGTGGATGCCAAGGGTGCATGAGTCAGAGTTAGAACCTATACTTGGTGATGACGTGAGTTGAGGCTTCACATGCACGTGGAGATACCAAAGTAAAAACCACTGTTACTAGAGAAGAGGTGGTGCATGGGAAGTACCCAGACCCTACTCATTAGAAAGAAGTCTATCAAGAAACCATGGATGTGATTCAAGCTTACAAGGAGAGATCCAATGCCTAAAGGAGAAATCGGAAGTTAGAGCAAAAGAAAAGCATCGAGACTCTGCAGAAGGATCTAGATGAAGTCGGGAGGTATGTAAGATGTTGAGGCAAGAGAACATCATTCCTTTATTAGGAGAATGGTTGAGAGATAAAGTACCAAGCACTGGAGGAGAGCACGAGAGACAAGTCTTGCATGCTAACCTTCCTCCTCACAACCTTGACTATGATAAGGAGATTACCTTGAATGTAGTAGTTGATGGATGGATCCTAAGTAATATTCTAATTGACACAAGGCATGGAAGTTAATGTTCTCACCCTGATGCATGGAATCAAATGGGAAGGCCCCATTACAACCATCTTCAAATGTGTTGTATATGGATAATAAGACAAAGACAATGCCCATTGGTGTTTAAAGGATGTTTTTATCACTATCCAAGGGGTGAAATTCATTGGAGACTTTGAAGTCTTAGTGCTTGCTGAGGTGGAAAACTTTCCAACATTACTTGGGCACCCCTGGTGCTATAAGAACAATGTTGACTTACATTTCAATAAGGGGTATATAAGTTTTGAGAACAAGGAGGAATGTGTTATCATTCCTTTGATGGATGGGAAGTCAACACCCTATACTGAGCCCTTGGGAGAAGAAGACCTAGACAAATCTATGTGTGCACTATCAGGGACCCTAAGGTTGTGCAACCAACAAAAAGAAGGTGTTATTCAGTGGGAAGACACTCAATCTATAAGTGATACAACTAGTGTGGCATGTGAAAATTGGGTGCATGAGACATATGAGTTAGTTGGAAGGAAGTTAAGAGGCTCTGTGATGAGAGTAACAAAGGTGCACTTAGTCAGTGTCTAGGAGGAAAGTAGTTTCAAGTTACACTAGGGGAGAAAACTTGATGTCTTCCTATGAGCAATGGAGACCCAATGGAGATGTGAGATCGAAAGGAGAAGGATGCTTAGCTATACTTTTCTCGGACCACAACACATTGGTGGGTGACCCATCATGATAACCTTCTAGAGTGGTGTGAGGTGAGAATCACGTTCTCTGTTAGGTTTCTCTAAAGTAATGCACCTACTTGCTATACAAGACTATCATGGGAAGGAACCCACCTTGTTTCACATCCAAGCATGTGAGAAGGCCTAGATGGAAGGCACAAAAAATTTCCTCCATATTTATGGGTGCATAATATTTACTCCACCTTACAAGGTTACACTGTATGGTACATTCACTCAGATCTACATCGTTAGACAAGAAACTAGAAGGAGTTGATGGCTGATCTCCTTCAAGCTTTCGAGTACTGGAGTACTAAACCATTGGTGAATGAGGCTGCTATAGGTTGTCAAGCACCTAACTATGGGAGATAGTGCCATGGTGAGGATAGAATACTAGAATTGTTGGGAGAACCTAACTTAGAAGTGTGCTTTGATGAGGAAGAATAGAGGAATACAACTTGAGCATGCATGCATGGAAAAAGAGAAAGGAAAGTTGGTCTATGTGATCGATGGTGAAGAAGTGGAGAAACTTGGATGTTAACCATACTATGGGTATGCATGAGGTTATGGATAGTGCTTGATGAAAAGTGCATGCCTACCATGAACCCTTGAAAACCAAGAAGGTTAACATTGGTTTGGAGGTGGAACCTAAGGAGGCTACTATTGGAGATTACTTGGATAGAAAAAGAGGTTTCAAAGATCATCGATCTGTTGCATGAATTTCAAGATTTGTTTCCATGTGGGTACCATGAGCTTAAAGGAGTTCACCACTCCTTGGGAGAAATGAAGATCAAGTTAAAGGAAGGTGTGCACCCAATTCGGAAGAGACCTTATCGAATGAATCCAATCTGTGCATCAAATTCAAGGAGGAGATTGACAAGATGATCGCATCAAGCATCATTGAGGCTTGTTGAAGAATTAGAATGGATAAGTCCAATGGTCATCAACATTAAGAAGGATGGAAGGATAAGGATTTGTGTTGATTATAGGGATTTGAATGTGGTATGTGTCATTGACCCTTTTCCAACCCCCTTCACCGAGGAGATCCTGGAAGGAGTAGTGGGTGCATGAGATCTATTCTTTCACAGATGGATTCTCAAGATATCATCAGGTAGGTTAGAATTGCAAAGGAGGACCAAGAAAAGACAACTTTCACCACTAAATGGGGAAGTTTTTCCTACATGGTCATGCCTTTTGGACTAAAGAACACACTTGTGTTTTCACGCATTGTGGTTCAAGAATTTCAGGACTTTATCCATAAGTTTCTACAAGTCTACCTTGATGATTGATGTTTATGGACTAGTAAAAGACCATTGTGACAAAATATGAGGCTAATGTTTGAGAGGTGTTTTGGCGATTGAGTATATCCCTCAACATTAAGAAATGTGTTTTCACTACCCCATTTGGCACCCTATTGGGACATATCATATGTAAGGAAGGTTTGTTGGTGGATCCTGCCAAAGTTTTCATTATTGTGGGATTGGGGAGCCTACCATCTAGAGTGCACAGTGCATGATTCCTTGGGCATACAGGGTATTACCAGAAATTTATTAAGGGGTATGCCAAGATCGTTACATCCATTGGAAAAGTTTTGAAGCACAAAATTACATTTCATTGGGGAGAGGCACAATAAATGGCATTTGACACATTAAAGAATAGGCTTATCATTGCACCCATATTACACTTTCCTTCTTGGGATAAGCCATTCCATGTACATGTTGATGCTTTGGGATGGTGATTGGAGAAATCTTAGCACAACCTAGAGAGGGAATTTTTGACCACCCCTTGTGCTTTTCTAGTAGGAAGCTAACCCCAAAAACAAAACTATACTACTACTAAGCGTGAGGCATTGTTGATGATCTACGCACTACAAAAATTTAGGAAGTATCTATTGGCAAACACCCTTTATATTCTACATGGACCACATGGCATTGAAGTACTTGGTAAACAAGCCCATTCTACAAGGGCACATATGTAGGTGGGTCCTATTATTTCAAGAGTTTGAGTTTATGGTTGTTGTAAAACCAAGTAAAAGTAACTTGGGACCTTGACCATTTATCAAGGATCAACTCGGGAGGACACTGACATGAGAGCATTTGAGGATACAATGCCAAATGCACAACTATTTAGATTGTGGTGCACGCCTCTAGAATTAGAGGATATTGTTGTGTTTCTCAAAATAGGTATGGTGCCGGAAGGAATGAAGACTTTAGAGAAAAAAATTAGCCATACACGTGTCATGCCTACATGTTAATTAGTGGAGACTTATACAAGTTAGGTCATGATGAGATCTTGTGTTGGTGTGTGTTAGAGCATGAGCAGTCTTGTAATCATGGAGGAAGCACATGGTGGAATTGCAGGAGGACACTATGCTGGAAATGCCACCACGTGGAAGATTTTACTAGTAGGTCTCTAGTGGGAAAGCATTTACCAGGATTGTATCAAGTTTTTCAAGGCATGTGATCATTGTCAATGCCTTGGCAAGCCAGTAAGAAGAAGAGATGAAATTCCCTTGAGGTTGATAGCTAGCGTTGAACCATTTGAGAAGTGGGTGATTGATTTTGTAGGACCTATTTCACCTACGTGCGAAGGACTAGTTCACGCTATATCATTACTTGTACTGATTACTTAACATGGTGGGCAGAGGAAGCACCTACGAAGGATTACACAACAACCACAATGGAAAGATTCTTGGGAAAATATAATCAGCATGTATGGGTGTCCATTTGAGTTTGACTAGTGACAGGGGTACACATTTTTTGAATGAGACAGTCAGGATTTTGTTGGTAGAGTTCATGGTGGCTCATCACAAGACTACCCCTTATCACCCTCAAGCTAATGGAACTATTGAGGCATTTAACAAGATACTAAGTCACACGTTGACCAAGATTTGTGATGTTGGGAGACAAGATTGGGATGACAAAGTCTCAGCCATACTATGGGCATATAGGACAACCTATAAGAGATTGAACAAGGCCACACCATTTCAATTGGTGTTTGGCGCATAAAGTTATTTTACTAGTAGAGTTTATATGCCCTCTCTACGTATTGCACATGTAGGAGGATTGGCCATGAAAAAGCATTACAAGAGCACATGGATAAATTAATGTAATTGGAAAAATATGATCACTTGTTAGATGGAGTCAGAAGACTGAGAAGGTGAGACAAAAATCATGGCATGATCATCACATTAAAAATAAACAATTTGAGGTTGGGAAGATGGTTTTACTTTATGACTCTAAGTTCCTATGCCATCTATCCGGAAACTCAAAGTCCATTGGTTAGGGTCATATATTATATCTTACATCCTTGATTCAGTGCATGTGCCAGTTGTAAGTGTTGGATGGGACAAGGTTTTCAGATATTCAATGGGAGTAGGCTAAAGCCCTACTATAAATAAGGCTTCTATGTGTCTATAAATAAGGCAATATTGCCAATTAGATTAGGTTTCCTTTAATGCTTTTCCCTTTTGGTTGTTTCCTTTTTTGTCATTTTTTTGGGTTTTGCGTTGCGTGTTGGTGTGCCAATAATAGCTAATTACATTGTAAGAGATTCTATGCGCAGAGGACCACACATACATTTTTGGGTGGAGTGAAGTAGCAGATATATGTTGGATATGTTTGACAAATTCTTTCAAAATGGACTGATGGGAATGATTAGCAAAAGGTAGAAGAATGAGTGGAATGATGGTTAAGGTGCTTTAATTCATGTAGTTATGGTGGTGTGTTAAGAAAGGTTTAAAGACCACAAAGAAGGGAAAGATCACACAATACAACATAAGGTAGGCAGCACCATGGGGAACTACTTAGTGGAAAACATGGAGGTTATGTACTTTGGCATGGTGATGCACGTAAAGGAGGTCCATGGCAGTGAAGTAGTGTTGGAGCACCAGAAGGTTACAAATGCGACATGCATGAGGGGGAAGTCACGGAAGTTGATTTAAGTGAAATAAAGTGCTCTATTAAAAATGAAGTTAAGACACATGGTCGGAGGAACTCTAAGGCATTGAAAAAGTATAAATAGGAGGTAAGAGTAGTCATTTTGACTACTTTTCCTTAGATAATTTATTTTTTGTGCTCCCAAGCTCGAAGTGCGATGAGGGTTTTGTGAAGAAGAGTGAAGTGAGGTACTTGTCATGAACCAGAGGAACTGTGCAAGTTTAGTGTAGTCTTGGGACATTGCAAGGAGGAAGGAAGACAACAAAGTAGGAGAGGGGTTGCATGAAAGAGAAGAAGAGAAGTCATCAAGTCCAGAAGGAAAGAGAGAGAGCAGGAAAATAAAGAAAAGAAAGAAGATGATGGCACCCAAGAAAGCTTGAAACAAAGAGACCGGTGGTGGAGAAGGAGGATCCCGTGGAGATTTACTTGAAAATGCAGTACCCCAGGGGTTATCAAGGTAAAAAAGTGGAGCTCAAAGTTATACAAGTGCAAGATCAATGAGTACAACCACAGAGAAAAGTGAAAATGAAAATATGATGCGGTGGACTTAGTTCAAACACTCCAATGGTGGACGATCTCAAAACCCTAAGGTTGATGACTCGATGCAACAAGAACTACAAAAAGACTAGAGTTTTGTAGTTGTGGGAGCTTCCTTTCTTTGTGAAAACCCACCATGTTGTTCAGATGGTTAATGTCATGGTGTATGAGGACTTCTTCTACTTCATGAGAAGAAGGATGAGAATTACATGCCACTTGATTAGGATAATTACAAGCCTATGGAACACCGACGAGGACATGACACTTGATTTATGTGCCACTATGAAGATTGAGGAGCTAGCAAAGAGATTGAGCTATGAGAAGGGAGGAAGGGCACAGGTGATTCTAGATCTCCTAGACCTAGCATTGAGGGTCACCTCTTGGCTCATTAGTTGTAAATTGGGCATCAGAGAGGTGGATAGACATCAATAAGAGATTTTTGTATGTGGCCTACAGTGTCAAAAAGGGCACATTATAATTTTACAGAGTTTATCACAAATGACATTGTTGAAGAAGCACAGTACAGAACAAGGTAGGAGTGAAAAATCACATGGGGCTCCATACTTCTATTGATCATATTTTGGGAGATTGGTGTCCCAAATGGGCCAGATGGGAACATATGGGTTCACCCATCGGTGCACTCATCCCTTGTAGTTCAATTTGTGAAGTTCACTTGTGATGGGACCATCTCGAGCACCTACAAGGCTCGGATGAACATGTGGTTTGAATGGTTGTGTGAAGCATTTGAGAATGAGTGGTGCATTCCCCATGAATTGCCACAAGTTTTTGGGGATCAAGTAAAACTCACAGTTACTCAACATTTTTCCTAGAAAATTTTATGATGGCCAAGGGAGAGATGGGGCCATGGTGCAAGCTCCCCTTCACATTTACTGCTAAGTACATGAAGTGCACCATCAACTAGATAAAGGATGCACAGAAGTTGGTCTTTGATGTAGAAAAAGTGGATGTTGATGTCCATACATTGTGTGTGACATACAAGTATGGTACTCGACCTACTTATGTCAAAGTTTTAGAGCCATAATTTTTGGACTTGCACCCTCAAGTCAATGTTACCATCAAAGGGTATGTCCATCGGGTGTTGTGTAGCTGTACCCCCAAAACACAAGGGGGATTGAAGTGGAGGTTACAAACTCCCCCTTTCCAAAGTTGGGAGGCACCAATCCCACCCATGAAAGTGGTATAGGTCAAGAAGAGGAAGAAGAAAAGTGAAGGTAAGTTAGATACTTCCTAGAAGAGGAGGTACTACACATGCCAAAATGGTAGTAAGGGCACCAACACTTCACTACAAGGTGGTGCTAAGGCCTCATTACCGAGGCATGAGAAAGAGAAGGAAGAGGAGGAAGATCTTGAAAGAAAATAAGAAAAAGACACATGATGCATCGAGCCCCACAATAGGCTCAGAGGAAGGTGAAGAAGAAGACCCCACCACCTTCAAGGAAGAGTTGGAGGAAGAGTTGAAGAATAGAAGCTAAGGCTGAAACCACGAGATGTATGGAGGTGAGGCACATGAGGAAGGAAAGGAGAAATTTGTAGGACCTGAGAAGATCCCAACATGCGAGGCCTCCCCAACATAGACTGACCAACCCAAGGGGAGATAAGGGGGACTCCTTTACTATAAAGGAGGATAAAGGATTCACCCCTGGAGAAAAGAAGCAGAGGACAAAGCACAAAGCTACGAGGAAGAAGTGGACACCCATGTCCCCACATATGGACTTCATGGATGACCCCACAAAGGTATTGCATGCAAGGTTCTAGGCCACCCTCCCACTAGAAAAGCTACATGGATGGGATTTGATGGATCAAGAAGGGGGTGTGCCCAGAACCAGGAAGATGCTTAGTTGGAACATGCATTGCCACATGTGAAGAGCCTGAGTTTGAGGTCAATGATCATGTGATCGAGACCATCCACTAAAGAAGAGGGGAGGAGAAACATATAGGGTGGTGGATCCTAGCCACCTAATAGATGAGAAAGCATGCAATGTGCTTCAAAATATGTCTTTGGAAGTGGTCCGACATAGCTTGGATGTAGGAGCCACTATTTCGGACCCTAGTCACGAAAAATAAAAATAAGGAAAATGAGATAGATAGATTGCACTAGGGATTAAGGGGTGAATAGGCATGAACTAAGGAAGCATACGACCAAGTTGGTGCCTCATGAAGAGCATTTTGGGACAATGTTTGACATTGGTGAGCCAGGCCAGAATACTATATGGGGATGAAATGGAATATCTTGAAGACCTTGTGGGGATGTTTCTCACAAACATCAAGGATGGCACGGGGCCCATAACTGCTAGAGCTCACAAGGGAGAAAGAGGAGAAAAGGTTTCATTATTGAAGCCTAGATCACTGAGTTGGAGGACTTTCTCACCCAACTCAAGGAAGAAAATATACTTGCAGATAGGGGCTTCAACAACTATAAAAAATGTGAGCCCATCATTGACACGTGGGTGGTAGAAGAGGAGGCCACCCTCAAGGATTTATAGGAGACCATCCCCACTAATAAGGTTAAATGCACGTAGTTGGTTGTTAACACCACAACTCAGAAGGATAAAATCAAAAAAAAGCATGAGAAGCTGAGACTTTAGATTAGAAACTCCAAGATTCCATCACTGAGTGGATGGACAAGTTCAAGGAGTTCTATGTGAACTAGTGGTATTATAAATGTCACTAAAGGGGAAGGTGGAGGAAATTACCCCAGACCAAGTGCCCAAAGTGTGGGAGAAGCACCAGGGAAGGCCTTATTAGAATTGAAGGCCTAGAGAAATTGAAGGATGAGATAGACATAGAGTTCCCTAAACTCCTCCAATTGGTCACATAGTGTATTCCTCCAGTCTTCAATTATTTGTTTGATTCTTCCAATTCCTCTATTCTTTATTCTTTGGGGAACAACATTTTTGCCTTAGCAGATTTTTGTCATCAAGACTTTTTTTTCAAAAAGCATGAAGGATTTCTAGGGTGGCAATCAGATTAGTGTGGGGTGATGTTGGACCCCTAAATTAACTAAGTACCTAGGGCACAAAACTGGTGGTGTATAAAAGTATGGTGTGAAGGCACATGCGTGAAGGTAGTTCTTGGAGATGCACAAAGAAGGCTCATGCCCAGGTGGGATGGATTCGGGACTTAGTGAGTTTTAGACAATAGGAAAGGACATTTAGGGAATGATGAAAAAGTGACCAGATATAGATATGGATAAGCTATGGAGACTTATAGCTCAAGGAAAGGATATTCCAGGGCATCAATATGGTTATCATGAAAGGATAAGGAGCCAAGTTTGTTATGGATTAGCTGGCACATGCGTGCTAAGGACACTTGATTAGGGGAAATGCATGATGACATTTGGCATGTTCTTGGGTAGTGGTAGGGAAATCATGAAATATTCCTTCAGATTTCTCATGTAATGATGAGCGGTTAAGAAGAGAGTTCCTCATATGGATGGTTTTGAACTCGGAGGGAGAAAGATGAGATGAGAAAGAAGAAAGAAGGATAGTTAGAAAATATATGTAATGTGTGATGGAGCTCTATAATGTGTCAAAGCTCTACTACTATGAATATCTTCATGCATGGAACTCTTTAATGTAATCTTGGCTACTGTACTTTGGCATATAAATATAATGAAGTGATTATGAAGCACTATGTGATGAATCTAGATCTATACATTTCCTTTTTATGTTCATGGGTGTATTACTGGTTTCCTTGATGATAATCATGATTTATCTCTACTTCCATTATAATATGATCATGTTATCTTATGTGGTAGCGTGAAAATTTGGAGTCTTCCAAAGCGCAATGGTGTTTCACTCATCTAATAGCATAAAATTATCAATGCACTCTTCCACAACCTTTTCACCACATAATCCACTGCGGATGTAATACACATGGATGGTAATAAAAATTCCATAGGTAAAACATCCTTCATTCCAAACACCAAATGAAAGGGTGGGGCCTTGTTCAACTGTTTATAGGTTGTTCTATATGCCTAAAGAATAGTTGATACCTTTTCATCCCAATCCTTTCTTCCAACATCACATATCATCATGAGTTTTTCCCCAAGATCTTGTTAACAACCTAGACAGTTCCATTTTATTGAGGGTGATAAGGAGTAGTCTTTTGGTGTGCCACCAAATAAAGCAAAACAAAACATGAAATCTTCCCAAGATAGGTATAAACATTAGGCTGATTTAAAAATATCTGTTAGAGAATTTGAAATAGGTGATCAAGTATTTCTTAGAGTTAAACCTAAGAAAATTTCTTTGAAATTGGGTAAATATTATAAATTATGTCCTTGCTAATGTGGACCATTTTAAATTTTGGAAATAATAGGAACTCTTTCTTATAGACTTGCTTTACCTCCTAAGTTATCTAGAATACATAATGTGTTTCATGTAAGTTTGTTAAATAAATATGTATATGATGTTAATCATGTTATTGATTGGAAAAACATAGTTATTGAACCTACATGTGAATTTAAAATTGAACCTAAATTGATTTTGGAAAGGACTAAAAATCTTAGAAATAGAGAAATTAAAGAGGTTAAAGTAAAATGGACCTTTTGTGATATTGAAAGTGCTACATGAGAAAGAGAAGATTTTCTGAAGAGAAATATCTTGAATTGTTTAACTAATGACTTGTGTTTTTTCTATGTAATTAGAATAGACTTGGCACTACTGAGGATAGTAGCTGATTCAAGGGGGGAGAAATGTTATGTGACTAAATCCCCAAAGATTTAAAATCATTAAAGACTTGTTGATTTATGTAAATAATAACAAGTTTGAATTGAGATTCTTTGTAACAAAAGTGTTGTAATGATTATTGTAAAATAATGTGGTAATGAATATCCCGAGCATTTGATTAAATATTCTTAATTAAAGGAAAATATGTGGAAACCATTACATGTTGGTTTGTAACCACCCATGAATTATTATAAAAAGGGATGTAAAAGTGAATAGAGAACATGAATTATGAATTATGATTTTAATTCCGAGAAAGAGAATAATTACAAGGAAGTCTTGATGACTTTGTGAATTTAATCTTGGGAAGTAATTCTAAGGTTGATCAGGCTGCGCGGTGGTGGGAAAGAGAGGGGGCACCAAAGGTGTCCTAATTAGAAGTACAACGTACAACCTTATATGGCTACTAGGGAAAGGTGAAATACACTTTGGTGTATATTATTTCCTCTCAATCTGTGGTCATAGTCCGTGTCCATTAACACAGGTGTGCATTGGAATTTTGTATTAGAATTCCTAATCATTGTCTCAGATAATTTTTCTCTTTGTAATACATGTTTAAAGTTAATGGAAAGAAGCTAAATATTATGTTTGTTTTTATAAATGTGCATGTGAAAGTATTTTGTTCATTTTTGTATTTATATTTTGAAATATGTTATTGTTTTTACCAAGAACAATGAATTACAGGATTTTAGATATGTATGTTGTTTACTCTAAGAATATTTGTTTAAAGAAAGTGCGAATAATAATTGAATTATGTAATCGATAGTATTATACGGTTTGCTTGTATCTATCTCTATATTTCATGGTCATTTTTTTGTTTTTTCTATGGACCTAAAAGCCTTCCTTGGATATGGTTAATCTCGTGGTTCTAAGCCCACCGGTATAGTGCAATATTGTGAAGTTATAGCCAATAAGAAAGATCCATGTGACTTCACCGTGTCATAACTTTGATATATCCTATTAACCATTGCAAAGTATGATACAATGAGGACACTCCATGCTCTTTGCAATATCATACTTTTGTTAACTTGTTTCTAAAAAATGTAAGTCGTGATCCAATAGAAAAACTCTAACTCACTTCACATTTCACAATGTTAGTCTTTGTTAACCTTGTTGGTTATTAACCAATCGAGAATGTTCCACCTTTTACGCTACCTTTTTTTACATTAAGACACTTTGAAGTTAGTCAAGATGCAAGCCAATAAAACTTGTCCCCGTTCCTTTCCATGTTGTTTTTCCTCTGTCGAACCATGTTAGAGTTCAAAAGTGAGAAATTAAGAAGGCTTCACGTATGTACAAACTTAACAGAGACCATTTTTCTATTAAATAATCTTTGGTCATGTATGTTTCAACTGCAAAGTGGGAACTAATAGAAAAGAACCATGTACATATGGATTTCACGGTGTCATACTTTATAAATCCTTTGTCATTGTGTTATCGCCACATGTCTATCTTTTTATCTCGTGACCATCTAGACACTGAAATTATTTGGTTTTTTCTTAATTTCGAGAGCACAGTGGTGTACATGAGGAAGAATTAATCATGATTAAAGCTTTATTTAATCATTTTTAGCCATATCCCACATATTTGTAAATTTATCTTAGGTTATATTAATCAAATACAATTGTAAATTTCACTTAGCTTTCTTAGTTAAATTGTAAAAGTGTATCATTCTTCATGATAAGATATTTTTGTGTCAAGGAAAAATGTTGCATTTTAGTTTTTTTGGATCTGAATCTATTGCGGGTAATAAGACTATTATCTCTCTTTTTGGATTTGAATATCTATAAGATATTAAGTTAGGTGCCTATTCTCTCTTGAGGATATAAATACTTTGCATGAAAATGACTACTTGAGTTATACGCTCTTATAACTAGATAAATGCGAGTTACTTTGTGTTATAATTGTATATAAATTGGTTTTGTTGCAAAATAAAACTATTAGCAATGATTGAAATATTCTTATGTTATAAGAAAAAAATTGCTTATAAATAATATTTTTTATGATTGAATCCTTAATTGATAGGGTTGTAGAAAAATATGAATAGTCATTCCCGAATGAATGAAAACGATGTTTTGAATTATAAGCTAAATATCATTATTCATGATTAAATCTGATTTGATATGAAATACAAATAAAATTAAATATAGATGAGTTATTTCAAACTGATGCAAAATAATGATGTTATATTTGTTGCCTTAATTTGTTTAGTTCGATTAGTAAGTTAATTGTATTTAATATACGGTCAAACCTTGATTGTTTTTATTAATATATAATTATTATGATATAGAAAATGAGTGAGTTGACTCATGTTAGTTCTCTCAAACTGACCCATGTATATTTCTCTCTCATAGCAGATGTACACATAAATAGAAGAGGAAATGAAGTGAATTATCATGGACTGATTGAATAATGTTATATTTTACTATAATCGAATTTTATCATGGACTAATTGACTAATGTTATATTTGATTATGACATTTTGGTCATATGTAAAAAAATTATAACCTCTAAAAAATATTTTGTTCTATGTTAAGTAACTTTTGAAAGTATGTTTAATTGTTTTAAATGGGCTTATGACTTGATGTATAATCCTATTATGGATTTTTTTATTGAATATTAAATAAAGTGGGTTTTGTAACCTTAAGAGAGTTTGTATTTTTATGTGCCTCTCTATTTTTATTTTGCATGGTATATAGGAACAATTATTATTATGTTCCTAATTTGATGGTTATATTTTATAAAACCGATTTGTTGATCCGATTTAATTAAGAAAGGAATTCGAGAAAATATGTGCGAAACAATATTTATAATGAGAATAATGGTAAATATTATTAAGTAAATCATGAGTAAAAGTCTATATGGTAGTGAATAATATTAAATTCTATAATTCAGATATATGAAGATATGATGCTAAGAAATCTTATTAATGAACCAAACCATCCCTTGAAATGGGAAATTTATAACTAAAATGAGATTATATTATTAAAAAAGGGAAACTAATTGTTATCCCATAACTCAAATGCATTATCAAGACTTGATGAAACAAAAGAATAACTTAGAGGAGACTTACAAAGACTCCTCGGTCATAACTAAGATAAATAAGAAAATAAATTGTATTTTCTTAGGACTTATGTTGGACCACGATTGTTGTTAGACCAAAACTCATAGGCATTAATCTTTGTTATAATCACTAGGGTTAGGATCCATGAGATTGGGTTAACCCATGTTAAATTCATGGGGAGTGTTAGACACATGCCAAAAATATCCCCCCTAGTGTTACTTTTGTGAGTTTTACAATCAAGACATGTCACTATAATACCATTTTTCTCATAACACCATCAAGTAGGACTATTTCCTACTCAATCTGGGCACCTTCAATGGATCAGTCTTCAAATATGAAGACCAAGCTCTCAAAAAACACCTAAAACATGGCATGTAACCACTCATTAGAAATCCACTGATCCAAGGAATATTTGAAGCCACTTTATACATCATGACTCAGTGCATTGAGTCATCAAAACAAATTTTTCCTTCAAGTTGCTTGAACTTCTCGAAACCATTCTTGGAAGAAGGACCTTCTCTCACCTATTTTGACACTTTCAAACCTTTTCAAAGCCTATAATAGGATAAATTTTTACCCCTCATCATTCTCAAATGGATAGGAATCATAAACCAAACCAAACCAAGATTTTCATCAAGGAACCTATACTTTCCTCAAACCTGTCAAGTAGGTCAACTTGTGACCTCATCATTATTTCAAAACAAACAAACTAGTAGGACTCGAGAAAAGAATTAAACTCATCATATTAGATTCATAAAACACTCTAATAGTTGTTATACTCATCAAATTAGACCACACATGCCTAAGAACCTCATTTCACCATGAATGCTAAAAATTACCTTCTAGACCTCAAAGCCAATCTTGATATTTGAACATGAACAAACCATAAAATGGCTTCACTAGGATTTTAAATCACTTCAAAACTATATAATATCTCCCAAAATACTCATAACATCAATTTAGATCATAGGTAAAATGGCAAACATGAGAGAAAAAAACTTTCTTGGAAACAAGCAGATTTGAGTGGGCTACACCTACAATCAAGACCTAAAACCACCACCATCTAAAATTTTAGAGAGTCTTGTCCATCCTCCAATCATAAAATTTTATGATTCAATTCATTTAGAGATCACACCATCAATTTTTCCTCCATCGCTAGTGAACTAGGGTTTAGGTAGGGTTTTGACCTCCTTGTCTTCTTAACAATCATTCATAAAGCTTAGACCCTTATTTAACTTCATTCCAACTCTGAGATCTTCTTAACTCCATTCATTAACATCCTTGAAAGGATCATGTCCCCATACAGACTTTGTACATGCCAACCAACATGATATACCTCATATTGAGTTAGGAAACACACCTTCTTGAGCTCGGTAGGACTCAAAACCTCATATCTTGTTAGAATCTCATCATACCAACCAAAATATTGGACCAAAACACTAATAAAACCTATTTATTATATATATTGCTCATCCTTTCTTTTACTGTACTTGAAAATATCCAGGTCACCATGGTTTACCCGTGTGTACATGCCTTGTTCTCAAGAAACTTGCTTCAATGGACCTTGAAACAACATCAAACCTCTGACAATTGACTTGATATGCCTTCCACAATTACTATGAAACCTCTCAATGCTCCAAAAATTCTCATAACATATTTCCCTTCTCCATAATCCATGTTTCCAATCCATTCACCATACACTAGGTCTAGTACTAGGCCTAGAATTACTGACTCAACACATAATTCTAATGAAATGACCATGAAAACATTGCAAACAATTAATTCACCTAGACACCCTTTGACATCAATGTTCCACTTAACATTAATGAAAACCATATACACAATGCCCAACAATCTCCCCTTTTTCATTGATGGAAACCACCTTCAAGAACATTGATGAAAACCATGAATGCAAACACCTTTGAGACCTCATTTTCATGTTTCTAAGCCTACTCTCCCCCTTTGAAATCTATGAAAAAATCTATATATCAACTAGTACATGAATAAAATCAACAATGCACAATGAAAATAATGTACAAATAGAATTATTTTCTCACAATCTCCCCCTTATACTGTACTTTGTTTTCTTGACTTCAACATAACAATAAGATTCATGGACCTAATATGAGAATGCAAATAGCTCCACCTGAGAGTATATTCTCCAAATTTTGGCATCATACCTATTAAAAACCACATTCTAGGCTTTTACCATGCTAAAACTTTAATTTCTTCCTCCAATTACTAGCATATCATCATTTAGAAACATAAGCCCTAAAACACCTCTTTAGACAAAATTTTCCAAATTTATCATTGCTATAAGATCAAACCATGCACATGAAACTCCCTTTAGTGCTCCCCTTGATAGCATACCATCATTTTCTAACTGTAGGTACAAATATAAGGTCACATACCATAATAAATAGTCATGGAGATGAGTCTTCTTCAACACCATAGTCCTGAAGCAATATTTCGGTGTTATCTACCTTTGTTTCAATCCTTCTAACTTCTACACCCTATCATCTTGCTTTCAGTATTCTTCCTTGCATTAACCAAACTTTTTCATACAAATAATACACTGATATGTTCCCCTATGATTATATAACATTCTTTTAACCTAGATTCATAGTTCTGAAATCACGTATATTACCTCTTCAACTCAAAACTGAGACACAATATTCTAGCAATCTACCTCTTTCTTAGTAACTTTTATCACTTGATCATTTGAGCTCCAAATGCACCAACAAAAACCCTTCTAATATCAACTCTGATCCTCCTTTTATAATGTCTAATCATACTCGGTCATCAAACTAGATACATGCTCAACAAGCTTCAAAGAATCACAAGTCACTCACCTTATATGAATCCAACAATATTCTTGACATAGTTTTACATTTTATTGTATAATCAACTATAACACACTATCATACCTTATCTTGTCAAACTCCATATTCTAGACTTGTACCACCATAAAAAGATCCGCCGAGTCCTTGAATAAATTCACATTACATTCATGATGACACCATGGTATTCACATAAATCTTACCTTGATGCTTCATGGAAATGATGGTTTCAATTCGGACCGAGAGACCATACTCCTCGATTTTTACTTTTCATCTTCAAACTTTTTGGGATAGTCAACACACAAAGATACTACAATAAAGGACCAATCTAGCCCATATAAGCCTTGATCACAACACCTATCAAGATTCCATCTTAGAGTATATCAACTTCAAATTATAGGCATACCTTGAATCATCTTGATACCCATTAACTTGCCCACATTTTGGAATCATTATTTGATGCAATTGAACCTACTAATATCAAGTTTGTTTTAATCTAGTTATGACATTTTTTAACAACAAGGACCTTCTTCATGGAAAATATTGAGCATGGATAATGTACCCTCTCACATGGTCTGAAGAGCTCATCTCTTCTCAAGCAACTGTCTTCTTAATTGATACAAAAAAATATAGGTCTCAATAATATGTCACATAACCTTAGTAAGCTCAAATATGGGTATCAAACCACCTCATTATTCTTGGAAAATATTCATGGCTGACCTAATCAACTACCCATAGGAGATTGGGTCCCCATGTAAACTTTTATGTGCCAACCTACATGATTTACGTCATATCAAGTTAGGAAACTCAGGCTTTTGAGCTTGGAAGGACTAAAAACCTCATATCTTGAAAGAATCTCATTATACCAACCTAAAACTTGGCCCACAACACTAGGAAAACCTCTGGATGATATCCAATACTCATCCTTTCTTTTCCATACCTAAAAATTTTTAGCCATCATGGTTTACCTATGTATACATGCCTTATTCTCAAGATACTTGCTGCAATGGACCTTGAAACAACATCAAAACTCTAAGTACTGACATAATATGCCTTCCACACTTTTTATGCATCCTATCAATGTTCTAAACATGCTTATAAAATATTTCCTAATTCATAGTCCATGTTTCCAATTCATTCACCATGCACTAGGTCTAGGAATAGGCCTAGAATGACCTAACTCAACACATACTTCTCATGAATTGACCATGAAAACATATTTCAAACACTTATTTCACATAGATACCTTTTGACATCAATGACAACCATAGACATAATTCCCAATAACATGTTGTATGAAAAATCTTGATTAATGATAGACGACTTAATTATGATGTAGACTAGATACAATCTCACATCATTATGTAAACATCTAAGCATAGTGACAACAAGGGGTAGTTACGAAAAGAGAAAGAGGATGTAATGGTGGTAACCCATTTCTTTGGTCTCTCCCTATTCCATAAAGACCTCGAGAAGGTTGTGGTTCTTTTCATTTATGGAGATGGTCTTATAAAGAACATACTTCCTCTGTCTTAACATATACACCTTCTTAAATAAAAATATCTAGATAATTGTGTCAAGATATTTGTTTGGTGATGGAAGACTATATCTCTAAGGGTTTTGTGCGAGTCTCGGGATAAGTTTTTATGCATGCTTGAGAAACTTTGGTAAAAGTAATGTAAGTAGTTGATAGCATTATATATTCACCATATCCTTACTCATATATGTACGATACCGTAGTACGAAGTTAAGTAATATACTTTCATGGTATAAATTTAAGGATGGAAACATAAATAATCTCAACCTTATAAAAGGTAAACATAAACATACTAAAAATTGCATGATTTCTTGTTTAGAGTGGGTTGAAGGGAGATATAGATGCACCCTTCTCAATTGCACAAGGTTTATACACAGAAGAGTTATCGAGATGGATCAAAATTAACTTAATAATCATACTATTTAAAATTTTTTAACCAATTTAATTTTGGTTAACTCTATTGCATACTCCGTGAATGGATTGTGGAAGTCAAAAATAAATAAAAATTGTCACTTCAGCTATGGGAAAACTTAAATGAGGTGTTACATAATAGTTGGGTCACACACATTTATCTGTAGAGTGACCATAAATGTGATGAAAATCATAATATGTATTTATTTTATACCTATATGGTTTGGGTTATCCTTTGACAAAGGGTTTTGTAAGTGGATATATTATCATTTAAGCCTTTACTAATTTATAAAAAACACTAGAGAGATTTTCTCTAAGGGGTGTAAATCGAAGTTTGAATTTGCATGAAGTAGTGTCTTTTTTTGGGCTGTATGATTGGAATTTTTTGTTGATTATAGAATTATTTCTACATTGTGTCGGAGCTCTTCTATTTTTCTATATTTTGTCACCACGACCCCTTTTCCTTTTAGAGGTCTTTTCTATTTTGTTAGGAGTAAATGTTGCTTAAGTATGGAGCTAGATGTTGAGGGTATGCATGTGTCCCTTTGGAGAATTTTTAGAAAGCACAAAGAATTGGAAGCCCCAAAGCAACAAGAATCAACCACATGGAAAAAGCACAACAAAGGCGAGACCAAGCGGACTGAAAAGTCAATGTAAATGAAAAGGATGTGCATGCCTCCACATGTTTCCCATGCATGAATTCAAAAGGAAAGAGAGAAAAATACGTCCAATAGATGTGCAAGATCTCCACATGTCACACATGTAGCTACCACTTCCGAAAGGACTAATCAAAGAATTGAATGGCTCGAGTTTCGAGAAGATTGAATACGATCTCGGTCCCTAAAGCATACAATTGATATTTTACTCCAAAGGTCAAAGATTTCGTAGGTAAAAACTAAATGCGAAGTTGGAATTATTGATTGAAGGTGTGTTGAAGAAAGATCCATGAAGATCTATAAGATAATGTTCTTGTTCCGAGATAGAGGTATACATAAACAGAGAAGGAGAAGTTACGGAGCTTCATAGGGGAGGAATTTAGGTTTAGTCTATTGTGTTCATTGGCCTTAGCAAGGTTATGTTATAAAATAATGTTGTAATGTCATGCCATTTTGGCCTTATATATTATTTCCTCTATTAATAAAAATTCTTGTTATGTGCACTATAATTTCATAATATTACGAGTCATTTGTTTCTTCGTGATCACTTTTATTCAGTTCTTGATGAATGTTTGAATTTTTTTGCTACATGCCCTTATATTTGTTACATAAATCTATTCATCATGAATCCATGATCAGCCATCAATAAGTTGTCAAGACTTGGTTTGACCGGAAAAATTGAGATCCCGATCTCTAATTTGGAACTTTAGTTTTGAAGTGGGATGCGAGAGCCACCAAGCCTAGAAATCATGGAAAATTTGACCCTCTCTGGATAGGACCATTCAATATCACTACATACAAGAAGCATAATGCTTTTGAGCTAGAGACTATGGAAGGTGAGCCTCTAGTGATACCAGTGAACATGATCCAACTTAAACCTTTCCATTAAATCTTTTTGAATATTATAAATTTTGTACCATATGTATAGTCCCCCCTTTTGTCTCTTGCTTTGTTTCCTAGTGTCCCCCTTAAAATAAGTTTCTTTGCACACGTTTCTCCCGTGGAGGCCCCTTTTTGTAATTTTGTAAAGAAGTGTACCTTCCTATGTTTCCCCGAAGTAAATGATCCAACGTATTTTTGGAATACTTAATGAAAAGGATTGGAGAATTAATTAAAAATATATTTGGGAAATGATAAATTTGGTGCTCGGGATCATACAACCAAACTATCCTTATATGATGTGACCCAATGTATGCATGATCCTTTACTTCACGTGAGTCAAGGAGGCTATTTAAGGTAAGTTACGAGTCACAAAAGCTTCATTTCAAGCGCTAAAAGTCTCTTTCCCGAGTTCCCGAGTCCCTAGTTCAAAAACTAGAGCCTTCTTCAGATTTCAAGATATCCATAACATCTTATGGCTCTTTACCACATCCAAAATCCTACGCGGTGCAACCTTTTCCACATCTCTCTGTTCACCCAAGGATGAGATTCCTAATAAGGGAACACAATTCAACGATACTTCTATAGTCAAATATTTCACAGACGAGGTCTTTGATCCCGTCCTTGCTTAAGAAACCAAGAGCTATAAGGAGACAACCCATGAAAAATTATTGAATTTAGGGAATTCTAAGTCTTTTGGCTCTAGAATTTAGACCACCACACTCACACAATACATGGTTCCTCTCCTGTACCCATATTTAGAGCTCGTGCAAATGTGTGCACACTATTTCAAACCCAATTCCAACTCCATCAAGGGAAAAAATATGCGGGGGTGATTGTGCCATGGGCCATCAAGGATATGTTGGCCCTACCCTATGACCAATCAGCCAATTTTTATGACATGGTAAAACTCCAAATCATTTGGGATTAATGCTAGAACAAGGCCACATTCATTAAAAGGAAATTGCGGAAAAAAAAATTTGAGCAACTCGGAGCACCATGATTCCCAATCCCGCTAAAAATGCTCATGGAAGATTCTCAGGATGCCTACTCCATGATAGAATTCATTTTCATCTAAGACTCGAGATAGAAATATCCAAGAGTGGAAAGTTTTGGCCCTTTTCCAAATGATATATATGAAGAAATAATAAGTTTATTGGTTTGAATTCACTGAGGTCATTTTGGACTCTATTTGTGAGTAGTTAGCCTTATTATTTGTTAAATCCACCTCCGGTACTCCTCCTATTAGTTCCACCTCATTATGTACCATAATTCCCAATGCCTCAATCAATACATGACCCTAAAGTTATGAGACATGGAGGTGGACCCTCAAAATTTCTTCTCGGTATCTTCATGGACTCATATGTTGTCCCGCTCCTCGAGATGCATATGAATTTGTGAATTGTTTTTTTGTGCCCTTCTATAATAATTTGACCTAGAAGGGGTCACTAATAGAATGAATGATTCATTCCAAGCCATCCTAGCATACCCCCTACATCCTTGTGACTTTTTCTTTTGGGTAACACATTTAATGATCTAGTTGCATAGATTTAGATATAAATACTTCATACTTCCAAATATTCTCACAAAGCATAAGTGGTGGGATTGGAGGAAACCAGATAGCTGGTGCTCCTTAATAAAAAGTTTGGATATGGACATAAGAATAAGAAAATGTTCAACCTCCCTTGAGCAAGGGAGGATTTACTATAATTAAATGCAAAGTGGAGCATCTCATCACGTAGAATTTGGCTTCTTACAGACTTCACCTTATCCAAGATACATGGAGGTATGATCGAGATGGGTGGATGGCTAGCACCCTATCCTGAAACAGTCTCGATTCATGATAGCATGAGCACGGAAAGTTTTGAAGATAGGAGGTCTCCCCAAGAAGAGACTTCTGAAATTTATTTCAAACCGAGAGACATATCGATTCCACTATATGATTCATTTCATCCAATCTTTGTATAAATATGGCCACACTATATATATGACTAGGGGCTTGAGGGTGGCTCTATGTAACAAAAACTAGAGCATAAAGAAAATTGAAGCCTATTGGAAATATAGGTAATAAATTGGGAAAATGACCCTCAATTTCGAGGTTATGCCCATCGATGAGAAATGGGAAAAATTTTGGGATACGAGCATGGGTCCAACATGGATAGCGAGGAGGTAGTCGTATTCACCAAAGAACAACTTACATGGCATAAAGAGGGATCCCTTGGCCCCTCTTAATAGAAAATGAGTCCTCATAACATGCCCTCAATCTCTCAGCAGGATCCCTCGGGCTACATGACCATAGTTCAAGTAGTGTCGGGCCCTCGAGGTGAGGAGTCGTAGCATCACTAGTATTAGGACAAGTTTAGGGTCTCGCCTCGACCCAACCATTAATCTCACCCTCTGCGACTACAAGTGAGGTTGTCATCCCATATATTCCTCGAGGAAGAAGTTGAAATAGGTAGGTTTTTGTATCTTCTTCCTCTACCCCTTCACCTCCTCTTGTTCATCTATCTCCTCCACCTTTCACTTTTCCAGTTGGAGATGCTCTTGTTTTAATCACTCCAACCTAGACTCTTCCTCCTCCTAGATCTTCTCTTCTTCCTCCACTTTTCACCACCATTCCCACTTTCTCTGCTCAAGTTATGATGAACCCTTCTTTGGCTCTCATAAATTCTTTTCCCCCACAACCAATTACATTCCCCTATGGCACGTCCCAAGATTCTCATGCATAGGTAGGATAGCCTCTTCTCCTTGAAGTTTTTAAACCAAGCCGAGGAGGCAAAGGTAGCCCAAGATAATAGAAGGGAGAATAAGAAGAAAAATTAAATGGTAGTGAGAGCTTAGAGGAAGATGCGGTCATTATATGACCATCAACAGTTCCCTGACCATCACCCAGATGGTCCCCAATGTCTCTAAATTTTACGAGTAGATGCATCCCGATGATTATTCCATCATCATTGTTACGGTTGACCTTACACGTTTCAGCCTTAAGATAATGTCAAACTAATGAGAGAGAAAACTATCTTAAACACCACCAACTACCTAAAAATTAGCAATAAGCTAAAGAAAATGGAGGCTAGCCTCCTACAGACTCAAAATATTATATCCCGCCTTAATGTTGAAATCAAGGGCAAGGGAAAGAAATAGATAAACTCCGTAAGGAGTTAAAAGAGGTAGCTTCATAATAAGCTCTTACAGACTTCTCAAGTAGATACCAGGAGATTGGAAACTGAGCTAGTAACATCCAAAGATGCAGCTAGTTCACTCAACCAAGAGAAATATCTCATTCGGAAAGAGGTTGATCCCAAGAAAGAAGAGGTTACTATACTCTAGGAAATGCTACGTGCCTCCGAGGTAGAGAAGAGAAGATTAAAAAAAAAGTGTAAGATAGTAGAGGACATGGTGTATTTGACCCAAAAATTTTCTCAACAACCCCGAGAAAGGAGGAATCATCACATTGGTGCATGGGCTATACACCTCCTAGTGTAAGAGAATTTCCTCCAAGGAAACAAACCTAGGACCCGCACTCAGATTCATATATGATGCATAAATCATATGTGCCAACGTGGAATCCTCGGCCTCTACCATCATAAATGCCATATCTGCCAAGGTCCCCGGATCACAAATGTTGGTTTAGAAACTTTATGATTATTTAGACTCGCCTATAAGGGATTGGTATTACAAACAGGTGCATGGTTGTGGTGAAGATAAGTGATATTATGAGATGTAACAAGGTATCTATCAAGTGCCGAATCTCTTGACCTAGCTCTAATAAGGGATCAAATAGAGGAAACAATGTATAGAGGAATTAGTTCAATTGAGCTTCCCCTATCCCTTTCCTAATGACTCCACCATCCTATCAGAGGACCAAATCAAGTAGCTACTGACAACCAAGCAACAAGATAAGACTATTTTTCAATCTTTAAAAGAGTACTCTAGTATCGCTGAGGTAGGGGCCATCTTAAACAAAATTGTAAAATTGGACTTCTGATTACATACAATGGTGCAAGATCTCCATACATTCTCTCACAAGGAGATAATTTAACTAGATTGAGCCTTTCAGGCTCTATAATGATGGAATTACCTAGAAAAGGTTGAATGGGTCAGGTACCAAGATGCTTTGAAGCAACTTTGAGTGGCGTCTCTTTGAGCCACATTTTGAAATTTTGTGGTAGTAAAGGATTGTTGGTTTATTCCATGTCACATGGCACAAATTCCCTTGGTGGGTCATCATAACTATAGAATGATTTCTACATTATGTCAAGGATATTCCATTTTTGCTATATTTTTTTACCCTTACCCCTTTTCCTTTCAAAGTTCTTTTGTGTTTTTTCAGGACTAAATTTTTCCTAAGTATGGAGCTAGACATGGAGGGTATCCATGTGTCCCTTCGGCACATTTTGGAGAAATCACAAAGAATCAAAATCCCCAAAGCGGGAGAATCGACCACGTGGCCAAAGCATGACAAGGTAGCCCAAGTGGGCTAAAAAGTCAATGTAAATGAAAAGGATGTGCAAGGCCTCCATGTGCCACCCAAGTGCAACTTCAAAAGGAAAGAGAGAAAAATAAGTCCCAAAGTTGTGTAAGGTCTCCACATGTCACACATGCAACTACCACCACCGAAAGGACCAATCAAAGAAGTGAAGGGCTCGAGATTTGGCAGATTGAATGTGATCTCGAGTCTCTAAATCATGCGGTTGAAATTTTTCTCCAAAGTTTGAATATTTCATAAGTAAAAACTAAATGTGGAAGTGGAATCATTGATTCAAATCATGTTGAAGCAAGATCTACATAGATAAATAAGATAATTATCTTGTGCCATATATATACATACATACATAAAAAAGAAGGAGAAGTTATGGAGCTTGATCAGGAGGAATTTGGGTTCAGTCTCTTGTGTTCATTGGCCTTAGCAAGGTTTTGTTGTAAAGTAATTTTGTAATATGTTCCATGTTTGGCCTTATGTATTGTTTCCTCCATTAATAAGAATTCTTTTTTTGTGCACTGCAAGTTTGTAATATTTTGAGTCCTTTGTTTCTTCGTGATTACTCTTATTCAGTTCTTAAAGAATGTTTTAATCTATTGTGATGCATGCCCTTATATTTGTTACATAAATATGTTCATATTGCACATAATTATATTTTAGTTCCTTCCTACCTTTAATAGTTTTAAATATCTTGAATAGTTAATCATGCTAGATTCTCTTCGACTAATCTAGTGGTTATTTCATTAACATCTCTACGAACCCAAATCAAAGAAGAGCCAACTTCTATAAAATATGGAGGTTATATTAGGGGCCAAGTCCCACATCTCTAAGATTTCCCACAACTTTGGTGATTTATCTGCAAGATAATCATCAATATTGACCTCGTAAGTTTTTAAAGTGACCTCGTCAAAATTGGAAGGTAATTTTTCTCCCATTTTGAAGAGTTGAAATAAAAATTGGTATTTATTTCTTCACAAAAGGTATTCTACCTTTTCCTATTCTTCTAAGGAAAGATTTTCTAGTTGGTTTTTGTTCTCTTTGTCGAACTCATACGAAATGATGTTTGTCTTGTCTTCTTAAGGGACTATAATCATGATGTCTTGTTATCACCATGTTAGAAGAGGGAAGGAATGAATAAATGTGTTATAGAAATATCAACCCTTACCAAAATGAATGCTAAGATGAAAGAGGTGAAAAGGTTTGAAATATTGACCCTAGAAAAATGAGTATGAAGAGGAAGGAGGCAAAAAAATTAGTTGGCTTCCCAAATCTCAATGAAATTATTTTTAAGATAGAATGGAATAAAAGGTATTAGATGTGCTTGACTATTTAACAACAAATAATGTTAAAAGAGAAAATACTTAACAAGGTGAGGTGATCAATTCTTAACAAAATGAGTTTAAAAGAGGAAAATTGAAAACACGATGAGAATTCTCAACTCTCAACAAAATGATTGTTAAAATATGATTCTAAAAAATGGAAGGGTAGTACTCGAATAATGACAATGTGAATGTTGAAATAATAAGTGAAGAAATGATGATGAAACTCCTTAATCTTGACAAAGTGAATGTGAGATAAAAAGGATTGATTGATTAAGGGTTTGAAATTATATCAAATTGAATGATTTGAAAGAGATGAGTGTATAAATATGAGGATTTTCACAATTCAACTAATTGAATATTAAATTTGATGATGTAATGATTAAATTTTAACAATGTAATGTTAAACTTAAGACTTATGAAAATAAAAGATCAAGGCGATCGTGATGGTGCTTGACCATGATAAGTGAGTATCATGATGTCAAGACTTATATGGAGGAATGATTATGTTTAAGTTTGGATATGGATGTCTGTAACTCAAGACTTGGGTTTGATTGTAATGTAACAAGGTGGATGAGATAGAAAGTTTTTATGACAAGATTGAAGCACAAATTTAGAGCACGTAAGAAAAAGAAAAGAATGGAGTTTGTTAAAGTTGTCCTCTACCTTAAATGGGCTTGGTCAAGGTGTGAATTCCTAGAATAGGTTCTCTCCTTAGGTTTCATCAATATATCTTATCAATTATGGTACTATTGATACTTTTCATATTTATTTTACCCCGATATAATAAGCTAGATTTTACTCCATTCAAAGGATCAAGCTGGAGTCGCCACTATGGATATCTGTGACTTTAATATCTCACAAAGGTGTAGTAGTTAGTTAGATGGGGGTACATGTTTTTCATCCAGTTCACTCAAGGTGCTCACTACTTTAGGGTTCCTATGGTACACTTCACAATGAGTTTCTAGCCCCTATCCATGCACTTCCCACAATTACAGTTGGAAGAAAGGAATAATCCCAACTCTAAAAGTTTAAATAAATTTTAATTTAGTAATATTTTAAAATGGTGACAAAGGGGTTTGTTTGATCCTCAACTAAGGAAACTTACGATTCGTAGTTTTATTGTTTTAAATAACCTCCTTTAGATCAAGTCTTGCAAATAAGGATTAGTAAGTTTTCCTGAGGTAGGTGGAAAGGAAAAGACACAAGAAGTAAGCCCACATTTTTATTTACAATATCACTTCAAAAGTGCAAGGAAAGAGCATACGCATGATATTAATTTGATTAAGTGAAAGATAATTTAATTTCTTAATAAAACTTGAAATAACTAAAACAACAGATCTATGGAAAATAGAATCATAAATATCTTAAAACAAAAATTATGATAAAACAATACACTAGAAAAAGTAGGAAATTAAAATAAAATAGAAAGTATACACTAGCACGTATAGAAGGAATAACACGTATAGAAGGACGTTAGTGTGTGCACTTGAGTGTGATAGTGTTTCATATAATGCTAGCGTGTGCAAACAAATGCGTTAGTGTTACACATAAAACTTCAAAAAAATTGTTAGATAGAAAACGCAATTGAACGCTATCAAATTTAGGAAGAAATTAGCGTAAACAAGTGAATGATATTGGATTAAGGTTGAATCCAATTACGTTATAAAGAAAACCTATAAAAAAGCTTTAAAATATGTAGAACGCTAGCGTTTTCAAGTTAATAGAAACATTTTAGGAGAAACCTCTTTTATTGCTAATGTGTATATTGGAATGGTAGCATATATACGGTGTGGATTTGCTTACGGGTGAACACTAGCACATGCACATGTTCACTAGCACAAATATTAGGAAAACTAGTATAGGGACTTTTGGAAAAGTTTAAATGTGAAAAATATGACAGGGAAGCTGATTTTTTTGGTTTTTCTACTTTTTGCTTCAACCGAGAATGTGAAACTTGGAAAATAAGGTTAAAAGAACACAAAGAACACAAACAATATTATATTACTAAAAATTAAACTAAAAATACTAAATTAAATTTGGGAAGTCCTACCAGGTATGCCAGAATGTAAGCAATGAAAACTACGAGACAAAACATAAGTAAGTAAATAAACACAAAGAAAACCTCGATTGTATCCTTTTTGTAAACCTCAATGAAGATTGTGAAGCACTTGGACTTGTATAATATTTGGATGAATTATTGTTGGTTATCTTTAGTAATTATCCAAGTGTAGGATTTCAATGCTACAAGCTCATAAAACATAAGGATGTGGGCGGAAAATTTGGTAGAAGTTGACTATAATTTGCATAAGCTTCCAAGGATAGATTTACAAAGGAATGGCCTATATTTAATAGGCTGTGGGTGAAGCCACAAAAACTAGATCAAGGTTTGAATGACCTCCATGAAAATAATTACAATTAACTTAAATAAAAAGTAGACTTATTCTATGGAATTATTTCTCTGTAGGGGAAATCATTATCTTTGAATTCATCGAGAAGTGGTTGTCAGATCATTATTTCTATCCCTGCCATTGTAGGATTACTCGGAAGTGGAATGGAGTGGAGTGTGAGTAGATAAATGGGATTTAAATAACTGATTTCATTAGTTATAAATTGTGAGAGGATAATTAACTATTTAATTAAATAAATATTTAATTAAATTAGTTAAAGGGTGTTAGGAATTAATTTAATTAATTCCAAGAGTATGATAGAATTAAATTAATTAATTCTAAAGGCTAGAAATATGCAATTAGAATGTATTTAATTAATTATAAAAGGGTTCAGAATATGTAATCATACTTAATTTAATCAATTTTAAAATGGTTTAGGAATCGTAATTCAAATTAATTTAATTAATTTGAAAGGGTTATGCTTTAAGTGATAAAATCGATTTAATTAGTTCTAAAATGGTGTATTATAACAGCATAGAATTAATTTCATTAATTAAACTAGGACATAATTAGGTATGTAATTTTGGGGTGTCTACATTTTCCCTCTTTAAAGTGTTTTGTGGAGTAATAACATTTTAAAGATAGTATACATTTGTAAATTGGTGAGTAAAAGACAAGGAAATATGGTATACATTTGGATTTTCCCCAATGAAACGTTTAGATGCCCTAATGAGTAGGATGGTAAGGGAATGCCCCTCAAGTGAGTGGATGATGCAAAAAGGGTGGACAATAACTTGATAGGAGGAAGGTAAGAATTGTAAACAAGGATGGGAAGAGCAATGCTCGTAGCATGAGCAACATTTAGAGAGTAAAATTTAGAGAAAACTTATTTTGTTCTTGCATAATAGAGTTGTCACCATGATTATGAAAGAATCGTGATGGGTAACCCAGATACGTGTAAAAAAATACACACAACAAAGAAAAGATAAAAAGGAAAACATACCCAATATACACTGCAAAATTATGCCCCATGACTATGAAGAATCCCGGATGACAACAAAAGATGAGTAATTGGTCTAGAAATTAAACATCAACAATGTAACCCAACTTTGAAGAAGGCAATTATCTATGCCCTTAATGTGTGTCACAATGATGATTAAGTAGATATAAATTCCCCAAGAACTAAACCTATGAAATGGATTGGGATAGGATGAGACTAAAGAGAGGAGTGATTCTTAGATACTCCTAATGAAACTATTGTTGGATCCATATTGAAGAGTGATATGAAAGATGAAAAGGATCAATGGCTCCATGCAATAAACTTATGAATTGAAGGAAAGGGAAAATCGAGCCTAAATTTCCCCAGGTGAAGTTATATTGAAAAGAAAAATAATTGATTTGACTTTCCCTAAGTAGAGTTACTAACATGCAAAGGGAAGAAAGTGATAGTCGTAAGATTGGAACGATCACTAGGGTAGTATATAAAGGTATGACTTTATCAATATTTTTTCTTGAGTTGTTGAAATATTAATTTCATTTGTTTACCAATTGTAGAATTTATGTAATGATTTTGAATGTTTATAATTTTTTGAATTTTTTAAAATTTTGTAAAATATAATTTTTTTAATATATGATATTTTAATGGTTTTACAAAGTTTTTGAGAAATTTTGATGCAAAGAAGAGGAGTTACATGTTTATTACATCTTATTTATTATGGATAAATGATGTTGTTGAAAGCATAAAACAAACATGTCAAACAAACCTAATATGAATAGGAAGGAACCACACCAAATTTATATGTGAAATAAGACGTTGAGAATTTTCTTGCAATTGGTCTACAATGAAAAAGTACAACAAAATAACAAACTAAAAAAAGTAAAATTATCATCACAATGTTGAAAAACCGCAACAATACAACACAATTTGTAATAACAACGTTTAATAACACTTTTAATGTGGTCCACATTGAAGAGTTAAAAATATTTGAATGCCACCATACAATAGCTTAGAATGCGAGAGGATTGGATTGTTTTGAAGAGTGGAGTGTTTATGGTGGGAAAAAATGTGTATAGACAACATGCACTCCTATCATCCATTTAACTAGGGTATCAAGGTAACGATTAAGAGACACACAAAGATTGGCACACAACAGATAGAATTCAAATGGGGTACATGGACTACTAATATCACATACCCAAAGGAATTAACCATTATACTAGGTCAACCTAGGGTTTCTAAAGCCCAAGAATGAGAAAGAGGAAGGAACCCTATTGGGGAATCAGTACTATGGGGGTGATTATGGAAAAAATAAACATGTAATATCTATGCTAACCAAAGTAAAGTATGAAACATAAAATAAGGAGCTGAATAACAATATTCTAACCTAACATGTGCATAAGATGCTAGGCTAACATAAAGTGATAAGAAAAGAGATAAGATACTACTCTATGCAAAATGACAAGTTAAATTAGAACACTTACCTGCTAGGGGCGGTTGCTAATGAATCTATTTCCCAAAGGACAATACACCAAGAGAGAATAGATTTTTTGTGGATAAAGGAAAACAATCAAGTCATAAATCACTATAGATGACTTAATAGTGTAATAAAACCAATCCAACAAGAAGAATATCCAATCCAAGAGTCAAGGTGCAAGAAATCCAAGAGCTAGCGATCATATATATATATATATATATATATATATATATATATATATTGTGTGTTTGTATGTGATTATATTTTTTTATCATTTGTTAATATTTTTGGTATTTATACTGACGTGATCACTGTGAGTGATTGCATCGGACAAGAATTTGAAAATGCACTAATGTAATCACCCGTGGGTAATAGAATTGGCTAGGGAGGGAAATGATAAGTGGTGTGTGTAATGTGTCGTGAAGAACAAAAGTAATGAAAGGAAAAATAATATGGTCATGTGTAAGTAAGGTGTCGAAGGGTGCAAAGCAAAGTAAGAAGATAAGAGCAAAAGAGGTGCATAAATAGGACCAAAATTCATTCTCTCTCCATGTATCATCCCTAACCCAATGGTTACATGAATAACCATACCCATATCCTAGAACAAGCCCCTTAAGGCACCTATTCCCATAAATAGATGCATTAGTGACCTCTAACATGGAAGAGAAATTGTTAGTAACATATATGAAAATATAAAGTGTGAAAAATTAGGTGTATACATATGCCCCAATTGTTGATTACTACATGTCGTAATAGAAAAACATGGGGTAGTCAACAAAAATAATGATACATAACACTAAAATAGAAAGTAGATACTGAAAATAAATAACATACTAGATGAAATGAAATATACCCACCAATGTGTACCTAATAGTTTCATTCGTCCTACCATGTATGGGCACAATCCATGTTGTTAGAACCCTAGAGAAGTAAAAATGAAAGGAAACACTAGAGGATCATCAACAAAATAATAAATAAATCACCTAGCTAGGGGTCCATGAGATAGATGTTGTAGGTTTAGAAATTAGAGATATAGGGTCAAAAATGTGATTTTTGGCCAAAGAGTGGGACAAGGCGTATAATATGTCAAAAGGAGCGGGAGAAGATCACGATCCTAACACAATAGATGATAGATTTTCCAGAGATCAGGGAACTAAAATGATGGGTATTTAAAGATTGAGGGCCATCGGGACTGAATTTGAATACGTATAACGAGATTTGGAATCTTGAATTTTATGTTAGCACGATGATATGGCATGAGTGTGAGGAGGAGGCATGGGCCGACAAGGAAGTGCACGCGGCGAAGTGCGAACCATGGGTAAGTTATTACATTTAATTATGTTAAGTAGATTAGGGGAAATTTGGTATTTTTAGTATTACAAAGATATTAGAGCATCATTTTTAATCAAAATTACATCATTAGAGAGGGTAGGATAAAATTCAAATGGATTTGGGAGGGATTTGCTTTTAGCTTTATTATTTAGTTGATTTTTACTTTTAAATTTTTAATAGTTGCAGCCTTACAAAAGTAGATGCCATCAGGCCCCCTAAGATAATAGGGATGATGGAATTCTAGACTTTTAAATATTTGACAGGGTTATATGGCGTTAGTGTTATTTAGAAAAATGTGTGATTTATTAGAATTTTTATATTAAATTAATTTCGAGGAATCTAATGCCTTAATTTTTTTATTTGTGAATGGAGGGAAATTGGAGGATCCTCTTATGGAGGGGGTTGATGTGGCAAGGCTTAATGGATTGACAAAAGTAGAGGTGGCACAACTACATGGATGGGGCTTTGGTTTCATCATGCGGATGCCTAGGATACCATTGGATTTGGATTTACTTGTAGATGTTCTTGATAACATGGGAGCCTCGTGCCAACACCTTTCGCTGGTGGGAAGATGCAATAGTTGAGATGATTGTGACACTTTAGAATGTGAACAAGATATTAGGCTTTCTAATTGAAGGAGCTAACATGTATTTCAATCTTACCTAAGATATTGCAGAGAGGAGGGCCTTAGCCATATGGGCCACGGGAAGCAAGACATATGAGGGGATGCTCCAACAAATGAAAACTGATCTTTAAAATAATATACCAAATTTTTCATGACTTAATAATCTCCACACAACCCAAGGAATTTTTATACACACCTTCCACAATCTTGGGAATATCTGCATCATCTATCATCACTCAATACACACCAAGTTGTAAGAAAACACAACTAGGTCTTCAACACCTAAAAATCACCTTCCAAAATTGAATGACTTGGAGTACAAAAATCATCACAATAACAAATATCACATACCAATAGGAATATATTTATGTCACCTAACTCATGAAACTCATTATACTCTTCAAAACATGGCACAAGACCCCAAAATGACTTCTTTTCAAACACTTCTCAAGCTAGCTTCAAGGGCACAAAACAAGGTCTTCAAAATTGAGTTTGTTCACATACCAAAGAACCTCACCAAGGCACAAACCATATATAAATGGAAATATTATGATGTGTTCTATTTTGAACCACTGATTAGAATCTTCATTTTAAGGATTAATACATCCAAAAAGATCAATCTCCAAAACTACTCATTTAGGCTCTAAGGACTCAAGAACCAAACAAGAGGAATCTAACTCCAAACACCTTAAGGCCATTTATAAGAATGATACAATTATGCAAAACATCAATGAATACTTTGAAAACATCATCAAGCACTAACATGCATAGCTCATGTGGAGAAATATGATCCAACACACATGTTCCTTCACACCTTCTTGAGAAGCCAACTAGGGCTTTCTAGGCCATTAGGTATTCAATCAAAACTAACTTTATCATACCATTCCTAGAGCTCAAACACATCATACCATGTATTAATCAACTACACATGACCCTCAGATGTAGCAACAACAAGAAAAATGATCAAACTCACTTCAAACCAAGAAACTAGCATTTTAGCCCTTAAGGACAAAATTAGTAGGCTAACTTTGAGGACATGTATCTCAAAAATTATTCAATAAAAATCCATGAAAATTTTTATATCTTTCTAGCACATCTCCCAAGGATTTTTTAGCAATTTACTTTTTATCCCAAAGCTTCCATTTCATCCTGAAAAATGCAAATCTCCAGAAAACTAGGTTTTTTCTCTCACTTCATGAAATATCTAGAACATCAAAAACTACTAAAAATAACCCTAGATAATACTCTATTACCTTGATGAATCACATTTTATTTCCCATAATTTTTTGAGATGAAACAATTCACTTCTTCCAAGTCAATCAGTTATGAAGGATTTAGCTAGGGTTTTGACCAACTTAAGTTATTAATGATTGTTCATAAATTTATGAAGATCAATCCACCTCATTATTTTTAAAAACACTCTATAATAAATGAAAAATCATCCTCTAAATTGATAATTTCCCATGTAGAGTGTGTGTGTGAGTGGGTGAGAAAAATAATTCTCCCTAACGAGCTAGATTTGCCTTCTCTAGAACTCGGTTTTGCCAAAAACTTCATATCTTGCACAAATATTTTCAAACTGACCTAAAACTTGTCATGAAGCATCATGACAACATCCTTTATGCATCAAAAATCACACCCAAGCTCAAATATACCTGTAAATTTCCATCTACTAAGATTCACATGTTCTTTCCTGACTATTCTTCACCTTCTTGCTTCCCAAGGACCATGAAAAATCATCAAACAACTGAGATATGACATAAAAAGCCTCATACACATGACATGACATGTAAAAAAACCTTTACCATTATTTTTCAATACTCTCCTACTCTAGACATCATTCCTCCAACTGATTCTAAATGCGTTATGACTAGGATTAGGCCTAGAATGGCCTACTCCACCACATGACTCACTAAGACATACCTTATTGACCACTTATAGACACTTGGAAACCTTTGATGCATTATACAAAAAAATTTACCACATGAATAATTCATACTTAGGAGAACTCACACAATGACCATGCCTACTAGACCATTCTCCAAGACACCATGACCAAAAAACATGATTGGATACTACTAATAAACCTTAACGCTAGATAATGAATAACATCTCATGGAGACTCGCATGACACCATGATACCATTTTCCATCAATAACATTTGACATCAATGAAAATAATAGAAAAATGGTAAGGAATCTCTCCCTTTGTCATTGATGGAAACCTCAAGACAAAAAAAACCTACATGAATCCCTTTTTATGTTTTTGATGCTATTCTCTTCCTTTAACATATATGAAAAATGATATAATGATAAATCAACATGAAAAATGACAACTCAAAATGATAAGACACAATGAAAACAATGAATTACACGCTTATAAGTTCCCCTTGGACTGTACTTTGTTTTTCCTGTCTTTACCAACATTGACTGATATTCATAGACCTTATATAAGCATCCACACAGCTCCCTTGAGAGTATATTCTCTATATTTTGTCTCTACACCCATTATTCATCATCTTCTAGGTTTGTACTATGTAATAAACCACTACCTTTTTCCCCAATACTAACATAACCATATTTAGGACCAAAATCCCTAAGATGTACTTTTAGTCCATTTTATTAAAAGTTATTCATGCAATAGAAGACCTCATACAATATGAAACCACTCCTTAATGCTCCCCTATCATCATGCAACCATATCTCTGTCTATCTATGTAAAATGGGGTCACTTACCTTGATCATCAACCATGAAGATCAAGGTAAGAGACTTAATTTTTGATAGATTGTGGGACTTCCATTCCCACTTTCTACTCATGAAGCCATGGTTCCCCCTATTTAATCCAGTCACTGAATCTTTCCAAATCAAACCTATCTGGGTTCATCTGCCATATCTTCCCCTACAGTTCTGGGATGAGAAATGTTTAATCGCCATTGGTAATACTCTGTAAAACCATGGCTATTGACACAAAAATGACCTTGTATGAGTATACTATGTATGCTCGCATTTTAGTTGATATGAACACCTCAATGGATTTTCCTTCCTCTGTTGATCTTATGGTGGAGGATCAAATTTGGACTCAAAACTTGGATTATGAAGGTTTCCCCTTTAGATGCAGAACCTTCTTTTCACTTGGACATCTAGCTGTGGATTTCATTAATGGGAAGAAACATGCAAGTAGACACACTTCTTGGTGGAAGAATGTGGATCCAAGCTTGTTGGTTGTTGACATTCATTCTGATTGTGAATCTAAAGATGGATCTATAAATGAGGAACTAGCTTCAGTGGAGGTGGAGGTTCCACCTTTTTCTAACAATATTGAGGAGAGTTGTGAGGCTGGGACTTCACCCTCTCTACTTTATATTCCTCTGGATAAAAATAAAAGCAGAATCGAGCTTACCAGTTCACTCACCAAAAATGTAAATTCAAATGCCGGTAATGGTTGGTCCACTGTGCACAGAAGAAAGAAAAGGAACATTGAATCCCTTAAAATTCACCTTCGATCCCATGGGAAGGGTTCAAAGGGATGAGTGTTTGGTTTTGTGTTTATCTGTTAGTTTGTTCTGTTTGTTGTGTTGTCCTTAACTTTTGGTGCTGCTGGTAGAAGTTGCTTCTTTCTTTCCTCATCATTATATCTTTTCTCCTTATTGTATGGGGTAGGGCCCCTTAACCCACTTTTACCTATAATAAAAAAATCAACCATGAAGATGGGTCATGTAAAATGTCACGATCTTGAATCAATTTCTTATAGTTCTCTACCCTTATTTTCATGAAATATCTATTTGTTAGAGATTTGACAGATTTACCTTCCAATATGCTTGCAATCAATCACTCAACCATGTCAACTATTACTTCTAGTCACCTTAGATACCCTAAGAAAGTCAATACATGTATACACCCTAAAAAGACATACATACTCTATCCCGCTTATATCTAATTAGAATTAATTAAATTAATTCTATCTCGCAGCAATACACCCATTTGGAATTAATTAAATTAATTCCATCATTCAAATATTCCCCTTTAGAATTAATTAAAATTAATTATATTGCCTAGGTTATATTCTTACCCATTGGAATTAAATAATATAATTCTAACATATCCTAGCTAATATAATTAAACATTTTATTTATTTAAATGGTTAATTATCTCCTCACAATTAAATTAATTTAATTACACCATTCTCATGGAATTAATTAAATTAACTCCTATCATATTCTAGCTAATATAATTAAACTTTTATTTAGTTAAATGGTTAATTATCTCCTCACAATTAACTAAAAATTAAATTTAGTTATTTAATTCCACTTATTTCAATCAACATCCACTTAGACTCCACATCCTCATCCTAGTTAACTACACTTTTAGAATCCTAGAAAGGTGGGGGCAATTGAATTGCATGTACAACCACCTTCCCGGATGCAACTTTTGCAATTAAGTCCATTCGCCCTAAATGCCCCAACACTGCTGCAACTTCCTCCAATGTTATTTTTAGCATGAGCATTCAACCGTGTTTAACTAATTTCTAACTACTTCTACCTCTATAAATTGCAGGCTTACTCTCTTACAAATCCTCTTGGATTTAAGTACAATCACTCTGCTAAATTTCCAATCCAAAGTATCTGTGTTTGTAGCATTTTCTCTCACATTTGGAGAATATTAAAGAACACCCACATTCATTTGCAAGGTTCCACAGACAAAGTCTCCACAACCTTACTGAGGTTTGCACTGAAGGATTGCAAGGAGGTTTGTATTATTATTTATGTATCTTTCATTACTGTAATTTATTTCTATGCATACATTTTGGCACGCTTGATGGGAATCCACACATTTATTTCATTCATTTTAGTTAATCATTTTGTGATATAACTCTTTATTTATGTTTATTGTTCTTTTTAACCTTGACTTTAAAATTTAATCTTCTTAGGCGAAGTACAAAAGTCAGAAAATAAAAAAAAACAGTTGTCGGGGCATTTTTCTCACATTCAAATTTTTCACTAAGAGCGCTATCGTAACCCATCTTCCGGAAGCCATAAATTTTTCTCCCAAACTTGAAATGACTTCGTTATTTTTTACGAAAAGGTATTGAAAAGATCTATGCAATGGAAAAATATTTTTATTTATTTGGACTTACTAAAAATTTATGGTTTCATTTCTCCTAACACTTTTAAAACAAAAACAAAAGAATTGTAGTTTTTTTTAACTTTAATTCATTTGTTTTTAACATAACAACCTCACACGTATGCTCTTTCCTCGCACTTTTAAAGTGATCTTGGAAATCAGAAACATGATTGTTTCTTTTGTTTTGGAATTAACCTTTCTTTTTTTTTTTTAATCAAATCTTGTTTTACGTGTATGCTCTTTCCTCGCACTTTTTTGCCTATGTTGTTTTGTATTTTAACTCCTTCTAGAGAACTTTCTAATCTTTTCTTTCATGACCCTATTTAACAAAGCTGGATAAAACACTCAAAAACTACTAACTACAAGTATCCAAAGGATTACAATGAAACCACATTAATATCAAAAGATTTAAAAAAACACCACATTCAAAACATTGTATTAGCAGGTTCAGTTAAAAGCTACGGATCGACTGTTTAACTAGAACATAACCCCCTCAGCATAAGCCTTAAGCTAAAACAAATTGGGTGGTTCTAGGATCCCCAAAGTATTCTACACCTTGAGGGAACTAGTGGATGAAATGGGAAACTTTTTATCCTACCTGACTAGTAAAGCCTTTGTGAGTTAGAGTCATGGATATCCTTAGTGGCGACCTCGGTGAGATTCATTACTGAAAAGGTTTTTTGCTTAGGGTTTCAAATGGGGTAAAGCAAATCCATTAGCTAGTAATAGCGTCACGTTCTCTCGGATATTTTTCTGACACCTAGTTAAGAGAGCCACCTAGGAAGCCATGCCTTGTCCAAGCCAATCTAAGGTAGAGGCCACAAACAAACAGTTAAACAAGAACTCTTTTTCTATTTTCTTCTTTTGTTTTCTTTCTCTTTTTCATAGTGTTCCACACTTTTTTTTTTCCAAACACTCCTTGTTTGGGATCCATCTTTCATGTTCATATTTTTTTCATTTTCCAAACATTCCTTTTTTGGATTTTACATTCATTCTCCTTTCATCTTTCCAAGTACACTTTACTTGGATTATTTTTCACCTTCTTTTCGAAATCCCAAATACTCCTTATTTGGGTTCATCTTCTATTGTATTCGCTATCTCCAAATTTATCCTTATTTGGACTTGACATTCACTTATTTTTCTTTTCATATTTTCTCTTCATCATCACTTCTCTTATTAAAAGAATCCACTTTGTTTTAATTTGAGATCACTAATACATCACTTCCTGATTGTCTCTTATCTCCATTTTTTTGTGAGATTATAACCTTTTTATCATCATTTATTCACTTCTTGTGACGACCTTTACCTTTTCATTATTTTAGTTATTTCACTTCCTTGTCATGTCTTATCTTTTAACACACTTTTTGTTGAGATTTGGCAGTGGTCATCATATTCTTAGATCTCCCCTTTTACCATTCATCTTGTTAAAATTTGATCAAATCCATCATTTTCTTTCATGTCTCTTCATTTAACACTTTCGTTAATAATTGAACATCATCCAACATGTTTTATGTCTTCTCTTGTTGCAAGTTGAGTATGCTAACCTTTTGTATCTCCCCTCTTTACGTTCACATTTGTAAAGGATCATAAAATCATTTCAAACTTCTTCATTTTTCTTAACACTCACTTTGTTAAGAATCATCTAAATTAACATTTCAACTCATCTTCCACCTTAACATCACTCATTTTTGTTAGGTGTTGTGAAGTCCCCTCTTGTTGTCACTCTTATCACACATTTTGTTAGGAGTTGATCGACTTCATCTTGTTAAGTCTTGTCTCCCTTGACATTCATTTTTGTTACGTGTCGAGCACATTTCACTTTTCCCCTTTTTGTCATTTCTCTTAACACTTACCGTGTTAGGAGTTAACCTTTTTACATTTCTTCATCACTCTTATCATTTATTTTGATTACGAGTTGATCGTGTTCACCTTGTCAAGTCTCTCTTCCTTCATGACTCATTTTTGTTATGGAATAGAGCACATCTAACTTCTTGTCATCCCTTTTTCTCTTTACTATCATTTTGTTAAGAGACGGAACTCGATTAACCTTTTTTCTTCTTTCCTCTTAGCACTCATTTTGCTACGGGTCGAACTTTTTCTATCTTCTTCCCTCTTCCATCTTAGCATTCACTTTTCTAGGAATCGAGGTTTTCAAATATTTTCATCACTTCTATCTTAGCATTCACTTTGTTAAGGGTTACATTATTCATCATACTTTTCTTCACTCTACCTCATTTCTCATTAGAATGGTGGATTTTTATAATTCATTCTTTTCCCGGAATGGAAAATGATGAAAGACACCATTGCGGGTTTACAAAAACAACGCAAACAATTAAATTTTGATGAATTGTGTCCATACCCTTTTAACATGGACATCTTATGCATACCCTTCCCACAATATTTTGAGATGCCCAAATTTGATAAATACAAGGAAAAACTGATCCAAGACAGCATATCAAAGAATTTTCCATAGAATGCCATGAAGTGACATATAATGATAGCTTTCTCTTATGCATTTTTCCTAGAAGTATAGGAGGAAAATATTTGGATTGGTTCTTACACCTTCTAAAGGGATATATTACCACCTTTTTGGACCTCTCAGAGAAGTTCCTCAAACATTTTTCTTTCAACCTCACTTGCAATAATCACCATACTAGAGCTTCTCGTGATGAATCTTAGTACATCAATCACAACCGCAATTTCATCACTACTGGTGTCATGGATAATAAAAATATGGCCAGCATACATGACCAATCAATCAAAAATTCAATCATACAACCTATCTAAGACATTATGCCACATAAGGTTAAATGTAAGTTTACACCCCTTGGTGAAAGTCTCTCTAGTGTATTTCATCAACTCAGTGGCTATGATGATAAAATATCCCCTTACAAGACCTTGGATTGAAGGATATCCTAAGCCATATTGGTACAAACCTCATGCATATTGTGATTTTAATCGTATTAATTTGCACTCAAGTGATAAATGTACACGTTTTAAGAACTATGTCCAAGACTTAATTGACGACGAGAGAGATCTTTGTAGATCTTGACGATGAAGCTCTTACAACTGATGACATGTCAACTTCCACACCTTCAAATGAAGAGTTGACTGTTATTCCCACTTCTATTCATACTGACATTCCACAAGATCACGACGAAGGTCAAGTATCTCCCCCTTCAAACCAATCCATTTCTTCTACAGATTTTCTTCCTATAGTCCAAATAGACATTGAACATGTTTCAAAAATCTTCTAACACCTAACGAGAACTTGAATTTTCTTCAAGACTCTCTTTCAACCCTTGACATGACAGAAGAGGTTCCATCATCAAACACCATTGAGCTTCATTCTATTCTTTATGTTCCAGCTCTTACGCCTAACATCTCTATTCTTGTTGTCAAACCACAACAAGAAGCTCGGACACTTATTTCAACACAACCTTATGTGTCAATTATACCTCACATGATCAACCCTACAATAATCTCATCAACAATGATTCCTACTTGTCAAGATATCTACATGTGCACACTCTATGAGGTACGTATACCCAGGAATATCCTTATTCAATTGTTTCAATCTTTAATTACAAATTTTTTTCCAAATAAATAATTCACAACCTAGAAGGAGAAACATTGATTATTTCCTCTCTATGGCTTACAAGGAACCCTGGGTATACATCTAGAGATCTATCTTTCTTTCATCATGATATTTCACTCACAGGTGAATCTATATCTCAACATTTTCCCCACATCGACAATCTTCTCCTAACATCACATATGTATTTCAATCTCCTCAAAAACTCATCTAATCACACATACTTTGACTTGGAACTTTTCCTCCCAATTCTAGTACTTCAAGACCCATCAAATATTTTGATTCAATCTTTTGACTTGGCTCCTATCTGCCCAAGTCTCATATTATAGTACTTATCAAAACTTTGGATTCACTCCTTTAACTTGGCTCATGTTCTGTCCAAGTCTCATATTTTAGGACTTATCGAATCTTTTGATTCTCTCTCTTGACTTGCATTTCATCTACACAAGTCTTGTATCTTAGGACCATTCAACTTCAATAAACATGGACCTCTTTCTTGATGATTCCATTTCAAATATTCATTCTCCAAAATTTAGAAAACTCAAAAATCACAAAAAGAGAATAAAACTTTGTATTAGAACATTGTTTGCCAACCAAAAATGGAAAAGTGTGTACAAATAATGTTAGGAATTCCATCTATTGGTAGATACCTTAATCATACCATTATCATATACTCACCTTCTTCACCTCTTACCACACATGTTAACCTTATTCCTCTTGGGCATTGTGTGTCTCATCTTTGTTATGGTTTCTTACCATTTCAAATATTTTTACCTATGGTTTTGTCTCGAAGCTTACTGATGGAAACTCCTCCTTTCAAATAAGATCTCTCTTTAAATAAAAGCACTAAAATTATTTACCCGGTCCTTTTTGACCACCCATCTCAATCTATGGTGTTGAACCCTTGCATCCTACTAGTCACATGAGGTGAGACTTGGGGTAGAATGTTCCTCCCCAACAAGCACACTATCAACATACAAAGAAAATTAAATAAATCTAAAAATAAAAATATATATATATATTATTAAATCAATACACCTTTCATCCTTCACAGTCTTTAGTGATAAGCCTATACTTCTTACTAGTAGTATGAGACTGGGAATGGAGAAAGCCCTTACTTGCCTACATTTTGTTTTGGTGTTGAGCCCTTGTCTCTTCCTAGTGACATGGGGAAACATGTAGGGGTCCTTCACAAAAATCAATAAATCCTTCATGAAATCTGAATCAAAGTGTTTAATCAAAAAAATCCCAAGAAGTAATTTAGTTGCTCATGGTAAGAAAGACAAAAATTCCTTTCACCTAGATTTTGCCAATCAGTAGGCCATCAATGGATCTAAGTCAAGTCAAAACCTATAAAGTGGAATCAACTTGTAACTATTCAAATAATATTTACTGGAGATGAGTTACATTTTTCTCATACAGATCATTGTTACACCTCGTGTCTTCACATCCATTATCTTCGCCTTTCATATCATTATTCATCTTGTTTTCATGTCCTTCTTGGCTCTCGATGATGAGCCCTCGCATCTTCCTAGTTGTGTGAAGCCACAATCGGAATGAAATACCCTATCATTTTATCATCTACATTTCTTCCAATGGAATGGAATGCTTTTTATTATTTACACCTACTTTCAAGCAATGCACCCTTTTTACCGAGTTGTCTTTGTTAAAAAAAAATTGCAAACATGTCTCACAAAACTTCAAAATGTTTCACAAAAACTACAAAAATAATATAAAATTGTTTAAAATAAAAAAACAATATAAAATTGTCCAAAACTCCAAAAATAGTTTCAAACTATCATAATCAAAACATTCAAATAATGTTTGACAAACTTTTAGCAACTAGATAACATAGTTCAACAACTTCGCCATTTGATGGCACTCCTCATGATCATTCTAGAACATACTCATCTTTATTTCCCATGGTGTATATCTATTCTCGAGGTAATCATTTACCCTTTCACAATATAACTTTTCCTTGGGGCACATTTGGATTTTACATTTTAATCCAATACATATCAAAATTCAATGGGATCTGATAAGAGTATCTTTCAGAGTATCTAAGTATCACTTTGCTCTTCACCCTAATCCAATCCTCTCGCGCTAAGTTGTCACTTGGGGAATTAAAATATATCTAGTTATTTAATGTGGAATACATTCATATTGTCATTAGATGTCATTTTTGCATGTTGTATTGTCTTATTGCAGTTTGTTAACATTGTGACAATGATTTTTACTTCTTTCATTTTATTATTATTTTTTGTTGTACTTTTTTGTATTTACTATTGACTAATTGTAGGAAATTTATTCACATCCTAGTTCACATATAACTCTGGTGTGGTTCCATCCTCTTCATATTGGGTTTCTTTCTATTGCTTATTTTGTATCTTTTTGTCATTCGATCTAAAGGATCCTCACTAGAGAAACACTGATCTAAGATATTATTAGAATCAGTTACAGTCAATTCCATGGCATGGAGAAAAAATAGATGTTTTTGTCGATATCTCATTTGCAGGAAATAGAGTTCGTATGCAAAAGTTATGGCTCGCTGAAATTTTCGGGTAATTGACAAATTTTGGGGATTATGCACAGGTTGAACATGTGCACGCTCATCAAGTGGACCAATGGAAAAGTGACACATGTCAATATGGAAAATAAATAAATAATAATATTAAAAATTTAGCCACACCCATTTATTACTCCACATTGGCCACATTATTTAATTTCCAATTAAATTTGCCAACTATTATCCTTATATTTCAACGCACATTTTCCAAACAGCCATTTATTAAAATATCCATGCACAAATACCTGCCATGTCACACCCCTTATCTCTCCAATCACCCACATTGAGTGCCCCATCCTTGGGGATAAGATAGCTCTTAAGCTAATAACAACATACACCAGCCACCTATATAAATGCCTTCCTATTTTCACGCCCAACAAATGTGGGATCTTATCCCTATGTAAAATGTGCCCCACATGGAGTGGGATTTGAACTTGGGCCACTTGGGTAAAAGATAGGCACCCAACCATTGTACCTGGAGCTATGAAATGTTATAAAAGGAGCTGTTTTTTACTAGTATAGACACGAGAAAGTGATCACACGTTATTGTTTTGCTCATAACTTGAGCTAGAGATGGAATTTTGAGATGAAGTAAAAAGTGACTCCTATTATTTTGGTAGAGGAACATGATGAGAAGATCAAATTCTTGTAGAAATATTTGTAAATATTTATTTTCAATATTTTAATAGATTGGTCCCATTCAACCGGACCCGGAGACATAGGCCACAAGTGTCGAACTCCGTTATCAATTCTTGTGTCAAATTTCTAGTGATTCATCTCTTTATTTTATGTTTTTACACAATACTTTCAGTTTTAATTTTTTATTAAAAATACAAAAGGATATAATAGTCAATTTTTATATCAAAAATCAATACAAAGCAAAGTTAAGTGTGTGCACAATTGCTAGTTAAAATTGATTTTTAGATCACATTTGCATGTGTTGTGTTTTCCTCCAGTTTATTTAAGCCATGGAATGTCTTCATTTTTATATGTCATACCTTTTATCTATCACCCTAGTGATTGTACCAATCTTACAACTATCACTTTCTTCCCTTCGGATGATATGTTAACTCTACTTGGGGAAAGTTACAAAATTATTTTTCCTTCGTGATATAACTTCACCTAGGGAAATTTCAACTTTGATTATTTGCACAACGGATTCGATAAGAGTTTCATAAGGATTCACCTTAACCCCACTCTTCTAGTCTGATTTTATTCCCACTTGGGAGAATTTTTATGTACTTAATCATCATTGTGGCACACATTAGGGGTATTTTTAAGTGTCTTATTTTTCAAATATTTGTTGCATTGTTGATGTTTATTCTTTTGGACTAATTATAATTAGTGTGATCACATCTTGGTTCCTTTATAACCCAGGTGTCGGCACCTACTTTGTATATTGGGTTTGTTTTCCTTTTTTATCTTTGTTGTGTGTGTTTTTACGCGCATCTGGGTTAACCATCTTGATTATTTCATAATCATGGTGACAACTCTATTGTGTAATAGTAAAAATAAGGTTTCTCTAAAATTACTCTCCAAATGATGCTCATGCTTCACGAGCACATTCCTTTCTCATCCTTTTTCCAATCCTTTGCTTTCTTCCTATCAATCGGTTGTCCACCACCTTCTTGTGTCATCCACCCACTTGAGGGGGCATTCCTTTACCATTTTGCATGTCGGGGCATCTTGATGCTTCATGATTTTCCACTTGCCAATATGCATGCATCTATTATCTTTAAAAGCATTATTACTTCGCAATAACACTTTAAAGAGGGGTGAAATGTAGACACCCTAGAAATACATACATAATCTATCTCGCTTCTATCTAATTAGAATTAATTAAATTAATTTTATCTCACCGCAATACACCCCTTTGGAATTAATTAAATTAATTCCATCATTCAAATATTCCCTTTAGAATTAATTGCAATTAGTTCTATTACCTAAGCTATATTCCTACCCATTGGAATTAAATAATTTAATTCTAACATATTCTAGCTAATATAATTAAACATTTTATTTATTTAAATTGTTTGTTATCTCCTCACAATTTAATTTATTTTATTTATTTAATTACACCATTCTCTTGGAATTAATTAAATTAATTCCTAACATATTCTAGCTAATATAATTAAAATTTTATTTATTTAGATGGTTAATTATCTCCTCACAATTAAATACTAGTTAAATTTAGTTATTTAATTCTACTTATTTCAGTCCAACATCCACTTAGACTCCACTTAGACTCCACATCCTCATACTAGCTAACTACACTTCTAGAATCCTATAAGGGTGGGGGCGATTGAATTGCACTTTCTGACCACCTTCCCGGGTGCAACTTCGTAATTAAATCCATTACTACCCCTAAATGCCCGGCACTACTGTAACTTCCTCCAATGTTATTTTTAGCATGAGCATTCAACCGTGTTTAACTAATTTTCAACTACTTCTACCTCTATAAATTACATGCTTACTCTCTTACAAATCCTCTTGGATTTAAGTACAATCACTTTACTAAATTTCCAAGCCAAAGTACCTTTGTTTGTATCATTTGCACTTACATTTGGAGAATATTCAAGAGCACCCACATTCATTTGCAAGGTTCCACAAAAAAGTCTCCACAACCTTACTAGAGGTTTGCATTGAAGGAATTACTTGAAGTTTTGCATTATTATTTGTGTATCTTTCATTACTGTAGTTTTTTCTCTTCATACAAATACTAGTTCTCTTTTGACTTATGAAGTAAGATGCAAACCAAATACATAGCGGGATCATCATATCATTGATTGTCAATATAGATCACACTTTTTCTTCATTCACTATTCTAACAGAGTTTAAGCCTTCTCATACAATCCTCATATCTTGTTGAGCATGATCATGATATTAACAATGGCTAGTCCTTTCAACAATAGAGCAAGGGTATCTCATACCTAATATTATGATTCAAGCCATCTTACAAACCACCGTCAACACTATGATTTTAAACACAAAGTACATATAACTAGAAATTTAAGCAAAACATCTAGGTTTTTAACTTGATATCATGCTACATATGTACCTATAACTTTCATTTTTGAACATGTTTTAAGTGAATTCAATCATATATTCAGACCTAATAGGAAACTCCACATGGAATAGTAATTTTTATATCACCCGCTACTGAGACCACACTACTTCCTTTGGAGATATGCAACTACTGACTTCGTTTAATTCATTGTTAATTAATTCAAACTATCCACTCCTGCCTTGAAACATTTTCATAACCTCAAACGTTGTATGATCACCCGGATGCAAACTCATACCTTACGAGAGCACATGAACTCAAGAAAGAAATAAGAACACTACAACATACCTTGGTCCTTTCACCTTTATTGAGAAAGACCAACAAATGTATATCAAACATCTTTCCTTCAATATTTTTCATGGATTAGACAACCCTTGCCTACAATAATATTGTATACACCTTCTTTTCTCCATCCTTAGGCAACTCAGAGCACCCAAATTCATATGTATTTCTTAGAGGTTATGAAGATAAATTCAACTTGTGCATGCTTGAAACATAGTGTAAGAACTCATACTACAAAACTCTACCTTTTGACCTTGCAAGTTCACTTTAATTTTCTCTCATGGACCATAAACTTGTAGATATTACTAGGGACCTTCATGTCATATTCCATGTGTCATACATCTCTAAGAGCATATTTGAGATGTTCATTATTAATCATAGACAAATTAGATTCTTTCTTCTCTTGATTGCAAATAATAGTATATTGTACATGCACTTCTCATTCTTAGAGTTATCAAGTCCTAATGGTACAATCTTGCACAGTCCTAGATAATATTTTGGATACACATTTTAATAATAATTTTCTTTCCTCATACCTCTAAAATGAGTCAACAAACCTATGAATACACAGTCTCCCTTGGGAAAATATAACACATCCTTATCAAGGAGCTCAACATAAGAAACTTCCTAAGGGACAAAACCTTCATGATCTCAAGAGAATATTTTTATTCTTCATTTTATGGAAAAATATTAAAATGAATACCTATTATATTGTAACTAGGTCTTCATGGAAAATTTCTCGGTGATACATTACTTTTATATGTTCCCTAGTATCCTCACACACATTGATCATGGCTCTGAATACACAAAGTTATGTATCTGATCCCCTTGATATCCTACAATCTTGACTCATTATAAGGCATGTAAAAACAATATAACATATGTAGACCTTAATAAGATCAAACCATATCTTGATCATTCTAATATCTTCGAGAATCATATTGAGACCTACTGCAATCTTGAGTACATTGAAAAATATTTTGATCATGCATACATTACCTATCAAAACAATAAATTCTTGATGACCTACAAACTTCCCTAGGATGAGAAAACAAAATTTGACACAAACTACAAGATACCCAACATATTTAAATCATATTGTGACTCATTATTATCACACCAGCTTACTTTTTCAATCGGGACAAAGCATTTTCACATGTGGACTCCTTAAAATATAATTTCCCAAGGTTATTAAAAACACAATCCTTTATTCAGGGCCTTACTCCATACCTAGACAGAATAACCATTAGGTACAAGCTCCATTAAATGAATCTCGGATATAGATATGAACAACTTAGTCAAGCCTTGCATACCTTACTTGAAACTACAAGACTACACATGAGACAACCTTGTTATGAATTTTGAAAGACTGTATCATAACATTTTGACCATATGCACTAAGTAACAACTTGAGACTCAAGCGATAATACTCAATATATAAAAACACACACCTATAGTGATGGATGATAAGACACAAAATCATATGACCATCTTGATATATAAACCAAAACACAACTTTAAATACCTTTTGATTGAGACCATCCTCTTTTCAAAAATAAAACATGATGAATAGGATAAATACAACCAACTCATATCTTGGGAAGAATGAAATAATTTCAAGGAGCTCAAAAACTAACATCAATGCTTCTATAACCAAATGAATGTCTTATTGAATCCTATAGAAGAAAAACAAGCATTTAGACTACTAAAAAAATGTACTCATCAAATGAACCCAAGGACTCCACCTTTTCCTTCTTTCTTGACCATTTAGATGGATTTTTAAACCTGATAGCATCATCATTATCTCCCAAGGACTGAAAATATGTCAAAATGTCATGATACTCCTCATTCTATGACCTTTTCACAATTAGGGTTATTAATCATTCTTTGTTTGGATTAGTTTTAGGCTTGATAGTCCTAATTTCTTTCTTCTTGGCCTTGTCAACTATTATTGCAATTACTTCTCCTTTACTGGTAGATGGAACTAAACTATCCATCACATTAATTTTTCTGTCATCCCACTTATCATGCTTTAGCTCTTCGGATCTCCTACTCTTCTTATCAAACTTAGGATCAATTTCCTTGACCTTATTTTCTTGATCAACAACCTTGACTATCATGACTACGTTGGACTCATATTTTTCTCTAATGATTGTTTCAAACTTATTAATTTCCTTAGCTAATATGGGTTATTATTTGGAAGATCTTATAACAAAAATTTAATTATCTTGAAATATCTTAACTTTATCATCCCTTTTGTTTAGACAAAAAATTGCTATATGGCCTAATTCATGACAAGTGTAGTAAACAACATTATTATTTCCTCTTGACTGAAATGAACTCATATTCCAGCTACAATCTATAGATTTATGACCATACTCACAACATTAATAACACTTTTCTTTAAAGGAGATTTCATTATGCCATGTGTATCTATCCCTTGATAACCTTTTCTTGCACTCTCTAGCTCTATGACCAAAATCATTACATGAATAAAAATATCCAATAAATGAAGAATCATACCTCATTGCATTAGGTTTTCTAACTGGGTTAGACCTTCTTTAATTTTTCTCCTTGGTCACATTCATGTTTTTTTTGCTACTTGGACCATCCGTGTCATCTTGAGACTTTTCCATATGCTCTCCTTTTAAGCATAGACCTATTTTTCACTAGCTACTCTTTGACTCTCCAAGATCCCATCTAGATCTTCAGAGCTCTTCTCTAACCTTCCATACATCTTCAACATGTTGGATGCTTCTTCTAAATCTGATTTCAAGGATCTCAATTCTTCTACATACTTGAGGAAAGTATATTCGTTGACCTTTATGGATTCTATCATACTCTTTACTTGTGATTCTAACTCTTTGATTGCTTGACCATGATCAATATCCATACAACTAATTTGTTCTTATAAACCATGAATCAAGGAATCTACAATTTTATACTTCTTTCTTGAAGTTACTTTAACATCGGATGATTATCACATTGTTTTGTGCTTCAGGTTCTCCTTCAAGTGATTAAACTTAATTCTCAAATACCTAACTCATATACCAATTGTTATAATCATAATGGACTCGAGGGTGGTTTAATCGGTCCTTTAATACTTTTATTTAATTTTCTATATCATTGTATTCTTATTTTCCCACTCGAAAACCCTAGATGCGCTAACACATCACTTAGACGGATCTTATAACTCCCCGAAGCATGTAAAGGTACCATGTCCCTCCTTATTACTGCTCTGCCAAAATGTTAGCATGCATGTTCATAATAACTATTATCGCAGATCACACAGACACCCACACGCCGATCGGGCTTCTAGGTTGATCACTCTTGCACCCAGTGTGATTTCACAACATGGAAACCTCTCTCCAAGTGTGGGACTTGTTAAGCTGAGAGAGGAATCTCCAGATTAGAGGCTGGTTCCTCAAACTCCTCTGATTTAGATCTATATTTACACAACTATAGAGGTTCAGATCCTAATCCTACTCTAAATTGCAAGGAGATAGGGATAGAAATGCAAAAATTGAAACTAACTAAAGATGGTGATGCACCAAAAGGAGTGGTGAATATTTTTGTCATGCAAATAGACACAGACCAAAGACTGCAACATAAAATCATACACAGGCTGATAAGATATAATTTAGGATCTGAAATGAAGCAAATAATACAAACAAAGGACTAAAACCCATTCACAAAGCTTGCATTATCATTTCCAACGTCAAAACCAACTTTGCATTACAACCTCGAGAGAGGTAAAAACTCTTTACAATCTTTGAAGAGGTCTGATTCTTACAACAATCACTTCTTTGGAGGTGAAAGAAGAAGATTGCTATGCCAAAAGGTATTCCACCTTTTTAGAAATGAGCCAAAACTATTTTTACATTGCATGGGTCGAGCCTAGGAGAGAGAAAACGTACAAAACATGGGAGCCCATTCCTCATTGACTGAAAATGCATTAAAACAGCATGGGGGACCTTACAAACCCATACCTTATCATTTTTGACCAAATTGGAGGAGAATGCGACCCATTCTGCATTAAATTTGGTCGCTGAAATGTCATTTTTGGCCATGGACACGCGTCAGAGATGTTTCTTAACTTTCTCTCTCTAGACTAAACCAAAATTCAAGATTGACCCCAGAATCATGTAGATAATTTTATAAGCTTTCCAATGATATAAAGAACAGTGCAAATCTGAGCTCTGGATCGAAAGATATGGCGATCTAAAGATTTAGGGCACAAAACAGGCAAAAATGGGTTTTGAAATTTTTCCCACGCTCCACCACCTGGATGACACATGTCAGGCACTGATTGGATGAGAAATTCTCTCTCCTTCCCTTACCCATGGGTTTTCCTTGAAAGTTTTGACTTTTGTAATTTTGGAAAATTTCCCACTTTTTCCCCGCATCCCCGCCACTTGGGACACGTGGCATGATTTGGTTGGAGGACAGGGGCGCGGGGTCATCCTTTACCTTTTAGTTTTTGGCCAAAACTTTTTCCAAATTCTCTAATTTCTCCCAAGCTCCACACTCCCCTTCTCCTTTGGACACGTGTCCTCTTTTTATTGGCTCGGGCCAACACTTCAAACCTTGCCCTTTGAAATTTTGGACGTTTTCCCTTGTGACACGTGGCATTTCCTGATTCATCCTTGGGCCTGCCAGATTTTCATTTCCTCCACGTCCATTTGTCCCGGATGTCCCAAACTATCTGGGACAAAAACTTCCGATCCACCCGATTCGGGCTTCTCTATCCCTCTTTGAGGCGAAGACACGTGGTGTTATTTGATTGGCTCTCGGCTCCTTGACTCTCTCGTCCCCACGCGTCCCTATGTCCCAGCTGTCCCGTCCCTAAAGTGAAAGTTCTCCTGTTTGGCCGATCCGGGTGGTTCGCGTCCTTTGTGTCCTCACGGCCCAGATGTCCCAAGCTGTTCCACTCAGCAGTTAGTCAATTTTGCTTTTACCTTCGGCCGGTTCGCCTTTTCGCGTCCCCACACGTCCTTCCCCAAGCCCAATGTCCCAAGTGCTTTGCCTGGGCCGCCTGGAGGCTTTTGGCTGGTTCGCACCCCAACGTCCCAACTGTCCCAAGGACCGCTGGACCAGGACTTAGCCAATTTTCATGATTTTTTCTATCCCAAGCTTGTTTTTGCAACTTTTTCACCCTTTTTTAGAACTTTCTCCTTTCTTCTTGGACAGGAGAGTTAGAAAAAATCTGAGGGGACCCTAGAAACATGATTTTTGCCTTGAATCAATCTATTTTCCTGGGACTTGAGTATTTTGATGCATGTTATCAATTTTACCCTTGGGGGTGAAAATTGGATAACAATTTGGTGACTCAGCGGGGTCATCACACTGCTAGATGTAAAGATACCGGTTACTGAAAGCGAGTCCATTGGGCATGGAGTCATCAAATATTCATTTAGAACCTCAGCCCGACTCGAGAATGTGTAAGGAGGAAGATGGAATATCACCTGATGGAAGCAAGGACTGCAAAACATCTCCATGGACAGCAAGCTATGCCAAAGCACTTAGGGAAAACAAAACTAACCTACAGCAAAACAATGTGCACAAGCACTTGGAGGAATGAAAATCTAATCTAATATTTACAAAGTAGTGAATTTCCCTCTAGAAGCAATGCTTGAGATAGATTCCATTGACTGGAATCTGCAGTTCTTCACCATCCAATGAGGCCAATTGGAAAGCATTGTTGTTCTTGCACTTCGTGACCATGTATGGGCCACTCCAAATGGCATCAAATTTTGAATGCCTTCCCGGTTTTTCTCTATCCACATCCCATTTCAACACTAGATCTCCAACTTGAAAAGATCTATCCTTGGCCTTCTATCAAAGGTCTTCTTGATCAAAGCTTGATCCTTTTCCATTGCTTGGGATGCTTGATTTCTGATCTCTTGTAGCTCCATCAACTCTGCATACCTCACCTCCATGGGCTCAAACTCTAGCAACTCCAGCTGCTTCATGAGTTCCAATGTTGGCAACTCAAGTGACATGGGCAAGATTACCTCTCTTCCATAGACAAGTTTGAATGGAGAGTTACCTGTGGATCTTTTGGGAGTTATCCTATCAGCCCATAAGGCTGATTTCAGTTTGGTATGCCAAGACCTCTGATTCTCGTCAAGAGTCCTCCTAATGATCCTCAACAAGTTCTTGTTTGTAGACTCGGCCTGGCCATTACCTTGAGGGTAATAGTTTGATGAAGTGCTTAGGTAGATACCGTTCTTGATAGCCCACTCAATCACCTTAGATCCAATGAATGCCATGCATTATCAGATATTATTGTGGCAGGTACACCAAATCTGGTTGTTATCCCCTCATAAAAGTCTAAGATGTTAGACTCATTTGCCTCTTTGAGTGCTATTGCTTCTGTCCATTTGGTGAAGTAGTCTGTGGCTGTCAAAATCCATTTGTGCCCTTGGCTTGAATTGGGATTAATGACTCCAATGAAGTCCAAACCCCATTGCATGAATGGCTGGTCAACTGAGATTGGATGTAATGGAAGGGCAGCAAGTCTCTCTTTTCCTGTGAAGAATGCACAATTCTTACACCTCTTGATCCATGCATAGCAATCACTGAAGATTTTAGGCCAATAATAACCAGCCTTCATGATTTTTAGAGCTGTCACTCTTGGTGCAAAATGACCACCAGCTGGTCCACCATGAAACTCTTCCAACACCCTTTGAATCTAATTTGTGCTAATGCATCTCAGCAGCACTCCATTCACATCTTTCTTGAACAAAACTCCATCAACAATGGCATACGGGACAGCCTGCAATCTGAAGTGTCTCCTTTGGGTCTTGTTCATCTCCGGAGGGCATAGGCCTGTGCCTAGGAAGTGTATAATGCCTTGGGTCCAGCAAGGAGTGGGGGCAGCATTGTCTTCTTCTTGATTGCCACTTGGCTCATGGCTGTCTTGGACTGTCAAAACAGCCTCTTCTTCATTGCATACTTCTTTTTGCTTCCCCAAAACTAGCTGCTCACACAATCCTTTCCCTCTTACCAGCTTGGTGATCTTGATCTCAATGTCATACTCCATGACATGGGTGATCCAACCTACCCTTTTCTCATTCAAATCCTTGTTGAGGAGGAAGTCCTTAACCCCAGCATGTGAGACCAGCAACTGGACCTTGTTGTTTGAGACTAAATGCTTGAATTTCTTCAAGCTTTTGATTACTGCAAGTACATGCTTCTCAATAAAAGAGTACCTCACCTCATAGTCATCTAGGCTCCAGCTGAAGAAGGAAATTGGCTACTCATCATTATCCTTGTTCTGTTGTACCAAAATGGCAGAAATAGTGTCATTACCTCCAAATGCATAGAGGATGAAATCCTTGGAGAAGTCTGGGTTGATGAGAGTTGGTGCTTGAGAGATGGCTTCTTTGATTGCTTCAAAACTCTCCTTGCCTTCTGTTGTCCACTTGAAAGCCATGCTCTTCTTTAACATTTTGGTGATGGGCTTGACAAGGGCTGCAAAATCAGGACAAACCTCTGCGAACAAAGTTTATCCTTCCCAAGAAACTCTGAAGGGCTTTCTTGTGGCTTGCGATAGTAGTGCTCTTATGGCTTGACCCTCTCTGGATCAATTGCTAATCCTTCCTTGGAGACAATATGGCCAAGGAGCTTTCCTTCATGTGCAAGAAAGATGCACTTCTTAGGATTCAAAGACACTCCAAATCTCCTGCACCTCATGAAGACTTGTCTCAAATGAGAGGTGGTCTGCTGCATTTTGGAAAAAATAGTGATATCATCAAGGTAAATCAGCACCACATTGTTAATCAAACCTTTGAATGCCATGTCCATTGCCCTTTGGAAGGTAGCACCAGCGTTGGACAGCCCAAATGGCATTTTCCTGTATGCAAAAGTTCCCCATTTGGTTGTGAAGGCTGTCTTGAACTGGTCCTCTTCCTTCACCATAATCTGATTGTAGCCTAAGTAGCCATCAAGTAGTGAAAACCTCTCGAGCCAGCCACACTTGCAAGATTTGCTCCATGGAAGGGAGTGGGTAATGGTCCTTGAGAGAGGCTCTATTCAAGTCTCTGAAGTCAACACACAATCTGATCTCTCCACTCTTCTTTCTGACTGGAACTAAGTTGGCAACCCAACTAGAATGCTTGATTGGGAATATGATCCTTGACTCAATCAGCTTGTCCAATTCTTTCCTCATGAGAGGCTCCATGTGTGGATTGGTGGTCTTTGTTTCTTTGTGAGGCTTAGTATTTGGATCCAATTCGATGGTATGCTGAGCTAAGTTGGGATTGAAACCTTTCAAGTCTTCATAGCTCCAAGCAAACATGTCAGGGAACTCTTGACACAGCTGTATGAACTCATACCTTTCTTGTTCAGTTGTCATCCTTCCAATTTGCAATGGTTTGTTCTCTTCTACCAAGATGGATACTGAATCCTCTCTCTTGACTTGAATGTTTGCTTTCTCCTTTCTAAACTGATCATTGGGGTTAAAAATGGACTCCCAAGTGATAAGTCCTTGGGCATCTTGTTAGTTCTCGGCTTGTACTACACTGGTCACCATCTTCTGCCCGTTCCATCTTTCTTGATTCTTGGTGAGAACTCGCTTCTTCTTACAAGAAATGGATGATTTGTTGGTCATTCTCAAACACTTGCTAGCTGACATTGTTATCCGGCACTGAAGGCCTCACAATCATGTGGATGTTTGGCTATACCTTGTCTTGTTGAATGCTTTCCACAATGTCAAAGGCTGCCCCTACTGCTGCAAGTCTATGAACAGCTTGATTCTCTTTCCTAGGAATGGATTTGATGCCAAAACCCTCAAAATCTTCCATGAGGTCCCACACCCTGTTCTTGTAGCACCTTGAGAAGATCATTCTTGGCAGCATGTTGTCCCTTGACCTGATTTACAATCAATTCACTGTCACCAAAGACTTGCAAGTTCTTTATTTTCTTCTTTATTGCCCAATGCATCCCTTGCACCAAGGCTTCATATTCAGCAGTGTTATTGGAGCATGCAAACTGAAATCTAAAAGCTGAATAGTACTTTACTCCTTGAGGTGAAACAAGCATAGCTCCACCTCCTGCACCTTGTCTACTCCTTGATCCATCAAAAAACAGCTACCATACCTCATTGTCATCTTTGTGGTTTGGCTTGGTGATGCTAGGAATAGGCTGATTTTCTTCGTGTATGCAATAGACCCCTAGCTTAGATTCTTCCACTTCTTGATAAGGATCAAATGCATGTATCTTGTTTTCCCATTCATTAAGAGTTAGATCCGGGATGCTTCCACCTTAGTGTCAGCTTCATCAGTGCTTGGGTGATCTTCTTGATCAAATCTTTGAGCAATTGGCATTAATCGACTTGGAGTGTAAGGCTCAATGTGAAAGTTTGCAATAGGTTCGAGACCTGATTGTGGCTTAGGTTCCATACCTCATTACGAACAGCATGTGTGACCAATCAGCAAACAAATATCCCCGATCTTGTTGTGAAGTCCCTTGACAAGCATAGGGCAAGAGTGGTGGAAGGTCTATGGCCCGATACATCTTGTAAAACAACAACATTTGGACATGCATGAAAGGTAAGACTCAAATTTCTAATCACTCCCAACTATTGTTACTTGCTTTGTCCCATCTAGCTACACTACCCCTTTGGATGTTTTTCATCTTTGAAGCCCTAGGCTGATCAGCTATCTGTTTAGGCATTACCGAGCTACTTGCCCCGGAGTCTATCATGCAATTGTGCACTAGCTGATTTCCAATGATTAATGAAACATAGAAAGGAGGGGTTTCAACATTTTACCTTGCTTTGTCCTCCATGATTTCCCTCGGTGGGGCAGCATTTGTAAGCACTTTCTCTTGCCTTTGATCTGTTGATTTGAAGTTGGCCGATCCTTCATGGCAACTTGCAGCAGATCTCTTTGGCCTAGGATAGATAGGGATTCCCACATTGATATATTGACGTTTGTCTTCTTCATCGATCAATGATACTTGAATGGTGATGAAGGATCTCTTTGCTGTCCCTTGGTTTGTACATTCACTCCTTGCATGTGGGCAGCAACAATGGTATTTGAGTTGGCTTAGGGGCTGTTCTTGGCTGCCCTTGTGCATTTGAAATTGGATTTTTCTTGCCAACCATTTGTGGAGCCATGGAAGGTTGTGGATTGGTTGGGGCTAATGGTTGTTCTTCACCCAAATTCCTCCTTTTTGACCTTGTGTTGGCTGCAACACCTTGAGAAACTGCCTGATTCATGCCACAAAAATCCTCTGCTTGCCAATTAACCAATGTGGTGTCATTTGGGGCTGATTGCTATTGGAATGTTTCTTGTTGTTAACTGTTTCCTTGACTGCTCTCACCCTCCACACCAGTAGTTGTCACCATCAATGCTTGATTCAAAGCACCATTAAAGCACATGGATTGGTTATGAGGCTCATTGCATGGAAAACACCAATCATACTCCTGAGCAATGTTGTTTTGTGTTGGCACCAATGCCTTAGAGGCAGATATGACATTTGGATTATAGGGCTGAAATGGTCTATTGGCAGGAGGCCTTGTTTGATTCATATTTGCAGCTGGGTTAGGTGGCCTTTGTGGTTGGTATGGCTACCTATTAGGCTGAGCTTGGGGTTGATAAGAAGGTCTAAAACCTTGGGCTTGTTGCCTCTTGAGAGTAACCAGCTCATTACCTAGGTTTTGCAATTGTTTCATGACTTCTTGAAGCTCATTTGGGGCACTTGGAGATGAAGTGGAAGCTTCATTTGAACTCTAATTTCTAGGAGTGGGAGAAGGAGCCAAATTAGGTGCTTGATTGGTGTTTGGGCTCTCTAAACTTGGAAATAGTGGCATGGGAGGTCTAGGGGCAAGTTTTCCAGCTTGGATCAAACAATTTTCAGCCCTAATGGAAATGCTATAAGCCATAGGGATAGTTATGCCTCCCATGGACTAAATTAACATAGAAATATCATAATTTAAAGCTTTGAGATAGTAGAGAAAAACACCTTCTACTTTGTTGGCTTTGTTGCCACTGGAATTCTCTCCCAAGTCTTTTGAAATTTGAAGTTGAAATCGGTCAGCTGCTCATTGGGAGCTCTCTTGATGGTTGTCAGCTGCTCCAAAAGAGACAAGTTGTCTCCCTTTTCTCCAAATTACTCATGAAGTGCTATACACAGCTGATTCCAATTTGTGATAGAACCAACTCCAAGGCTTCTAAACCATTGCAATGCTTTACCCTTGAATGAAGATGCCAGCTAACTTGACAACCACTTGCATCTCATTGATTTCATGGATTGCACAAAGGTTAGCAATATCTTTAACATGATCACACTGGAGTAGTCTAATTTTCTCCGGTGAAGTAGGAATGTTCTTGAAGGCTGTAATAGGAATTGGATGTTGTGCATTGAGGGAAAGTGGGCTGCTTCTATGAAGTTGACATAAGGGTTGTTTTGTGCCATTCTAATTGGTCTTAAAACCCTTGTTGGTGAATGAAAGGCCTACCAGTGGAGGAGTTGAGAGAGTTTTGTTTGGTGGAGATGGAGACCTTTGAATCCTTCTTCCTCTTTGCCTTCTTCTTGGAGATAATTGCAGGTATTCAAACAACACTTCTTCTTCTCCAACTCTTGACCTTGTGGTGACTCTTCTCATGAGTTTTCAGCCTGCTTTGCTTTGAAACCAGATTGATTCTTCCCCTTGGAGTCACGGATATGCAAATAATAGCTCTTTTTAAGCAAGAAAATTACAGCAGATGCACATCAACTTTTTTACTGCAATAAAAAAAGGAGACCTCTAGGTCCCACCGGCGTGCCAAAACTGTTATCACAGAGCACACACCCCTGGACGCATCGGGCTTCTAGGTTGATCACTCTTGCATCCAGTGTGATTGCACAACATGGAAACCTCTCTCCAAGTGTGGGACTTGTTAAACTAAGAGAGGAATCTCTAGATTAGAGGCTGGTTCCTCAAACTCCTCTGATTTAGATCTATATTTGCACAACTACAGAGGTTCAGATCCTAATCCTACTCTAAATTGCAAGGAGATAGGGATAGAAATTCAAAAATTGAAACTAACTAAAGATGGTGATGCACCAAAAGGAGTGGTGAATATTTTTGTCATGCAAATAGACACAGACCAAAGATTACAACATAAAATCATACACAGGCTGATAAGATATAATTTAGGATCTGAAATGAAGCAAATAATACAAACAAAGGACTAAAACCCATTCACAAAGCTTGCATTATCATTTCCAATGTCAAAACCACTACATTACAACCTCAGAGAGGTAAAAAACTCTTACAATCTTTAAAGAGGTCTGATTCTTACAACAATCACTTGCTGGAGGTGAAAGAAGAAGATTGCTATGCCAAAAGGTATTCCACCTTTTTAGAAATGAGCCAAAACTATTTTTACATTGCATGGGTCGAGCCGAGGAGAGAGAAAACATACAAAACATGGGAGCCCATTCCTCATTGACTCAGAAATGCATTAAAATAGCATGGGGGCCTTACAAACCCATACCTGTTATTTTTGACCGAATTGGAGGAGAATGCGACCCATTCGCATTAAATTTAGTCATTGAAATGTTATTTACGGCCATGAACACGCGTCGAGCTGTTTCTTAAATTTCTCTCTCCATACTAATCCAAAATTAAATATTGACCCTATAATCATGTAGATAATTTTATAAGCTTTCCAATGATATAAAGAACATGCAAATCGAGCTCTGGATCGAAAGATATGGCGATCTGAAGTTTTAGGGCACAAAACAGGCAAAAATGGGTTTTGAAATTTTTTCCAGCGCTCCACCACCTGGACGACATGTGTCGGGCGCTGATTGGATGATAAATTCTCTCCCTTCCCTTACCCGTGGGTTTTCCTTGAAATTTTTGACTTTTGTAATTTTGGAAAATTTCTTACTTTTTCCCCGCGTCCCCGCCACTTGGGACACGTGGCATGATCTGGTTGGAGGACAGGGGCGCGGGGTCATCCTTTACCTTTTAGTTTTTGGCCAAAACTTTTTCCAAATTCTCTAATTTCTCCCCAAGCTCTGCACTCCCCTTCTCCTTTGGACACGTTTCCTCTTCTTATTGGCTCGAGCCAACGCTTCAAACCTTGCCCTTAGAAATTTGGACATTTTCCCTTGTGACACGTGGCGTTTCCTGATTCGTCCTCGGGCCTACCGGCTTTTCACGTCCTCCGCGTCCATTTGTCCCCGGATGTCCCAAACTATCTAGGACAAAAACTTCTGATCCACCCGATTCGGGCTTCTCTATCCCTCTTTGGGCGAAGACATGTGGCGTTATTTGATTGGCTCTCGACTCCTTCGGCTCTCCGCGTCCCACGCGTCCCTATGTCCCAACTATCCCAGTGTGAAAGTTCTCTGTTTTAGCCGATCCGGGTGGTTCGCGTCCTTTGCGTCCTCATGGCCCAGATGTCCCAGACTGTTCCACTCAGTAGTTAGTCGATTTTGCTTTTACCTTCATTCGGTTCACCTTTTTGTGTCCCACGCATCCTTTCGGCCCAACTGTCCCATGTGCTGCCTGGGCCGCCTGGAGGCTTTTCGGCCGGTTCACGCCCCGACGTCCCAACTGTCCCAAGGACCGCCTGGACTAGGAATTAGCCAATTTTCATGATTTTTTTTGGCCCAAGCTTGTTTTTTGCAACTTTTTCACCCTTTTTAGAACTTTCTCCTTTCTTCTTGGACAAGAGAGTTAGAAAAAATCCGAGGGGACCCTAGAAACATGATTTTTTGCCTTGAATCAATCTATCTGCCTGGGACTTGAGTATTCTGATGCATGTTATCAATTTTACCCTGGGGGTGAAAATTGGATAACAATAACCAAATCCCAAAATGCATATCCCATTCTAACAAATAGATTCTTGAGATTAAATTAAATACACACATAATAAAATAAACATATAGATCACATAAAAATTAGGATCAAATTCACCATATAATCACTAGTAAAAGATACATCAATAACCAATATCTAACCATAATGACCCATTATATTATTCCATTAAAACACAGATAGCTGAATATACCATAAGAAACATCATAAATTCATGTTCGCATTATACCAAAGAAGATAAATCTTTTACATCTCAAAGCACATCATGTCTCTCTCTCTAAACCGTGCAAATCAATACATATATATAGGGGTGGGGACTTGCCCTTCACCACCCATGTACTTCTCAAAATAGGTTGCATGCTCAAAATAGTCATGTGCCACTTACAAAGGTAATCAAGAAGCATGTAAGATTTTCCTAACAATAGATCATCTATAATTAACTATAGTTCTATTCCTATCGTTAGCTCCATGTGCATGTTCAAACTGCAAGTTATTTTCTTAAAAATAGACTCTTCTTAACCGTGTAATCCTCATTACGTGTCGTATACTCTAATTCTATATTTAGCCCCATATACCAAGTATTTTTCCTTCCTATTGTGATCCTCCCGCACATCTCCTTTCGTGTTCCACGCACAAACCCTATTCTCCAGCCGCATTCATATCTCACGTGTTTCTTTTGTAGCCTATCCGCACCTTCGTATTTCACTTGCATACTTCAATACTTGCGAATTTTCAGATCCCAACATTACCCCACACTAGGTATGTTGTCTGTCCTTAGAAACACTCTACTTGATCATGTAAATAATGATAAATAATTTTCCAATAACCAAAGAATGAAATAATATTTGTACGGCTTGCGCTAAATAATGAAATAATCCAAGTGCTACTGTGCAAAAAGGAGGGGGAATTCCTTATTCACTAATGCTTCCAATATTTTCCACCCCTCTAATTCACTACTTTCTTGAGTAAAGGCATCACCTATAATGGCAATAACCTCTTCAAAATTCATATCCTCACCCTTTTCCTTTAGCGTTTCAACTAGAGTATCCAACTGTTTTCTTGCATCAACTAGTGCGTCCATCCTACATGTAACTTGTGGGTAAATTTCCTTTAACTTATTTTTAATTGAGGCCCTCAACGAATCAATTTCCTCTCACTTCGCTCAACTTCTACCAATATTCTTTCTTGTTCTGCCATGTTTCCTTTGTTCTTGGCCTAGAACTCTTTTAGATCTACCTCATCTTTTGCAATAAGAAATGCCATTGCATGATCCTTATATTCACAATTTTCATAAACAAATTCTTCCATGTGAGATGTTTACTTTACTGATCCAATTAATTCATTGTATTTTATAATGGTGGTTTTAATCTGTTATTTTTCATACTATTTTTTTTCTCTCAATACATCTTCTGCAGATTCCAATGCAAGAGGTGGTTGTTGAGTTGTGATTATGCACGTTAAATCCTCTAGACAATGAAAAGTGGTTTCATACTTGGTTTTACTAGGAGGGGCCAGATCCGGTGCGCTAGTAAGATTACATCAGCTATACATTCTACCTTTTTATAAGCCATGCATGTCTTCCCTTTTTCCTCCCTTAACTCTCATTTTAACTACGTAATAATATTTTCCTTATCCTTTATCTCTATGTGATTTTCTCTTATCTCTTTATTCTTCTCATCCCTCCCTCTACATAAACCATATATTGTTGTTCTTGTCAAAAATTGGGCACCCACCTCCACCGATAGCTTATTAAGTGTGTTACATGCTTGCTCATCTAATAATTGTTGGGAATCAACTATCGATACATCTCTCTAGATGTTTCCTTCTCATGGGTATCTAGTAATGAATGGGCACTCACCTCAAATTCTGGATCCTCAATATGTGACTCAAGCACCCAAGATAACATATTCCTTGTGTGTGGTAGCACATCCCCTTTATTGAATAATAACCAAAAAAATATTTTTCCCAACTTTATTTTACTCGATACCTAATGCACAAAACCTTGTTGGGATCTTCATAATGTACTACATTATAGGTCCTTGTGGGATGTACCTTGGTCTCCTAATCTTTCCTCGAACACCCTTAGGGAAACCTACAACAAGGTTCAATTCTCCACCCATGATCCCTTCCTATTCTTCACTCTTTCCTTCCTTTGTATTACGCACCACCTCATGATCCACTAGATGTTCTATAATCTTCGTGCCCTTCTTTTCCAATTTTTGATCTAGCTCAAGTTCGGGAGTGTGCCTGACCTCATGCTCCATTTTCAGCTCAATTTTTTCACTTGTGGCCCAATTTTTATGTGCCCTAACTTCTTCTTCTCTATCCATCTCCATAACATGTGTGTCCTCAAAATGTATTCTCTGGTCCTCCGCATTTGACTCATCCACCGTGTACACATGTGGACTCACCTTCACCTCCATTTCTTCCTCACTCTCATCCTCTTCTTCTTTCAAGATTTATGTCTCCTCGAAGTCAAAAATAGGTACTATTATTATTTTTATTTACTAGGGACCTTCCTCTTGTGGGCTTCCTTCTAAAATTTGTGCTTTTCCTTGCCCCCTTACATTCGATGTCTCCCTACATGTGCGGTTGAATTACCTTTACTTCCCCTTCACTTATAATTACACGAGTCTATACGTGCCCTCATTTCTTTTGGTTCAACCTTATTTCACTTGGAGGGTTTTTCAGAATACTCACATCATCCTCCACGAATGTTCCATCAACAAATTGGGGCCTTATATAATTATATACCCTTGTTGTCATTATTGAGGCCACTAGTAATATAACTGTTTTATACAAATGGATGCTCTCTTATAGATACCTCTCATAAGAATGCTTCTTGGGGTAAAAAAGTGTTTAAATCATCTCATTGTGCTCCTTATCCACTTTTCTCAGATCAAATCTCAATTTTTTTGCCTCCTTAAACCTATTCACAACACTCTAAAAGTACTACGCTATAAAATAAAATGGGATTTTGCACCATGGACTTTTAGTACCATCAATTAATGTAAACCTCCCAATACAAAAATATTTATAGACTATAAACTTAGAAATTCCATCTACAATAGCAAGTAACTCAGTTGGAATTCTCCACTCTGCACCGAATGCATCACGCATTCATTTATACCATTTATCTACATGTGCCTTGTATGTTGGAGTCACTAAATCACATGTATACTTAGAAAACCATTTTGCAAGGGAGGGATCTTCTTCAGGATATTCCCATATCTTGTCCTTCGGCCCATCAGGCACCCCAATCTTAGAGAACACTATCACTAATAAAACATTTCCAAAGATAATATTTTTTTCATCGTGCACACACTTCAATGATTTCTTCGATATAAAGGAAGAAATATTATATCGTTCCTTCTAATATCTTCTTGCATACATATAGCCAATGTTTATTAACTTGTTCACCTATGTCCATATTTCTTGACCATTCAATTTTGTGAGTAAGCGTGTGTCCATCCTCATGATAGGATCATTAAGCTTAACAATATCCATTGTGTGCCCTCCCTTCTTATACTTAAACTCCACACTATTCTTTTCACCTCACCATCATTGGCTAAGTTGTCATCAAATGCATTCCTTGTACCAATAAAACATTATATTTCTCAATTAATTATTCAAGAATGCACATCCTTCTCCCCTGCAGAAAAGAAAAGTCCTTATGGGTGAACGACATCAACTATTGGTATAATCTATTAGGTTTCCCAAAGAACAAAACTCGTATAACTACAATAGCCTTGCCTTCTCCAACAACCTCTTCTCCTTGTCATCATACACATCTTTATCATTTGGGTTTCTTTCCTTTGTCGGTTGAACAAGTTTTGTTTCTATATCACATGCCGTCACATTTTTCTCGATGGTTGTAATCACTCACAGGTCATGCTCCTAACATGAGATACCCACTCCTTTCCCATCAATACTCCATTTGGGTACTGCATTTATGAGTACCATTCTTCCTAGATGTCTATGGTAGGGGTTGGCTTTTCTTTTCCTTTCCCTTCTTCTTTGGTGATGCGGTCACTTCTTTCCTTGGTGTCATTTCAGTCATGCAAACTCAACCTCTCACCTTGTGCCTTGATCTACCTTAGTATTCTAAGTATCTTTCCACTAACCCTTGGTGTAACACTACTATACTTTAGTTCAAACCTTGTCTATCATGCCCTAATTCTTGAAACCCTAGCTAGAGAAGTCTTGTTTCCTTCCAAATCCACACCACATTATCAATCTGTAGGATTCCCTCTAATGGAACTCTCTCCTCACACAATTGTGTCCTCCTTCACACTCTAGTTCAAGATTATTCAACTCGCACTGATTTTTCACCAAATTTCTCAATTTTTCCCTAGGTTGCACACAAGCACTCACAAATTTGACGCAAGGTAAGGTAAAAATGAGATTTCCCGACACTCTATTTATAGGTTTTAAAATTTTACCCACATTCATTATTTACCAACTAAAACCATATAAATGCATTAATTCATATTTTCTTATTTTCTCACCTTTTCCATGATTCCAATTACACTTATATCGTGATTTTATTTTTTGCTCTGTTATAACCTTCTGTGTGCATAAACTACTTCCACTACTACAGAAATCCTTTTGCATGCTCCATGCACCGAAGTACATCAACCTTTACGCCTTATACCAAGTATCTACCCATGCCACTACCTACCTCATGTTACATTGTGCACTTATTCACCATATGTGGATTTTCCTTTGGAATTTTCCTTATTATCACCATTCTCCCTATATTTTAGCAACCAACATTAGCATCGACACGTGCGCTCCTTTAGTACTTAGGCCTTTATGAACCATAAATCTCTCAACTCTCTTCTATGCATTTTTTCTTATAATCCACCCCACACTAATTGTATGCATGGTCCTTTGCACATGAAAAACTTAGATAGTAATCAGCTACCGTGTGCACAAGCACACTTATTAGGAAAAACCTTGAAGCGATTTAACAAAGCATAACAACGATGAAAGGAAACACATATAAAGAAAATGCATTAAAGGGAAATCTAATATAACTAGCAATATTGACATATTACATACAAACCAAGAAGAATTATTTATATTATGGCTTTGTCCTACTCCCATTGAAGTAATTGGGTAATAAATTGTCATCCAAATACTTTATAACTAGTAAGCTCTTGATTCCAATATCTTTGTTACAATAAAGGGTCCCAACCAATGAACTTTCAACTTTCCAGGGTGGCGCGCAAACTTAGAATCATATAGAAGAACCATCTTTCCAACCTCAAATTCCTTGTTCTAAATATGTCTATCATGTCATGCTTTATGTCTTGATTTTTCGTCTTCTAACTCCACCAAGCAATAATGCACCATTCATCCAACTACATCAATTTTTTTATGTGCTCCTCAACAACTTTTTCATCATCTAATCCTCCTACAGTGCAATACTTAGGGATGGCATCATGAAATCTACAAGAAATACATCCTCCACACCAAACAACAATTGAAATGGTGTGTCATTCAATCTCTTGTAGGTAGCTATATATGCCTAAAGTACAGAAAATACTTTATCATCTCAGTATTTCCTTCCAACATCACAAATATTTGTCAATGTATGTTCCCAGAATCTTGTTGAAAGCCTTAGGAGTACCATTGGCTTATGGGTGATAGGGAATTTTCTTATGGTGTGCCACCATAAACTTAGCCAATAATATTCTGATAGTCTCATTCAAAAAGTGTGTGCCCCTATCACTTGTTAAGCTCAATGGACATCTACACATGTTGATAATATTTTCCCATATAAATATTTTTGTTATATCTATCATGCAGTCCTTTATAGGCGCGACTTCTTCTCACCTTATAAGATATTGTGTATAAGTTATAATGTAGCATGTGTCAGTCCTTTGTGCGGGTGGGGAAATCAGACACACAAATTCAATCACCCATTTTTCAAAAGGTTCACCACTTACAATAGGTCTCAAAGGTATCTCATCTCTAGTTCTTGGCTTCCTAAGTCATTGACAATGATCACATGCCTTGACGTATTCCTGAAATGAAATTGGTAAATAAATTTTCCCACCATAATAAAACCATCAAAATATTACACACAGTGGAATCTCCTGCATAATGAACTCCTACAATTCCACCATGATCTTCTTCCATAATTACCTTATGCTCATGCTCTAGCACACACCGGTGCAAAACTTCATCACGACAAGTTTGTACAAGTCACCACTTATCAACTGGTAAGGTTTCACATGTATTGAAAGTTACTTCTTCTCTAACGTCTTCATTCCCTCGGTGCTTGTCCATGTGAAAAATGATTACAATATCTTCTAACTCGGTGGGCACATGATTCAATCTAAAGATTTGTGCATCGACATTGTTTCTTCAATGATATGTGCATCCTCACTAGAATTTATCCTCAACAAATGATTCAGCCCTGAGTTACTTTTTCCTAGTTTGACAACAACTGTAAATTGAAAATCTTGAAATAGTAGTATCCACCTGTAAATGTGCCCTTGTAAAGTGTGTTTGTTTACCAAATATTTAAGTTTTATGTGATCTATGAAGAAGATAAATAGTGTGGCCAAAAATTATTTTCTAAACTTGTGCAACACGTAAATCATGAATAAAGCTTCACACTCATTATTTTTATAGTTTTATTCATCAGTGTTAACTTCTTGCTCACAAAATAAACAGGGTGGTCTATAATTCCTTCACCTAGTTAGGATAACATGGCACAAATCATCATTCCATAAGCATCAACATGAACTTGAAATGATTTTCCCCATAAAGGAAAGTGTAAGATAGGTGCAGTGGTTTTCCTTTCCTTTAGTGTTTCAAATGCTTGTTGTTGTGCCGCTCCCAATAGAATTTTCCCTTAGACTTCAAAAGTTCCTCCAGGAGCACAACAATCTTTGCATAGCCCTTAATGAATTTCTGTAATAACCTTATGACCAATAAATCTGTGCACTTCACTTTAATTTTTAGGTTCTTTCAATCCCAATATCATAGTGACCTTGGCTGGATCTACCAACAAGCCTTCCTTACAAATAATATGCCCAAGAAAAGTGCCAAAATGTGTTACAAAGATACATTTCTTAATATTCAAGGAGATTCTTAACTGTCTGCATATTTCAAACATAAGTCTCAAATTGTCACAATGATCTTTAACTAGACCATACATTGTCCAATCATCAAGATAAACCTATAAAAATTTATGAATGAATTCCTGAAATGTTTTACAACAATGCGTGAAAACACTGCAGGCACATTCTTCAGTCCCAAAGGGCATAACTATGTATGTAAAACTTCCCCACTTAGTGGTGAAATTTGTCTTCTCTTGATCTTCCTTTTCTATGTGCACTTGATGATATCCCAAAAACCATCAATGAAAGAGTAAATTTCACACCCTCCAAGATCTCCTCAGTAAATGGGGTGGGAAATGGATCTATAACATGTATAGCATTCAACTCTTTGTAATCCACACAAATCCTTATCCTACCATATTTCTTTATGCTAATCACCATAGGGCTAACCCACTCTGATTCCTTAATGGGCTCAATGATTCTAGATTTCAACATCTTATCAATTTCTTCCTTCATCTTAACACACACATTAGGATTCATCTTATAAGGTCTCTTCCTAATTAGTTTCATGACTTATTTAAGTTTGATTCACATCTAACCTAAATAATGATGTACTCCTTTCAATTCATGATATACTCTAGGAAATAGTTCTTAAAAGTCACACAGAAGCTCAAAAATATTAGCTACCTCTTGTTCCAACTAGTAATCACCAAGAATGGCCTCTTTAGGCTCTTCCTCTATCCCAATGTTAACCTTCATTGTATTTATAGGCTCATGATACACGTGTACCTTATCATCTGTTGTGTCCATTACCTCACTTTTACCTTCAGTATGGTTAACATCTAGGTTTTTTTCCTCATCCTCTTCACCATCTATTAGGGATACCAACTTACCATTTTCCTTTTCTTCTCAAGAAAAAACCATTTCTTCCTCTTCATTCTCTTCAAGGTCAAAGCACACCTCCAAATCCAATTTGAAAAACATATATAAAAAATTCCTCTAATCCTTTATATTATCCCCCAAATAAGGTTCTTCATAATCTATAGTGCTTCATTGACCGGAGGTTTAGTAGAAAATTAATCAAAAGTATGAATCATACCTAAGGTCATCCTCGTCAATTAATTTTCTCCCATGTCAACTCTGCATGGACATACCATGTGTGCGTGTAGCCACCAGGGTTGCGTAGAGCTTATGTACCCAGAGTGATGGTGGTAAGGCCTCCTACCCCTTTATCCAAATTATTTCACACTTCTGAAAGTGATGCAAAGAAGAATCCTTCCCATGATATTCACATATCTATGAAGGTACATTAATCCTTAGATAGAAAGGACAATTCTTACTTCATGCCATTCTAAAAGGTTGTCCCTATGTGTAGCCCACCAACATGATGTTATCCCATGTAGGGTATAAACCAACATATTTCTTCTATCACCAGTATCCTTCCACTGGGATTCCATAGTGCATAAAAATACATTAGGGTTTCCTTTTTCAATATACCGAGGTATCTGGTTATTACTCAAGTGCCTAACTATGCACGACCTAGTCATGTGAGTAAATGTATTCTTAACCTCATGCCCAACTACTTCATATGTTCCATGTGCCCATTTTCACCACAAGTATTGCCGAATAGTATCACTCCTTCCTTACATGGTTCAATTACCTTAGGGTATCTGATTGTACGTGTGTATATCTTGTTCAAGTCCTCATCACTTAAAGGTTCAACATCGGGGCATCCTTTGCATCTTTCAAAGGGATAATGATGTGCTCTTATTTATTCTCAAATCTAATGTAAACCTTATTGAAGTGTAAATTTGCATTATTTGCATAACACCAAGGGCACTCAAGTAATGTTGGGAAACTATCTTCCTCTGTGAGTTCCAATACTTTGAATTCCTTAATTAACTTAGCTCCTTGAATCACAATAGTAGCATCTTTTAAAGACCCAATAGGATTATCCGTAGTTTTGTTTGTCAAGTATAACACATTTGAAGAAGGTTGTAATGGTAGTCTTCCCATCTGATTCCAAGCGTCCAACATGAGTACATTAACTTCTACCCCTGTATCTATAATAATTTTCTCTAAATCCATCCATCAATGACCACATTCAATGTAATCTCCTTTTCATACTCATGATTATGGGGAGGCATATTTACGTGAAGGATCTTCCTCTCACGCTCATGTCCTGTACATGGTACTTTCTCTCTCAACCACTCTCCTAACATAGGGATGATGTTCTCCGACGCAATAGTCTGCAATTCCTGTAAATCATTGATGTCTTTCTATGGAATTTCAGCATTCTTAGCTCATTCCAATACACACACTGCTGCTCCTTTAAACTTTGAATCTCTCCTTGTAAATTCCTGATCACATCCATAGTCTCTAGGTAAACCTCTTTCTGATGTTCAACATCAAGGTACTTTACATTTATCACTTCTTGCTTCATGATAGGTGGATTATACTTTAGAATCTCATGAGTGCGCACACCCTTAGTGTGTGTAGTAACTAACGCATGTTGTAATTTATAATTAAGCCCAACCTTTGGCATCCATTTATCTATATCTCGTGTGTTGAATATTAACCATAGCTACTCCCTTATATTTTTTCTATTCTTTTCTCATATGCTCATATAAATTAGGGCATTCTTCAAACTTATGTTATTTTTCACACAAGGAGAAAACCATGTTTTTAGGTAGTCGTGTGATAATGGTTAGGATATCCATAAGTAAAATAAGTTCCTCTAGGAAATCCTCCTCTTCCACCACCGCGACCTTGGCCTCTGTATCCACCATAGACAGCCTCTATTCTTGTTATCCCCATTATTATGCCCTTCATTATGTTGTTCTCCTTGTTCCTTAGATCCACTTGCTACACTAGTCTGGCACACACCAGTTTTAATTGCTTCATGTATGTGATCAATCACTCTATAGTTAATTGTATCATGAGTATAAGTTTTACAAATCTTACAATACATGGATACATTCTTATGGATCACATGTTGTAAAAGAAGGAATCTACTTACATCATAGTTCAAATGACAAATCTCATATTCCAACAACATGGTGCACAACAAATTATGAGGGAATATATCCTTAGTGTCCATCAACCTCACAATTTGTACACCAAATCTCACTTTGTGTGTCTCATGAACAAAATTAATCGAGATATTTTTCAACTATATTTTCATATCCCCAATTTGCACTTCAAGAAATGGGCTCACACTGGTGTCTACATTCCCAACCACCTCAAAGCATGTAGTGCTTCTTCTAAAGTGTCATGTTGGGTCTATAAATTTTTATGAGATAATGCTCTTCTAAAGGGAGTCAACAACTCTCCAAAAAACCACTTTTCATGTTAAATATGTTTTATGTCATCGATAACTTTGACAATAAAGTTTTAAAATGTACGTCATACTCCTAAACACTTTCTGATAATCATTTCTTAATTTCCTTAAGCATGTTGATACTCTTTTGTTCAAACTCATGGATATGGCACTCGAGACAAAAATGTAGAGCACAAAGTATCATAATCGACTACAGTATGGTGTGGATCATAATTTCTATACCAGCTATGCTTGCACCCTTGAAAAGTAGTAGCAAATTCGACTTGCCTTTCTATCTAAAGTAGTGATTCCCTTAGTGTGCCATAGCAACTTGCACATGTGTACTTTTTCTACATCATATTTAATACCTCTTTATTTTGGCAAGTAAAAATACATCTCATAATACACTGTTGGGGTTAATGTGGGGGTTGTTGGGGATGTGGGCCTTGTCCTCCAAATCCAGAACCAGAACCACCACCAATATTTCCTCCACCACTAGAACCACATGATCCACTTGATCCCAAGCCTCCTAACCCACCTTAACCACCTCTTTCAAGTAGGCACCAAACCAGTGGATGTACTTCCTTACATTCCAATAGTGGTACTTGAACTAAACTCCAATGGTCTGAGAATTTGTAGTACTTCCAGATGTGTTCCTAATATTTTACATGCCCACACTTTATCCTTATGATGTGCTAGAAAATATTCCTCTAATTGGTCCTCCAAATAGTAAAGATGTTGTCATTTGTGATGTCATATATTTTTTCTATTGTACTTCTATATTTAACGAAAAATGATGACTACTTGAAACCACTATATTACCTATAATTTCTTGTTTATCAATAGTTACTTTTGGAACTTAAACACCAAGTGCAAGGGCTAGGTTTCCATGTGGGATCATATGCATGCCCACAGTCCTTAATATTTCTTCATCAGGAGTGCTCTCATAAGAAGCCAAAGGGAATTATCTACTATGTTTTCCTAAGTGGGGAGATCTTTTCCATGTGCACAACACCATCCCACCAATGAGCTACAACATGTGTCTAAGGTTCATCTATATCAAACAAATCTTGATACTCTTCTTGCATCCAAGTCCTCATTCTGTAATACCATATTTTATTTTATGCATATGCAAATAACCTTTCGTATAACTCTATTAGAAATTAGAAAAATAATGACCCATAAAGCTCATGATAAATATGTTCTTCAACCCAATTATGTGCATTGAAATCAGGTTCATGTACTATATCTCTGTACAGAATAATTGTATTCATCAATCACCCAATTTTCAATGGATTCAAGATTCATCTGATATGCCATCATCGTACAACATTATGATGAGCAGCTTTTGAAAAGAGGTACCAGAAACATAACAAAAATGTAGTCTTATTTTCCTATTCAAAACCCTAGACATGTTGACACATCACTCGGATGAACTTAGCACTCACTCGAAGCATGCAAAGGTACCATGTCCCTCTTTATTACTTCTCTACCATAGTGTTATCATGCATGTTCATAATAACCAAATCCCAAAGTGCATATCCCATTCTAACAAACATATTCTTGAGCTCAAATTAGAAACACACATAATAAAATAAACATATAGATCATATAACAATTAGGATCAGATTCACCATATAATCACTAGTAACAAATACATCAATAACCAATATCTAACCATAATGACCCATTATATTATTCCATCAAAACACAGTAGTTGAATACACCATAAGAAACATCACAAATTCATGTGTGCATTATACCAACAACATAACTCTGTTACAACTCAAATCACATCATGTCTCTCTCTCTCTCTAAACCATGCAAATCAATACATATATATAGGGGGTGGGGAATTTCCCTTTACCACCCATGCACTTCTCAAAATAGGTTACATGCTTAAAATATCCATGTGCCTCTTATAAAGCTAATCAAGAATCATGCAAGCTTTACCTAACAATAGATCATCTATAATTAACTATAGTTCTATTCCTATTATTAGCTCCATGCACATGTTTGAACTATAAGTTATTTCCTTAAAAATAGACTCTTATTTACTTCCCAATCCTCCTTGTGTGTTGCATACTCCAAGTCTATATTTAGCCCCATATACCAAAAATTCACTAATTTTTATGCATTCCTATCATGATCTTTGCGTGCATCTCCTTCCTGTCTTCTCGCACACAAACCCTATTTTCTAGCATGATCATCTCCCACACATTTCTTTTTTATCCTATATGTGCATTTGCATATGACTGCATACTTCAATACTTAGGCATTTTACATGCCCAAAAATCATACATTAACATTCAAATTAACCATTCAACATGTGTAACCATTATGAGCTTATTAGGTGTGCAACATCGAATCATAATAACATGAAACAAGATACACAACACATGAATACCATATGTAATTTTAAAAACCTCAAAGGGAATAAACCCCACTGAAACCTTTACTTATAATACTCAAAACAAAGGACTTGTAAGAATATTACACATCAAGAAAAAAAATTAGTGAAGCATCCACTTCACAAGGAGCACCCACCCCTATTTAGTATATCACCCACTATACAAGAAGGTTACTACCCCATAACATAATCAAGCACCCACTTAACCACCTAAATATGATGACTACTTAGGTATAGTTTCTTCCATAAATGATTGTGATTAAATTTTCATCTTCAAACACACCAAACCCTCATTAAATTATCCTCTTCTCTAACTCACTCAAATATTCTTCTTCATGGGATTATTAGGTTAATTGACCTTGAACACCTACTCTTCAATATTATTCAGTTCTTGATACCTCTTCTCATATTTTTCCTTGAACCCTATAATCTCTTCTTGCTTCTTCTCTTGCTTTGTTACATCCACATTGTCTCCACTAGTTCAAATGAACCAAAAAAACTTGTTTATATGTAAAAAACTAGATCAAATCATCCCTACATTAGCCATAACCTTATGCATTCATTCCAACTCAAAAACATCATATAAATAATCTCAAAAGAGACAATAAATTCAAGAAGGGTCAAAACAAGTCCAAAAATCACTAAGACACTCAAACAATACCAAAAACATTGGCCTTCTCCTCCAACGAATGTAAATTGATCTTAAAGGGAATATACCATATTTTTCATGACTCAGAGGCTCCAAAAAAACAAAGGAAATCCTCTACACACCTTCCACAAGCATAAGACCATATGCATCAACCATCATCACCATGAAACACACTAAGTTGTAAGCAAGCACAACTAGGTCTTCAATACCTGAAAATATCCCACCAAAAGTGAATGACTTGGAGTACCAAAACTCATCACCATAACACAAATGACACATCAACAAGAATGTATTGATTTAATATAACTCATGAAACTCATTAGACTCTTTAGAACATGGCACAAGACCTCAAAATGAATTCTTTTCAAACACTTCTCAAGATGGCTTCAATGGCACAAAACAATGTCTACAAAATTGATTTGGTTCACATACCAAAACACCTCACCAAGGTAAAAAAATGTATATCTATCCATGAGGGTGAATTATCATAGAGTATTAGTAATAATATCATCAAATTAAATTAATAAAATATGTCTTCAGGAATGATTTATGAGGTCCTCTATGGCGTCTTGTGTGATAGCAACTATCGCTGAACCTCATATCTCATGGCGAATGAGTTGTCATATATATGATCCTCTCGTTAGTTTAGAATTTCATGCAAAACATTTTCCATGGTTGGATGATGATTAGGAAGAGGTATTGGTTTGTAATTTAGTTAAGATCAATTTTGTCTGGGGTAAGGATGGTGGCTCTAAGAGGAGTCGCTCTACGCTTTCTTCCACGCAAAGAGGACTTGAGAACTAGGTACTTGCTATGCATTACTTAATAGTCTATGTCGGTATGCAAGTGATAGCCATGGTGTGAATAATAAAGTGGGGCTAAGGTGTAAGTTCATGTAACCTTCTAAGCTTGATCTCTTTTAACCTCAACTTCAAGCTTCTTCATGTGTCCTTTTATGCTCTACAATCATATACATTATGCCCTAAAGCCTCATGCCATGTACAATATGCATCTGCCTTAGAGGTATAATGAGAAATAAGGGAAATAGGTATGGGAGGATGTGAATGGGTGATATGTGTTGGCATGGCTATTTTAACACGTCTTGTACTTTGTCATCCATAAGGTTATCCTCTTCATAATAAAAAAATCAGATATACGCTCCCCTTCATCTATATGAGGAGGCAATTCACATGATCTACTAGTGGAATCATGAGGAGAGGGTGAGGCTGGAAGACCTATCTCAAGCTCGGGTGCTAGTATTCTAGGAGAAGTCTCGACTGAGTGTGAAGAGTCTTATTGTATAAAAAAGGTGTTCACATTGCTACAGGGCATCCTTTGAAGGGTGTTTTGGTAACACTAGACTTCTCTTTCCCAAATTTTGGCATAACTAACCAAATGGGGATCATCCAAAGCATAACCATTGTCATAGTCAAGAGTAGAGATATCTATCATGTAAGATTCAACTTTGGTTTCTAATTGAACCATTTTCTCTGGTGGAGACGAAGGTGTGCATGAGATGGTAATGAGAATGGATGAATCCTTCTTACAAGATTGAAAATTAGGAGGAAGTTGGGATATGATGAGATATAAAAAATTAGAGGTGTTAATCCTAATAGTGATCTCATCGGGATCATCATTTTCAAAATCCAAGAGATTGAGAGGCATGCACCTAACCAATTCTATACGACTGCATTGCCATGAAGATACTCAACAAGATAGTTGAAGCACTGATATTCATGAAATGGGATAGGAGATAATTATTCAAGGGTCAAGAATTTGTATGTCCCTTTTTTTGAAGATTTTCATAGTTCCAAGGATTTGGGTCACCTTGAATCTTATAGATATCCCCTTGATGAGAAAATTTGACACATTAATATGCAAAGGAAGTGACCACACACATACAATGGGTCCAAGGTCAACCTAGGAGGATATTATAAGATAAGGGGAAATTAAATACCATGACTTTTACATGTACGATCCTAGGAGGAATAGTGATGGGAAGCCAAATACAACCCATGGGAGGCATCTGTCAATGATCATATCCCTAAAAATTAGTATGTGTGGTTTTTAGGTTATCTATTGAGTAACCAAGAGCCTTGATGAAATATAAAGATGCCACACATGTGTCAGCACCTTCATCGATGAGGGCATGCTTAATTGTGGTTTGATTGATTTGTATGGATATGAAAATTAGATGATCATCTACCTGAAGAAAGAGTTCATGTGGAATTATAGAAGCTACAGGAAATGGATACAAGTTTGAGTGTCTGTGGTAATCTCCATACAAATGGAAAGCTCCTCACATTGATGGAAGATGTTTTCTTCTTAACCATATAATGTAGGATACTACCCCAAAGTATGAGGAAAAGGAATGTTCATGTCAAATACACCACTCATGAGGTGCTTATGGTGGTGAGGTGATGTGTGTAAGAGCTCTAAAAATGGAACCTAGCTTGGCAACTAAGAAATTAAATATAGAGGATCCCACTTTTCATGGTTGGGTGAGAAGTAGGCTAATAGTTTTGAGGATCTTCGAGAAAAGGCTCGAGAATGAGGAGTAATCATGGATACTTTTGAAACTAATTTTTGTTTGGGATTTATGTCAACATCCCAGCCGAAGGCATCTATGATTGGAGGAAGCATGTCGGACATCCTCGGACCTATAGAATTTTTCCCATAGGGGTCGATGGCATCTACGAGAAGATGATATTTTTATTTGGGAATCTCATTATGAAAGACACAAGGGTAGATTACCATGTGAGTTTGAGGCTAAAATGATGGGGGATATTTAGGTTCTATGTATTATATAACACACCTCTCATCATTAACAGAAACCATGTTTTCAAGAGGATAATTAGGATCAATAATGACAACATGATCAAATTGAGGACTTAGGAAGAATGCAATGGCAACTGAGTGAAGGGCATGAAAATTTTCATAATAATGGCCCCAATTAGCATGCCACCAAAAAAACTTGTTCTCATCATGTCATTGAGGTACATGTCAAGAATGATCGATAAAATATTGTTAAAATAATCCATTTTTAGTTTTATCTCGTTTCACCTTTAAAAATCTAGAAAAACCCTAAAACCCAATTTTTAGTTTTATGTCATTTGGGTTCACCAAGGTTTTATAGTGGGAAAAAATGTGTCCAAAAAACATGCACTCATGTCATTCGTTTAACTAGGGTATCAAGGCAATGAGTAAGAGACACACAAATAACAAAACACAATTGATAGAATTCAAAGGGGGTATGGGGACCACTAAGATTACATACCCAAAGGTAAGTAACCCTTACACTAGGTCAACCTAGGGATTACAAAGTCTAAGATTGAGAAAGAGAAAGGAACCCTATTGGGGTATCGGTACTATGGGGGTGATTAGGGACAAAAAAAAACATGCAAGATCTATGCTAACCGAAGTAAAGTATGTAACATAAGATAAGGATTTGAATAATAATATGCTAACATAACATGTGCATAAGATGCTAGGCTAACATAAAGTGATAAGAAAAGAGATAGGAGACTACTCTATGAAAAATGACAAGTTGAATTATAACACTTACCCGTTGGGGGTGGTCATTGATGCATCTATTTACTATAGGAAAATACACCAAGAGAGAATATATTTTGGGAAAATAAGGGGAAATAATCCTTTCCTAACTCACTATAGGTGACCCAAGAGTGCAAGAAAACTAGTCCAACAAGAAGAAGATCCAATCCAAGAGTCAAGGTGCAAGAAATCCAAGAGCTGAGTGAGAAGATGCAAGTTGGCGCAAAAGAGTAGAGTAAATGGTGAGTTCATATATATCTATTTATTATATGTAATTGTTTTTTAATACTTTGTGATAGTTTTTGGTATTTATACTAACACAATGGCTCGCAGCGAAGACCAGAAATTTAAAAATGTGTTGATGAATTCACCTATGGGAAATAGCATCAACTAGGGAGGGGAAATGATAAGTGGTGTGTGCAATGTGTCATGAAGAACAAAATTAATGCAAGGAAAAAATAATATGGTCATGTGCAAGTAAGGTGTCGGAAGGGTGCAAAGAAAAGTAAGAAGATAAGAGCAAAAGAGGTGCATAAATAGGACCAAAATCCATTCTCTCTCCATGTATCATCCATAACCTAATGGTTACATGAATAACCATACCCCTATCTTATAACGATCCCCTTATAATACCCATTCCCAAAAATAGATGCATTAGTGACCTCTTTCTGGACGAGAAATAGTTAGTAATAGATACTAAAAGATAAAGTGTGAAAAATTAGGTGTATATAGAGTGGTGATTAGATACTCCAAAAATACACTTGTCGAGACCCCATTGAAGTGTTATCTATATTAGATTAAAATGTGAAATCCAAGTGTGCCTCAAACAAATTTATATTAAGAAAGGGTAAACAATTAATTGCCTCAAGCATAGATATACACCATGGGAAAGAAAAGGAAATTATCGAAAGATGGTCCTGAATGATCATGAGGTTTGCCGTCACATACGATATTATTGAACAATATTATTTAATTACTAAAATTTGTCAAAAATTGTTATGAATGTTTTTGGTTCCAATTTTATATTGCTTTTGTATTTTAAAACATAGTTCACTGCTTTTGAGTTTTGAAACGTATTTGAATGTTTTTGTATTTTGAAACATATTTGAATTTTATTGTAATTTGAATCATATTTGAATGTTTTTTATGTTTTTAAACATATTTTAATTTTTTTGACTCGATAAAAGGGTGCACTATCTTAATTCATGTTCAAAAATTGTAAGCATTTCATTCCATTAGTAGAAATGTATATGATATAAGAATAGGATGTCTCTCTCCACTCATTACTCCACACAACTAGGAAGATACAAGGGCTCGTCATCGAGATCCAAGAAGGACATGAGAACTAGGTGAATAGTGACATGAATTTTAAGATGATGGATGCTAAGATATAATGTGTAATAATGATCCATGTGAGAAAAGTGTAACTCATCCTCAGTTAAGAGTATATGATTGATTCCAAGATGATTCCACTTTATAGGTTTTGACTAGACTTAGATTCGTATATGGCCTACTAATTGACAAGATCTTGTTAAAGGAATTATTGTTTCCCTTTTAACATAAGTAACTTCTTAGGGATTTTTTGATTAAGCACTTTTGATTTAGATTTTCTAAATACTTTACTTTGTTTGAAAGGACCCCCTACATGTTTCCCCATGCCATCAATAAAAGGAAAGGGCTCAACACTGAATACAAAATGTAGGCGAGTAAGAAATCTTCCTCCATTCCCAGTCTTATATTACTAGTAAGAAGTATGGGTTTATCACTGAAGATTGTGAAGGATGAAAGGTGTAATGATTTTTTTGTATTCTATATTATTTTTCCTTGTATTTCGATATTGTGCTTGTTGTAAAGGAACATTTTCCCTCCAAATCTCAGCCGCATGCGACTAGTAGGACACAAGGGTTCAATACTGTAGATTGAGATGGAAATTCAAAAGGTACATGTAAAGAAGTTATTACTTTATATTAAAGAGAAATCTTGTTTGAAAGGAGGATTTGTCATCGGTATGGTTCTAGATAAAATCACGAGGTAAAAAGATTTGAAGTGGTAGAAACCATAACATGGATGAGACACATAATTCCCAATAGAACAAGGTTAACCCATGTCATAGAGGTGAATAATGTGAAGATATGATAATGTTATGATTATAGTATTTTCAACGAATAAAACAATTTAAAAAATTGTTAAATGAGTTAACCATGAAAGTGACATACCCTAGTGCAAATAGTACCATGGGAGAAAATGTTTTTACTTCTACATTTTTTTATTTTCAAATAGTTCTTTAATGATGGGCTTGATATGGATTTTTATTTTCATTTTACATTTTTTAAATTTTTTGAGTTTTTTTAATGAGGGTTGGCAATGGACTCACCGAGAGAGAGGTCCGTGTTTATGAAAGTTGAATGGTCCTTATTTATGAGAATTGGGTGGATAAGGTCCAAGTCAACGAAGTGAATCAAAATATTCAAGGATTCTTGAGTTACGATACTTGGGTGGATGAGATCCAAGTCAAAGGAGGGAATTGAAATATTTAAGGAGTCTTGATTTATGAGACTTGGGTGAAAGAGGTCCAAGTCAAAAGAGAATCAAAACATTCAATAAGTCCTAAATTACGAGACTTGGGTGAACAAGGTCCAAGTCAATGTATGTATGATTGGATAAGTATTTGATGATATCAAAAGACCTATGTGATGTTAGAGGAGGATTTTCAAGGTGGAGTATATTTTTAAATTCATATTCATGTGTGAGTAGAATAATGCAAGGAAAGAAGGATGTATCCCTAGATGTATATTTGAGGTTCCTTATAGGTGATAGAAAGTAAATATTCAATGTTTCTCCTTCGAGCCTGTGGATTAATTGATTTGATGAAATATTTTCAATTAAATATTGAAAAGGTGGTGTAAGGATATTCTTGGGTATACGCACCTCGTAGAGTGCACGCATGTAGATGTCTTGACATGTAGAAATCATCATATATGAGGTGCTTTATGCAATATTGGTCGTTTGAGGTATTATGGACATGGAGTTTTTATTGTTGCAAGTGTCCAAAATTGTTGTAGTTGTGTTTCTACAACAAGACTAGATATGTTAGACATAAGAGCTAGAATTGAAAGGATGGACATAGGCTCAATGATGCTTGATGATACACCCTCGTCTATAGAGTTTTTATGTATATTAAGGGTTGAAAGGGAGTCTTTAAGAAATTTAAAGTTCTCTTTTGATGTTGGAAGATTTTTGTCATATTTTCATGTAAAATTTTAGCATGAAAAATTCAAAAAAATTGACATGACAACTTAAGCCACCCTTGAAAATCCTTCTCACTGTCAATGTGAACCCACCCTCTGGCTAAGTTAGTCAATGTGTTACCTTAATTATGGCCTTGAGGAATGTGGTAATATCATTTTAAAGTGTGTTTCATGTGCAAGGTATGATATCCAAGTTAATTCATGAAGATATTTTGATCCAGGTAAAGACAAGTGCTTCCAGAATCCACAAAAGGCCTATTTTCAAGCTTTTACACCTAATGAGCGCCCTCTCGGAATGAACCAAGAATATATAATACATCCAAGTAGTTTGAAGAAAAGAAATGTAACCAATTGAGGTATTTTAGGATTTTTTTCCAAGGAAATCAGGTTTCGAACAAGTTATGCAACATCCATCTACTCATAACACGATGTAAGGAAATGAAAGCATTGAAGAATCTAGTTGGCTTGTTCTAAATTTTTGGGAGCCTCGGGATGAATTGGGAAGAAAATAAATAATCGTAAGAAGTATAAGGTGACATAATTCACATTGCAAAATATTTCAAGATATTCTATATTGCAGATTTTGAGATATTGTCCCGACAATGCAGATGAAGACCCTTGATCCCGATAGAGATTCATTGGAAATTTTTGGGATTTATATGAATATTTTGGAATTGTTTAAAAAACCAAAATAACATATGGGAGGCCCTCTTCACATCCAATGGTTTTTTTTTCATTTTCATCCTTAAAAACTTTTGGGGCAGCTCCTTTCATCGGCGTACAAGCTTGAGAATAATTGAAAGGGGGCGAAATTAAAATTGTAGGGACAATTGGATCCTAAAAATGGTGGGAATTTTTTTATTAGAAATTTTTGAGTCAAAAATGTAAGGGATTCCTATGGAACTCCTAGAGAATCTCTTGTGGTAATAAAATGGGTTTGGGTGACTATTTCTTGTGGTGTTTGGTGAAGGAAGGCTTCCAAAAATGGCAAAACCACACTTACAGACCCCTGATTTCAATGTTTCCCTTTTTCCCCTTATCAAAATGTAAATTGGGTACATCAAAGTGTTCCACCACATGAATCATAAGCCTGTGTCACTTACAAGGTAACTTGATAGGTTAAAAATTATTATAAACTCACATTGAGTTTGGCCCCCTTCCTCATGTTGTTAGGACCCATGGTGCATTTTAAACATGGTGATGTCCTTTTTCCCATTTCCCAAAGGGACATGTGGGAAAATAAAGTGTGCCAACACATGGAGGATGATGTTATATCACTTAACTCGCCACTTCAAGTGTTAGAAGAATGTTTTCAACTCACCCTCACCTCGGCCCATTTATCATGGAGATATGACCCATGAAACATTTTTACAAATCTGATGTCCCTGTTTCACCATTACCAAATGGATATGGGGGACATAAAATTGCACCATCACATGGAGGAGAATTTTTCTTCACTTAACACCTTAAAACTTGTCCACTAGGTTGTCATATTCAACTTCTCAATTGATGTGTTTTGCACCTCTACTCATAAAACCTTCACCCTTAGCACATTTTTCATATCCTGATGTCCCTTTGTCCCTTACTTAACGTGGTAAGGGAGATGGGAACATATCAGACCCATTTGGAAAGCTTTGAGCTAGCCTCACTTATTAGTTAACCCAGGTTAAGCTAGTTTGGTCATGGGTGAGTTTGAAGGTGAATTAGCTAGGTTAGAGTGTAAAGGTGAGTATGATTAAACAATTAGTAATTTTTATCCTCATTTATCATATTCTCTTCCCTCCATTTTTTTGTACAACTGATTATCTTTGATGAAATTTTTCAAAAAACTGATTGCCAAAACTAGTTTCTTGCTCATATGTCTCTCATTCTCGCTCCTTTTTCTTTAAAAATTTTCCTATAGCCCCTACTTCTAAATGCCTTTATTATTATGTAAATATTATTTCCATTGATGTTATTATTTTTTCACAGCATACCCTTTAATATTTTTGATAAAATATTTATCTTTTTAGATCCTTGAAAATTTGGAGATCAAAAACACTTGAAAATTGAACCATGAAATCAGATAAAAATTCCTAATCCAATGAAAAAAATTCAAATCAAACAGATATCCGAAGACCCACTTCAATTTTCAATAATTCAGCACCTAATATATTTCTAAAATAGTAATTTTTGGCAAGAAGAAATAAATATGAAACCTTTGTGAAAATCTTAGGTCTTAAACTCCAAAAATTACAAAAATGAAAATTGGCTATAAATAGAAAGTAAGGGTGAGGTATGACTTACTAAAAATAGTAAGTACTATGTTTGCATCCAAATTTCACCCACATATTAATCCTCTCATTTCCTCATTTTTTTCTAGGCAACATGAAGATCAAAGTCACCGGATTTGATCTCATTTCCACTTTGACCACTGAATACCTCAATGTTAGAGACAATGATGTGGCACACTTAGACTTGGATGATCTGAAGGCCAGAATGATGAAGGAACATGGGGAAATGTTGAAGATAATCTATTCACAAGAATATTATACAAGGTAGGAGGACATCTAGTTTCCATGTAGATCATCGAGCTAGTCATAGCTTGTGCATGAAACTATGATTTGGTAATGAGAACTACCTCTGCTAATGACAATTCTTTGTTAGACTTTCTCGACACCCAAAGGAATATCACAATTCCTTAAATTTCCCACCCAAAGCAATATGGTCATCATCACATGGGAGTTTTCATCCCAATAATGGTCAAAAATATTCCTATCTTCAAGGCATTACAATTGGATCATGGATCATGCAGGGGAGAAAGCATTCTCGGATGCCCAAGAAATTGTCTCAGAATGAATTCCATAAGGCATATTTAGATGTAATTTTTCTCTTGAATAGATTAATTGGTGAAGAGAAAACTATGGACTTCCATAAATTGATGGCATAATTCATTTTGGTAATCATTGAAGGGGATCAAGTTGATTGATTGGGGTCAAATAATTAGTGATAACATTCATAGTAAATTGGAGAATTTCCTCATCACTAAGAGTTTCATTATGACCTCCTACTTGGAGTATGCCTTCACATACACAATTACCATCTCTCTTTCCCAAAATGTACCTTAGAGAGCTCATGCATTTGAAAAGTATTGGCAACTCACTTTCAGGGAGGGTAACTTAAATTTCACAAGAGTGAATTATACATTCATTATGTACACGCAGTTCGGTTGCTCGAAGGAGATATTCAACTAATAATTTCACCTCACAAGGTATGGAGGATTCTTCACACAATTCTCTACATTCACTTATCTTAGGGTAAGTGGATTCAACCTTGCTCCTCTCTGGTTTCCGAGGTACCCAAGCCATAAAATCCTCCTGATTAAGTTGTGTTAACAACTTCCCAAATTTCATATCAGATGCAAGGATGTAAAGAAGAAGGGTGTTTCTTTTCTAATCTCCTTGGGAATTTATTCATGAAATATTTTGGCTAATGATTCAAACATTAAGACCTCCATCACTTTATTTAATATGCATTCATATGTGGAGAGAGCTAATTTTGATATCAAAACTGATCTTGATTCCTTCATTCTTCCCACCTTGCATCATATTCCTCAAATTGAGGAATTTTTTTCAATTTTGATGATCATTGGACGTTACAAGGAGAAACTACATGAGAATAAATTTTATAAAATAATCTCCTTCAAGTTTGAATGGTTTGATCAAAATCTACTTGATGATGACTTGAATTTATTTGACCCCGAATTCAAGTAGTGGCATATTCACTTATCTCTCCCATTCCATGACACATCAACAAATCAAGTAATATAAAGGAGAGGAAAATTCATGTGATTCAAAGGTCTAATAAGTGGTATAAGAATATAATATCATATTGTATTAAAAGAGGAATCATGGGTAATTTTCCTAGGTAATATTCTCTCTCCTCATCTCATAAAGTATCTGATGAAGGTTTGAGATCATCTCACCCCAAGAAGAGGAAAATTGTAGAGATTGGTGGATCATCTCCCTCAATGGAATTCCAGAAGAGGTTAAAGGTCAATGAATATCTTGTTGAATAACTTAAGCCATGTGAAATAGACCCTTCATAGTCTCTGGAGAAACTATTAGATCCATTTGTTCTTGCGAGAGAGGTTGAACCAACTCTTTCAATTCATGTTTTAGTTCCTTACCAAGCACCTAAGGTGTCTGCCTTTGTCCCTCTACCTATATGTTCTTCTTATATCCTTTATACTATTGAATTTATCTTCTTTCTACTCCTTCTCATCCATTTTCATTGGTGAATGAATTTCTCAAAGAGGAGTCAAGAACATTGTAGAAGTTTATGGCACCAAACTTCAAGGCCATCTTGAATTATCTCAAAAAGAAGAGGGTTAAGAAAGAACATACAAACTCTAGGTTCTTTACTAAGGATTTCAGAGATTAGTTTGTAAAGGTTGCGCGTCTGAAAGTAATCAAGCTTGTGGAAGAAATGACACCCGATGATTAATAAATTACTATAGCATATTTGGGTCAAGCTTCACATGAGGGTGATACTCACATGTTCAAGGAATATTTGACATGGATCTTCGTAAGGTATGAGTATAAGAAAACAATTTATCAGTTGGAGGAGCATGCAAGGACCTTGTCTTCATATGTGTAGTCATTTCTTGAACCAAGTACATTATTTTTACCTCCAGTTAAAGTAATTTATCCTATTTGTATTTTCAATCCTTTGTCCCTAAAGCAAGCTCAAGAATCCACAATTCAGAGAAGAGCAAGTGACCAATGGGTAAACATGATAATCAAAAAGGGAAATGCTCTCTTCCCGATATCATCTCCTTGTACACATTCCTCCTGTCACAAAGTTAAAAATCAAGAAAACTAGAGTTGAGGTCAAGAAGGAGAAACTCATATGGGAAAACAATCTCCCATTGGTAAGAAAAATGAATGATTTTGACTCTCATTCCTTGTAATTTCATTTTTTTCTCAACTACCTCACGAACTTGTCACCCATTCAATCCCACACTATAAATTGGAGGTTTGATGCTCTAAAAGATGTTATTGCTGATTTGGAGCCTTGAGAGGAAGGTAAATCAAGAATTTTGGATGATCTTAGCACTAGCATGCAAGATCTTGGAACTCCTCTCAGTGGGATTATTTCTTTGAAATATCTTCAAGATTCATTTCAATTACTAGTTTAGGAAAAGATCATTGATCCCCTTTCATTCAATGGTGATACTCTGGAGTCCCTTGTATATATTAGAGGTTTCATCTCTAATACTACGAGGAATCATGAAAAATGGTACAAACAATGTACAAAGCTCAATGTCACTCCCAAAACTTGGCTCAAGCACGGTAAATCATATAAACATTCTAAAATCTGAAAAAAAAAAACATTTTTAGTTTCTAGATTCAGCAAGATGGTCAAAGGAGAAAGCTTCATCATTAAGGATCTTCTATACGGACTCAACAAGAGTTACTTCTTCATTAGAGGAGAATTATTCATCAAATAGTTATTCAAATACCTTCTTCCTCTTTTCCCCTCTTCCTTCTCTCCCCCTTTCTAATTCTTCATTGTGTATAATCATGAATTTTTTTCTTTTTCACTTAAGTGACTTTCTAATGTTGCATTGTAAAAGTCCCTTTTGATTTATAAAAAGGGGACTTATTTTCTCACTTCCTAGGAAGATGGAAAGTCACAAGTGGAATAGTAAAATGAAGAGTCAAGTGGGGGTAGATGAAGGGTTGTAATGTAAATATATAAATAAGGGTGACCTCCTCACTTGTAAGGGATGGTTATTGTTGTTCTCTAGCTCTCATATTCTCTCTAGAAGCAAGATAGTTGAATTCTTCCATTCCCTAGTCTCATGTTTTCTTCCCCATCTCAACTACACTCCATAAGCATGTACTTGTTGAATATAATGCAATGAGACTTTGATATTTTTGTGTCTTGTTCCTTGTTATATGTGAATGGTGTCTTCTATTTGAATTCATGAATGTATTTCTGGTTTAAGGCAATAAACTTTTTGTACTATTTATTGTGCAAAACTCCCCTTCTTGTTATTCTTTTCATACCTTTTTGCTATTTTTTTATACATTTCCTCTATTTCTCCCTCAAACTAATTTTTCCTCCCTTTTTGGACCCTAAAATATTGGCCAAGTACCAAGAGGCACATGCACTTAATATTAGTAAATAGAAGGGTGCTCAGGGAAAAGCACACAGGGAAAAGGGGTTTAAGAAGGGTTTAAGTGAAACCAGGGTGCACGTGGGAGGAAAAAAAAGGGTTTAAATGACTTAGCCATATTTGGCATCATGGATTCACTTGAGGAAAAATGTGAGGACCCAACTAGGTGTGATAAGTGGATAAGGTGCCACCTAGAACCTTGGAGGTCAAGAAAAGGATATTCCATATAGGGAATATTCCTAGAGGCATCATTACAATTAGTGGAAGGTTTGCAAAGAGGATAAGAATTCACCAATGGAGGATCACATTGATACTTGCACGCAATCTACTTAGAAGAGAAGTCATGGTGGTGGTCAATGATCCTATTTAAAGACGTGTTTGGGACAGGAACAAATATAGAGTGCAGACACACAAAGAGGGAGATATACAGTGTAGAATGCAAAGGGGAGAAGAGAAAGAGAAGGAGAGTAATGAAGTGTTGTAGAAATTTTAGGAAATGCTAAGGGTTTGGAGTTCATAGTGCTAGGGTTTAGAGTACTTAGTGATAGAGGGTTGTAAGGGATACCATTAAGAATATGTATGGGTATTAGGATCTATAACAAGGGATATAGTGGGAAAAAGCATAGTTAGGATCTCTAATCATCCAAGTTTACAGGAGTTGAGTCTCTTTCTTTTCATATATATGGTTTGAGATGACCCTTTTGAATGTAATATGGCTACCATAACTCTATTAAATCAATATACATGGATCTATTATGTACAAATTGCTTATGGGTGTAAACCCTCATGTTATTTGTCTTATCATGAATTAGATCTAATTTCTTGTACTTCTTACAATGTTATTTAGCCTTTGTAATGCATTAATGTGTAGATCTGTTAGTTACATATTCTTCCTTTTAAAGTAGATGAATGTACTTTTGTTTCTCGTAAATTATCCTCCATTGATGGTGGAACTCTCTCGCGGAGCTCACATAAAGGAGGGGCTCAGCACCCGCATGTGCCTTAGGTGAGAACCCGGTGCATGTCGATGATAGTTCAGCGTGCTTGGGGTTAGAAAGAAGTATTGAGGGTAAAATAATTACTACATCTTGGTTCTATTTCCAAGACCTCTTTTGAAGATATTGTGAGATGAATGTGTGATGACGGAGTGCTTGACCTTGGACAAAGATCGAGACTTGTCTTAAAAGCATGGAGGTTAAGTTTTATCAAAGTTTCAATACTAGATCTCAGTTTGATGCATGAAAATGGGTGGAGGATAACCTGTATCACGAACTCTATGAGACATTCTTCTATTGTTTCCTAGTAGAGTTGTATGAAAGGCTATCAACATATGCATCAATGATAAGTTAGTACTATAGACCTCTTTTTGGACCCAAGAGGAATATCAGTGGTGTCATGATGTCGATTTGACCTGGACCCGTGTTGTTGATCACTAGTGGAGTAGAGTGTTGACTAGTTATACCTTAGAATACATTATTTCTACATATTATTTCCCAGAGATTGCTGATTTTTATCTCTTGAGGGATCTTAGAGGATTGTTCTTACGTGTTATTCGATGGCTATCAATATCTTGGTCATTACTTTGAGTTTGGAATACTTTCCCATGGATAGCTAAAAAAAATTTTGGTGTGGGGCGTGGAAGCTCAAGGCGTGGTAGAGGATGGAAAACCTTGCCACAAAATGGAGAGAGAGATGAGGTGGCTCAAGTAAAATGAAGCTCGAGAGAGGGAGTTGGCAAGACAGCTTGAAGCTACATTAGTGATGGATTTATGGAGGCAGACATTGTAGGAAGGATATAAGGTTCACACAGAGGATGTGGAACCTAAGCGATCCGAGCTACCCCATCTTGGTAAGTGCATAAGAGAAACCCCTCATCTTCTAGAGAGAGTTTTTCATATGAAGAAAGGAGAAGATTTGTAGGCACGCATCTTAACCCACATGGCAACTAGAACTTTGCACTTAGTTTCCCGGTTCTGAGATAAGTGTTGATAACCCAATTAGTATCGGTATTTATATTCGAGTGACACCCGAGAGGTATAATTTTTCATTTGGTACATCTATGGTTACACATTCATTCCATGTTTTTGGGGGTATTTTGTCTAGCACAACATTTGGACAAGGTGTGGGATCATAAGTTTTGAGTATCGCGTCTAGGAGTGGTGCAGGAAACAAATCTGGGAGTGGTTCGGTATCAAAACTATTGGCATGTAGTTTGGTGTGTGCGGTGGGTTCACAGTGGCAAACCGTAGTAGGATCCTTGCTTCTTGCTTCACCCGATTCTTAGACGTTTCCTAGAAAATGATGAAACAAATAAGGTAACGGGCATAAGAGGAATACCTACTTTGAAATGTTGGTTGATAGGTTGTTGCGTGCATATGACTTCTCGAATCCAAAACTAATCATGAGAGATTCCTTTTTCTTGGAGTAACTATCTCGAAATGGAACACAAGACCATCGAATAAAAGTTAAACAATATGTGCAAAGTGGACTCGCCTAGTGTGTGCTAGATCCTGAAGTGTTGTACTTCCTAGAAGGATGTCAATCCACTGTTTAAAACAACTTAATGCTGGTAATAAAGTAAATCCTATTGTAGTTAAAATGATTTAGGTATCTCATTCATCTACAATAAGTGAATTCATTCACAACAGGCTAGGCTATGATTGAATCAAGGTCAAGGCCACTGTTATGATACTGTTATTAGTCAAGATCAGGTTTTAGATAGTTTGGGGTATTTGGTGGTAGTTTTAGGCTCTGATCTGGGTTTTTGGTAAAAGACATAGAGACCGACGTCAATTTAGGTTAACCGGTGACGGTTATGGGTGATCAGCATCGTATGGTTGGGGTATAAGAAACTCAATAAAACTTGGTTGGGTGATAGATCTAGGATTAGATGAAGGTGGAAGGGAAATGGTGAGATTCATATGGATCCTAGATATGCATAGGAATGATGAAAATCTAGGTATGGATAGTTCAATGGTGTGGGTAAAGAGGTGGTTAAGTTTGCATGGAGATAAAATGGTGGGGAATGGAAATGAAAGTAGAAACTAATAACAAATGTAAAAGGATCTACTCAAATGACAAGGAACCAATGCAGGTTAACAAACTTACTATTTGTACGAGCTTGATGCCTGGTTGGTAATGGTGGGTGATCAAATGGACTTGGTGTAGTGTTGGTGCTTCCCAAATGCTCCTGTGAAGGTAGGTGGTTATGTGATTGCTTGGTGTTGGCTATGGGTGTTTTGATGCTTGTACGGATGTTGGTTTTGCTTGCATGCAGCTTTGGTTTTGTCACTTGTTCTCAAAAGATGTCTCTCTTTCTCAGAAATGTGCCAACCTCCAAAACCATGTGCCAACCTTGAAATAAGGTTGTTTTGGGAGTTAAAAGTTAATCAACGGTAGTTTTAGCTTAACCGCAGGCAAATGTTAAGGGTAACCGACATTGGTTAGGTGGGATTTCCTATGTTTACTAAACTAGGCATATCCCCTTTATTTTTGGGATCTCGTTTCATTTTCCCCACAGATTAGATGGAATCTTCCTTCTAACAGCGAGTAATGTGGTTAGAGGGAATGTAGGCATTGATTTTTAGGGTTTGGGTAGGTCTTAGTTAGTTATGGCAACTTACTAAGAATAATTCTTAGGGTGAGGTGGATATGTCGGCATTATCCCAATTAGGATATTTAAATAATAAATAAGGTGAGGATAATGAATTAAATTAATATTATAGTGGGGTGAAGGGGGCATGGCTAGGTGGATGTGTTCAAGGTATTTACTTGACGAGGGGCCAAAGGGGTGTGACCTAATTTTGGTGTCTACATTTTGCCCCTTTTGTTGTGTGGCTTGTATTGGTAAGTGAAACTGACAAAAATAAGATGTGGTTGCCCCACATGTGGGTGATGGTGATCCCCCTCAAACCAGAACTAACAAGACAAAAGGCGAAGTTGTGAGTGGTTTGATTAAAAGGTGAATGTGATGAAGAGGAAGGTGGGTAATGGGGAAAAAGAAAAAAGGTCTACTCGGGTAATCTAGGTAATGGGTTAGGGTCAAAGGTAGTAACATTCAAACTCACACACATGTATAAACTATAGTACATGACCAAAGTTGAAGAGCGGAAAACTCTACATTTTTAAGTTTGAGAGGTTTATCCAAACAAGGTTGAGGTGATTCCGTATCAAGGTATAGGATATGGTTAGGAAACATGATGTAGGTCGTGCACAGGAATGTTTAGGTGTGTTCTATTACACCAAAGGTAGGGTCGGGATAAACGGCCACATCCAAAGGCAAGGTAAGGTCATTAGGTCAATCAACATAGGTAACAGTGTCGTAAGGTATAGCAAACACATGAGGTCAAAGGTCACTAGCAATGTTCCAAGTCTAAGAATCTAGGTCGGGGGCATGGGTAGGGCCGAGGTATGGGGAAAATAACTAGTCCCAAAATGAGGATGAGGTGAGGGGGTAAAGGGTAATGTTAATAAGGTCAAGTTGTGTGGCGAGGAGGTAAGTGTAGAATAAAAATGAGTCGATCAAAAATTTGGGGTAGGGGGTAGAAAAAGACTAAGCAAGGAAATTGATGACGATGTAATGGAAACGATGCCGATCAAGCTCGACCGACCACGATAAGCTAGGGAACCAGACTAATTTTGGTGAAGGTAAAACTAGAATTGGTTAGGCCAGGGATATTATAAAAATGAAAAATCCACATATTTTGCAAATCATTTGTCTTCTTGTGAATTGGGAAAATCACATGAGAGAGAGAGAGAGAAAGGGGAAAAGTGACCGAGATGGAATAGAGAGTTATGTTGGCGAGCCGAATGGTGGATGATCGGTAATTGAGAGGAGGGTCCATGGGATCATATTATGTGCTTTGATTGGTCAGAGGTGTGGGTAGCGATAGGTGATGGCGGAGGCTAGAGAGGTATCGCGCAGAGCCACCGGTGCTGCCGCGCAGATGTGCCACCACAAATGATAGAAACATGATGAGGTAAGCATCAAACCCTTGTGTTTTTGTGAGGTAGATTAGTTGGTAAAGTGGGGTTTGACAAATTGGGTTGTTTTTATGGGGGGATGAAATTTGAAATGTGGGAGGGTAAATTGGGTAAAATAGGAGTGGGGAAAGAGGTAAGTGGGAGAATAGGGGGTAGGATGTGGTTAAGGGGAGGTGTAGGTGAGAATGGGTGGGTAGAAGAGGTAGGAGAGTGAATTTTGAGAGGAGGGTTTTGGCGGTCGTGGCTTTTGGCCACGACAAGCGAACCGTGTGTTCGTCAAGTTTAGCCGACACAATAGGGTCAAATCGAGATTGATCACAAAATAGGTGAGATATGTCAGTTTAGGGGTGACTGGGGTCAGTTAGAGATAACTAGCACTCGGTCAGGTTTTAGAGAAAATGGGTCGAAAGGGCCCTAGGTCAAGTGGGTGAGATAGGGAAGGGTAGAATAGGGTGCGTTGTTGAAAAACCTAGAGTAGGCGAGGGGAAAAATGGATTTGGGGAAATGATAATGGGTGAGTATGGGTATGATGAAGGTGGATTAATTTGTTGTTTGTATTGGATGCAAGGGAGATATCAGCTATAGATGAGAGACGAGGTGTCACCTTTTCTCTTGAGAGTGCGAGCGTGGCGGCTGCGCTAAGGAGTGGTAGCATGTGGAGGAGGTGGGCCTGAGTGGGGTCCAGCTCTATCGGCATACGGTCTGACAGCTGAGTCTAATGGTCACTCTCATCCATACATGGGATTCAGTGACCAACACATTCCACCTACCGACGGGTGAGATGACAGTCACCCTAGAGGACATGTTTAGGATTCTACTGCTACTGATATTAGGGATGCATGTGTATTCAATATCCTTCGAGGCCTCAGATGAGTTGATGTTGATAGTGTTCAGAGAGGGACTGGTAGACATGACATTACATAGTGTCAATCTAAGTTACAGAGGGATGTACATAGCCCTTCCAAAGGAGACAATGTTCATTGTTTTATTGATGGAGTTAGTGTGATGTTTTATGCTTGCTTGATGTAGAGGGAGGGAGATTTCCCCACTCGATGATGGGGGTATTACATGACATGGTGATAGATCAGACCCAATTTTCCTAGGCACCAACATTCCTGGTGTAGTTATACAGAGAGCTATGGGTGTATGGGCATCTGCACAGTTCATCCTGTGTTACACATTTTTACTACACTATTGGGCCTATGAGCACATAGTTTGTGTGCAACCAGTAGGTATGCCTTGAGCAGATGCATTTCCATTGAGATTGGTGCGGGTGGGGTATAGGATATGTGTACCTATGATTGGAGAGTGGTGATCAGATAGGGCTACACATGATGTAGCCTATTACAGGTGTTTATTGGAGGGTTTTTCTAGAGTGGACATCATATGGAGACCATATGTGGGTTATCCCTCATTCAAGCGGATGCATGATGAGTTAGATGGTCTTCAGTTGTTGAGATGGATAGTGGGGCATCATGTCGGGAGCACGAGATGATCCCAGTGGACAGGGTTAGATGGTAGTTTGGACTACTATAGGACATACCTCCACCCTTCCCATAGTACAGGAGAGATGACATGGAGAGGCCATTACCTCTACCACAACTGATAGTGCCCATAGGGTAGGAGGAGCAAGTGGTAGACCGGTGGATTGATGATGTTAGGGTTACAAATAGATACAGATAGTGGTGGGTGGCTCATTTACAAGTAGTACCACCCAGTCGGGGCAGCCAGATTTAGCCACCATCATGGTGCAGAGAGACACCCTACGAAGGGTGTGGCAACCTTGATTACCCAATTGGGTATGGTGCAGGGACAGTGTAATAATCAAACAAAAGGGGAGGTAGTAGCTGAGTTACATACACAGTGGGCAGTCTTGAGCCTTGCCCTAGATGGCTCATGGTGGGGATGGTGATGATGGTTGGGTGGCCGCCTTATAAGCACAGTTACATGGTTACAGGCAGGCTTGGCAAGCATAAAGAGCATAAATTAGGGATTTATAGACCCAGATACGAGCATAGGGTAGGGCCAATGGCACCACCATAGCACCGGATAGGGTCCCGAATCATAGGCGAGGTGGGACAGGTCCCACAGATAGGTAAATGGTCGAGAGATGGATAGGGCCACCGCAGAGATAGTGCCCATATCTAGGCTGCATGGAGGTGAGAAAGGAGGCCAGTACTATCGGACCGAGATGATGGTAGTAGAGGATAGATTGTTTATCATATGCTGAGTACAGGCCTAGCAAGTCTCCGAAGAGGACCAGATCACACACCCATAGTGTCGAGAGCACAGGGGGCTAGTGAGCCCCAAGACATGGTTAGGTGAGGCCACTAGTTCCCAAAGGCCGATTCGGCAAGGTGCAACAGCGAGGACCTAGCCGTCACCTATGATGGGTGGGGAGATGTTAGCAGGTCGCTAGACAGGGGCCGAGGAGGCAAAGGGGATAGGTGATATAGATATGGAGGATGTCCGCCGAGAGGATGCCTGATATATGGCTCCCGATTTGGACATATTTTTTATTTTTGATATATACTAGCCTACATGCCAAGAGATTGTTATATTTTTTATCACATACCAGCCTGCATGCTGAAGAGAGTGAGGATGTATGAGTGTTTTGTATTATTGAGCATATACCGGCCTACATGTCGAAGATATTTTCTATTATTCTATTGTTTGATTGTATATGATACCCACCTGCGTGCCAATGATATTTTGTATTGAGTATCAGCCTACGTGTCGATGATTTTGAGAGATGTACATGATTGGATATCCGTGTATATTGTATATAGACACATATATTTGTTTATATGATGAGATGGATGAGATTCTAGATGATTTGTTGATGTTTTATGAGAATTTTAATTTTTATCATGATATGGACGAAAACTTGGTGAGTGAGGCATGATGGAGTCAAGTTAGTTAGGCATGGATCAATTCATGTTGGTTTAGGCATGGATCAAGTCGGGTTATTGGCATGGATCAAGTTAGGTCGTAGGCATGGTTGAGTTAGGTATTAGGCATGGATTGAGTCAGGTCTTAGGCATGGATCGAGTTAGGTTGTAGGCATGGTTGAGTTAGGTCTTAGGTATGGATCGAGTCGGTTCTTAGACATGGTTAAGTTAGGTCTTAGGTATACATCAAGTCAAGTCTTAGGCATGGTTGAGTGAGGTTTTTAGGCATGGATCGAGTTAGGTTTGTGGTCTAGGCATGGCTAAATTTAAATTGGTTGAAGTTGTGATTCATTAATTTGTGCAACGAATGATGATATGGGTCATGTGTAAGATGCTTTGTAATACATGCATGATGATGGTAGAGAAATGATATTCATAATAGATGTATGTTTTTATGGTGATAAAAATGTTAAGTAACTTATTGTTTGTTTGGTTTAATATCTAATTTGTGACACAAAAAAGAAACTAAATTTGGTAGAATGTGGTTTAGGAAAATGAAATATGCCATTGGAGTTACTCGCTTTACATAGTTCCGCAAAAATGGACCTCAAGCCAATGTAGTTCTCCCATAAGCTAAGGATGAATATGAGGAGGTATGAAAATGAGTTGGTAGGTTCTAGGCATGATTTGGTTTTACATCATTAGGTGTGGGTGAGTTGTGGGCAACTTGGAATAGGCAATTTTGATTGTGGTGAAGAAGAAGATTACCTCAAAGGCAAGTGTCGAGGACCAAGTCTGTATAAGGTAATAAATACGTAATAAAGAACGTGGAAAGATAAGAGGGGGCAAGAAAGCTACACGATTGGTTAGGATCATACTGAGTAGGTCATTCCTTGGAATAGGTGATGAACGTGAGACCCTAAAGACATTGCATGATTGATTGTTCTAAGGGTTAAAAGTAGTCACATGATCACCAAATGTCATGGTTTCCAAGAGGTCCCTTGAGGTGGTAGGAAATGGGAGTACGAATGGTGAGAGGGGTGAAAGGTGGTTAATTTTGATATGGTATGAGGTAGCATGCTCTTTGGCCAATAAATCCAAGGTCACAATGGGCAAGTCCATGACAAAAAAAAAATATTGTTTCACTTGTATTTAAGATAGACTAATCGATGTGGGAAGTCTATATGGGATGAGGAAATTAACTCCTTGAGGTCTTCGTGAAGCTGATCAATGTGGGAAGCTTCATATTCTCTCGCTTGCTTTCTTCTTTTTTAAGAGCTTTACATAGTTGTCCTTCAGGAGTAGTCTATTTATAACAACGATTTCAGAGAGAGGAATATGTCCTTTTAAGGGAGTCATCTTTTTATTAGAATTTTGACTCAAGGAGTTAGGTCCCATGTGGGGGTGTTGAAGTCATGGACAAGACCAAGGTGAAGAATAAGACTCTTGTTCAGAAATCAAAGTGCAACGACCATGGGATCTCATCGAAAGGTAGATGAAAAGTATCCATGAGAATCATGCTATGTGCGCACTATGGTACACATATTCAAGCGAAGATAACAAGTGATGGGTACACACATGATTCTTGTTTAATCATTGGTGAGGTGTAAGAAGTGGATAGCGCTCAAGGGACGAGCATGAAAAGAGGCAAAAGGTTAGGTAGGACTAAAATTCAATTGTAGAATGGTCGTAGATGCAAGGCATTAAGGGGCTCAGGTTTGGGTTTACCATCGAGCAAAGATAAACGGTAAGCATATAATCCGTAAGTATGGGTTACGATGTATGGTCCAACCTAATTAGGAGAAAATTTTCCCCGTTTAATTTTTTCTGCTTTGGTTACATGTTGATTTTCTTTGAATAAGGTCACCAACTTAGAAGGTTCGTACATAGACACATTTTCATACGCACGTTTGATACATTTTTGGTAAACTTGAAGGTGGTCAAGAGCGTTAAGATGACATTCATCTAATAACTTGACTCAAGTGCTAAATGGTCCTAACAAAAGTCATCATCATTGAGCATGTCATTGAGAAAAATGTGGAGTGAAGGAATCTAGACTTCGAGAGGTAGAACAACCTTTGTACCATAGACCAGAGAAAAGGGCATGGCAGTAGTGGAAGTACAGATACTAGTGCGGTATGCCCATAGGGAAAAAGGAATATGTGTATGCCAGTCCTTCCCAATATCATTAACCATTTTCATGAGAATTTTGTTTAAGGTTTTGTTAGTGGATTTAGCTTGGCCATTGGTCTGTGGGTAATAAGGTGATGAGAAACTTAGCTGAATGTCAAAGGTGTCACAAAGTTTTTACAATGTTTTGTTTTTGAATTTCTTTCCATTATCAGTGATGAGGCGATGAGGAACACCAAAGCAACAAATGATGTGATGATTGATGAACTCACATATTTTCTCAGCTTTCGTGGAGATGAGTAGTATGGCCTCAACCCATCTTGTGTAGTATTTGGTAGCAGTGATGATCCATTGATGGCATTGGGAAGACTAGGTGTATGATGAAGGTTGGCATGTTGTTGGCATTTTACAACGTTTGGCGTAGTCACAACAATCATGGTTGATGGTTGGCTAGTAATAGCCTAGGTGAAGAATACGCTTAGTAACAGCAAGGCCATTGAAGTGACCTCCACATATGCCCTCATGAACTTCTTTAATGGTATAAGGAATTTCAGAACTTGTGAGGCATCGTAAGAGAATACCATCAAAGCCACACTTATAGAGGAGGCCCCCCATGATGACATAACAAGAGACCTTTTTAAGGTAGGTGTGTTGTCCATTACAGGTGAGATCAGGAGGTAAGATGGAGAGAGAAAGGTAATCGAGTGTATTGTTTATACCAAAGGTTGCTCAGTGCAGGGTGACATTCTGAATGGAGTAAATGTCGCGAGGTAAATAAGAGGGTGATTGGAGTCATTATATGGTAACAAAGATTTTAGAATCGAGTGGGTGAAGCGGTATTTGAGAAGCCAAGCAGAGCCATGGTATCTGTAATTTTTTGGTTGAACAGGGGACGGTTTGAAGGGCATAACTGTTGAAGGTGGTCAAAAGTATGTCTACATGATGTTTATACTTTTGAAGTACCTCATTACAAAATTGGTATATACCATTGACTTGGTTTATAACCAACTAACAATCACCAAATATTTTGATTGATTTGACACCTAGGCGTACACACAGGTTTGGAGACCTAATACGAGTGCTTTGTATTTGGCAATATTGTTTGTACAATCAAAATCAAGTTTGAAAGACAAAGGCATGGGTTCACCATTAAGAAGAATGAGGATAACACCAGCCCCACCCCCACACTAACACTTGGAACCATTGAAGAAGAGTATCATTTGGTAATAAGGTTCATCCAGGGAAAGGGTAGTAGTTGACTCATCTAGAAAGTCAAAATTAGAGGGTTGATCCCTGAAAATAGGTGTGTCAACCAATTGGTCAGCAATAGCTTCTCCCTTGATGGATTTTTGATGGATGAATTCGATGTCGAGGTCAGCCAAAAGCATAAGCCATTGTGTGGCACTCTATTTTTAATAAGTTTTGGCATACATGAAGTGTAAGGGGTTGGTGTTGGTCACAACATAGGTTTTGTGGTTGAAGCGAGGTAATGGTGGAGTTTGGTGGCAATGAAAACTAAGGCTAAGGAAATTTTTTTGGGATGGGTATAATGGGTTTCATATTCCAAAAGAGTACGGCTTATGTAATAAACCACCTGCTCCATGTGTTGTTCATCATGATGAACAAGCATGGCTCCAAAGGAGTGATCATTAGTGAAGATGTATAGGTAGAAGGGTTGATCGTCTTTAGGTGGGATAAGTACGGGTGGTTAGAGAAGGTATTTTTTAAGGCCTCAAAGCTTTCTGGCAGTCATCATCCCATTTAAAGGAGACATCCTTCTTGAGAAGATGATGAAATGGTTGACACTGATCAGATAATTGTGAAATGAAATGGCGAATAGACTGCAACTTACCTTGCAGTCTACGGAGTTGTCTAAGGTTAGTTGGTGGAGGCATTTACAGAATGGCCTTGACTGTAGCAGGGTCAACTTCTATACCACATAGGGAAACAATAAATCCCAGGAGTTTTCCTAAGAGGACCGCCAAGATTCACTTCTTAGGCTAAAGGTGAATGTAATATTTGATGAGGGAGTCAAAATGGTTTTGAGAATGGTGAGGTGCTCTGAGCGGAATTTAGATTTGTCCAAGAGATCATCCACATAGTCTTCTAGTATATGATGCATGATGTCATGGAAGATATAAGTCATAGTCTGATGATATGTGGCACCAACATTTTTAAGACCAAAAGGCATGACTCGGTAGCATAAGGTCCCCCAAGGGGTGATGAACATGGTTTTTGTTGATCCTCTAGGGAAAGCAAGATTTTGTTATAACTCAAGAAGCCATCCATGAGTGATAGCATCTCATGACCAACGATAAGGTCAACCATTTGGTCAATACCAAGTAAAGGGAAGCCATCTTTTGGGTAGGCTAGGTTGAGGTCACGAAATCATGTACAAATGCGAGAGTCCCCCTCTTACCTTGGTGATAGGGATAATGTTAGAAATCCAACGAGGATAATCAATGGGTAAGATGAAGGAAATGGAAAGAAAGCGTTGAAGTTCTTCTAAGACAAGAAGGGCAATGCGAGGGTGAATTTTCCTCAATTTTTTTACGGGTTTGGCATCGGGAATGGTTATGATATTATGGACCACTATGGTGGGGTCAATATCGGGCATTTCTACATAAGACCAAGTGAAAGTGTGGTCATGATCTTTGAGAAAAGAAGTGATGGCTTCTTGTTCAACAACATCTAAAGATTGACTGATCTTTAGGATGTGCGGGTCGTCCTAATTATGAATGTTGATCTCAATAGTCGATTCATTCAACATGGTTTGCATCTCATAGGGTAACGACCGATGAATATATGATTCTTCTGCACTAAGGTAGGTGAGTATAGATTCATCATCCTGAGATTGAATGATGTGAATTGAAGGTGTATCATCATCGATCATTTCAAGGTACAAGAAGGGAAGAGAGGAAGGAGCCTCACCCTCGTGTTGATAAGTCAGAGGCCACAGGGAAATGGTGTTTATGAAAAATAAAAGTTATGAGGGATGGATTCTGGATCCATCGACTCCAGCGAGAGAAGGTGGTGATGAAGGTGGAGTGGGTGAAGAGGGCTAAGAAGGGCTAATGTCATTGATGAGTTCAATGCAAGCCTACTTGGTAGGTGGTTTAGTAAAGTCGATACCACTACGATCATTATTTTTGTGGGTAGTACATGGAATAATAGTATGGTAACTTTTCTTATAAAATCCAAAACCAAAACCCTTCCATACACATCGGTGTAGGAAGGTGTGGGTGAAACGGTGATTGGTGAGAGACTGGAAGTTAGCGAGAAAATGGGTGGGTTTGTGATGGTGGTTCAGGTGTGTAAGTGGTAGTATCAAGTCCTCCATAGGTGAGACTGGTACGAAGATGAGGAGAACCATAAAGGAGACATTCTCCTATGCGGTGATCATAGTGAGGGTGTTGGTGAAGACTTCCATACTATTGTGGAGTAATAAACATGTTGACACTATATAGGTGATACTCCCCCAGTGAGGCATTGAAAAATGACTTCCAAGGTATCAATTGTTAGTATGTGGGTAGCTCTAATAGATGATGTGTCGAGGTCGACACGAGAGGTGGAGCTAATGGATTGGGAGGTGATGGGTCAGCCATGGAGGCGATCATGGCGATAGGAATGAAGGAAGTATGTGTGGTTGAGGTAGAGACCCATCTTGGTAAGTGGAGGTCTAGGTGAAGCATTAGTGGTCATGGAGGTAGAAGCCTTAATGGGTATGAGCATGGCATTGGGTCGGTAAAGCATGTTGAATGTTTGAAACGGTGATGGGTCAGGCCGGAATGGTATAGGTGTGTCCTTCATGTTCACACTTTACATGGTAATGTAAATTTGAAGGAACACAACCCATGACACAAATCCAGGGTCTGCCAAGCAACAAGTTATATTGAAATTCCCCCTCCAAGACATAAAATAACTCTGGAACAATGCGGGGGACCATACAAATGTGGAGGATGATGGTGCCTAGTGTAGAGGTGATAGTGTCATTAAATGAATACAACATAATAGGATGTTTATGCATGTAATTGTTAGGTATGTGCATTTAAGAGAATGTATGACATGAAATGATGTTAATGTTAGTGCCCCCATCAATCATTACGCGTATATCATCGATGTGGATAGAGATGAAGAGAGAGCTGGGTCTAGGTCATTGGTTTGAGTACGGTGTGATCTCCTCCTCGAGAAGCTAAGGGAGGCTACTTGGTGAATAGGGTGAGGTGTGGATAAAGGTGGTAATTTGGTGAGAGAGGCTACATGATGGGGTGTGATAATGGAGGCTACAGGTGTAGGGTCATTGGGTAAAACCTCAATAGATTGCAGGACCTCCATGAGAGCTTGACAATGGGATTCTAAGGTTTGGATGAGGTCATATAAGGAAATTTTGAGGGGGGATTGGTGTAGTTGTTTGAGCATTATGTGATGTGTGACCCCATTAGAAATAGGGTATGTGGGGCCGTGGATAGTAATTTTAGGTGTGGGTGTATATGGTATGTTGGGTATAGGATTGTTTAACGAGTTAGTTTCCTTTTCCTTTCCTTTGTGTCTCTGAGCACGAGTTTTGACGTGGATCATGTTGATCTTAGGGGAGTTGGTAAATGGAGAAGGTGTAGGATGAGTGGTATAACGACATGACGGGAAAAAACCTACCAGGAGAAAATCCTTGTGAAGTGAGCTAGGCACAATGACATTTAGGTAATGGTGTGGCAAGTTCTCTGATGCGAACCATGTTAATTTTGAATCTTGGGGGTGGCTCTAAGAGTTGTGGGGGTGGAGGTCATGTTATTTGAGTAGGCGATCGGAAGGACTCGTGGGAGTGAACGTTAGTGAAACGGGCTCCTCATCAAGAAGGTCATCATTGTCAAATTTTACTTGGAGGACACAACTAGATAAGGATGGTTTTAAATCCTTACAATTCCCACATCGTGCCCCGGCACATGATGGTAGGTGTAAATTTTAGCGTCATCAAACCCCTTTGTCTTGGGTTTGAGGGGTTCATACAAATCTGATCTGGCGGTGGTAATGTGATGACAAGTCTCAAGGAGGTTGGTTAATATTTTGGCAGAGGACCCAAATTACAGGGTTCATAATGGGAAGTGAAAGTGGGTTTGGGTGTAGGTGTGTTTGATTGTTAAGAACGGTCCTTACAGGAGGGGGGGTGAGTCGAGCTATGGTTTTGGGTGTTGGCGTGGTCTTGGGTGTTGTTCATGTTTGCTTGGGTAAGGGTATGGTAGATGAACTGGAAGAAGGGTGTATGGTTGTTTTGACTAACTTATTAGAGGGTAGCGAACTTTTGTCTTTAGGTGCACCTTCTTGGTAAAGGTGATATGGGTGTATAATATCTAGAGGGAAAAGTGGATGGGGAAGAGGGCGAGTTACCCATGGGGATAATGGAGGTGTTGTGAAGGTAGATGATGCAGGTTGTGTAGGGGGTGTGAGGGATAGAGACTGAAGTGTAGTGGGTAGTGAAGAAGTTGCTAAGGGTATTAGAGGTATGGGTGGTAAAGATGCTGCAGGTGCGGGTGTAAGTCATGTCAGGTTCCCCGAGTATGTTAGAGGTTTGTGAGGGAGGAATGAGTTGTGTTTTTGGTTTACTAATGGGTGGAGGTTTCTTAACCGTGTTGGGAGGTTGAGGTCCTAAGACAGATGGAAAGGGTGAAGGTGATGCAGGTGTGATTTTCACAATTGGGGTATGAGATTTATGGATTTGGTTCTTTCCGTTTGGGTACTTGTAGTAGGCTCGGTGTTGACTTTTACGAGATGTGGCTGAATCTAGCTTGAAAGGTGGATGAATAAGGCTAGTGGTTGGGGTGACCCCTAAGGTAATAATAGGTTTAGGCGAGGAGGACGATGTAGGTGTGGGTTTGGACTTAGATGTATGTTGGGTTATGGGTAAGGGTGTGTGTTGAGCTATGATGGGTGTCGTGGAAGAAGTTGTGATAGAGGTGGTTGTGTTTGGTTTGATTGGTCAAAATATTTTTGGGTAGATAGTGGAAGTGTCAGCAAGTGACATCTACATTTGTGTTGAGATAGGAAGCAGAAGGTTCCCCCACATTAAGGCTCTATCCACATAATCTAAGTGATTGGCTAAGTGTGATAATGACACGTTTGTAGGTGAGGTTGATGAGGACCTAATGGAAATTCCTGTGAAATATGTGTTAGAGATGGGGAATTCACTAGCTTCAAATTCCGTGGGTAAGAGAGCCGAAATTAGGTTTGTAGGATCTTGGGTAGCTAATGGAGAATGGTCACTAAGAGGCAAAGGTATCTCTACTGGATCCTTAATAGGTGGAGGAGAAGATGGGTGCTCCTCTCGTAGGTGGGGGATAATGGGTGCTCCTCTATGGGTGGAGGAGATAAACAAGTATCCTCTATTACCTAAAGAATTACTGTGGTGACTGTTTCTCTCGATGGAGAAGCCAAAGGTGAAAAAGCCTCGATATTAGCGGAATGCTCCTCCACAGGTGAGGAAGGAGGTGAAGGGTGTTCCTCAGTGGGTGGAGGAATAGGTGAAGTGGGTTCAAGTGTAGGTGGAGGACTTTGGGCTAAAATTTCCTCTATGGAAGGAATATGAGGTAATTGGGAAGCAATGGGTGCATCACTAAAAATAGCATGGACCTCGCGAGTATGGCTATCATGAGTTGAGGTCTCACCACTTTGATCGAGACGAAGAGGCATGATTGGGAAAGGGTTTCTTAAATATGTGTAGGTTTTGATTGGTAGGTGCATTAGGATTATCAATGGTTAACTCATCTTTCTCGAGCATTTCTTGGATAATATTTTTGAAAGTGATGCAATTTCCGTCACTATGACCCTTTACTCGATGATAGTTACTGAAGTCACATTCTTTATACCATGTGGGTATGGGGTGAGAAGGGTCAAAACCAGTGTGTGGTGTTATATGTGGAAGGGTGATGGCCCCACTTTAATGAGATTTTCTAAGACATAAGAATAAGGCTCCCAATTGGGTTGTATTTATGTTGTTCTCGTCTCAATTGAAAAGTCCTGGATGGGTGAGAGATTAGATGAGGGGCTAGCTTTATTTTATGGATGAGTTGGGCTAGCTTTGAGTACCACCACGTTAGCGATTCCCTTAGCTTTTGAATAATTATTCTGTGGTTTTGAAGAAGAAGCGGCGTCATTCGACTTAAATGCTGAGTTTTTATTGCGTCATTGGATTTTCTTCTCTTCGATGGCCCGAATATCTAGATTTCATGCCATGGTGAATGCTTTGTCAAAGGTTCAGAAAGTCCGGACTGTAGGGTCATGAGATATGTATAGCATAAGCTCATGTGAAGATCTCGATGAGTTCGGTTTGCGGTAGTTGGAATGTGAGTTGATTAATCAGGCTACGCCAACGAAGAAAGGAAATCATGATAGATTTGTCATCATACTAATGTGTGGAGTATAGGTCAGTCATGGTATCCTTCTTAATGATATTGATGGAGAATTGATCCAAGAAGGCTTGGGCTACTTGATTAAATGAAAATATAGAGTGTCTAGGTAACCCACTATACCAATCTAACGCAGGTCCAGTTAGAGACATGGGAAAGGTCCTCAAGAGCAAAGCATCATCATGGGTGATTAGGTAGCACCCATGTTTGAAAGACCACAAATTATGTTGCGGGTCTTCTTTGCTATTGAAATGGTTGAGTTTGGGCATTTCCCAGTGCATGGGGCATGAATGGATAGGAATGGATGGGTGGATAGGCTCATTACAAATCTCATCATAGGTGAGAGTGTTTCAGAGCTTAAACCGATGCCTCAATGTTTGCATCTTGTCCATCATTAATTTGATTAGGTCGTTGGTAGGTTACAATGGTTGGGTGCCTCCTATACTATATGAGGGTTGGTGTTGGGCATATGATAGGGGAGGAATTATAGTATATGGTGCAGCCACATACGTGGATTGAGAAGAAGGCGGTGAAATAGGGGTACATACCCGAGTGAACAATGATGAAACAGAGGTTACCGATAGTATGTATATGGAGGTGGAAGGGTCATGGTTACCCTAGTGGCAATAAAGGGGCTAATGATTATGGAATAGAAAGGACCACATCTTGAAAATGGGTAGGGGTCACCGCATTAGGGTGGTAGTATAGCTATGGGTATATGCGAGACAATAAAGGCGAGATGAAGTGGTGTTCGAATGGTTGGCAAAGGTATAGTGGATGTGGTGGGTGTAATGATGTAGTAGATGTGGCATTCATAAAGGGTATAGGGCCTAGTTGTGAAACAACCGGGGTAAGGTAGATGTAAGCAGCAACGCGGGGTTAACGAGGGCTGGAGTAGAAGTAGGAGTGAGTGTTAGGGGGATAGATATGGGCATGTCATATACCAACTGACCCGAGGCATTTCAAGTGGATGAATGGGAAAGGTAAAACTGTAAGGTGACAGGATTTTGGTCAAGGAGTCATGTGAACTCCTCGTCTCCGGTAGCGATAGAGATAGGTTGGATAGACTCCATGGTGGGTGATAAAATGGAAGGTGGTGAAGGGCTAGGTGGGAGTGGTTCACAACCGATGTGTAATATGATGGCCCTTGCTTATCGACGCGTCGATTACCATGTGAATAGTACTACTAATGTGGTAAGACTCGCTTTATAAGTGACACAAAAATATAGCACATGTAGGATAAATAGGTGGTGGTGGGTGAATTGGGGCTAAAATGGCAGCTGGAAAATGACATAGGATAACCGATGCCGGTTAGGGTAAATTGACACCATCCAAGTAACTCACCGCCAGCTTATTGTGTGAAGTGGAAAGTTGGTCCAAAAACAAGGTATAAGGCCAAATTTGTTGGGTATGCCAAATCGATGAGATTTACTGTGTCAATGGAAATGATAATAGTAACAGGGACCTTGAATAGTCGAAGAAGGTGAATAGGTGTCCTTTTGGATAGGTTAACCAAAAGAACAGTGAACCGACATCGGTTGGGTATAACTGATGACGCGGTCGAGGGCAACCAATGACAGCCCATAGGTTAACCGACGATCACGGACCGACACTAATTCTTGTGAAATTGAAACAATGATGAAGAAAATGTGGTTGTGAATTAAAATTTGATGTGGAATCAAACCCGAATTCTAGGAATGATGAGAATATGGTCCAGGCACACTCAGATAAAGTTGGAATACACCAACTATGATGAGGAGTGTGCAAGGAGAAAAAGGAAAAAATAAATAATGTGACCTCTCACCTCAAAACGCAAGCCAAGCGAAACACTAAGAAAAATATGATCCTAAGAGTGTTTTTTTCTATTATGTTTTTTTAGCTTATGTTATTTTAAGGACTCGACTCATGAACTATGGAATAGAGTTTTGGTGAGGATGGATTCCTACGAAGAAGGATATCTACAAGGAGAGGTATGTTATGGTGGAGGTGAGCTTCACTTTGAAGTATGACTCGACAGAGCTATGAGCTAGGGAGTACTTTCCAATCCTCGTATTAGTGCAATCGTTGATAAGAATTCCCAGAAAGATTTTGTTTAAGAATATGTATTTATTTTGAATTTCGTGTGGTTTGGTAAGACTTAGAGAGAGAGAAAGAGAGAGAGATGTGTTTTCTATGATTCATTTTTCAACCATCAACTAGTCATGACTTCCAATGATATAGGTTACCCTTCTTTAATGTGAGCTAATGCAGAAAAATAGAATGAAATGAAGTTAATTTTAAACCCAAATCAAAATATGGAATTCGATGACACAATAAGAGGAATAGGAGAGAGTATGATCTTTCACTAATGCAATGCAAATGAAATAGAAGAAGAGTTCTTTTTAAGCACCAAAACACGATTGCTTTGAGACAATAGAAAGAAGAGAAGATTCCAAGGGATAAATTTTAATGTGAGAACCTTTTAGAAAGGAAAAAAACATGTAGCTTTTCACCTAGAAATGAATGAATGCAAGGAACCCCGAATGGGTCCGACCAGGCATGCTAAAATGTTTCACCTAATTCTTAGATGTTTCTTAGAAAATGACGAAACAAATAAGATAACAGGCGTAGGAGGAATATCTATTGAAATGTTGGTTGATAGGTTGTTGTGCACGTATGACTTCTTAATCCACAACTGATCGTGAGAGCTTCCTTTTTTCTTGACAGCACTACCTGAAATGGAACACAAGACCACCGAATAAAAGTTAAACAATATGTACAGTGGACTGCCTAGCATGTGCTAGATCCTGGAAGTGTTGTACTTCCTAGAAGGTTATCAATCCACTATTAAAAACAACTTAATGTTAGTAATAAAGTAAATCCTACTGTAGTAAAAATGATTTAGGTATCTCATTCATCTACAATAAGTGAATTTTTCACAACAGCTTAGGCTATGATTGAATCGAAGGTCAAGTTCACTATCAAGAAACCGTTATTGGTCAAGATCCAGCTTTTAGATAGTTTAGGGTATTTGGTTGTATTTTCAAGCTCGATCCGGGTTTTTGGTAAAAGACACAGAGACCGACGTCAGTTTAGGTTAACCGGTGATGGTTATGGGTGACCAGCGTCGGTATGGTTGGGGTACAAGAAAATCAATAAAACTTGGTTGGGTGATAGATCCAGGATTAGATGAAGGTGGAAAAGCAATGGCGAGATTCGTATAGATCCTGGATATGCACAAGAATGGTGAAAATTCAGGTATGGATAGTTTAATGATTTGGGTAAAGAAGTGGTTAAGTTTTCATGGAGATAAAATGGTGGGGGATGGTAATGAAAGCAGAAACTAATAACCAATGTAAAAGGATCTACTCAAATGACAAGGAACCAATGTGGGTTAACAAACTTACTATTTGTACAAGCTTGATGCCTAGTTGGTAATGGTGGGTGATCAAATGGACTTGGTGTAGTGTTGGCGCTTCCTGGATGCTCCCATGAAGGTAGGTGGCTATGTGATTACTTTAGGTGTTGGCTATGGGTGTTCTGATGCTTGTACGGATGTTGGTTCTTCTTGCATGCAGCTTTGGTTTCATCACTTGTTCTCAGAATATGTCTCTCTTTCTCAGAAATGTGCCAAACCTCCAAAAACCATATGCCAACCTCTAAATAAGGTTGTTTTAGGAGTTAAAAGGTAACCGAAGGTAGTTTAAGCTTAACCAACAACGGTTAAGGGTAAATGGCATCGGTTAGGGTGGGATTTCCTAAGTTTACTAAACCAGGAAGATCCCCTTGATTTTATGGGATCTCATTTCATTTTCCCATGATTAGACTAGAAGCTTCTTTCAAATGGGCAGGAATGTGGTCAGAGGGAATGTAGGCATTGATTTTTAGGGTTTGGGTAGGTCTTAGTTAGTTATGGTAACTTACTAAGAATAAGTCTTAGGGTGAGGTGGCTTGATGAGGTGTCTAGGTGAGGTGGATATGTGGGCATTATCCCAATTAGGATATTTAAATAATAAATAAGGTGAGGATAATGAATTAATTTAATTAAATGAATTAAATTAATATTATAGTGGGGTGAAGGGGGTCATGGCTAGGTGGATTTGTTCAAGATATTTAGTTGATGAGGGACCAAAGGGGGTGTGACCTAATTTTGTTGTCTACACTTACGACATGAGGAGGATCTAGTAGATCTGGAATCATTGGCACTAGTAGATCTAGTGGTTCTGGTGGTGGAGGTAACATCGGAGGGAATCAATGTCCTGGATCTAGAAGACAAGGTCCACAACACCATCAACAAGTGTTTTATGAGATGTCACTCCACTTGCATGATTATAAGGGAATTGAGGATGTCATGAAACATGTACACAAGTGTGAATTACTATTTCATGTGAAGGGAATCACTACCCCAGCAGTGAAAGGCCAGTCATTTTGAAACCACATTACAAGGGTTCATGCATAGCTAGAAGAGGTATTATGACCCACCCTAGACAATGGTGGATTACATTGCATTACATAATGCCTTTTTGGTAGAATTCCACATACCCGAGTTTGAACAGAAAAGAATCAACACGTTGAAGGAGATTCAACAAGGAATGGCAGAGAGTGTGTGGGATTATGACATGCGTTTCAATACTCTCTTATCTAATTTATTTTATGGAATTCATCCTTCGCATCATCCTCATTGATTCGTCAAAGGATTGATCACACCATTCAAGATGGTGCTTTTATAGAAGAATTTTATAGATCTGCATGAGGCCTTGGAGGCTACCTTGCATGCTGAGGTAGTAGGAAGTATTGATACATGAGTTAGTTAATTCCTAGAAGCAAAAATTTATACAATGGCAAAGAAGCAAGATAAATTGTCTACAAACTCAGCTCATGAGACTCCCGAGAAGTTATGGTGTATAGATTGTGATGTACAAGGGCATATAAAGTAAATTTGTCCTCTAATATCGATACACATGATGACAAAGTGGGCGTGAGATCTTCCACAGATCATGATGCAATTAGGTGTCCGTTCTTGTAGCGCATGATCCGTATTTAATGTGTCTTTCTTTTGTAAAATTTACACCTCGATTACCCATGACACCAAGTATTATAGATTTATTGACCAAATACATGATGACATTGATATTGGTGTATGCCATATCATGTTGTTGTGAATAGATCCAAGGATGATGGTCATCATTATGAAGGGTGCATATATGGAGGAGGTTGAGGAAGAGGCTTTCATGGAGGATTTATAGATCATAGAAACCATAGAGGTGGAATAATTGATTTCCCACATGGAACTTATTACAAGTGTGGGTATATGGAACATTATAAATGCGAATGCCCCAATATGTTACACTTCTCTTGGTGTGGAAATAAGCACAAGTATGAGGAGTGCCCAAAAAAATTAAAAACATGAGCCGAAGAAGTGAAAGGATAAGGTGTTGGGATGGTTTGCGTAAAGCATGTTGATCAACAGCTTAATGCCTACAATGGTGTGTGAGTTAGAATTATAACATGTAATCTTGGTGATAACACGAGTTGTGGATGCACATGCTAGGAAATAACAAAGCATATACCATTGATTACAAGAGAAGAGGTGGTATATGGTAAGTATCCGAGACCTACCCATCGAAGGAAGTCTAGCAAGAGACCATGGAGGTAATTAGAAGTTTCCAAGGGGAAACTGGATGCCTAAAGGATCAATCGTGGTAGTTAGAGAAAAATAAAATCACCGAGACTCCACAGGAGGATTTGGATGAGAGTTAGGGAGGTATGCAAGATGTTGAAGCAAGAGAACATTATTCCTCTATTAGGAGAATTGTTGAGAGGTAAATTACCAAGTGTTGGAGGAGAGCGTGAGAGGCAGGTTTTGCATGCTATCCTTCCTCCTCATAGCCTTGACTATGATAAGGAGATTCCCTTGAATTCAGTTATTGATGGATGGCTCCTAAGAAATATTCTGATTGACATGGGCGTGGAGTTAATGTTATCACCCTAGACACATGGAATCAAATGCGAAGGCCCCCACTATAATCATCCTCAAATGTTTTGTATATGGATAATAAGATAAAGCAAATTCCCATTGGTGTTTTAAAGGATGTTGTTATCACCATCCAAGGGGAAAAATTCACTAGAGACTTTGAATTCTTAGCATATGCTTGAGGCAAAAAATTTCCAAAGCATTACTTGGACAACCCCAGTGCTATAAGAACAATGTTAACTTATGTTTTAATAAGGGGTATATAGGTTTTGAGAATAAAGGGAACTCGTTATCATTCCTTTGATGGTCGGGAAGTTAGTGCCCTATACTAATCCCTTGGGAGAAGAAGACCTAGATAGAATCTATGTGTGCACTATTAGGGAGCCTGAGGTTATGTAACCAATAAAAGAAGGAATTATCCAAAGGGGAATGTCGTCTATCTATAAGTGATACAACTAGTATGGCATGTGAAAATGGGTACACATGACATGTGATTTAGTCGGAAGACAATTAAGAGGTTATGTGACAAGAGTAATAAAGGTGCACTCAATCAAGTGCTTGGAAGGAAATAAGTTACCAAGTTATACTAGGTGAGTCAACCCCGATGTCTTCCTATGAGAAATGGAAACCCAAAGTGGAGATATGAGATCCAAAGGATAAGGATGCTTAGTTATAATTTTCTCAGACCACCACACATTGATGGGTGACCCATCACGATAACCTTATAGAGTAGCATGAGGTGAGAATTGTGTTCTCTATTAGGTTTCTTTGAAGAAATGCACCTACTATTATACAATATTATCATGGGAAGGAATCACGCCTCATTTCACGTCTAAGCATGGGAGAAGGCTTGGATGGAAGGTGTTGAATCCTTTTCTGCCTTCTTTATGGGTGTATAAGGTTTACTCCACCTTAGAAGGCTATGCAATCACATGGTACATTCACTTAGAATTGTGTCATCGATAGGAAACTAGTAGGTGTTGATGGCTAATCTCCTTAAAGCTTTCAAGCATCGAAGTACTAAGTCATTGGTGAATGAAGCATTACAAGTTTTTAAGTGCCTAACTATGGGAGACAGAGCCATGGTGGAGGATAGAATACTAGAATTATTTGGTGAACTTGGCTTGAAGCAAGATTTGATTAGGAAGAATCAAATGAAATAAATCTTTAGCGCGCGCATGGAAAAGGAGAAAGGAAAATTAGTCTATGTGATCGATGGTGAAGAAGTGGAGAACTTGGATGTTAACCATACTATGGGTACGTGCGAGGTTATAGATAGTGTTGATGAACAAGCTTGAACCTACCATGAACCCCTAAAACCAAGAAGGTTAACATTGGTTCGGAGGCAAAACCTAAGGAGGCTACTATTGGAGATTACTAGACAGAAAAGGAGGTTTCAAAGATCATCGATCTATTGTGTGAATTTCAATATTTTTTTCCTTGTGGGTACCATGAGCTTAAAGGACTTCACAAATCCTTGGGAGAAATGAAGATCAAGTTAAAGGAAGGTACATGCCCAATTTATAAGATACCTTATCGAATGAATCTAAATCTACGCGTCGATTCAAGGATGATATTGATAAGATGATCTCATCAAGCATCATTGAGGTTGTTGAAGAATCAGAATGGATAATTCCAATGGTCATCAGCATTAAGAAGGATGGAAGTATAAGGATTTTCGTTGATTACATATATTTTAATGCGATATGTGTCACTGACCCTTTTCCAACCCCCTTCACCGAGGTGATCCTGGAAGGATTAGCTGAGCATGAGATATATTCTTTCACGATGGATTCTTAGGTTATCATCGGAGTTAGAATTACAAAGGAGCGCTCGAAAAAGACAACTTTTTCCACTAAATGGGGAATTTTTTCCTACATGGTCATGCTTTTTAGACTAAAGAATGCGCATGTTTTGTTTTCATGCATTGTGGTTCGGAATTTTAGGACTTCGTCCATAAGTTTATACAAGTCTACTTGGATGACTTGACAAAGATATGGATTAGTGAGGGACCATTGTGAAAATCAAAGGTTGATCTTTGAGAGATGTCGGTAGTTGAGTATATTTCTCAACATTAAGAAATGTGTTTTCGCTACCCCATTTGGCACCACTGTTGGGACATATCATATGTAAGGAAGGTTTGTTGGTGGATCTTGGCAAAGTTATTGTTATTGTGGGATTGGGGGAGCCTACCAACCAAAGTGCGGTGTGTGGATTCCTTGGGAATACGGGGTATTACGGTAAATTTATTAAGGGGTATTCCAAGATCATCAATTCATTGGAAAAGTTTTGAAGCATAAAATTACACTTCATTAGGGAGAGGCGTAGCGAGATGGCATTTAACACATTAAAGAATGGGCTTATCATCATACTCATATTATGTTTTCCCTCTTGGGATAAGTCATTCTATGTACATTTGATGCTCCAAGGATGGAAATTGGAGCAATCTTAGCACAACCTAGAGAGGGAATTGTTGACCACCCCTTATGCTTTGTTAGTAGGGAGATAATCCTAATACTACATAACTATACTACTACTAAGCATGAGGCATTGTCGATGATCTAAGCGCCGCACAAATTCGAGTAGTATTTATTGGCAATACCCTTTATATTTTAGATGGAGCACGTGGTATTCAAGTACTTGTCGAAAACTCATTCTACAAGGGTGCATATGTAGGTGGGTCCTACTACTATAATAATTAGAGTTTACAGATTGTTATAAAACTAGGTAAGAGTGATTTTTGGCCCAACCATCTATCAAGGATTGAATCTGGAGAGGACATGTAGAGGATTGAGGACACAATTTCAGATGCATACTTTTTCAAATTGTAGTGTGTGCCCTCTGAATTGGAAGATATTGTAGTGTTTCTCAAAATGCTTGTGGCGCTAGAGGGAATGAATAATTTGGAAAGGAAGTAGTCACCAAATGTGTTGTGCTCTACATGTTAATTAGTGGAGACTTATACAAGCTAGGTTGTGATGAGGTTTTGTGTCGGTGCATGTTAGAGCATGAGCACACTACAATCATGGAGGAAGCACATGGAGGAATTGTAGGAAGAAATTATACAGGGAATGCAACCGCACGTAAGATCCTTCTATTAAGATTTTAGTGGGAAATGGTTTACAAAGATTATATCGAGTATTGCAAGGCATATGACCACTGCCAGCACCTTGGTAAACTAGGGAAAAGACATGAAATACCATTAAGACCGATTGTTAGTGCGGAATCATTTGAGAAATGGGTAATTGACTTTGTAGGCCCTATTTTCTCTAGTCACGCGAAGGACATGCTTTTATTATATAATCACATGAATAGATTACCTTAAAAGGTGGGCATAAGTGGCTCCTACAAGGGATTGCACAATGGCAATAGCAACTAGATTCTTGCGGGAAAATATAATCAGCAAATATGGCCCATTGAGCTTAATAAGTGATAGGGATACTCATTTCTTAAATGAGACATTAGAATCTTATTGCGAAATTCATGGTAGCCCATCACAATACTACTTCTTATCACTCACAATCTAATGGTACTGTAAAGGTGTTTCATAAAATTTTAAATCACACGTTAACCAATATTTTGCATGTGGGAAGAAAATATTGGGATGATAATGTTTATGTTGTGTTATAGTCATATCAGACTACTTATAAGAGACTGAATAAGGTCACACCTTTTCAATTATATTTTGGCATGGAAGTTTTGTTACCTATTGAATTCATGTTACCAACGCTGCATATAGTGCATGCATGAGGGTTAGATGATGAATAATCACTTGAGGAGAGGATTGATAAGTTGATGCAGTTGGATGAGAGGCGGGTTATTACTCCCTGGAGTCAAAAACCAGAAAAATATAGGCAGAAGGCATGGCATGATAGACACATCAAGAACAAGTAATTTGAGGTTGGGAAGATGGTTATATTGTATGATTCCAAGTTTCTAAGCCATCCTAGTATATTCAAAGTCCATTGGATGGGCTCGTACATTGTATCCAATATACTTGATTCAAAATCTTGCCAATAACAAGCACCTTTGGATGGAACACGGTTGCCAGATCATTTCAATGGGAGTAGGCTAAAGCCCTACTATAAATAAGTCTTATTTTTGTTTGTAAATAAGGCAATATTTCTAGTTAGCCTAGGTTTTGCTTTGATGCAGTTTCCTTTCTTTGTGTTTCCCTTTCTTATTGCTTTGTTTTGTGCGCATTTGTGCATTGGTAGCCACTTATTATTTTCAAAAGTTTTCTATGTGTAGAGGACCACACATCCATTTTTGTGTGGGGTGGAGTGATGTGACAAGTGCTGGAAGCTATGGTTATGGATGGCCCGGGTTAAAAAATCAAAAACACGTGGATTGGAAGATCGCACGTGGAAAAGGTGAACATAAGGGAAGGATGGTGTCAAAAGGATTTAAGAAACCACATACAAGGGTAAAAAGTGTAAGAGAAACATGAGGTAGGAAGTGGAAAGAACTTGGTCTAAGACATAGAGGAAGAATTGAATTTGGCATAGGAGAAAGTGTGAAGAATTCTATGGTCGAGGCAGTTGTGCATCAGAAGGTTGTGGAAGTGTTTGTGTAGGATTGAGTGTGGAGGAAAATTTTTAAAGGTTAGCGTTGGAAAAAAAAGTCACATTTATTGCGAAAGTATGTTGGTAGGTGGCATGGCATTTATCACAAAAAAATTAAAAGTTATAAATAAAATATCAAGGGTGCATTATTTTCTACCTTGCATTTTAATTTATCAAAGAGCTCTCATGCGAACTAGGGTATCCTTGCAAAGAAATTTTGAGAAGAGTTGTGAAGATTTGCATGTATGGATAGTTTGATCAGTGAACCAAGGTGGAAAGGAGTACACGGGCGTAATCGGAGAAGGTTGTGTGGAAGAATCATACGGGTGTTACGTCATCTTGTGGAAAAAGGGTTTTCCAGGTTAGGGTTGCATAGCTAGGGCACGGGGTTTGAAGGAAGTTTCACAAAGGAGTGGATCCATGAAGTTGTGTAGAGCCAAGACCAAGAAAGAGGAATAAGTTTTAAGGACCCAATAAGGAATGGCACCAAGGAAAGTAGCAAATGTTTCACCAAAGAAGGGAAAGGAACGAACGGAAAACAATTGATTTCTTCCAGGTTTGAATGAAGAATGGTACATGGAAATACAAAGACTTAAATGGTGTATTACTTAGTAAAGAATGGATGTATCACATTAGGAAGATGGCCATCAGTTATTACAACCATCGAACAAGCACCACAAAAAATGAAATGAAACTAGAATTGGTTTTCCCTATAGATAAGAGGACACTAGATGGAATGCCCATCTATGATGACGAAGCAAAGGTGAAAATGGAGAAGGTTGGGTTGTTGCAAATGTATAGGTTACCCTATTTCGAAAGCGTGATCGACTATATCAAAGGTTGTTGTTGTAAGTGCATGAATACCACTTCTATTTCATAGGTTAGAGGATGCACATAACCCCCAATTGATTCTAAGTTCACCATCCTTATCTATGAAGGAGATTCATGGGAAGATGATTTGGAAGACAATGAATCCATTAAGAAGACCTTTGAGGCTTATGACTACAAGAAGGGTTCGTGTTACTTCAACATTTTTGTAATTACTAACCCAGTGATGAGGATGGTCACACACTTGGTTACAAAGTTGAATGGGAAAGAGAGATGGACACAGATCAACAAGGTTTGGTTGAATGTGTACTGCAAGATCTCGGAGGGGACCATCTATAACCTCTCATCTTTTATTACAGAGGAGATTATATTACGAGAGGAGATTATAAATGTCACGCAAGATGGAGAGAATATCATGTTTGGTAATATCCTCCTCACCATTGTCTTTTCAGATATTAGAATTCCCAATGGACTAGATAAGTTTGTTTGGGAATACCCAAATGAGAACCCCTCCCCTGCCAAGAGGTTTGAATAGTATACTTATGACACCATGATGACCGCTCATAAGGCACGCTTAGAAAATTGGTATAATCGGATGTGTGATGCATTCAGAGCTGAATGGAGAATACCTGAATAGTTTCCTTCACTAGTGAAAGAAGAGGTTGAGTTCTCTATATACCATTATTTTTGTTTCGATATATTTACTTTGGTAGAAGGCACCAAGATTCCTTGGATTAAATTTCCTTTCTCCTTCATAGCGCAGATACTTCCAGTGCAGGTTAATCGATTCAAAGAGGTGAAGAAACTCGGATTTGATCTAATTATAGTAGATCAAGACTAACACAAGCTGCGTAAGAAACTAATATACCCCAAGAAGTGCACCTACGTGTAGAAGTATGTCTCCAGTGACATGCACGTGTTAAAACCAATAACATTACCTATTGCAAGGAGGATAGTAGTGAGGCCGTATTTGCACATAAGGCCTAAGTATGAAAATGGTTCTTATGTTGAAGATGATGTCTTTATTCCTAAGGAACCCACCACATGGAAAAATAATGTGCTAAGGAAAAGAGACGAGAGGAGGCTCCGAGAAAAAGGTGATGAGTGCGTAGATGCATATAAATAGTAAGGGCACAAGAGTCGTGTGGGCCTAAGTACTTACATCCACTAGAAGAAGTCTCCAGTGAGAAAAGAGTCACCGTAAAAGGAGGTGTCACTAAAGAAGGAAGAGTCACCACGTAAATAAGAATTTTTGGTAAATGGAGAGTCACCCGAGAAAGAAGAAAAAGATAAGTCCCCTGAATTAGAGTCACTAGTAAGGAAGAAGCATAGGGTGAAAAAAGGGTCAAACTCAAGTGAAATAGAAATCATGGAGGCCGACAAGGGAAATGAGGCTCATAATCATCCTATGTATGATGTACATGATTCAGATGAAGAAGGAAATGAAGAGAAGGATGAGAATGAGGGAGGCACTCATGACAAGGGGGAGTGAGGAAGTAAAAATGAAGGATTAGAAGACCCTGACCCCAACCAAGGAGTAAATGGATAATACCATAAAGAGGAGGTGGCAAGAATTATCCAACAGTTGGTGGAGCACGAAGTCAAGTGAAGTAGTGAAGAAGTGTTGAAGGAAACTCGAGGAAAGTGTGAGTGTGGGAAGGGAGTATGGAAGCATGGGTGGAGACCCTATCTTAGAATTCAGCTTCCCAAAGTTATTGTGCACACGTGGAAAATGCATAGTAGCGGTGTAGGAACAAGAGATGACTTACATTAATTATCCGAACAAGTTACTACATGCGTGCTTCCAAAGTATCATGATCACAAACCAACTCCTCACTTGGTCTTCTTTTGATGAAGAAGGTGCATACCTACGCACAAGGAAAATTCTATCTTGGGCTTTTGATTCTCACATTGATGAACCCGAGTTTAAGGTAAATTGAGATAAATTGATGAAGATACCATATGCTAAAGGACTAAACCCTCTTATAAATGCCCAGTAATTTTCTAATGAGAAAGTTTTCAACATGCTTAACAAAGAATCAGTGGAGGTGAAGGCAATATTATTTAGTAGAAATGAAAGAACAAGGGTCTTGGAGGAAGAGCTTGAGAAAAATAATGAGGAGATCATTGAGTGGGAAAAAGAGATAAAACATAAGGAATGATTCAATCACCATTCAAGGATCCAAGTTTAAGGGGGATTTTGAATTATTAGAGTTGGCTGAGGCAAAAAAATTTCCAGCACTACTTAGGCATCCTTGGTGTTATGCGAACAATGTTGACATGTGCTTCAACAAAAGATATATCAATTTTGAGAACAAGGATGAGCATGTTATCATACCTCTAGATTAATATAATGTTAAACCCTATATTAATTTAGTAAGTGAAGAAGATCTTAATAGAATTTATGTGCACATAGTGTGTAACCCTAAGAACATGGATCCATCTCAAGAAGGAATACTTTAGTGGGAGGATGCATAATCTGTCAAATACACTAGTCAACAACACTACTAGTGTTGCATGTGACAATTAGGCCCATGACATATGAGATGGTCGGGAATGAGATGAAGGGGAGAATCACCGAGATGATTAGGTTATGTATGATTAGGCACTTGGATAAAACTTGGTTACCTAGGTTTCTTTGGTGAATAAAAATTTGAATCTTTCTTATGCGCCATAGAGAACCAAAGGTAAAATGAAAGTGATAGAAGAAATATACTAGTTTATACATTACAGACAACAACACTTTGCATTGGTGGATAGAACACATAGAAAACCTCTTGGGATTACAAGAGGTGAGAATCACTAGTTCAACAAGGTTTACCCAAAACAATGTGCCTACCCTTATACATGAGTATGATGGGAAGACTCTTGCTTTGGTACACGTTCATAACTATGAAAGACAATGGGAGCAAGTCCAGGAGGCTTTACCACCAATCTATGTGGGTACATAAGTTTTATTCCAATTTACAAGGATGCGTGCAAGTGTGGTATGTGTATGATGAGCTCAAATAAGAGACTGCAAGCTGGCAAGATATGACTAAGGGTATGGCTCACACTTTTGATTATTTTCTGAATAAAACTCTAGTAAATGAGACTTTGTAGATCCTGAAGTGCATCACATTAGGGGATAGCACAAAATCGAGAGGATCTCATGCTTTTGTTACTTGGAGAACCTAATATCGAGGCACGTGAAGATACTTTGGAAATAAAAGAGATGTAATTTGCTTGTGCCTAGAAGGAGAAAGAAAAATAAGATGGTAGACCTCATTAATGATGAAGAGGTAGAGAACCTAGATATTAATCATATAGAGGGTGAGGGTGAAATGATGGAAACTATAGATGAAATGGAATGGATGTACCATGACCCTATGAAGACCAAGAAGGTTAATATTAGTATTGAGGATGCACCTAAGGAGGCCATCATTGGATATTATTGGTTAGAGAAAGAGGCCATAAAAGGACATCATGAATTGAAAGGTGTACACCCCTAATTGGGAGAGATGAATATTAAGCTGAAATATGGTGCGCCTCTAGTTCGGAAGAGGCCTTATAGGATTAACCCGAACCTACATGTGAAGGTGAAAGAAGAGATTGACGAGATTCTTAAGTATGGCATAATTAAACCAATTGAGGAATTTGAGTGGGTTAGTCCCATGGTGATCAACATCAAGAAAGATGCGTGGATCGATTGGTGTTGATTACAAGGACCTTAATTCTTCATGTGTCATATAGCATGTTCCTATGCCTTTCACAGAAGAGATACTTGAGGGAGTTAAGGTGTGAAATTTATTCATTTATTGATGGATTTTATGGTACCACCAGTGCACATTGTGCACGAGGATTAGGATAAAACCACCTTTTCTATTGACTAGGAAGCTTTACATACATTATGATGCCCTTTAGATTAAATAATGCGCGATAGTTTTCTTGTGCATAATTGTGCGGGAATTTCAAGACTTCATCCATAAGTTCTTATAGGTTTATCTAGATGTTTGGACTGTTTATGGGTTAGTAAAATATCACTATGATAATCTAAGGCTCATATTTAAAAGATTGAGGAAGTTGAGCATCTCTCTTAATATTAAGAAGTGTATCTTTGCTACACCCTTTGGAAATCTTCTTGGGCACATTATTTGTAAGGATGGATTATTGGTAGATCCTACTAAGATTGCAGTAATTTTTGGATTAGAAGAGCCTATGAAATAAAGCAAAGTGTGTGGATTTTGGGGCTTCTTGGTTACTACGAAATTTTATCAAGGGATATGCAAAGATTGTTACACCCCTAGAGGAATTACTCAAGGCCAAAGGAAATTTTTATTGGGGTGAGATGAAGTAGAAGGAATTTATTAATTGAAGGAAAATATTACCACTACACCAATCATGTGCTTCCCTTCATGGAACAAACCCTTCCATGTACATGTTGATGCATCTAGTATGGCAATCAACATAGTTGTGGCAAAACTAGGAGAGGGTAATATGGATCATCCCATATGTTTTACGAGTAGAAAGTTGACACCAGCAGAGTATACAACAAGTGAGTGCAAGGCATTATCTATGATCTATGTGATTCAAAATTTTCTACATTATTAACCACACCATTGATTTTCTATACGTATCATATAGCATTGAAATACTTAATCAACAAAAATGTTTTTCAAGGGTACATTTTCCGATGGATACTCCTTTTCTAAGAATTCGATTTTATAGTTGTTATGAAGCTAGGAAAGATAATCTGGGACCTGATCACTTATCAAGGATCAATTCTAAAGAGGGCATACATAGTATTGAGGACACTATGTCTGATGCGTAGTTGTTCGAGTTTAATTGTGTGTCAACTAATTTGGAGGACATAGAAATATTTTTACACACTTGACTTGTGCCAGAAGGGATGAAAACATTAGAGAAGAAGTAACTTGCTATTTGGGATGTACCTTATCATCTCATTGAAGGAGACTTGTAAAAATGGGCCAAAATGAGGTCTTACGTAGGTGTGTTCTGGAGCATGAGTGCAAAGCAATTATGGAATAAGATCACGAGGTATCACAGGAGGACATTATGCAGGAGATGTGACTATGTGCAAGATCCTTCCGGATGGCTTATGGTGGGAAACATTGTATAAGGATTCTAAGGCTTATGTCAAATATTTTGATCATTGTCAATGACTTGGTGATCCTAGAAGTAGGGATGAGATGCATTTACATCCTATAGTGACTCATGAACCATTTGAGAAGTGGGCTATTGATTTCATAGTACCTATTGCACCACCCATGCGTAGGACTGGAGCACACTACATTATCACTTGCATTGAATATTTAACAAGGTAGGTAGAAGTAGTGCCTACAAAATATTTCACAATAACTACTATAGTAAGGTTCCTTTTGGAAGACATGATCATTCGGTATGGGTGCCCATTGAGCTTGACAAGTGATAAAGGAACTCTTTTAAATTATCATTTGCATACCAAGATCTATGTTCAGGATTTGACTAAGAAATAGGAGTAGTATAATTCCTACCATACACATCTTCAAAAGGGGTCATTTTGGTTGTAGTATGATAACCTTGATTATAAGAAAACTCAATCAAGTGCAAATATTGTTCCCAATTTCTAGGTTTTTCACCTGTATACATTTTAAGCATATCCTCTAAAATTCTATTTATCCTTTTAGTTTTTCCATCTAACTCTAGATGATAAGCAGTACTAAAGCTCAAACTAGTACCCAATTCATCAAACAAATATCTCCAGAAAGAAGAAGTAAATCTAGGATCTCTATTAGTTACTAAATATTTAGGAAGACCATGCAAACAAAAAAATTCCTTAGTAAACAGATGAGCTATATCGAAGTAGAGGTTTTGATTTTGGTTAGTAGAAAATGTTCCATTTTTGTCAATCTATCAACCACTATAAGGATAACATCATGACCATTCTTGGTTTTAGGTAAACCTATAATAAAATCCATACTAATTGACTCCCATTTCCAATTAGGAATAGACAAAGGTTGTAATTGACCAGGTTTACTACATTGTTTAGTTTTAACTTTTTGACAAGTCATACACTGTTGTACATACTTTCTAATGTCTTGTTTCATTCTAGGCCAAAAATAATTATTTTTAACTGATAAGTATGTCTTTTGAAATCCAGGATGTCCAACTATAGGAATATCATGAGAATCTCTTAAAATTTGTTGTCTTAAGTTAGGAAGGTTAGGAATACACAATCTACCTTTATAGTATAACAACCCATTCACACCAAGTAAATAAGAAGTAAGTATATCCTTTAAATGCATATTTAATGTTCCATTTTTCAAACTAGAATACAATTCATCAAAATAACTATCATTGGGCAATGCACCATTTATCTCTTGTTCAAATGGACTTCTTTCTAAGGATAAAGCATTTGCACACATTTTTTCTACTCAAAGCATCAACAACCAAATTTTATTTACAGGTACATATTGTATTTCAAAATCATATTGACTTAGTAACTCTACCCATCTTCTTTGTCTCATATTTAATAAGGGTTGAGTAAAAATATATTGCAAACCTATATGATTACTTTTCAAAAAAAAAAAAATTGACCTAACAAAATGTCTCCAAATTTTCAAAGCATGAATAATCCCTAATAATTCTAAATCATGAGTAGGATAGTTCTTTTTAGCATGAAACAATTTCCTAGATCCAAAACATACAACTCTATTATCTTTCATTAATACACAACCAAGATTAACCACAAGCATCGGTAAGAACACCTTTGAAAGGCTTAGAAAAATCAAGAATACATAACACAGGTGCACTTGTTAATGATTATTTCAATTTACTAAAAGCAACTTCACATTCCTCAGACCAATGATATGTGTTACTTTTCTTTGTTAAATATGTGAGAGGAGTAGCTATTTTAGAATAATTCTTAATAAATCTTCTATAAAATCCAGATAACCCAAGAAAACTTCTAATTTCTTGTACATCTTTAGGTGTATCCCAATCTTGTATTGCTTTTACTTTAGAAGGATCTGGTGCAATTCCTTTTTCAGAGATAATATGTCCTAGATAGGAGACTTCAGTTTTAAATAATTCACATTTACTTAACTTACCATTTAACTAATTTTTTCTTAAGGTTTCAAGTACTAACCTAACATGCTTCTCATGTTCTTATTCATTTTTGGAATAGATCAAAACATAATCACAAACACATATAAGAAAGGTATAAATAGATCATGCATCAATGTCATAAATGTGGCTAGGGAATTTGTTAATCCAAAAGGCATAACAACAAATTCATAATGACCATATCTAGTTCTAAAGGCATTTTTGCAATATCAGCATCTTTTATTATAATTTGATGATATCCAGAACATAAATCAATCTTAGAAAAACATTTAGCACCATTCAATTGATCTAAAAAATCATCAATATTAGGTAAAGGATATTTATTCTTAATAATTAGTTTATTCAACTATCTATAATCAATACACAATCTCATAGTACCATCTTTCTTCTTAACAAACAACATTGGTGCACCCCAGGGAGAAACACTAGGTCTAATTTTTCCTTGTTTCAATAATTTAGTCAATTGTATTTTTAGCTCAGCTAATTTAGGTATAGATTGTCTATAAGGTGCTTTTGATACTAGTTCAGATCCATGAGGTCAATAACATGTTCTATAGATCTCCTAGGTGGTAACTCTTCAACATCAGAAGGAAAAACATCCATAAATTCTTAGACTCGGGTGAACATCTATATTTATTTGTAGCTTATCATTTTTAGAAAATGTGGCACATAAAACTTTACATTTTTCTTTAAGGATTATTTTAATTTGAACAACACAAATAGTTTTTAAAATCACTTTTCTTTTAGTTCCGTGAAAAATATGAGTAACTTCGTATTAATCTTGAATACACACTTGTTTATTTTCACAATTAATAAAGGCATGATTATTTTCTAACTAAGTCATCCCTAAAATGGCATCATATTAACCTAATTTAAACACATGAAAATATTCACTAGATAGAATGTTATCAAATTGAAAATCTGAATCTTTTACTAAATCTCTCATTTGTCTTATGATTCTTCCATCAACCATTTCTACGATTCTTCGGTTCGATTTTTTTGAAAAAAATAATTTTTCAACGAAGTTCGAAAATATAAAATTATGAATACTACCATAATCAATCAAGAAACAAGGGTTGCATTATTAATAGACCCTTTTACTTCAATCAAAGACACTTGCTTATGTATTGTACATGTATCAACGGCAGCATAAACTTTCATATTTTGGTTTTCTTCCTTTGATTTATCGTCAGTTTTCTGATTTTTATTATTATCCCAACTCTTTTTTTCTAAGAAGAACCCAGAGAAAAGTGGTTACCTCCACAATTTTAACATTTACTTTATACATATAACATTTTCCCTCAACAAAAAAATATCTTATTGTGGAATACTGATACACTTTTACATTTTAACTGAGAAAGCTAAGTTTAATTTACAATTGTATTTGATTAATATAACCTAAGATAAATTTACAAATCTGTGGGCTACAGCTAAATGTGATTAAATAAATCTTTAATTGTGATTAATTCTACCTCATGGACACCAGGCTCACGGAAGTAACCAAAAACAAAACAATTTTGGGTCTAGACAATCAACGAGATTTCATTCCTTCTTGCCAAGGAGAAACTATAGCCGAAGTAGATTTCCGATGATCTAAGTCACCGGCCCAATTAGAATCTGTGAATCTAATCAATTCAATATCAACCCCTCCATGATAGTGTATGCCATCAGCATAAGTGCCACGAACATAATGAAGGATCTGTTTAGTTGCTTTCCAATGTAGCTCATGTGGCTCCTGCATGAATCTAGACATGATCCCAATAGCATACGATAAATCTGGTCGAGTGTGAGTCAAGTAGATCAAGCTCCCAACTAACTATCGATAAAGAGTACCATCAACCAAGGGAGTAGAGCAATCTGAAACCAACTTAACCTTGGAAAGAAAAGGAGTAGGAGAAGACTTGCAATCGGACATCTAAAACCAAGCTAGCAAATCAAGAGCATACTTAGGTTGTGAAATCAAGATTCCCAAGTCAGATTGTGAAATCTGGATCCCAAGGAAGTAATGAAGCAGACCTAAGTCAGTCATGGAAATTTTTTGGCTAAGGCGATCTTCACAGAATCAATAATAGAGGAAGAGATGCCTGTGATCAACAAGTCAACAACATAGAGAACAAGAATGAGTATGGAGTCATATTGTCATAGAATATAAACATTTGGATAAGACTGACACCTAGTAAAACCTGATGTAAGTAAGGAGTCCATCTTGGCATACCAAGCCCGAGGGGCTTGTTTAAGGCCATAAAGAGACTTCTTTAACTTATAAATGAGGGAGGAATCTTGGACATAACCCGAGGTTGTTCCATATAGATCTCTTCCTCTAGGTCACCATGAAGGAAGGCACTCTTAACATCCATTTGATGGACTTTCCATATGTTTATTGCGGTAATGGCTAGGGTCAGTCGAATAGAAGTCATCTTCGCAACCGGAGCAAAGGTTTCTGTATAATCAACCCTAGCTATCTGGGAGAAACCCTTAGCTACTAATCGTGCTTTAAACTTTTCGACGTCTCCATCTACTCCATACTTTGTTTGGAACACCCACTTACACCGAACGATTTTTCTTCCTTTCGGAAGAGTGGTGAGATCCCAAGTATCATTCTTCATGAGAGAGGAATACTCCTCATCCATGGCAGAATCCCACTCAGGAATACCATAAGCCTCCCGAAAAGATTGTGGATCAAAAGCAGAGGTGAAGAAAGAGTGGGGTCCAACGAAATCTGAGCAAGTATGTCTCATATCCAAAGTATCTCCAACTAAATCTCCAACACTTTGCAAATTTTTCCTAGCCCAAAGGGGACCAAGAGGATCAAGCTCAGAGTCAGAAGATTCTTCACTTGAGTGAGAAGGGACATAGTCCTCATCATCACTACTGTTAGAATCAAAAGAATCAAAGGTCTGATGGTTGGGAGAATCCAAGAGGAGCACACTCAACAGTATCATCATCTGATGAGTCAGAATCTGAATCGGTGAGCTAAAGAACCTCAATAGGTGGAGAAGTAGAAGTCAAAGAAGACTCATTGAACTTAACACTTCTCTCAATATATAGCTCATGAGAAGTAGAATTCATCAATCGATATCCCTTCATGCCATTAGGATACCCTACAAAGATACAAGGTTTGGATTGTGGTTCCAAGGCCTTGCATTTCTTCTTGGGAATCTGAGCCATAGCCTTGGATCCAAAGACTCGAAAGTGATTAACATCAAGCTTGCGTCCAAACCAGCTTCAAAGGGTGTCATCCCTCTTACTGCCTTGTGTGGAACATGGTTCTAAATGTAATTTTCATAATTCACTGCTTCGTCCCAATACTACGGAGGAAGAGACTTCGAGTGAATCATACAAGTGGCCATCTCCTTAAGAGTACGGTTCTTTCTTTCTGCTACTCTATTCTACGTGAATGGCTATAAGCAATCAGTACATGCTACTGAGAGAGATCCTTGAAGTACAAAAATCCATAGACCTATTTTTACATATTCACCTCCATTTTCAGTTTGAAGAACCTTGATAGACCATTCGCCTATTTCTCACCAAGAGCCTTAAAGTCTGAAAATGTTCAAAGAATTTAAACTTAACCTTAAGAAAATATACCCAAGTATATCACGAATAGTCATCAATGAAGGTTAGCACATAAAGAGCTCTAGTAAATGAAGGAGAAGGAAATGGACCAGAAACATTGCTTTGTGAACAAGATCCAAGGGACGAGTGGCTCTCAAGCGTTTCCTTTGTCAAAGTTCTTTTCAGGATGCTTTCCAAGGGTACAACCCTCACAAAGACCCTTAGAAAACTTGACGCGAGGCAACCCATTGACCATTTCATTTTGACTCAATTGTTCAAGGTAGTGATAATTTAGATGTCCAAAATGCTCATGTCATAGCTTACTAACCTCATTTGCATGAGTGAGCAAGGAAGTGGGTGTAGAATTAGAAGTAAAGTGGGAGAAGGTGTACAACCGTGAATGGTGATATGTCTTTCCCTTAGCCACTGTAGTGTCATTGTTAAGCTCACGAATAATCACCGAGTTAGGACCAAATTCCACTCGCCTTCTTTCACCAAGGTGAGTAATTTGGTAAACCGATAGGAGATTGGTAGAGAGATCAGGAACACTCAACACTTGGTTAAATATTCCCCCGAATCCACTATCGAACTCGACACCGCCGTGTCATTACCCATCGTGATTTGGGACATTCCACAAGGTTCAATGTTGGAAAACTCAACATGTGAAGAACCCATGTGGTGCAAGGCACCGGAATCTATAATCCATGTCAGTGAAGGAGCAAATTTGGCTACAAGGGCCTTTCCTTTCTTCTTGTCATTTCTAGCACCTTTTATAGTAGAAGACTCGGCCTTCGGAGCACTTTGTTTTATTGATTCAGGAACACTTATTTTATTTTTCTCAAGTAAATGAGATAAGTGATCAATCTATTTCTTAAAACAGTGTTGCTCATCGTGACCAATCTTCTTGCAATAGGAACACAAATACTTGCTTTTCTGTGCCCTAGGCTCAGAAGTTGAAGTGTTTGTGTCATTTTTAGGTTTGATCTTGGTTTCTTTCTTAGGTTGATCCTTAGTTTCTTTCTTCTTTTTAGTCTTCTTTCCCTTGCTAGTACTTGCTACAAGGGCATGTGACTTGGACTTGAGAGACCCCATTTGAATGATTTTGTCATGTTCTTGAATGAGTTGGGATGAAAAACAGTCAAAGGAGGGCATCATCCAAGTATCTCCCAAAGCAGCTTTTGTAGTGTAGAAAGTTGACACAAAGACAGAATATTCGGGACCTAGTTTAGAGAGAATTGACAAGATCAGTTGAGAATATTTCTTTTCTACTTGACATCCTTTTAACAATAATCTAATGTGGAAAATTTCGAGAAGAAGGCTTGTAGGTTTTCAAAGTCACTAGGATTTAACCCTAGTAGTTTGTTTTCCAACTCATGCGCTCTCATGTCATCTAGTTGTCCAAACATCGCATCCAACATTTTCCACGTAGATGTAGGTGTTTCAGATGCCTCAATGTGGAAGAGCAAGTCAGGAGAAACGGACATGCAAAGAAGACCTAAAGCTTCATCACTACGGTTTAACCACTTAGATTTTTTAGGTTCGTCGTCTGGTTCAGTCTCAGTTCCCATGGTGATGTGGTATAACCCTTTACCCCTTAGTTTCATTATTATTTTTGATCTCCATTCAAAAAAGTTGAATGGCGTAAGAAAAGGAATTGAAAGTGCATCCATAGTGAGAGAGAGAGAAAGAAATGCAGAAAAGAAACACAACCACCCAGGACAATAACAACCCCCTGCTTTGAAACTTTATAGTTTAGTGCGTTGATTACAATCAGGTCCGTGCGTGTAGTTTGAAACACTTGGTAACTCGTCTTGCAATTAGTGTAATAACACGCAAGAGAGGAGACCACAATAGTGTTTTGTGGAGCGCAACAAAAAGAGGAACACCGTAAACAAGCACAAGCAAAAAAATAGAAAGGAGGTGAAAGCCAACCCTGGTGGTGAGAAAAAGCATCTCATGTCACACGAAATAATCCCTTTGTCGTAAAATTGTGGCGAGACGCACTCACAAGTCCATGAAAAAAGGAATAGAACAAAGCTCAAAAAAATGAGCTGACTTAAGCAATACAAAGACACCCCCCGAATGCGGAACTTTATAAAATTAGTGTGTTTACAAAGATAATGATCCCATCATCTAGAGTGCAAAAAAATGCAACATTGACTAAATAAGTGCTCAAAACCGAGAAACGATTCAAAAGTTATAACAAAAACTAATTCCCGTAATTTGATGAGAAAAATCCAATAAGCTCGCAAATGGATTAAAAGAGCACCCTAAATGAATGCAAAGGGTGTCGTATGTATGCTCGTTGGAAACGACATGGAATTTGAGATAGGGTTTGTTTGTATTGTGAGGGGGGATTAGCCACCTGCCAATCCCGGACCTCACCCTTCGTCTTCGGCACTCGACGGAAGGTTAAAAATACACAAAGCCAATAGACCAAATTATAATGCCAAAGGAAATATATTGTTTAAATAATGTGAATGAAATAAAATTAGATCTAATTTAATTAAATCTAATTAGATCTAATCTAATGAAGATATTTAGATGAAGATTTTTAAATATCTATGGAAACTTCTAATTAAAACAAATTTCTAAATGGTTTTAGAAACTTGATTAAAATCACGGTAAATTAGAAACTTTTTAAAACTTACCAAGAAGGTTTGAGTTGTTTTACCAAACAAAACAAAAAAACTCAATGAAAAAAAGCGGCACATTTTTATAAAAGCAGAGGTTTTTTTGTTTTGAGGAAGATTAAAAAGAAAGAAAGTGAAAACTTACCAAATACTTACCAATTTGAGTGTACAGGCCACGCATATGAGTGTACAAATCATGTTTTAGCTTACTTACACCCAAAAACGTGAGGAACAAAAAAAATGCCGAATAGTCCAAAAATGCTCAGACAAATGTTTTAGCTTGCCCACACCCAAAAAACATGAGGAACAATAAAAAATGCCAGATCAGTCCAAAAATGCACAGACAAATGTTTTAGCTTGCCCACACCCAAAATTGTGAGGAACAATAAAAACGTGGTAGAGGTGATTAAAAACGCCTGTGAAGCAAAAAAACGTGGTAGATGTGATTAAAAACCCCTGTGAAGCAAAAAATGCCCGAACACCCAAGAAAATGCAGAACAAAAAGTGCAAGATGGAGTGAAGGAGATAATGTAGAGAATAGTCCAAAAATGGTCAGACGGACCGTAGTTAGTTGATGAGCAACCACGACTGAAGAACACAACGATCCTGCAACCACAAACAACATGCATAGACAAATATCCTGCAAAAACCAGAGATTTTTAAAAAAATCACTTCCATTTTAATAAATGAAAGGAATCTCTATTTTGGATTTTGATACATCCAACAAAAAAAAGCAGTTTAAAAAACCTGATTTCTCAAGGTATTTTGAAAAAACCTACACATGCACAAGAAAAAAAAACACAAAAAACTTTCCGAGAAAGCTTGTTAGAGATATTAGCAAGATAATTTCCAGAAAATAGTGATCAAAAGACTTGCATGCAAAGTAAAATAATGAAACCACGTAAGAGTAATAGCAAAAAAAAACAAATCGAGTGCATGTTTACCCGATCTCAGCTCTGATACCATGAAAAGAGTTTGCGAAAATTGAATCGAAATGAGGCACCACGAAAGTAGTTGCACTCCAACGGAATCGTGAAAGCTCTAGCGATAGCAAGAAAAAAATTGATCAATAATGGAAGAAATTGCTCAATAGAAACAAAGCTTGCATAGAGGAAAGACAATGGAGTGTCTTGGCATGCTCATAAATGAATAGAAAAGGGGTACATGTAGGGTGTTGAGTAACCCTAGTGCATGACACATATGAAACCCTAAACCTAACCCATGTGAGATGACCCTCCAACATGAGAGGAGGACACATAGGATAACTCACACTAATAGAATACTTGATACACTTTTACATTTTAAGCCGAGAAATATAATTCTAATTTGCAATTGTATTTGATTAATATAACCTAAGATAAATTTACAAATATGCGGGCTATGGCTAAATGTGATTAAATAAAGCTTTAATCGTGATTAATTCTACCTCATGGACACCAGGCTCACGGAAGTAACCAAAAACAAAACAATTTCGGTCTAGGCAACAATGAGATTAAAATAAAAATACATGTGCGATAACATAGTGGAAAAGGATATATAGTCTAACATTGCAAAATTCATATGCATGTGGTGTTTTTCTATTATTTTTCACTTCACGGTGGAACATATGTGATTGAATATTATTTAATATCAAAACACTCGGTAAGTTTATACATACATGGAGCCTTCTTAATAGCTCACTTTTCGCACTCGACATGGTTCTCGAAGGAAAAACAACATATGAAGGCACAAGGAAAAGTTTTATCGGCTTGCATTCTAACTAACTTCAAAAAGGTTTTAATGTAAAACAAAGTAGCTTAAAAGGTGGAACATTTTGATTGGTTAACAACTTAAAAGTTAACAAATATTGACATCATGAAATGCAAAGTGAATTGGATTTTTTCTAGGATCATGTTTCGCATTGGTCAGAAACAAGTTAACAAAATTTTGATAATTCAAAGAGTGTGGAGTGTCCTCGTTAGCTCGCACTTCACAATAGTTAATAGGATCTATCAAATTTATGACATGGCGAAGTAACATGCAGCTTTCTTATTGGCTTGAACTTCACAATATTACACCGCACCTAGGTGGACTTAGAACCATGGGATTAACCATATCCAAGGAAGGATTTTGGGTCTATAGCGAGAAAGACATAAAACACAACCACGAAATACGTAGAGACAAATACAACTAGACTATATAATAATATCGCTTACATAATTCAATTATTATTCTACACTTTATTTATACAAATTTTCTTAGAGTAACAAACATACATATCTAAAATCCTACAATCCGCTATTCTTGATAACAACAATTACGTATTTCAAAATATACATAACAACATAAATAGAATACTTTCACATGCACATTTATCATAATAAACAGAAAAGTTAACTTCTTTCCATTAAATTTCAAAATGTATTACATAGTTTTATAGAGAGATAACTTATCGAAGACAACGATCAAGAATTCTATTACAAAATTCCAATGTACACCTAGGTTAACAGACACCAAACTATGGTCATGCTATTAAGAGGAAATAGTATACACCCAATGTACTTTCACCTTTCCCTAGCCAAGAACCATCTAAGGTTGTATATTGTACCCCCGGTTAAGATACCTCCGGTTCCGCTCTCTCTTTCCCACCGCCTTCTTGTAACCTGGTCAACCTTGGGATTACTTCCACAGATTAAATTCACAAAGTCCTCAAGACTTCCTTGTAATTATTCTCTTTCTCATAATCACAATCATAATTCATGTTCTCTATTCACTTTTACATCCCTTTTTATAATACTTCATGGGTGGTTACGAACCAACACAATGGTTTCCACACCTTTTCACTTTAATTAAGCAACTTTAATCAAATTCTCAGGATATTCATTCCCACACTATTTTACAATAATCATTACAACACTTTTTGTTTAAAATTATATCAATTAAAACTTGTTATTATTTACATAAATCAAAAAAAAAATTAATGCTTTTAAAGCTTTGGGGATTTAGTCGCATAACATAAATAGATAACAAACAACCTCATGCTCTCCCAATTTTGCATACCCAATATTAGTACAAAAACCCACATAAAGAGACAAATTAAACATTTGTTTCTTGTATCTAAATATGCACACACATGTTTATAATAAATCATTAGCACGCAGATCCATTATGGTTTTATTCAAATTGCTTACCAAAAAGACAAATGACTCTAAACATTGAAATGTAGTCCCAACCAGATATTTATATATTTTTTCATATAAAATATACACAAACTGAATACAAACCCGTATGGAACTCATACTTGATTCTTTATAAAAATACACTAACCCAAAATAAAAGACAGTTCCATAATTCCAAATAACTCTTAAACTCATTCCCTTTGCAGAAAATTGCATACCCAAATAGTAAAACATGGTAAAATCTCATAAACTCATGCTTCTCACAAAAATATGCATACCTGAATGTATTATAACATTCATAACACAAATATGTATGAAAATTCAACATGCAATCCAAATAGACTGGTGTAACCAAATACAAACATTTTTCTATAAAAACTAATATACAAAATACTCTAAAATGTTAATAACAAAGTATAACATTTTTCCATGGAAACCAAACTCTCAAAACACCCAAAATGCTATTAACAAATATAACCATTATGATCTAGAGTATCAGGGAGAAGTTCATACCTCTGATACCCACATCTTTCTCAACTCATCTTCCTTTCTCCTGTGATCTTCTCCAAAAATAAAAAACGACAATAATTTTACCAAAACATTCCTTTTTAAAACCGAGCTCCTCTATATCCATTCTCCTAATAGCATTGATGGATAAAAAAATCACATTGGAGAGAAATACCACTACCTTCAACACCCCGAAAATAGATCGACATAATAAAACAAATCAAATGATGAAAGAGATAAGGAATACGACCAATTTTAGGGTTGGCTTCTAGGGAAACTAACTATTTCGAGGATTCATCCCTACATTAAATTCCATTAAATCCAAAACCTCTCAATACAACTTTCACTTGCCACATATTCCTCACAAGTTAACTTTACATTAAACAAATATGGTTCATATTAATCTTGTCAAGCCTTTAATCTAGTCATCAATGTCCCCTTTTTAAATATGCCACTAACTTAAACAAATCATCAATATATATGCCACGAAAGCCAGGTGAGGTTTTAATGTTTGCCGTGAAATCTAACAAGACACTAATACATGCCACCCAAATTAATATACAACAAAGGAAAAACAAAAAATTATTACATGCCACCCACTTATGCTATGTGGTTTAGTATTTCAAGCCTCATGTTTATAATTACAACTTATTATATGTATACCCATGATTATTTTCTTGTTTTCCAAAAAATCCAAACTTACTATAAACATGTTATAACTTATAATATGCCACATCCAAGGCTAAGAATTCTATAAAATGACCCTACGTAAGATTCTAAGCAAGAGAGTAATATAAGTATAATTATTTCCTTCACTTTATTTTTTAGAATCAACTTTTAAAACATTTATGCAATAGAAAGTATCGATGTGAGCTAAGAATCCTAGTTGTTTACTAGCTTCATTTAAACCAACCGATAGTCTATTGGTCATTTAACAATCATCAATTTGAGACTCTTAAGGGATGGATGTTACATACTTCCCCCTAAAAATATTCATCATCTCGATGACATATTTCATTTATTTAAGAAAATAAAAACTTAACCAATATAGCAAATAGTATATTCGAAAATATTGATCTGACTTTATTTTTCGTAAAAATTTTCACTTCCAAAATTTCTTCAAGTTGTAACATCTTTGATAAAGATATTAATTCAGAACCTAACAAATATTTATGACCCAAATGGTCATTAATACAATCAACCCAAAATCAAGTAGCAAAAGTAATAAAGAGTACAAGTTTCTTTTTAAACTTGATCAAATAGAAAAGGAAAAGTAGTCAACGATGTCATCCATATTTTCTCAAGTTGCACTTTATTTAGAATATTGGTCCTATTAGACCTTGCATTTTGAAATATCATGATTTCTAAGCTACAACTTGTGTGTTTCCAAAATTCTTGTGGGGTTAACTGTGATGATCTTGAGATCTTGCACTTGTAATGAATCCCAATTTAGTATATGAGTTAAATCAGCAACGTACTTTTTTTAGCAAGGATACATGGAAGACATCATACATTTTGGATAATGTAGGAGGTAAAGCTATCTTGTATGCTACATGACCTATAACTTCTAAAATTTCAAAGGGTCCCACAAATCTAGGTGATAACTTGACAACCTTGTCAAAGGTAATGGAACACTTTTTGGGTTTTACCCTCAAAAATACTTTATCACCCACATTAAATTTCTTTTCCACTCTTTTTAAATTAGCATAACTCTTTTGTTTTTCAGTTGTTTCCTTTAACCACTCACGAATGAGTTTCATTTGTCCTTTCATTTTTGTTAACATTTCAATCCCTAAAACACCTCCATCTTCTATGGTATCCCATCTTATATGTGTTTTGCACCTTTTTCCATATAAGGATTCTAATAGAGTCATTTTTAGTGAGGATTGATATGTATTATTGTATGAAAACTCTATACCTAGAAGATATTCTTCCCACTTGTATTGTTGATCCATGCAATACATCCTTAACATATCCTCTAAGACTTGATTTACCCTTTTTCCTATCCATCAGTTTCTGGGTAGTAAGCTAAACTAAAATTTAGTTTTGTTCCTAAGGCCACATTAAGTGTTTTCCAAAATATGGAATTCATTTTAGGATCTCTATCTAATATGATCAACTCCAGTATTCCATGCAATCTAAATATTTCTTGAGAAAATCTTCTTGTCGATTTAAGTGAATCATCTTTAAGATTCCCAGGAATGAAGTGTGCCACTTTTGTGAGCTTATCCACCATAACCATAATTACATCATGTTTATTTTTAGACAAGGGCAATCCTTGGATGAATTCCATGCTAATTACTAAAATTTGGTTTTGTTCCTAAGGCCCCATTAAGCATTTTCCAAAATTTGGAGATCATTCTAGGATCTCTATCTGATATTATCGGATATAGTATTCCATGCAATCTAAATATTTCTTGAGAAAATCTTCTTGCAAGACTCAGTGAATCATATTTTAGATTCCTAGGTATGAAGTGTGCCACTTTCATGAGCTTATCCACCACAACTAGAATTACATCATGTTTATTTTTAGACAAGAGCACTCCTTGGATGAAGACCATGCAAATTACTTTTCATTTATACTTTGAGGTACATTATGCCGATATAAAGCAGTCCTCTGAGATCTAAATTTTATGCCTTAACCCTTTGGAATTCTAAGTAGTGAGATACATAATTTGTTACATCCTTTTTCATTCCTTTTCCAAAAATATTACCTTTTATATCATCCAAAAGTTTTGTTACCCCAGATGACTTGAATAAGATACATCATGAAATTCTTTAATTATTTTAATTCTTAATTCATTTCCCAAAGTCACATACACTCTGTTGAAATAATGCATAATTCCATCATGTTCAAATTTGAAACCATCATACCTCTTATCATTAGGATTTTTTTATAATGTTACCTTAACTTGTTGATAATAAGGATCTGACTGAAGTTGTTCTCTAGCTTCAACTTTAAATTGAGTTCTTAAAGTAACAATAATAGAAATAAGCTTCCTACGGCTTAAGACATCCATTGCATAATTCTCTTTCCCTTTATGTAATTTATATCAAAATCATATTGTGATAAAAATTCTAGCCACCCATGTTGTCTTGCATTTAAATTTGGTTGTGAAAAGATGTATTTCAGCCCCAAGTTGTTTGTTTTCAGTTCAAAAGGTTTTCCCATCATATAGTGTCTCCAAAATTACAATGAATTCATGATAGTAGCAAGATATAATTCATAGGGATCATATTTATGTTCATGTACTTTTAGTTTTCTAATCTCAAATGCCATTACATGTTCATTTTGAAGGACTCCTCCCAATCCTTCTCTGGAAGCATCAGTTATTACTTGTAAAATTTCCATTTGGATCTGGAACCTTTAAAATTGGAGCTGAAGTTATCTTTTCCTTTAATAAGTTTAAGGATTCTTCACACTTTCCATCCCAAACAAATTTATGTTTTATCTTTTATAAGGAAATGATTGGACCTGCCACTTTAGATAAGTCCTTAACAAACTTTCTGTAATAATCAGTCAATCCCATGAAACTTCTGACTTTATGTACATTCTTAGGGGTTGGGCATTCCATGATAGCCTTTATTTTAGATAGGTTAACTTAGATTCATTATTTATTGATTATGTGACCCAATAATTGTCTTCTTTTTTATAAAAATTACATTTGGACAACTTACCATACAGTTTATGCTTTCTTAAAATCTGGAAAAAAATTCTCAAATGTTTATCATATTCCTTTATATCTTTGTAATATATCATGATATCATCAAGGAACACTAACACAAACTAATCTAAGTATTCTTGAAACACATTGTTCATCAAATTCATGAATGTTACAGGTGCATTAATGATTCTGAAAGGAAAAATAGTGAACTCATAATGCACGTAGCTTGTTCTAAATGTTGTTTTATAGATTTACTCATCTATAATTAACAACTAATGGTAACCTTATCACAAATTGATCTATGAATAAACTGAAGAACCCCTCATTTGATCAAAAATATCATTAATTCTAGGCAAGTCGTATATTTTTTTAATTTTTACCTTGTTAAACATATGATAATCAATGCACAATATTAGGGAACCATCCTTCTTCTTTACAAAGATTAGCGGTGCCCCCAAGGTGATATACTAGGGTGGACCATCCCTTTGGACAACAATTCATAAATTTGAGCTATCAACTCTACCAACTCAGTTGTATTCATTTTGTATGGTACTTTTGACAAAGGCTCAATTCCTAGTTTGAGGTCTATGATGAATTCAAACTCTCATCTACGTGGTAAACTAGGTAGTTCTTCAAGAAATACATCTCTGAATTCACTTAAAAGAGGAAAATCCTCTATTTTTGGCTCACTTTCTTTGATGTAATTCGTTATTTTTACTGCATATAACATATTTCCTTTATTCTTATCCTTTTTCAGCTAGATGGTAGTTATTTTTCTCACCACAAAATGTATTTTTATACCTTGATTATCATGTTATTTTTGTTGATTATCCCGGCATACTATTTGTCTTCTTAGGTAATCTACAGATGTTTGGTTCTAAGATAGCCAATTTACACCTATAACAAAATCATAAGACCCTAAGGGTGCTACCAAAAGATTTAATTTGTATTAAACTTAGGTATTTTTAAGGTTGCTTAAAACAAACATTAGGTTACTCTATGGAAAACATTATTCCCATATTTAACAGTCCATGTATTTTCCATGTATCCAGCCTTTCTAGAAAATTTAGAAGCTAATTTAGAAGAAACAAAACATTCAGTTGCTCCAATATCAAATAATATAGTAATGTAAACCAAACAAATTACCCCGCACTTTTATGGGAGTTTCCTATTTCTCAACTTGGTAATTTCCTACAACGGGATACATCTTTTGTTGAAATGGTTCTTTAAACCCAGAGTTTTTTTCCAATGATGATTATTTTGTGGACAATTATTAGCATAATGATCACCTTAGCATTTTAAATAGTCCCCAATAGGCCCCATCCATTCAAATCTATTTTGAAAATTAGAATTTTTTTGTCCATCTTTTCTATTTTTTTGTAGCATATTTTTCTACAATATTTTTATTTTCAGGTCTTCCTTTTTATCAAATCTCTTTTGACATGTATTTTTAGTAAAGGGTGTGAGGGGTTATTACTTGTTATTATGATTTTTCCTCTCTCAAAGTGAGGATCCCACGCAGATTATTGATCCTACTTTATAATTTTTCAAAAATTACCTCCATAGTGGATGGTTCATGTACAACCACTTAACCCCTATTGAGGATTCAATCCCAAAATGAACTTACGAATTCAAACTTTATCATCTTTTTGATATTGGGGAACATATTTCAGAAGTCTAGTGAAACATTCCCAATACTCGCCATCGATGTGCTTTCCCTTGAATGAAACTCTGAAATTTAGTCATTTTCTAATCAAAATACAACCGGGAAACTAGCATTGACAAAATTACCCTTTGAAATGATCCCAAGTTGTAGTTGTCTCAATTCATAGTTCCAGCTTTACGGTTGTCCCATCAAGTGGAAGTTTTGTGAGAGAGCTAGAAATCACCCCATAAAACATTATTTTCTTTAGATAAATATCTAATCTCAAAATATTTTTCCATTTCACTCAACCAATTTTCAGCACCATCCCTTAAAGCAGTTCCATCAAATTTTGGGGGACTAATTCTTTTTCATATCGTTATCCAATTTAGCATTCATGTGATCTTTTTATTATCTTGTTGATTCTTATTGTCATATTGTCAAGGTTTTTCTTCCTCATGTTCTTCCTCATGTTCCTCTTCATGTTATTTGTTTTCACCCCTAACCTACTACTCTAAGGAAATAATTAAGTTATGATTGTCTTGGAGAACCAAGAGGATCTCATCTAGTTTATCGTTAGCTCAACCCTTAATATTTTCTCGAGTTGGTTGTATTATCATTGTTCACTCTTCTTCTTACCATTATATCTTGTTGAAATAGGAATAAACTTAATATTATCATAATGAACCCATTAATTCCAAGATCTAGAAACCTTCCACTCTGATACCAAAATGTAACACCTCATTTAATTTTTCTCATAGCTAAAGTATTAATTTTTTTACTTCCACAATCCATTCATGGAGTAGGTAATAGAGTTATCCCAAATCAAATCAGTTAAGTATAAACCTTTTGCAACTAAGAAGGGTGCATCTATATCTCCCTTCAACCCACTCTAAACAAGCAATCATACAATATTTAGTATGTTCATGTTTAGCTTTTTATAAGGTTGATATTATCTATGTTTCCATCCTTAAATGTCCACCACAAAATTCAATTATTTAACTTTGTACTCTAGTATCTGAAATATACGAGTAAGGATACAAAGTGAATAGACAATGCAATCATCTACTTTCATTACTTTGGCCAAAATTTCCCATCATGCGTAAACATCTTATCCTGGGAGCGTAAAAAATCCTTAGGGATATAGTCTTCCATCACCAATAAATATTTCGACACAATTATCTGGATATTTTTTGTTTAAGAAGGTGAACATGTTAAGAAAGAGGAAGTGTGTTCTTTATATGACCATCTCCATAAACAAAAAGAACCACAACCTTCTCGAGGTCTTTATAGAATAGGGAGAGACCACGTAATGGGTTATTGTCATTACATCTTCTTTCTCTATTCTGTAACCACCCCTAGTTGGCACTATGCTTAGATTTTTACATAATGACGTAATATTATATCCAATCTACATCATAATTAAGTCATCTATCGTTAATCAAGCTTCATCATACAACAAGTCCTAAGAAAACTCAAGTTATTTTCTTATTTATCTTAGTTATAACCAAAGGGTATTTGTAAGTCTCCTCTAAGTTATTATTTATGTTTCAATCGGGTCTTGATAACGTATTTGAGTTATGGGCTAACTATTAGTTGCCCCTTTTTAATAATATCATCTTGTTTTAGTTATAAGTTTCCCATGTCAAGGGCTTGTTTGGTTCATTAATCTAATTTCTTAGCATCATATCTTCATAAATTTTAATTACAAGATTTGACATTATTCACTACCATATAGAATTTTACTCGTAATTTACTTAATAATCCTTACCATTATTATCATGATAAATATTTATTCCTTACATATTTTCTAAATTCCTTGCATAATTAAGCTAGATCAACATAGTCCTCTTTATAAAATACAACCATCAAATAAGGAACGTAGTAATAATTGTTCTTATAATACCATGAAAAATCAAAACAAAGATGCACATAAACAATACGAACTCTGTTAAGGTTATTAAACCCACTTTCTTTATAATAAAATCCATATTAGGATTAAACATCGTGCCATAAGCCCGTTTAAAACATACTTTTGAAAGTTACTTAACACGAAATAAAATACTTTTTAGAGCTTTTTTTTTTTTTACATATGACCAAAATGTCATAATCAAATATAACATTAGTCAATCCTTCCATGATAATTAACTTCAATGCCTCTTCTATTTACATGTACATCTGTTAGGAGAGAGAAATATACATGGGTCAATTCGAGAGAACTAGCATGAGTCAACTCACTCATTTTCTATATCATAATCATTATATAATGATAATAACAATCAAGTTTTAATCCTATACTAAATCAAATCAACTTACCAATTGGAACTAAATAAATTAAGTCAATAAATATAACATCATCATTTTTCGTTAGTCCGAAATAACTCATCTATAAATAATTTTATTTGTACTTCATATCAAATCACATTTAATCATCAAATGATGATCTTACACTTTTAATTCACAACAACCTTTTCATTCATCTAGGATAGACTTATATAGACTATCCATATTTTCTATAACCCCCTCAGTTAATGATTCAATCATAAAAATATTATTATCTATAAGCAAAAAAATATTTTCTTCTAACAATAATATTTCAAACATTACTAACAATTTTATTTTTCAACAAGACTAATTTATATACAATTACAAGATAGAGTACTATATTTATCTAGCTATAAGAGCGTCTAACCAAGTTCTCATTTTACTACAAAATATTTATATCCTCAAGAGATAATAAACATCTAACTTAATATCTTATATATATTCAAATCCAAAAATACATATAACAGTCTTAATACCCTACAAACGGACTCAGATCCAAAAAGATAAATAGATAAGAAACAACCTCATACTCTTCCAATTTCACATACCCAATATTGGGAAAACAAACCCACATAAGCAAAAAAATTTAAAAAAATCTTGTATTTGAATATGTGCACACATGTTTAAGATAAATCCTTAGAACACATACCCATTATGGGTGTATTCAAACTTCTTACCAAAAATACAAATGACTTTAAACATTTAAACACAATCCCAACTAGGATATTCATATTTTCTTTTCATATAAAAAATACATAGACCAGAATGCAGACCGATATAGAACTCATACATGTTTCTTTATAAAATACACTAACCCAAAATAAAGCACAGTTCTAGAATTCCCAATAACTCTTAAACTCATTCCCTCACACAAATATGCATACCCAGATAGTAAAAATAGTCAAAGCTTATAAAATCCTACTTCTCACAAAATATGCATACCCAAAAGTATTATAACATTCATACACACAAATATGTATGAAAATTCAACATGTAATCCAAACGGACAGGTGTAACCCAATACAAATGTTTTTTCTATAAAAACTAATATACAAAACACCCCAAAACATTAACAATATATTATAAAATTCTACCATGGAAACCAAACTCTCAAAACACCCAAAATACTATTAACAAATATAACCATTATGATTTACAATATTAGGGAGAAGCTCATGCCTATGATACCCAAGCCTTACGCAACCTAAATTTATTTCTCCTGCAATCTTCTCTATAAATCAAAAACAACAATACTTTTACCAAAGCATTCCTTTTTGAAACCAAGTTCCTCTATATCTATTCTCATAATAGCATTCATGGCTGAAAAACTTGTACATTGGAGTGAAATTCCACTACCTTCAACACCCAAAAATATATCAACAGAACAAAGCAAAGCAAATGATCAAATAGAGGAGGAATACAACTAATTTTAGGGTTGGCTTCTCAAGGAAGCTAACCATTCCTAAGGAATCAGCCCTCCATTAAATGTCATTAAACCTAAAACCCCTCAATAAAACTTTCACCTACCATGTATTCCTTACAACTTAACTTTACATTAAACAAATATAGTTCATATTACTCTTGTAAAGCCTTTTCTTTAGTCATCATTGTGCCCTTTTTAAATATGCCACAAAGTTTTAATACTTGCCACAAAATATAGAAACACACTAATACATGCGACCCAACTTAATATGAAATGAAGGCCAAACAAAACATTATTACATGTCACCCACTTATGTTAAGTGGTTTAATATGTCAAGCCTTGAGTTTATAATTAAAACTTATTATATGTATACCCATGTTTATTTGTCTTGTTTTCAAATAAATCCACACTTAGTATAAACATGTTATAACTCATAATATGCCACAACCAAGGCTAAGTAGTCTAGTAAATGACCCTACGTAAAGAGTCCAAGCAAGAGAGTAATACAAGTATAATTATTGCCTTCCATTTATTTTCTAGAATCAAATTTTAAAATATATATGTGATATAAAATAATGGTGTGAGCTAAGACTCTAGTTGTTTACTAGCTTCATTAAAGCCAACTAACAATCTACTGGTCATCAATTCAAGAGTCGTGACGAGCAAGATGTTGCACACTATTTCCAAGACTTAATTGACGATGAAGTCATTCTATAGAGATTGATTATGAAGCTATCGAGAATGAATACATGTCAACTATTGCAACTTCTAATGATGATTTGAACGTTGTCCCAAATCATGTACATAATAAAACTCAATGAGATCATGATGATAAGGATCAAGTATCTCTAACACAAACCCAATCAATCTCTTCTCCAAATTTTCTTTTGTTAGTTCAAACAGACATTAAACCTATTTTGGACAATAACCTTCCAACATTAAATGAGATCTTGACATTTCTTCAATAATCTCTTTCAACCCTTGATGTACATGAAAACTCTAAAGAATATAGTCAATCATGAAGCACCGTTGAGCTTATGCCCATCCTTTCAATTCTATCTCCTATTTCCAACATCTCTAGTCTCGTTGTAGAAACACAACCACAACAAGTTTGGAAACTTGTGACAATGCAACCTTCCATGTCCATAATACCTCAAATGATCAATATTGTAGGCATCTCATCAATGATGATTCCTACATGTCAATACATATACATACATGCACTCTATGAAGCATTTATACCTAATAATATCCTCATGCCACATTTTCAATATTTAATTGCAAATATTTCATCAAATCAATTAACCCACACCTTGAAGGAGAAACATTGAATATTTACTCTCTACAACCTATAAAGAACCTTAGATATACATCTAGGGATCAATACTTCTTTCCTCACATTCTTCCACTCACGATGAATATGAATTTCAACATATTCTCCACCTTGAAAATCCTCCTCTAACATCACATAAGTCTTTTGATCTCATCAAATACTTATCCAATCATACATCCGTTGACTTGGACCTTGTCTCGCCCAAGTCTCGTACTTTAGAACTTATCAAATATTTTGATTCTCTCATTTGACTTAGACCTTGTCTTCCCAAGTCTCGCAAATCAAGACTCCTCAAATCTTTTGATTCCCTCCTTTGACTTGGATTGTGTCTACCCAAGTCTCATAACTCAAGACTCCTTAAATATTTTGATTCACTCCATTGACTTGGACCTCATCCACCCAAGTCTCATAAATCATGACCATTCAACTTTCATAAACATGGACATATCTTCCAGTGATTCCATTGCTAAACCTTATTTGTGAAAACTTAGAAAAATTAAAAACCATAAAATGAGAATAAAAATGCATATCAAGCCCATCATTAAAGCAATACTTGAAAATCATAAATGTAGAAGTAAAAACATCTTCTTCAACTTGTACTCTTCACACTAAGGGATTTCACTTTCATGGTTAACTCATTGAACAAACAATTTTAATTGTTTCATTCAATGACAGATATCTTAATCATCACATTATCATATCTTCACATTATTCACCTCTACGATATAGGTTAACCTTGTTCCTATTGGGTATTATGTCTCTCACCCGTATTATGGTTTCTACCATTTCAAATCTTTTTATGTACGATTTTTTCTATAAGATTACTAATGAAAAATATTCCTTTCAAACTCTTTAACAAAAAGCACTAACTTCTTTACCCAGACCTTTTTTACTATTCATCTTAGTCCATAGTTTTGAACCCTTGCAACCACTTTTTGGATGAATTCAAAGATAATGATTGCCCCTATAAAGTTGGAATTACACAGACTAAGTCTATTTATTATTTCAAGTAATTAAAATTATTATCTCGGGGCCCATTCAAACCTTTATCCACTTCTCGTGGCCTTACCTCAGCTATAAAATGCAATTCATTCCTTTGTAAACTATCCTTGAAATCTTATGCAAATTATAGCCAAATTTTGCCAAATTTTCCACCTGCATCCTTGTGTTTTATGAGTTCATAGCATTGTACTCCTATATTTATAGAATTAATTAAGAGCACCCTAAATCATTCAAATACATTTTCATGTGTTTTTGCAAGGGAAAAAATCAAGATGAAAACATGACAACTTCACCCTAGTGTCAAATGTTTTTGCTTGTAAGCCCTCTAAAGAATTTCTTCGGATCAATTTTCCCTTTGTGTTAGGCCAATAATATCCTTTCAAGTGATCATATGTGTTGTGATAACATTTCCCATGATGAAAGAAAACTCATGAAGTTCTTCCAGACAATTTTTCTCAAGACAGATCCTTCAATGACTTAGAAATGGCTATGTTTAGCCTTATTGAGGCAGGTGTACACCCCACGTAGTAGAGTTAAAATCCCAAATCCATCAGGAATTGGTATCAAGGAGCTAATATCATATTTTAAGTGGTTTAGGAATATTTAGGGAAGGTTTAAAGTTTCAGAACAAGTTCGGTGAAAGTGATTTTTTTAAGGTGAAGGAGCTTGTAGTTCAAAAAAGTGCACGAGTTTCAACAAATGATTTTGAGAGCTCTAGAATGAGTTAGAATTAAAATAATATACCTTTGTAAATATTATTAAATCCTATTAATGATAATATTTTTCATATTTTTCACAAGACCTAGACACTTCTTTCCACCACTTATTCTTGGAAGACACACCCTGCAATCCCTAGAAAGATGGATATTTTATGGGGATTTCAGGAATAATTAGACCTTGAGACCCATCCAATTTTATTTATAAGGATCTTGAGATTAAAAATCATATAAGGTTTTATGAAAAAATTCCTCCCATAACTCTGGCAACTTTGTCTTCAAGGTCCTTCCTAAGATAAGCCTTTCGTACTTCACCATTTTTTCAAGTGCCAAATGTCATCATAAAGCTAACATGCACTTTTATATCCCTTATGTCCCATCATAAGGGGAAAAATGGGACACAAAAATGTTCCTCATGGCCAGATAATCCCCTAGACCCATCACATGACCCTAGGAAGCCTCAATAAGCCCTTTTTCTTAGTTTCTAGCCCCCACCTTGCGAAACCTCAACTTGCCAATTGCCATCATAAGGCTAAGGTGCAATTTTTTGTCCCTTCCATATTGTCCCAAGGGGAGCATGGGGACACAAAAATACACCCCCTAATCTTGCATGGTTTTTCATATGACCAGTCTCATCTCCTGACTACAAAAATGCTAGCTTTTCCCCCTCATCCATCAAGCAATCAATGACCACCACTTGTCATCATAAGGATAGGGTACAATTTTTTGTCTCTTCAGCCCTATCCCAAGGGGAAAAAGGGGATAAAAATTATTCCCCTTTCCATGAAGTGTTAAAAACTAGAAGTTAGAATTTTTAAGCTTTCATTGTTCCCTCTTCCATGTGCATATAAAACCCGAGAGATGTTGTCGAATATTTTCTAGAAATCTATCTTCCATCCATCTTCCTTCTATTTTTTATCCTTGCACTCATGATCTCAGTCAAAAATACCCATGAAATCTACATTGTATCCAGAAAATTCCCATTTTTGTCGAAAGACTTCATACCTAGAGTAATAAAAAAATCATTTCTCTTGATCCGATAAATGGATCTCAATGAGTTTTTTTGGGATCTTCCTCTTTCTTAGGTGGCTTACGGAAGAATGTGCATGAAAAATAATGCATGCCCTAGATTTTTAATGGCATAAAAACCTATCTTTATGCCTTTTTTTCATTTTTAATTCTTTTTCCCATCATTCCAAAGTGGTCATATTAGGCTAAAATTTTGAACGTGAGATCCAAAGGATAACCTATCCCGATGAAGTTGTTTTCATAATAATTTGAGGTGGGGAAGGTAAATTTATTAAAAATAGTAACTATCTAAGGCACTCACTTACTATAAATAACAACCTTTCATAAAAATCATATCTTCTCATAATAATGCCCTAAAAAAACAACAGAGACAACAAGCTAGGTAGCCTTGAGCAAAAAGACAAAAAGGCATTTTTTTATAAAAATAGAAAGTCTAAATTTTAAGCGTAGAAAGGTGTCATCATAAAACATGAAGTTAAAGTGTTCGGTCTAGAGTCCATTTTCACTCTAGCATTTGAATACTCAGGTGTGGGTGACAGTGATGTTACCCATATAGATCTAGAGGAACCTCAAAGACATGATGTTAGGTGGACCCAGGGAACCTGTGGAAGATAAAGTCTACAAAAGTGGGTTATATGTAGTGGGTGGTCATCATATATATGTTCAAAGCTATGAGTTAGTATTGGAATTCTCCCACCATTATGATCCGATACCCGAACTATAAAATCTAATGATAACTCATTTTTCATGGTACTCACTCCCAAGGTAATCTCTCAATATATGCAAATTCCAGTCTAGAGCAACATGGTTTTCATTGCAAAATATTTTGCATCAAGTGAATGGTCTAGGATAGATTCATACATCTAGGGCCTCACACTAGGTTCATGGATGAAGCAGGGTAGAAACCCATCATCCTCGTATGCCAAAGTCACTCTCCCATTGTGAATTTCACAAGGGCTTCTCATATGTGATCATCCTTCTAAGATAGCTAATGGGAGAAGAAACCACAAAATATTTCCATGATTGGATGGCCTTGTTCATACTCACCATCATTAAGGGAAAACAAAGGATAGATTGGGGAAAATAATCAATGATAACTTGCATCATCAACTTCTTCAAGTACCAGATTCAAGAAGTTTTCTATGAATTCATGCTTGGTTTATGCCCTTGTAAGCTTGAGGTCATTCAGAGGTTTGAAACTTGCCCAAAATATTTCTCAGAAGGCTACTACATTTGAAAATTACCCACAACTAATTTTAAAGGAAAACAACCAACATTTCACAAGAGTGAATGCATCTACATTCACAATGTTTTTCATTAGGTTATTAGAAGGAAACCCTCATTCAAGGTTGTCTCCTAAAGCAACTTCTCTCGATCAAAAGTGCGGGTCTTACTTCATACAATTTGTAACCTTTTCCTACATCTGAGTGTTTGGCTTTGAGCTTGATCCATGAAAGCTTCCATAGTATCTTAGCAACAAGATTGTGTCTTTCAATTTTTATAGGAAACTCACTCACATTCATGGTAAGCTTAAGAACCGGAAGAAGAAGACCATTTCTTTCCCATCTCCCTCAAAATCTTATCTTGTAAAAATAGCAGTTATGCTAGTAACCTAGAAGATGTCTTCTCCCTTATGAGTCTATATTCATACACCCCAAGAGCTTACTTCAATATCTGAAGTAATCCAGAAAATTTTCACCTCCCTAACTTGCATCATGTTTCATAGGTTGAAGACTATCAGGTGACTTATACATATGATTTTGAAGTCATAGAGCAAGATCATACAAGAATGAACATTGGGAAACTAAGAAGATTCAATTTTGATTGGTATGAATAGAGCATCCAAGATGATGACATAGAGATGTATGACCAAGAATATCAAGTAGTAAAGGCCTCACCCCTTCCATAGATGACACGGAGCATACATAAATTAGGAGACATAAATGAGCAGATTGAGGCCGTCATCAAAATATTGAGAGAGTGGTTCAAAAATAAGAGAGATGCCCTCATTTCATCATGAAATTACCCTACTATCCAAAGGAAACTTCCCATCATTCCTCTTCAAGGATCACAGAGAAATATTCCATCTCATCTCACTCTAAAGAACATTTGAATTAGAAGGTGACATAATCATAAGCTCCTCACTAGAAAAATTTTCACAAAAAGGAAAGAACAACAGATGATTATGTGGTAGAATTAGAGCTAGGGAAATTGATCTAATTCACCTTTTAATCCCTCGGTAGTATCAAATCTTCTCACCCTCCATTATCACACTCGGCCCCTCCTGTATAAGATGTTCCTTCTTATTCTAAGAAAAAAATTACAATCACGTCGGTTGATGAGCCCGAGACGAACAAGATATTTCCTTAGGTACCTAAAATGATCACAAAAACCCCGCATATTTCAACAAGTGGAATTCTATGACTTCGAGCTTTAACCTCAATGGTCAAAGGAAATAATAGAAATATCACTCAAGCAGCTTCATACTTCTTCGGTGGTATTTTGGGAAACCAATATGTGCAAGTAGTCCAAATAAAGGTGATCAAGCCCATTAAAAAAATGAACTCGGCTGAATATGATATGAGCACCATTCCCTAGGCCCAACAACTCATGAGGGAGATGAAAATTTTTTCAAGGAGTCTTCCACTCGCCTTCTTACAAGGATTCAAGAGTACAAGGAGAAAATTGACCACCCGAGGATCATGTGCAAACATACACCTCGTACATTCAAAATTTCATCGATCCAAATATCGCCCCATCTCTTCCAATCGAAGAAGTTACTCCCATCAATAGCTTCAATCCGATTCCATTTGCAATACCCAAGGCTTCATCATGTAGGGGTGAGCAAATGATAAATGGGTGAAAAATATTGTGGAAAAATGGAAAGTGCTACTTTGAGAGATGATTTCATTGTTCAAGTACATGTATGCAACAACCACCAAGGTCTAAATGACAAGAGATGAAATCAAGAAAGAAAAGTAACATTGGTATCAAGTATACCCACTACTTGATAGAGATGGGGAGAGCTCATTCTCACATGTTAGTGGACAGAAATTATTTATTTCTCCATCTAATAATTTGTCACAGGTATGGTCTAGAACTCTTTTACCAAAGATAAGATGTTGAACCGTAATCACTGGATGAGCTCGAATCAAATGAGGAATGTGCTTCCAAGATATAGGATGATGTCAACACCAAGATACAGAAGCTTGGAGTACCCACCATTGATGAGAACACCTCAGTGGATGATTTTTAATCCATTTAAGGAATATTTCAAGAAAAATTCGGGATCCCTTTTCCTTCAACGAGGACACACTAGAGTCTCTCACTAAGATAAGAGCTACAATATCAAGCATTACAAAGAAACATTAGTCTTGGTTCACTAAAAGTAAAAACATCAATGCCATCTTAGATGGTTGGCTTGATTCCTTGAGTTGTGTCTGTATCCCTCAAACTAAGAAATTTGAAACTATGGCAGCTTGGTATAGAAGATAATTCAATGGAATGGAGGTTTTTCTAGTTGTGCTTGGTAAGGATCCATCAGAGAGTGAAGAAAAGTCAGCAAGGGCGCTTTCTTCATCTAGGTAGTTATTTTTCTTCCATCCCCTCCCTCTCTTCCTTCATGTTCTATTTCTTCATTGGGGTTGCACTTTTCATTTTGTCTTATTCATTTAAATGTGACTATAGTTGACATTGTAATAAGTCACGTCAATTAATAAAAATGGTACTTAAGTTCATTCCTAGGAATATGAAAAGTCACATGTTGTAAAGGATAAATGAAAAGTCATGTGGGGTTAGCTGATGAGTTTTCTTGAAGTGTATATATTGTAATGACTCTCCCATTCCAAGGGGTTGTCAATAATGTAAGTTATAAGTAGATAACTACCAATAATAAGAAAAAGATAACAAATTCTTCTATTTCTCTCTACATGTTTTCCTCTTTCCCTTGCATGTTGGGACGAACCATATAAGTGTTGTAAAGATCTAAAATTAGAAAAAGCATACAAGCAATGAATGTGGAAATAAATCAGAAGATAAAATAGAAAAGAGAAAGATAACACCAGATTTAACATGGTTCATCTAGTGTGGACTACGTCCACCAAGAAATGGCCAATATTAGTATTTAGTGCTTTACAAAGGAAATACAATGAAGATCTTCCATCTTCCAACACCTCACGGATGTTCAATGCTTTTCCCTCACTCAACTACTCTTTCCTGCTCACCAAGGAAACTCGCATTCCAATAATTGCTTCTTACTTTCTTGTTTTCCCTCATACAATTCTTACATGCATTTATAACTATTCTAGGCAACTAACTATCCTTTTACAATCAAGAAATAAACTTTAAAGCAAAATCTTTATTCTAATTCTTGGCAAAAAAACAACAAAACACTATCGCACAATTAAGCCGACATTGGTTCCTCCCTACGACCCCCTAACCAATGTTTGTTATGGCTTGACTAATGTCACTCAACACTGACTAATGTCGGTCACTGTGTAGTCTAGCAACATTGTAAAAGCAAGCCTTTGTGAAGAAATTAAGCTCTACACTCAACAATCTCCCACTTGGATATCAATTGTTTCACTCTAGTGTATAGAATCATCCTTGGTTCCTTTTCCTTGGCCCATTTCTTCCTCTTCAAGTCTCAAACTTGAGGACCAACATAAGTGGAGTAAAGCTCCTATTGGTGCTCAATTTGATCTCATCCCGTTTTTCCTTGAAATTCTTCAATTTGCAAGCTCTGTCATCTTTTTTTATCTCCCCGTATTGATGCATGAAAACTATGTCCTCCATTTGGTTTTCATGATCAGTCTCTTCCTTTGGTTGAGGATCACTTTAAATCCAAAAAAAAAAAATTCCTTCCTCTGTCCATGTGAAAAGATTTATAACTTGGCCGTAAAATCAGGTTTTTTCCCTTCCTTCCGTTCTTCCACAGTCACGTTTTTTTTCCCTATAAATTTTTGTCCCAATATCTATGGAAACGTGATTAGATGCAGCTCAGAGGATCATATTTGGGCCTTATATCATTTCTAAATTTTCTGTCTTGAAAGAAATATTCATTTCCGGGCACAAATGGTGATTTCCCTGCATTTTACGGTTTAACATGTGTGTTTTCCCCATTAAATTTATATCTCAGCATCTATGGAAACGTGGCCCTTTCTAGTTACATGTGGCTCAATGGGGCACTTTGAAACTTTAAGGCCCAATTTAACTCAAATATTTTCCATGTGGAGGACCGGTGCTCATCTGAAAATTTGCCTTTTGGTTTGACCTTGGAGTTACGTCGGGAGACACATGGAGGTTTCTGCTACCTTTCCCAGGACTTAGAAAAAAATTTCATGCGATAATGCGGCTTTGGTGGACCATGGACACATGGAGGGTCAACGCTCATTTGAGGATCTACCTTAGGGTCCCACCTTAATAGTTGTGCCTTAGGGAGACACATGGAGGCTTCCACTAGCTCCACTCTATACTTAAAATTTTTAAAGAAATTTTCTAAGGCCTAGGACACATGGAGGGACCGCACCTGTTTGGGGACTGGCCCCTAAATTTTATTTTGAAGAAGTTCCAGGAGGACACTTGGAGGCTTCCACTCACTCGCCCTTGGGCTTTTCAACGGCCAAGGAAAACTACCTCACCCTAGACACATGGTGCCTTCCATTGATCCTTCAACATTTTTAACAACTCTCCCAAACTGAGACACATGGAGGGACTGCGCTTGTTTGGGGTCTCCACTTTTGAGGACGATACCAAAGGTGTGCCAAGGTGACACGTGGAGGCTTCCACTAGCTCCTTTTTACTGATACTTTTTCAAAGGCCAAAAGGTTTTTTTTTAGGTCCAGGGCATGTGGAAGGCCCGCGCTTATTTGGAAACTTGCCATTGTACCTCACCTTTGGAGTTGCACCAAGAAAAAATCTAGACAGCTCTAATCTAGAGTTGAGAAGGGGCACAATCAATGGTTTCTATGCATTTCACTTGTTTTCCACCATTTTTGCTCCAAGACTCCTGGAGATGTGAATACGCATTATTTTTCATCATTTTTGATGAAATTCCTTGTCGTTTTTGTCTACAAATTTCCATTAAATGGATTTAGATATTAATTTGTGAGTCTAAGGATTGTTAAGGTTGATATTTTGAAATTGGAATTACTCGGGAACTTGCAAAAATGTGAATTACCAGAGAAGATGGATGTGGGGCAGAGTTGCAGAGGAAAGAGAGGGAAAAGGATGAAATGATGGAGGTTGCAGTGTAAAAGATGAAAAAGGTGTTTCCTCGAGGGAGAAAAGGATTACTGTCGAGATCCAGGTGTATCACATAGCCTCCGAAAATTATTAAAATGGGAATTTCTCACATGATAGAATCAAGAATGATTAGAAGGACTACCAAAACATTGTGGCATGGCATCCTAGTCATTATTCAAGGGTCTGAGAAATGTGATCAGTTCATAATTGGTCCACTTGGCAGCTTTTGGATGTGAATTTGTTAAATGTCACTTTCTAAGGCAAATTGGTAACAAGCAAAGGTCCCTCGAATATTCTTCTTTTTGGGGGAAAATTTGGGATGAGTGAGTAAGTGAAATGTATAAATGCAATAAGAATACTCTTGCAAAGGGTCGGGGTTGAATTCTTAAGAGAAATTTTGAGAGAACCCGTCTTTTCTACGAGAGACAAATCGAGAGAAAACCGTTAATTTCCTATTTATTATATCTCAATCACATCAAGGTGGTTGTGAGTGTATAGCCATTGACAAGCTCTGAGACTATTCAAAGGAAATTTCCCTGCTGATGAATCTAATCAATTTTGAGTTAATTTGTGTCAATCTTGGAGTAATTTGTGTATGCTTTGTTTTAGAATGTCTGTAAGTAGTTTTTCTTATTCCTATTGCAATCTTATGTTAAATTCCCTCCAAATCACACAGGATCTCATCCCTGTGACAATTTAGTGGCATTTACAATTTCATTTCAAGAAGATATTTCATCCTATGATGAGATAAACAATTTAAAATCACTTCACTTTCATTTGTTGATAAATATTGTCTATAAGCCTTCGAATGTATCTTAGGCATGAGGAACCAGGGGTCTTTGATGTTTTATTGAGTCTTTAGCTCGATATTTCATGTTGAATCCTTGGAGATTGTGTGAAACCGTGCTAATCTGGGCCTCCATTGAAGCACACCTTCGTTATATGAATATATTAGGTATTCGAAACTTTATGTCATTTAGCTTTCCAATTGTTGTGAAGTCTCTCAAAGATCTAGTATAATCAATTTTATCTTGCTTAATCTCCCACCAAAATAATTCAAAAACCATGAATCCGTCCCCGAACTACCCATGTTTACTCTGTGTGTCCACAAATGTATAAATTCCACTACTAAAATATGCGAAGAAATCAAGATCCCATAATGTCTTTAGTAACTTTAGCCTTGTTTTGAAATTATCTCCATCTTTTAGAAGTGACGACTCTTGAGAGTTAAATTATGGATTATTAATCATACTTTCCCAAGGTTTTCTTCATAATTTTTTACAAATGAAGGATATCTCCATCTCCTTCATCAAACAGAGGTTACACTAATGGTCCTCTCACAATGGTTGAAGAGGCACAACCTAAATTAGTGAGGATAGGTCAAATACTCTTGAAGGTGTTATTCATCTCTCCACAATTTGAGTGACAAATAGCTAGTTAGATCTCATCCCTGGATACAAAATGATATACATTATGATCTATCTGTCTCTAAGCTCCATGTCAAATCTAAGATGCTACTCAGCTTGAAAAGGAGAACAAATTTGGATACCAACACTCGTGGCATCATTACCATGGATTATTTGAGCTCCGAGATTTATGTGTGGCAAAAACACCAGAATGATGTCATTTTCGGGATCGATTTGTGTTGCCATGGATTATTTGAGCTCTGAGATTTATTTGTGCGGCAATAACATTCATAGTAGTACTACTGCCGAGGACTCTTTAAAGTATTTTACAAATGCAATACATACAGACCCTGATAATACTTCTTACACTTGTTATGTGCTAATACATTACCGAAACATCATTATCTATTCAGATCTGTAAGAATTTTTCAAAGTTGTAAGTTCTGAGTGCAATATTTCCAACTTATACAATTATTGCACTAAATTTTGTATCATCATTGACAAATTTGGGTAGAAGAAGAGTAGATCTTGTAAGCTTTGCATGAATTTGGTATTGATAGACATTTGATAGTTCTTTCATAGTGTAATTACACAAACTAAGGTGAAAATACTTAGTGGTGACTTCTTGATGTTTAAATTCTTAATAAATACCAGTGTCTTAACATATATCAAGTAAGGTTTTTCATTAATCTCTACAAAGCTAGAAGGAAGAAGATATTTGTTTGCCAAGGACCCTAGTAGAAAGTTGTTTCCCGAGCTAGGAAAGTCTAATTCAAAAGATAGAAGAATTTAGAAGGTTGTTGGAGATCAAGCATCGAGAAAATATATCTCCATTGGTGAAACTAATCAGCCTATGATTAAAGATTGCAATACTTCCTCAAGTGCTTCTGAATCAGGTAGTCTCTTTGTAAATCTAAATTCTCCAACTGGAGAGGGTCCTTATTTTATATTTGAAATATTTGCATCTCATTTTGTCCCTGTATTCTCCAAAGCTGATAGGATCTTCTAAGAAACAAATTTTTAGAGAACATCCATTCTGAGAATTGTATTCCTATGCCCCACAGACCCCTCACTCCTCATCATTTTGTTTCTCCTATAAGATCACCTCCCCAAAACAATATGGCCCAGCCCCCACCTAGACCTTTGTTTGTTGTGAACACTTTTGGTCCTATAGATTTCAGAGGTATGGTTGGATATCCAAATGTTGTGCCCCAAGATGTTAGAAATAGATTGCCTAAATTTCAAGGAAATAATGCCATTACTAGGGATCAACACTTAAATATTTTTTTCAATATGATGGAGGACTTTGAAATAGAATTTGAGGATGTGTACATTAAATTGTTTATCCATACTCTAGAAGAAGATGCAAGGGACTGGTATAAATCTTTGCCAGATAATTCCATTGATTCTTGGACAGAAATGAAGAACGCTTTTAGATTACAATATGGAGATAAAACAGACCCTAGGTTTCTTTTATCGAATTTTAAAATATAAAAAATAATCCTAATGAGTCTGTTCATGACTTCAATACAAGGTTCAATAAGACCCTAAATAGGTTGCATGTGATCCTAAGGCCAAGTGATGTTTCTTGTTTGATAAAATACTCTGATGCTTTTGATAAGAAAGTTGCCTATTATTTAAGAGACAAGAACCCAACAACATTGAGGCAGGCCTTCACCATGGCTTTGTAGATTGAAAATAATATCAAAGCAGTTGGTAAGCCTCCTAAGAGGGAAGGTATCAAGCTAGTCAATCCAAAGAAGCCTCAGTCAAGTAAGGTTGTGGATCTTGAGGAAGTTGTAAAGACTTTGGCCGGAGCTATCAAAGAAATCTCTTATAAGCTAGCCAGGGTAGAGAAAGGAATTAGACAAGGTTCTCAAGGTCAGCATAGGCAAAAAGGACAAGACATTTACAAATCAGCCTAAAAATGATCGGATATCTCGATGACAGAGGTAAAGGACCCATGGGAGCTAGACAACTCCAAGCTAGGGAAAATAGAGTAGTGCCTAATCCTCTAAATACCAGAGTTGTTGTTGTTGAATATACAAATGAAATTGATTGGTGTGAAAAAATTTCTTACCCCACCTACCATGTGAAGTAGATCAGTAAGTTGAAGAACCTGATGATGATGACAACACTCGATGATGATGCATGCATGTTGGATTGCTCTACAAGCTTACAAGAAGGAGCAACTTCAATCAAGTAATAAGTGCAATAACGATGCAAGTTTTGGGATTGCATTCATCGGGCACCTCTTCTTCCTCCCTCTCATCCTTTAGAAATATATATGGTACAAGCTTTTGAACTTCCTAATAATTATTTTGAGTACCTAAAAGCTCTAATGATTAAGAAGTATGATGGAGGAATCCCATCGAAGAGGATAGACAGCTTATTAATGAATTTTTTTGTTACTCCAAGAAAAAGAGTATAACACAAGAACTAAAGTTAGCAAAGGGGCATGGCCTCAAGCCAAACCAAAAACCCAGATTCTCACCAATATCCCAAAATAAATTCCAAAGAAAGATGCATCTAGAAAAGGCTTTTTTGTCTCAAGTAGAACTAGTGTTCCCACCCATGCCCATGATGTGAAAAATCTTGTGTCATCTGATGAGCTTGTCAATCTTTCTCCAAATGTTGCTTTTCCCAAATACATTCCTTATGACATTTCCCAAGTCTTGATTCAGATCAACATTTATGTTCCAATTGTTGAACTACTTAGGATTCCTAAAAACAAGAAGAGGGCCTTTTAGTATTTGGGATTGGAAGAAGATAGGATTACCCAAGGCATAAATATAAATAGTGTAGAAACTCCTCCTACAACCATTGCAGACCTAAAAACCCCACCAAAGATTGGAGGAGATAGGTGAACCACCCGAAGTTTAATTGGGAACATCTTTGGTTGAGTCTTAATTAAATGTTGATCCATTTTTTACAACGCTAAGTATTAAGGACAGACTATTGCATAATTGTATGTTTGATTCCAGAGCATCATGTAATGTTATGCCTCTAGAGGTCATGAATGAATTGAATATTAAAGTGACAACAGCTTATGGCAAGTGTACTGCAATGGATTCTAGAGAGATGTCAATTGTAGGATGTGTACAAGGTTTGGTAGTACAACTTTCAACTTATCCGGGTAAGAACTTGAAACTTGATGTTGTTATTGTTGATTGCCCTGCCAAATGGGGCATGTTGTTATCAAAAAATTGGAATGCAAGTTTTGGTGGAAGTGTTGAGATGGATATGTCTTTTCCACCATTCCAATTGAAGGCATCCTTATAAAGTTATATGGAGAGAAGAAGATGTTCACCTCATTGAAGATCTCAATAATGCTTCTTATGAATTGTTGTATGTTGATGTAGATGGTGATAAATGTTTTGGATTTTCTTATGGAAAAGATAACAAGATTGATTAATGTAAATGTCTTGAACAAGTAGGTTTTCCTTGGACCTTATTGTTTGATGGAGCTTGTTCCAAGTTTGGAAAGGGTGTTGGTATTGTTCGATTTCTCCGGGCCGAGAAGAGTTTTTTTATTTCAAACTTAACTTTGAATGCACTAACAACATTTTCGAATATGAAGCAATCTTTATTATTGGGTTTGAGAATTGCATGAAAATATTGTGTAAAGGATATCATTGTCAAAGGAGATTCTGAATTTATTGTCAAGTAGATTACAAAATTGTATGCTACTAAAATTAGAGAATGAAAAAATACAAGCATGCAGTCTAGGATTTGATTGAAATGTTTAACTCATTTAATATTGTGCACCATGATATAAAGTTTAATGTTGTTGCAGAAAAGTTAGCAATGTTAGGATCCAAATTTGGAAATTTTACAGTATCTCCATTTTTTGAGTATGATGTTGAAATACTAACAAGGCCATATGTCCCCGACAATGTTAAAAATTGGCAAATATTTATCGATGATGCCTAGGTGAAACAGTTTTACATAACCAAGGAAAGTTTGCTAACCAAAATATAGATTGGGAACTCGTATGATGGAAAAGTGACATGCGAGCATGGGAATCTACAAGTGACTCTTCCTCACACCCGACCTCCTGAGGTCATGCCAAGATAGCGGTGGGGATGGAATACACGCGGGATGTAGATAATCTAGTTAGGTAATCTTATGTCTTCAACACGTAGTAACAGGGTCTGTGAATCTAAGGCAAAGAAGGCCCTCCTAACCTGAACTGGTGTGATAGATCATTCGGTGAGGATAGCTACTCAAAGGCTCCAATCAATATCGAGCTCTGTCGTGATTTGATCTATGGGTTGCGGAATACGTGGAATATAACCTGTGGGTGCTTCGTATATGTCTCCCGACAAGGTCATAAAAATGGAATGGATAAATATGTAGTGGATATTTTGGTGTTTTATGGATGATTCTCTGGTCTAGTCTAGAAATATTTAGCTTGATTAGCTGTTACGTTTAATAATGACAGTTGTGTGATAATGTCTGGTGGGAGTAGAGAATACCTAAATACTAATGTGTGCAAACTAGCGTCGATGTTGGGTTGATTTGCGGGCATGCTTTGGTTGTGGGACCTGTGGGTCACAACCGTAAGTTTGTGGTTGTTATGGACCTCCTATGGTCATGTGAAGAATCAATCCCTTCTTGTTATCCCGAGTATCCAATAATCGTATGCCTTTTCGGCCTCTATGTTTAGAACTAAAAGTTGCACGATTTTCTCGATTACCTAACAGTGTATTCTAGCAACTTGGATACATAAGCTAGTGTCTATATCAATGAGGAGGTCTCCTATGTCCTGGTTGTGAGGCTAATGGATCACAACCGAATGTTTGTTCCCTTTCAGGTCCTTCTACAGTCATACGGATGTCTATCAAGGCAATCTATAATTTGGCTGATTTGACCAGAACGTGTGTGCCTTGTCATCTTCTATATTTAATCCTCTTAACTATGCGCTAATTTCTTGTAGGTCTATAGTTGCTCGGAAGACCTGAATTCTGATATTTTGATCTATGTCAGTTATTGCTGCAACAATATTTGGTTGAGGCACGATTGGCTCAAAAACATATTCCCTGGGCTCCCTAGGTCCCGTGATTGTCATACAAGATCAATATAAGCCTAACTGAAATGAAATAAACTAACTATGCGAGATATATCTACAACATATATATATTCCTCTATTTTTGTATTTTTGATAAGATTTTGAATGGAAATGAAAGAGCAACTAATCTAATATATTTAGAAAATGACAACTAATCTAATAACAAAATTAAAACAAACAAAGTAGCCCTGGTGTAGCTACTTACCTGTGCAGTTGTGAGTTTTATCCTAAATAACTAGATAGTTGATTAACTTAATTGAAAGATTCTTGATCCTACCTCAGAAGTGAGGAATGAATCATAGCTTCTTAAAAACTATTAATCCCCATAGCTTCCCTGGTAATATCGAGAATGAAATTTAACTAAAATGAAATATGTCACTACTCTATTTGATATATTTTAACTAGAACTTTGACAGATAAAACCTGGAATTTACAGAACAATGGAAAATCCAGTAGTCTATGACTTTGTCCCCTCAGAATGATCTCCTCATTCTTTCATGCTCACGTGAATCCAGAAGAGTGTGTATATGCTAGCATCAACAGAAGAAGGTACTTTGAACAATGGCAGCTGTGGATATAGACCGAATACAATGCGAGTAGGAGAGGGATAGCGCAAGTGACAGAGCTTGGCGTATGCAATTCCTAGCGGGATTTATTGCGGGAATATAACACAAGGGTACCGAAAGATTCTAGAATCTACCTTCTGTGAAGAACACAACCTACAACTCTAATGAATTCAATCTAAAACTGACACTACTCTGCTCTAAACTAATTGGTATGAACAGTAATGAACAAGACTGAAGCAAGAAGATCGAATGGCTTCTAATAGCGAAAGAAAAACTAGCATGGATGCAAATATGAGAACAAGATGAATTCTAAGCAAGAATTGAAAGATTGAACAATAGAAATGAGAAGTTGAGGGGCCATTTGTTTGAAAACAAACCAGCTATTTATAGAATTCCCATTCACCAAAGGGTAACTTGGAATGGAACTCTTTTACCATTAAACAATGGAGAAACACTATTCCAAGGGACACAAAACATTAATACGAGCCAAGGCGGTGGAGAAAAGCTGGTAAAAGTTGAAAATTATACAAGTCGTGATCGAAGAATGTGTTGGAAAATACGTGAAGGACCACCACCCTAAGCGAGTGGCGATTCACGGGGACCGCTTTGCCAAGCGAGGCGGCGGATTACAGATCGCCCCTGCCCGCAAAGTGGTTTCATCACTAAAAGTCAAAACACTAAGAAAATAAAGGTAGAGGAATTAAAAAAAGCATAATGAACATGGACAAAGCATTTTGGAAGCTAACATATACTTCGTGAGCTTCTCGGATCCGAACAACTTACGAGATGACTGTATCATCATTGGGGCATGTGTAACATCATTTTGGTAGTACAGTACCTAAAATTTTGGGTACGTACATATTGCCCCCTCAAAGAAGTGTTTTAACCATGAAGAGGAATAAAATGGTGGGTCCGAGTTATGGCTGTCCCAAAATGGGAAGTTAAAAATTATACCGACACGCCCGTGTGTCAAAATGTCGCCATCCAAGTTCCTGCTATCATTTACATGGGGATGAGAACTTACCTCTCGTTAACGCTCTCGAACTCGTGAAAGGGGCATTTGAAAATGATTCAAAACACTATATATATATATATATATATATATATATATATGGGACCATTTTCCTATTCATTTACGCGTGTCGATTTGATAGTTTTTGAGCTCTGGGACCCACGGTGACAGTTTACATGAGAGTATAGTCAAAATGTTCGTAGTGAGATAGCGATCATGCCTCCACGAGCGGAACATTGACCTATGAGATCTCAGGTTAGTTCTTCTTGTTTTAACGTTTTTGCACTAAAATGTTAAAATGTTGAAATCTTTGTCTTGGGGGGGTCATTTTTAGAAATGTCAGTTTTAAATGTGTCTCTTAGGGGTGCCTAATGGGTAGGCTTTTGTTTTAGCTAAAATGGTCGAATTTTTGTATTTTTGAGCATTTTAGGGCACGTGACCCGTTTTGAAATGCGGGACAAGACCGCCGCCTTGAGCAGGGTGGCGGTTGTGGAACCTTTGCCCTGATCAGGGCAGCGGTTCTCTTCAGAATGTTAAAACAACATTGATTTGAGTTTATTTTTGCATTTTTAGTATTCTCATTTGCTTTAATGATTTTTTTATTGCAATCTTGATACTAACTTGCTCCTTTTGCATTTTTTTGTGTGTTTTGTAGAAGAAGGAAGAGTACATCAGATGGAGCCGAGAGAGAGAGAGAGAGAGAGAGAGAGAGAGTGATTGGCTTCCAACAGTGCTAGATGCACTCTCTCAGGATGAGCAGGATACACTTCAGAGGGCAGGTATACTGAGGATCGCATGGGTTCCCCACATTGCACCTACCAGTCACATATTATGTGACTTATTTTCTTACTGGGATGTAGATCGGAACACCTTCTGATTTCCAGGTGTTAGGGGTGAGTGGACTATCACCCTAGAGGATGTCTACCGCATTTTAGGAGTCCCAATTATTGGGAGGAGACTTTCATTTGATACAGCAGTATCTAGAGCTCAGGTGACTCAGTGGGCCACCTATATGGGAGACGCAGTTGTCTCCACTAGTTTGAAGAAGGGGGTGAAGGTCCGTTCTATTCCTGGCTTTCCCATCCCTCTGATCCGTCAAGCCATTATGGGCATCCTTGCTTCAAGATTGATCGGAGACAAGGGAGGGGATACTTTACTCTCTACTCCTGGGCCCCCATCATCACACAGATTGAGGCACATGGTCGGATTTATGCCTAGGGAGCTGATATACTTGGGACCACCTATCACAACTTATACAGGGTGGTTCGATTACAGGACAATCGCTGAGCCATCCAACCTTAGTTATGAGTTGGGTCTATGAGCACATCATCCCTTATGGGAGAGGCATAGAGGTGGTGGATCCTAGAGCCGTGAGGGCAGCTAGATGGATAGAGATGACAGTGCTTAGAGCACCCCACCAGCCAGTTGCTTCCTTGACTACTGAGGATATGGAGGCCACACCTTATCAAGCCATGGCAGGATTATGGGGTGAGGATACCTTCACTTTGATTTCCTTCTCTACTATAGGGTAGCTTGTTTATAGGACAAGGAAAGTAGAGACACGCCCCTTTGATCAAGTGCCTCAATAGTTCACCTTGCTTATACTGACATGCTTCCCCTAGTGGTTCCAGTGTTTAGATCAGTTCGGGAGGCTAGGGGAAGTCCTAGAGGCCGGGGTTGGATAGTTGTTACTCCTGGCATCCCTATTACAGCTAGGAGGGTGGTACGCACCCAAGCAAGAGTCGGTGCTCCTCAGGCACCCTTACTTTGGATTTCCGTCACCCCCACAGCGCAATGACGACCCCATTGATATAGACTCGAGTCCGAGGAGTTCATAGGAGGAGAGATGGAGAAGGAGACTGAGGACATGGAGGTCAGAGATAGGGTGAGGGAGAGGATAGTGATCTCGAGTGGCATGAAACTCAGGAGATTTTACAGGCCGAGAGGGCAGAGCAGAGCGCAGAGAGGGTGACTCTAGTCTCAAAGGAGTTACTTTCTCAGGACTTAGGCGGAGAGGACGAGTCCATGGTAGGATGCCATGTTGTCCCAGACATGGGAGGAGGACATCAGTTAGCAGTGGCATCTGTGGTAGGTGTGGATCCTAGAGATCCTTCTTGGAGGCCCAGAGATCCGAGTGAGTTATCACTCTTCTTTTGATATTTATTTTAGCTAGAATTGCCTTAGTTTCTACCTCTCTTTTTGTTCATCCTTGGTTTTACCTTTTGATCATTTTCTAATTTGTTTTTCTCCTTTTCTTGTAGAGACTACTGATGAGTGGCGAGACTTGATTCATTGGGTATGTACTGATACCCTGATGCTCCCCATGGAGAAGACTCGTGCATGCTGAGCTATCCACGGATGCAGGGGAGCCTTCAACAGCCGGTAGGCATACCGATGTTTTTTCCCCTATCTAGCATGTGGCCAAGATGGTGACTTCCCTCTATGTCGAGGTAGCTAGGTATAGGGTTGTAGAGTGCTTGATGAGGAGGAGCTGCTCTCATAGCGAGGCTATAGCTATTGTTCAGGATCGTGAGCCCTCAATGCACTTAGAGTGTCGGTGTAGCCGGAGTCCTAGACGTGATCATGTGCCTTCTGAGGGATCCCATAGGGATTGAGAGGCCACTTGGATTTTTTTGTAGTGACTCTTGCTAGATTGTTTATATGACCATTCTATATTTTCCGGGCTCATTGAGCATTTTGACCATGCCTAGTGCATGAGGGCATTGTACATAAAACCTAATTATATATATATATATATATACACATCTCTTTTTGGATCTAGATTTCTTTTGTACCTAGAGTTTTGTGATTCATTTTCACATGCATATTTAGATGTTTGTAAAAAAATTGTTTTTATATGCTTTTCAGAATGTATGTAATGGAGAACAAAAATCACAAATGTTTTCATTTTTGTATTTTGTGATGTTGATGTATGATGATGTGGACACTATGTGATCTTGAAATTTAGTTTCTATAAGCATTTTTCCGGTACTTCATAATGTTTTCACAAAATGTGATGATGAGTTGGTATGATGAGCGGATGAACTTGCCCTACTCCTAACTCTACGCAACCAATAAGATGCGAGGGCTCACCACCGAGAGCTAGAAAGGGCACAAGCTATTAGGTGTGTTGAAATGCTAATGATGGGAGATAGAAAAGAGTTGGTGGAACCAAATTAGGATGCTACAAACCTATCTTACTCAATTGACTCCATAGTTTAGAATGGAATTTTGGACATCTGATTCATTTGTTTTGACTCAAGATTTCAAAAGTTTGTTTGAACTATTTGCTTATGACTTTTAACATTTTCTGTCAAGCGGACCCCCTACACCTTGCCCCATGCTACTAGTAGGAAGCATGGGCTTATCACCATGGACAAGGCACAGGCGAGTAAAGGCATTCCCATCCTTTCCCAACCCTACGTCACTAGTAAGAGATGCAAGCTCATCACCGAAGGTTGGTAGGGCAAGGAAATGTGTAAAAGTAAAATTTTCTATTTGATCTATATTTGACTTACTTACTTGAGCAAAATGTCAGTATGTTCTTATTTCCAAAGAGATATATATGTGGGATAGATGTGACACCATGAAGCTTCTAGAACAGACCATAGGAAAGACACCTACCCTAGGAAGAAACCAAAAGTGAGAACAAGCATGCAGGCCTTGGTATGGCTACCATTAAGACTTTTTCATATCTAGCTTTAATTGATGAAATGATTCTGAAATAGTTGATGATGTTATGAAAATGAAGAAGTATGATTTGAAATCTCCTACCAATACTATCATAAGTTTGTAATGAATTGCTTAAGAATAAGTCCCTTGATCACCAAATTTTACGAAGTGAGTGAACAAAATGAACTTAACTAAATGAATATGTAATGTAGATATAACTATACAAATAGTGTTGATGCTTCATGCGTAAAACCTGTTTAAGATGCAAGGAATTGACTGATTCACTGAATTCCTCACCCTCCAACGTCCATAAGAGATACGCACCGTTACCATAGTCCTTCATGACTCAATATGGGCCCAACCATTTGGGCTAGAACTTTCTTCCTTCACCGGTTTTCTTATTGATCTAGCTATCTAGTCTTAAAACTAGATCTCCTTCATATATTTCTCACTCATAGACCTTTTTGTTATACTACCAGCACATCCGGTTAGCATAGGCTCTATGTCATTGTTCGGTGTTTAACCTGGCCTCATCAAGGCTTTCTAGTTGAGAGAGGTGTGCCTCCCTATAAGCTTCTTCATCTAGAATCCCTTGTAATGAGATGCGGAGACTGGGTATTTCAACCTCAAGTGGGAGAACTACTTCTGCCCCAAATACCAGTAAGAAAGGGGTTTCTCCTTTTGGTGTTCTTATTGAGGTTTGATGGGCCCACAAGGCTGGATATAATTTTAAGTGCCAATCTTGTTTGTTTTCTTTTACCGTTTTGAGGAGAATAGCTTTCAACATTTTGTTTGTCACTTCAGCCTGCCCATTGGCTTGAGGGTAGTAAAGAGAGGCCGTGTGATGGTTTATTTTGAACTTGCTACATAGCTCACGAACTTCATCATTCTTAAAGGACGTGCCATTATCTGAGATAATGATTTGTGGGACACCATACCTACAGATAATTTGGTTCAAAATGAATTTGGCAATCATCGAACTGGTACAGTCTTGAGAGGCATGGCCTCCACCCATTTGGTAAAATATTTTGTCGCTGTGATTATAAAATTATGGCCATCGGTTGATGAGGGAGAGAATTTCCCTATTAAGTCCAGACCCCACGTGGAGAAGGGCCACAGAGTCGATATTGGTTGTAGGGATTGTGTTGGCATGTGAATCTCATGAGAGAATTCTTGACATTTGTGGCATTTGCATACAAATTCCACTGCATCATGCTCAAGAGTGGGCCAAAAATAGCCCATCCGATGTATTTTGTGAGCGGTGGCATGACCACCAAAGTGGCCCCCATATCCCACTTGTGGGATTCATGAAGGATCCTCTTGGATTCTTCTATGTCGATGCATCTTAGAAGCATGCCGTCAAAGGCTCTACAATAGAGCACTTGGTCTAAAACAACATATTTAGCGGCAATAATGCATAACCACCTTCTTTGTTGTGACATGGCACTTTCCGAGTATGTATGGTCCATGATAAAATTGATGATATCAGTATACCAGGGACATGTAGAGATGGGGGTTTGGTTTTGACAAAGAATACACATTCATCGGGAAAGTCTAGATCTACCAGTTCACCTCCATCTAGTGGATTGTTAGCTAACCAGTCTGCAATGATTTGTCCTTTGATGGATTTTTGGTTTATGAATGTTAACTCAAATTCTCCCATTAGGGTTATGAAACATCCAACCTTCTTAGACAAGGACCCTTGCATGAGAAATGTCTGTAAATGGTATGTCTTCACAATGACCCTTGTTTCTTGATTTAACATGTAATGTCTTAAACATTTTGTGGTGAAAATTATGGCAAGGCATTCTCTTTCTACCTGTGTATAACACGTTTCATAATTGAGTAATGTTCAGCTAATGAAATAGATCGCACGTTCCCACCTATCATCGTCTTCTTGAGCCAGCATGCAAGCCAACGAGACATGAGTGGATCATGATAATAGGATCAAAGGGTAGTCTAGCTTGGGAGGCATTAGCGTGGGTGGTGACAACAAGAAGTGCTTAACTACTTTGAAAGCCTCATTGTAGTCTTCAGTCCAATCGATACTATAATCTTTCTTGAGTAGATTGTTGATTGGATGAATGGCAAAGCTTAAATCTAGGATGAACCTTCGATTGCACCGAGTTTCCCAAGAAATGACCTAATTCTAGACTCATCCAAAGGTGGGATCATTTTGAGAATAACCCATATTTTGGCTAGATCAACATCAATCCCTCGTGAAGATATAATGTATCCTAGAATTTTGCCTCCTGTTACACAAAAATGCACTTCTCTGGGTTTAATGTGACACCATACTCAATTAGTCGTGAGAGGATGATACAGAGCACCTCTGGGTGATCACAGCGCTTCTTGGCCTTGGCCAACAAGTCATCCACATATGATTCCACAATTTTATGGATAAGATCATGGAATATGTACGTCATTTCCTGTTGATATGTAGCGCCAGCGTTCTTAAGACCAAATGGCATGACAACATAACAATAAGTTCCCCAGGGAGTTATAAACATGGTTTTGGCTTGGTCTTGTTCGGATATTTTGATTTGATTATATCCCGAGAACCCATCCATGAGAGACAAAAGCTCAAATCCAGTTGTTGTGTCAATGATGATGTCAATGGATGGTAATGGGAAATCATCCTTGGGACAAGCTTTGTTAATATCCCAAAATCTATGTAGATGTGTATCTTCCCATTCTTTTTTAGAATGGGGACGATATTAGACACCCATTGTGAATAATCAACTAGTTTGATGAATCCTACTTGGAGAAGTTTTATTACTTCCTCTTTTACCATGAGAGCCACTTTCGGCTTCATTGGTCTTGACTTCTGTTTAATTGGCTTCGCATCTGGTTTAGTGACAAGATTATGTACCACAACTTGTGGTGCGATACCTGTCATTTCTTTATAATTAAATGCAAAATCCTTTTGATGTTCTTTGAGGATTTGGGTGTGTGTCTCTATTTCTTCCGGAGTTAGCGAGGAGCCTAACTTCAAAATTCTTGGTTCTTCCTCCATTCCAATGTTTATGTCAATGGTTTCTTCTATCAAAGAAGTGTTACCTTCTTCAAATTCAGGTGGGGCTAGAGGTAGTTCCAAGCTTTCTCCATTTTCTATCTCGTAGATATCAAGATCCTTCTATGGAGGAGACTCTACCATGGGATTTCCAAAGTAGGGAGAGGAATGTGGTATTAAGGAAAGATCAACTATATTGTGAGCAAGGTGTAGCTCCGCATAGGTGTTTAGATATTCGAGAGTGACTTTATCACTATCAACATGATGTAAGATAGGAGATTCATTCTCAGTTGTATGTGTTAGCAGAGGGTTTGTTGACATTTTCTTCACCAATGGTTCAGTACAAAGTGATACTTTGAAACTTGTATCTTCCAACTCATTACTTGGGGTAAAACATGAAGTTGAAGTTGCTATTGAATCTGCGAGAAGGTTATGTTCTTGTGGGATTTCCTCAATGGATATGAAGTCATATCTTTCACTTAGATCTAATACCATTGTTTTATAGAGTTGTAAGTGCTCGGCTTTAGTCCCATATACTTCGAGACTTGGTTTGCAACTAGCTACAAGTATCCTAATACTCGATGTTATTGACACCAATTCTTTTAGCTATGATGAGGCCAAGGAGGAGGGATTTGTACTCGCGTAGTTGTTTATACATTCAAATTTCAAATTAAAAGTAAAAGGTAGGATCTTTCCCTTAGGAGAAGTAAAGATCACACTGCCTTACAGCTCCACAACAACATCTAGCTCTATCAAAATGGAGAGTCCAATACTTGCTATGAAAGATGGATGCTGGGACATTCTTTGTGCCTATTTCGGTTACTTCTACCATGCAAAGTTCCTCTACTGGGAGAGAACCAACTCCTAGGGTACATCTCATACCTGAAGAATCAAATGGTAAGAAAATTGGTAGATCTTGTTCCGATAATTCAACAATTTTTGCAAAGTTCATAATGACATTGTTTCTATAACGTTAGCTTCATCCTTGAGAGCTAGGATGCCCTTGACTAGGTTTGTAATTTCTAGTTACATTGTAGGTATTAATTTTTCTTGGTTTTGAGTTAATTGGTTTGTTAAGTTGGTTTTTTGGGAGTTCAAACTCGAGTGAACGCCTGGTCTTTTTGTCAAGTCTGCTAGGTGTATGTTGAAGGGTTTTGGGTCACCTTTTGCTACGAATATCTTTCCTAGGTGTAAGAATCTTATTTCTGGAATAACGTAGAGGGAATTGCTTTCATGCGATGTATCCATAGTCGACCAAGGATCATATTATAGTTTGTTTCCCGATATATGATATAAAACTCGGTGAGGATTGTCTTGGGTCCTAAGGTGACTGGTAATATTATAGTTCCATTACGGTAGCTTTAAAATTTGTCATAACCTATTAGCGTATTTCTTGTTGTGGAATAGTTTGTTTCTCGATATCCTAGCTTTTGAAGAAAAGAGAAGGGGACAATGTTAATTGCTGCCCCATCATCCACCATTGTGTGTTTAACGTAATTATTGTAAACCCACACTGTAAATGCAAGGTCGGATCACCTCTGAATGCAATTTCAGCATCTGTTGGCATTTTTTTATGTTGAATATAAACTCGGTATCCCTATCTGGCTTCCCTGGAGGGTGGATATCAAAGTCTATATGGTTTACTTTTGTTTTGGGAGGTGGATTTATGTTAATTAAATGACCCAAACCTAGTGCTTCTAAAAGAGCAGCCCTACATGGGCGGGATAATTTTTCAATAAGTCCAAAAGGAGATGTAAGAGAAGGTCTTTGTTAAGTCATTAATTAAATCATAAGCACCCACGGGTTTTACCAATGTTTTTGAATGTTATCTAGTTCTAGTGGATAGATTGGATTTGGTTGAGAATAATATTCTTGTGTTCTTGTTATGGATTCTACGTCCCATTTCGATGATCTAACTCCACTAGACCAACTATCTTGGTTCGTGGCTGATTTCCTAATTGTGGTGCGACGCAGTTGGATTTAGTGAAGTTGAGGCTTCATGATCATTATTTCCTGTCATTACACCTTTTTCATCCCATTTGGATTTAATTTATTATTTCTATTGTGATTTGGAAAGGGATCATTGAAGATCTTAAGAGGTGTGTTTTGAGGAGAAATTGTCCTGTGAAAGTATTTGGCATCGATGTCACGAGAATCATAAGAACACATCTATGAAGAGTTGTCTTTGTTCTTCTGGAAAATGTTGCATGAAATTATTGTAATCATGGCAAGTCCTAGTGTCATGGCCTTGAATTTTGTGGAAACCACAATATGAGTTGGAATTATAATTCCTAGGTTGTTGGTTTGGCACGTGGTGTGGTCAAAAATTCGATTGAGCTGTGGACTATTAGGATTAAAGCTTTGTGTTTCTTGTCTTTGGTTTTGATATCCATTTGATTTTTGACTTGGACCCTATGTCTGGATCTGTCATTGCTATTGTTGTTGTTGTTGTCATTGGGGACGATTAAAATCCACCGAGTTGATCGTTGGGGTGAAATTGTTGTTTCGTTGGTTGTTAACTGGTGGTGGAACATTTACAACGTTTGCTTTTTTAGTTTGGTTAGTCACTCCATCTGTTGTCACTCCGCGGTTTTTGTTAAGGATTTTAGGTCCTTGATTGGCATTTGTGGTAGTAGGATAAGTCGTAGTGTTTTGGTTAGGGATGATTAACCTCCCATTTTTTCCATATGTCTTTGCACCGACCGCCTATTACACAGATCTATGCTGAAAGAGTGCTCTCAGTACTTCATCATAAGTTCTTAGTGGGAACTTACGGACTTCTTCCTTTATCTCTCTGCTTTGAGAGAATAAAGGAGTAAATCGCATAGTTCCATATGATCCATGTTTGGAGCGCTTGTTTGAAGAATAGAGGGTATGCGCGCCATCTTTGGATGAAATGAGAAACAGATTCATTGTGCTCTTGTTTAATATGCAAGAATTCCCTAATTCTTGTTCTCAATAATTTTTCATGTTGAATGCCTTGATGAACTCTGAAATGAGTTGTTTAAATGAATGTATTGAGGCTTTAGGTATTCTGTAATACCAATCGAGGGCGATACCCTCTAAATTTTTGGGGAATATTTTAGCAACAACTCCATCCCAAGGGAGCAGTTCTCGAATGGTTGTGGCGTAGGCCTTCATATGTGCATTCGGGTCTCCATCTCCTTTTTACTTGGGTAGATCAGGGAGAGGTCTTGGAAGCATGACACTTCATATAGTGAAGTCCAAAGGTTCTTTCAAATATTTTGAATAAGTTCCTATTGCATAGGTTTCGACCATTGATGGTGTTTGCTGAGGGGGTGGAGGTGGAATGGGTTGTTGATATGGCGTAGAATATGTATTTACAGGGGCATAAGGGAATCCCTATGGTTGAGCGAATATGCCAGGAGAAGATAACATATCTCCCTGTGGTGATTTGGAATACATGTTTAAGTATGGAGGAGCATTGCTCAGGAATGGATTATTTTGTACTAAACCGGGAGGTATCATATTTTCCACTAGAGCGGTGTTAGAAAATGCGGTTCTAGTTGGCATTTGTTGTGAATACTGAGGAGGCATGCCCAACATGCCTGTTCTGTGAGGAGGTCTACTTGGCTAGGATGATGTGGAGGATTGGAAGTTCTGCTGTATGAATTGTGAATTTTGAATTGCTTAAGCAAGTTCCAACTCTCTAACTTTCTTGACTAAGGCTGAGATGACCTCATTTGGTGAAGACATAGTATTTTTCCTTAATGGTGTTTGTTTTATACCTTGAGGTTGTATAGGCATATGGTACCCAGCTATGAATTGATCGGTGCCTTGCCAAGTTTCACCGAGGGCATTTCCTATAGGTGGAGGGATGTGGGTGTTTTCTTGGAATGAGACTCGGGTTGTGTTTGTGAACCTCCTATTTATGGGTACATATTTTGAGAGCATTGTTCACTCCTAGCATAATGTGCTAAGTATTCATCATCTAACAATAGATATGGATCTGACTGTCTACTAATTTGTGGTCTAAGCAACACCTGAGGAGATGAACCAGATTCTCCAGTGAGTGTCATATTGTTTGAGCTTAAAGGCTCTGGTTGTTGCATTTGAGTGAGCTGATCTAACTCCTCTATTTGGAAAGAAGAACTATATCTAGTCCTTTGAGGTAGAGTTTGTGTTGAAAATCAGTTAGTTGAATAGTTGTCACCCCATGCTGAGAGTGAGGGTGATGGTTGTCTATTTAGTTGATCGTAGTATGCTTCAAGACCTAGGAGAGGTCTGCCATATGCATCGTATCACAACATATTCGGGGGTATATGAATACCCGTAGAATAATGGGAAAGAGCGAAGGTGGATGAAAGAATAGAAAGAGGAAAACTAGTTTGTTTCATGTCGGGTTCACCAATTTTATACGATGGAAAAGTGACATGCGAGCATGGGAATCTACAAGTAACTCTTCCTCACACCCAACCTCTCAAGGTTGTGCTGAGATAGTTGGTGGGGATGGAATACACACGGGATGTAGATAAGCTAGTTAGGTAATCTTATTTCTTCAACATGCAATAGCGGGATCTATAAATCTAAGGCAAAGAAGGCCCTCCTAACCTAAACCGGTGTGATAGATCGTTTGGCAAGGATAGGCTGCTCGAAGGATCCAATCAATATTGAGATTTTTCATGATCCAATCTATGGGTTGTGGAATATGTGGAATATAACTTGTGGGTGCTTCATATATGTCTCCCGACAAGGTCATAAAAATGGAATGGCTAAATATGTAGTGGATCTTTTGGTGTTTTTTGGATGATTCTCTAGTCTAGTCCAGAAATCTTTAGCTTGATTAGTTGCTACGTTTAATAATTATAGTTGTGTGATAATGTCTGGTAGGAGTGGAAAATACCTAAATACTAATGTGCGCAAACTAGCATCAATGTTGGGTTGATTTGTAGGCCCGCTGGGTTGTGGGACCTGTGGGTCACAACTGTAAGTTCGTGGTTGTTGTCGACCTCCTATAGTCATGTGAAGAATCAATCCCTTCTTGTGATCCCGAGTATCTAATAATCGTATGCCTTTTCGGCCTCTACGTTTAGAACTAAAAGTTACACGATTTTCTCGGATTACCTAACAGGTATTCTAGCAACTTGGATACGTAAGCTAGTGTCTATATCAACGAGGAGGTCTCCTACGTCTGGCTGTGAGGCTAATGGATCACAACCGAATATTTGTTCCCTTTCAGGTCCTTCTACATTCATACGGATGTCTATCAAGGCAATCTATAATTTGGTTGATTTGACCAGAACGTGTGCACCTTGTCATCTTCTATGTTTAATCCTCTTAACTGTGCGCTAATTTCTTGTATGTTTATAGGTTCTCGAAGACCTAAATTCTGATATTTTGATATATGTCAGTTATTGTTGCAACAGTATTTGGTTGAGGCACGATTGGCTCAAAAACATATTCACTAGGCTCCCTAGGTCCCGTGATTGTCATACAAGATCAATATAAGCCCAACGAAATGAAATAAACTAACTATGTGAGATATATCTACAACATATATATATTCCTCTATTTTTGTATTTTTGATAAGAACATGAATCGAAATGAAAGAGAAACTAATCAAATATATTTAGAAAATGACAACTATTCTAATAACAAAATTAAAACAAACAAAGTAGCCCTGTAGCTACTTTTTTTGTGTAGTTGTGAGTTTTATCCTAAATAACTAGATAGTTGATTAACTTAATTGAAATATTCTCGATCCTTCCTTAGAAGTGAGGAATGAATCATAGCTTCTCAGAAATTATCAATCCCCACAGTGACTTCCCTAGCAATATCGAGAATGAAATTTAACTAAAATGAAATATGTCACTACTCTATTTGATATATTTTAACTAGAACTTTGACAGATAAAACCTGGAATTTGCATAATAGTGGCGAATCTAGTAGTGTATGACTTTGTCCCCTCAGAATGATCTCCTTTTTCTTTCGTGCTCACGTGAATCTAGAAGAGTGTGTATATGCTAGCATCAACAGAAGAAGGTACTTTGAACAATGGTAGCTGTGGATATAGACCAAATATAATGCGAGTAGGAGAGGGATAGTAAGTGACGAGCTTGGCATATGTAATTCATAGCGGGATTTATTATGGGAATATAACACAAGGGTACTGAAAGATTCTAGAATCTACCTTCTGTGAAGAACACAACCTGCAACTCTAATGAATTCAATCTAAAATTGACACTATTATGCTCTAAACTAATTGGTATGAACAGCAATGAACAAGACTAAAGCAAGAAGATCGAATGGCTTCTAACAGTGAAAGAAAAACTAGCATGGATGCAAATATGAGAACAAGATGAATTCTAAGCAAGAATTGAAAGATTGAATAATAGAAATGAGAAGTTGAGGGGCCATTTGTTTGAAAACAAACTAGCTATTTATAGAATTCCCATTCACCAAAGGGTAACTTGGAATGGAACTCTTTTACCATTAAACAATGGAGAAACACTATTCTAGGGGACACAAAACATTAATACAAGCCAAGGCGGTGGAGAAAAGCTAGTAAAAGTTTAAAATTACACAAGTTGTGATCGGAAGAATGTTCTGGAAAATGCATGAAGGACCGCCACCCTGAGCAGGGTGGCGGTTTCATCACTAAAAGTCAAAATGCTAAGAAAAGAAAGGCAGAGGAATAAAACAAAGCACAAGGAACATGGACAAAGCATTTGGGATGCTAACATATACTTCGTGAGCTTCTCTAGATCTGAACACCTTGCGAGGTGACCTGTATCATCATTGGGGCATGTGTAACATCGTTTCGGCGGTACAGTACCCTACAATTTTGGGTACGTACGGGAACCAATGGTGTGTGTTGCTAAAGGAAAGGAAACTTTATTTGGCAAAGACATCATCCAGCTGAAGACAAACATGATTCCCAGAGGTTTGGTGGCACTTGAATCAAACTTTGATAATGTTGATTGCATTATTAACAGAAGTATGTCGGTTTCAAGAGATGTGGAAGAGCATGACCTGGGCACAAAGGAAAAACCACATAAAATCTAGTTAGGAAGCAATCTAAGCAAGGAAGAGAAGCAGTCCTATGTTTAATTGTTGAAGAAATATCAAGACTACCTAGCTTGGTCTTACTCGAGTTGAAGGAATACAGGGAAGATTTATTCCAACATGAAATTCCTCTTAAATCTAATGCCAAGCCTTTCAGGGAAAAAACAGAGGTTGATAAAATTTTTCCTTTCTTTGAAGATGCAAGAAGAATTGAAGAAGTTGAGGGATGGAGGAATCATTTAGCCCACAAGGTACTCATCTTGGGTTACAAATTTAGTACCTGTCAAAAAAAGAATGGTGATATAAGCTTGTGCGTAGACTTTAGGAACTTGAATAAAGCATCATTAATAGATAATTACCCTCTCCAAACATGGAGAATATGCTACAGGTTGTAACCTGTTCTCAATTATTATCCACTTTGGATGGTTTCTCTAGCTATAATCAAGTTGTTGTGAAGGAGTCAGAAAGAATAAAGACTACCTTTACCACTCCTTGGGGAACTTATGTCTATGTCAGGATGCCTTTTGGCTTAATGAATGTTGGAGCAACTTTTCAAAGAGCAATGGATGTAGCGTTTGCTAGTTATATTAATGACTTCATTATTGTTTATCAAGATGATGTAACTGTGTTTTCCATAAAAATAAATGATCACTTGCAACACTTGGAGAGAATGTTGTTAAGGTGTAGAGAGTATGGCATATCATTGAATCCCAAGAAGTGTCATTTTGGAGTACAAAAGGAAAAGTTGCTTGGTCACATTGTATCAAAGGAAGGGGTCATGATTGATCCCGAGAGAGTGGAAGCCATCAGCAAGGTTCCAATTTCAAGAACTAAGAAGGGAGTTCAATCCTTCTTTGGACAAATAAACTTTATCAGAAGATTTGTGTCGACTTTGTTGACATGACATCCCCATTACTAGCATGCTTTGAAGAAGGACCAAGTTATCAAATGGGAAGAAGCTTCCATTCAATCTTTCAATGGGATCATAGAAGCTTTAAAGCATGCCCCTATTTTGGCAGTTCCAAATTTCAAGAATCCTTTTCAAAAAAATTCTTTTTCTTCAGAAAATACCATTGCATATGTCTTGTTGTAGAAGGATGATGAAGGGGCTAAGAGACCAATTTCCTTTTTTAGTAAGGCATTGCAAGGAGCTGAGTTAAAGTACACCATCGTGGAGAAGCAAGCATTTTCCTTGGTGAAATCAACAAAGGTTTTTAGACCTTACATCTTGAAATCTAAAGTTGTTACTTATGTTCCCCACACCATAGTGAAATATATCTTATCAAAGACATAGGTCTCAAGAAAAAGATGTAGATGGTTAAGCAAGTTATAAGAATATGACATGGATATTCAAACCATGAAATTGATAAGAGGTTTGGGCCTAGCTAAGCTTATGGTTCGAGAAACGTGCAAACTATTGAGGTGAATGAATTAGAAGGATAAAGGATGGATGTCCTTGAAAATTTTGTAAGCTATGAATGGTACAAAGATATAATATTTTATCTCAGACATCTATGTTTCCCTGAACATTTGACTAAAAATCAGAAAAGAGATCTTAAGTTAGCCTCCCAAAAATATGTCATTACTGATTTTGGGTTAGCTTGGAAGAACCCCAAGGGAGTTCTCTTGAGATGCATCACTGAAGATGAGGCCCCCAAAATAATTATTGATCTCCATGGAGGAGTTTTTGGGGACATTTTTCTAGAAGAGTTACAACACATAAAATCTTGAGGGCTAGTTATTGGTGGCCAACTCTTTTCAAGGATACAACTCTATTGGTTAGGAAATGTGAAAGTTAGCATTTATCTAGAAGACTTAAAGCTTCAGGTTCCCTTCGTTTGCAGCCTATGTCAATTGAAGCCCCATTTAAGAAATGGAGACTGGATTTCATTGGTGATATTTTAGATCCTTCTAGTGCTTTGGTCATAAATGGATTCTTGTAGCCACCGATTATTTCACTAAGTGGGTGAGAGCAATCCCCACCAAGAAAGCAACTCACCAATTCATCATGGAATTCATGATGAATCAAATCATATGCAGATTTGGAGTACCATCTAAGATTATTGTTAATAATGCCATGATTTTTAGAGCCAAACCTTTAGTGGAAATGTGCAAAGTGTATGGAATTAATTTGACATATGTTTCTAACTAAAATCCCCAAGGAAATGGACAAGCTAATTCCAGCAATAAAAAATTGTTGAAGATCATTAGAAGAACCTTGGAACTAAACAAAACAAGTGGGATGAGCAACTCAAGTTTGTTGTTTGGGATGACAGAATCATTGTCAAAAGAGCTACTGGTAAAAGCCCATTTTAGTTAGTATATGGAACTCAATATTTGTTGCCCATTCATTTTCAATTGTCTTCATTTCAGTTTGTTCAACAAATTGAAGATCAAGAAGTTAGTCCATATGATGCTTGAATCAATCAGATTATTGAGTTAGATGAAGAAAGAAGGGCATCCCATCAGTGGCATGTGAAGTTCAAAGAAAATTTGAAGAAGTTATTTGATAAAAAAGTGACTCCAAGAGCTTTCAATGTGGGAGATCTTGTGTTATTATGGGACAACATGCATGAGGATAAGGGAAAACATGGAAAGTTAATGCATTATGGATGGGCCCTTATTCAATTGACATTCGAATCGGTGAACATACTTTCTTCTTAAAAGACTTAGATGGGGAATTGCTTTAATTGCCTGTTACTTGTAGGCATTTGAAACATTTCCTTGATTGATTTCTCATAATCAAGGTATACTCCATTATACAATATATAGTCTTTTGGTTTCTTTCGATTTCGTGTTTTTTTGTTTGTGTTTGTCATATTCCTTGGCGGCCTTTTTGTTGGTTTCTTAGTTTGTCCTTGGGGGAGTTGGTTATTATTGTTCTCGCTCTACTGATCTTTTCTTTGACTCCGTTGCCCAATGGTTTATTTTTGGCACTTGGTCTGCTATTTTTTCTTGTGACACTCACAAGGAGTGCCCATCCCCGAGTCAGAGCTGATGTTGGTGCTCAATTTGATCTCACCCCATTTGTCCTTGAAATTCTTCAATTTGTGGGCTTTGTCATCTTTTTTATCTCCTATATTGATGCATGAAAACTTTGTCCTCCATTTGGTTTCCATGATCAGTCCCTTCCTTTGTTAAGGATCACTTTAAATCCATAATTTTTTTTTCATTCCTCTATCCATGTGAAAAGATTTGTAACTTGGGTGTAAAATCGGTTTTTTTCCTTCCTTCCATTCTTCCACAATCACATTTTGTTTTCCCTGTCAATTTTTTTCCCAATATCTGTGGAAACGTGATTGGATGCGACTCGAGAGGATCATATTTGGGCCTTATATCATTTCCAAATTCTCTATCTTGAAAGAAAGATTCATTTCTAGTGTAAATGGTGATTTCCTTGCATTTTACGGTTTGACAAGTGTGTTTTCCCATCAAATTTATATCTCAGCATCTGTGGAAACGTGGCCCTTTCTAGTTGGATGCGGCTCGGCGGGGCACTTTGAAACTCTAAGGCTTGATTCAACTCAAAGCTTGTCCATGTGGAGGGTCGGCGCTCATCTAAAAATTTGCCTTTTGGTTTGACCTTGGAGTTACGTCGGGAGACATGTGGAGGTTTCCGCTGCCTTTCCTAGACTTAGACAATTTTTCATGCGGCCAGTGCAGCTTTGGCGAACCATGGACACGTGGAGGGCTGACACTCATTTGAGGATCTGCCTCAGGGTCCCACCTTAACAGTTGCACCAGGAAGACGCATGGAGGCTTCCGCCAACCCCACTCTATACTTAAAATTTTCAAAGAAATTTTCTAAGGCCTGGGACACATGGAGGGACCGCGCCTGTTTGGGGACCGGCCCCTAATTTTTATTTTGAAGAAGTGCCAAGAGGACACTTGGAGGCTTCCACTCACTCTACCCTTTCTTGGAATTTTCAACAGCCAAGGAAAACTATCTCAGACCCTAAACTCATGGCGCCTTCTACTGATCCTTCAATGTTTTTAACAACTCTTCTGGGTGAGACATGTGGAGGGACCTCTCCTGTTTAGGGTCTCCACTTTTGAGGACCATACCAAAGGTGCACCAAGGCGACATGTGGTGCCTTCCGCTGGCTCCTTTTTTATTGAGACTTTTCAAAGGCCAAAAGGTGTTTTTCTTAGGCCCAGGGCACGTGGAAGGCCTGTGCTTGTTTGGAAAATTTCCATTGTCGTCGTCACCTTTATAACTATGCCAAGAAAACATGTGGATGGCTCTAATCTAGAGTTAAGAAGGGGAAAAATTAATGGTTGTGCATTTCACCTATTTTTCTACCATTTACGTACAAGACTCACTCTGGAGATGAGAATACACACTTTGCTTTTTCATCATTTTTGATGAAATTCCTTATCATTTTTGTCTACAAAGTGCCATTAAATGGATTTAGAACTTAATTTGTGAGTCCAAGGATTGTTAACGTTTAGATTTTGAAATTGGAATTGCTCGAGGCACTTATAAAAACATGAATTGCCGAGAGAAGATCGATGCGGGGCAGAGTTGTAGAGCAAAGAGAGGGAAAAGGATGAAATGATGGAGGTTATAGGTGTAAAAGATGAAAAAGGTGTTGCCTCGAGGGAAAAAGGATTACCTGTCAAATCCAACTATATAGAGCCTCTGGAAAATTATTAAAATGGGGATTTCTTGCATGATGAATCGGGTGATTATAAGGACTACCAAAAAGTTGTGGCATGGCATCCTAGTCATTAGTCGAGGGTCTGAGAAACGTGATCAGTTCATAATTGGTCCACCTAGCAGCTTTTGAATGTGAATTTGTTAAATTTCTCTTTCTGAGGAAAATTGGTAACAAGAAAAGGTCCCTCGAATATTCTTCCTTTTGGGGAGAAACTTTGGGATGAGTGAGCAAGTGAAATGTAATGAGAATACTCTTGCAAAGGGTTGGGGGTTGAATTCTTAAGAGAAAATTTGAGAGATCCCATCTTCCTAAGAGACCAATCTGAGAAACCTGTTAATTTCCTGTGTATTAGATCTCAATCATGTCAAGTTGGTTGCGAGTGTACAACCATTGACAAGCTTTGAGACTATTCGAAGAAACTTTCCCTGCTAAATGAATCTAATCAATTTTGAATTAATTTGTGTCAATCTTGGAGAAAATTGTGTCTGCTTTGTTTCAGAATGTCTGCAAGTAATTTTTCTTATTCCTATTGCAATATTGTGTTAAATCCTCCTGAATCACACAGGATCTCATCCTTGTGATAGTTTAGTGGCATTTGCAATTTCATTTCAAGAAGAGCTTTCATCTTGTGATGAGATAAACAATTTAAAATCACTTCACTATCATTTGTTGATAAATATTGTCTATAAGCCTTCGAGTGTATCTTAGGCATGAGGAACTAGGGGTCTTTGATGTTTTATTGAGTCTTTAGCTTGATATTTCATGTTAAATTCTTGGAGATTGTGTGAAACCGTGCTAATTTGGGCCTCCATTGAAGCACACCTTCAGTTGAAGGAATATCTTAGCTATTCTAGAAGCTTTCTGTCATTTAGCTTTCTAATTTTTGTGAAGTCTCTCAAATATCTGGTATAATCAATTTTATCCTACTTAATCTCCCACCAAAATTATTCAAAAACCATGAATCCATCCTGAACTACCCCTATTTTCCCTGTGTGTCCACAAATGTATAAATTCTACTGCTAAAATATGCAGAAGCAATCAGGATCCCATAATGTCTTCAGTAACCTTAGCCTTTTTTTTAATGTATCTCGATCTTTTAGAAGTGACAACTCTTGAGAGTTAAATTATGGAGTATTGATCATACTTTCCTAAGGTTTTCTGTATAAAATTTGTGCAAAAGAAGGATATCTTCATCTCCTTCATCAAACAGAGGTTACACTAAGGGTCCTCTCACCCTAGTTAAAGAGGCACAACCTAAAGTAGTGAGGATAGGTCAAATCCTCTTGAAGGTGCTATCCATCTCTCCACAATATGAGTGACAAAGGGCTAGTTAGATCTCATCCCTGGCTACAAAATGACATACATTATGATCTATCTGTCTCTAAGATCCATGTCAAATCTGTGATGCTTCTCGGCTTGAAAAGGATAACAAATTTGGATACCAACGGCTCCAACTTCTCATTTGCCAACGGATTTTTCATCATATCCATAGGGTTCTCATCTATAATGATTTTTTTCAACTTCAACTACCCCTCTTCCAATACCTGTCATATGAAGTGATATCTCAACTGAATGTTTTTGTTCTCGAATGAAACGTTGATTTTTTCCGGATGGATCGCACTCAAACTATCACCGTATAATATGAAATAATCTTACTCCTTACCCAAATCTTACATGAACCTGCTCATCCATATCATCTCCTTGTTATCTTTTATAGCTATAACAAACTATGCCTTTGTAATAGACAAAGTCACAACCTTCTACAATCTTGAAATCCAGTTAATTGTTGTTCGACCTACTGTGAAAACATATCCAGTGGTGCTCCTCCCGCCATCCAAATCTCTAGCTATATCTAAATTAACATATCCATGTAAAGAAGTATCTGACTCTCCATAGCATAACTCCATGTAGAATTTCCCTCTCAAATACCTGAGAATCCATTGGACTTATTTCCAATGTTATTTACCTGGATTAGTCATAAACTTGCTCACAACTCCCACTGCTTGTGCATTGTTTGGTCTAGTACAAACCATGGCATACATAATACTTCCTACTTCTAAAGCATAGGGAACATGTGCCATGTACTCAACCTCCTCATGTGATGTAGAAACTGATCTTTGCTCAATTTGAAGTGTCCAACCATAGGTGTACTAATAGGTTTTAAATTCTGCATGTTAAACCTTTCCAACACCTTATTGATATAAGCCTCCTGAGACAAATACAACTTCTTGTTTTTCCTGTCTCAGTGAATTTGCATGCCAAGGATTATCTTTGTAGCTCTAAAATCCTTCATTGAAAATGTGTGAGCTAGCTTTTCTTTAAGCTCACTAATGTCCTACATACTAGATCCTACAATGAGCATATCATCCACATACATTAATAAAATAACATAGCTCCCATTTTCAAGCTTCTTGAAATAAACACAATGGTCATATTCACATCTCATATAACCATTCTCATGCATAAAACTATCAAATCTCAAATATCATTGCATTGGAGCTTGTTTGAGTCCATATAGGCTCTTTTACAATCTACACACAAGTTTCTCCTTACCTCTAACTTCGTAACCAAGTGGGTGATGCATATAAATCTCATCCTCCAAATCACCATAAAGGAAATTCATCTTAACATCAAGTTATTCTAAATGTAAATCCTCTCCTATGCAACCAAAAATTTGAACAAAAGTATGAATAAAATTCATCTTAACTATATGAGAAAAATATCGTCAAATTCAATACATCCTTTACTGTAAATCTCTTTACCACAAGCCTTGCCTTGTACCTTTTCAATCCACCCTCTTCTTCCTTAATCCTATAAACCCATTTATTTTGCAGTGCTCTCATACCTTCTAGAAACTTGACAAAATCCCATGTTTGATTTTGTTCCAAGGATTCCATCTCCTCAAGCATCCAACTTCTTAATATTTTCCCTATCAACATGCACAAAATCTTTTGAGCCAAAAACTATAAGAAAAGAAAGATATACCTCTTTTCCGGACAAGATTCTTCTAGTATTCCACCATCTAGTGTTGTTGAAGGTTCATGGTTAATCAAGTACACTATTGTATCCATTGCTTCTATCCAAAACTTCAAAGGAAAACTAGCATGAATCCTCATGCTTCTAAAGCACGCTTCCATGATTGTCCTATTCATTCTTTCAGCAACCTCGTTCTCCCTGTGGTGTTCTAGGAACCATCCTTTTTCTATGTATTCCATTCAATGAACAATAATCAATGAAATACTTACCGCATTACTCACCACCATTGTCATATCTAAGGCACTTTAACTTTAAGTTTATTTTATTTTCCGCAAGGGCTTTTCACCTTTTAAAAGTCCCAAAAACATCATATTTATGCTTAATATAATAAATCCATACCTTTATTTTGGCATCATCAATGAAAGTCACATAATATTAGGATCCTCTAATACATCTATCGTGGCTGGTCCCCACACATTTGAGTGTACAAGCTCTATTTTCTGCTCCTTCTTTGTTGACCCAACCATGATAAATCTCACTCTCTTACGCTTTCCAAATATGCAATGCTCACGAATTCAAGATCTAACTATTTAAAATCTGATAACTTATCCTAAGCCTTTAAGATATGTATTCCTTTTTCACTCATATGGCATAGTTGATTATGTCACATGATTGCATCTCGAATATATAGTAGATAGCACGAAAAGGAATCAAGAACATAGGTAGATAGATATAAAGTTACTACCTTCTTGCATCTTGCCACAATAAGGACTCTCTTAGTAACCATCCAAGAATCGATGTGAATGTAACCATGCATATAGATTCACCTAGTTTCCCTACGGACACTAGATTTCTCTTGGGGCTTGGCACATTCCTTACATCTTTCAATACCCATGGATTTCCATTTTACAACTTTAGATGAACATCACATTTACCAGTAATATTGCATGGCTCATCATCTCCTAAATAAGCATGTCTAAAATCACCCTGAACATAATTTCTAAAATAACCCTTATTAGGGTAGCATGGAAAGAAGCTCCAGAATCTAAAACCCAAGATTATAATTTATTATCCAAGGAGAGAATAAGGGCATCTTGTTTTACCTTTTCACTTGCAATGTTTGCCTCTTTATATTTTTCTTTACCTTTTTTGGTAGATTCTCTTTTTTTTCTTGGACCAACACTCCTTTACGTGTCCTATCTTTTCACAATTCCATAAAAGTAAATCTCTGAACCTAGATCTAGATCTGTCATTCCTTGACTCTGATTTCCCATTCTTCTTTCTCTTTGATGATCTCTCCTTATATTTTCCACTTCTTCCTACATTTAAAAATTGTCCGGATGATGCTTTTGAACTTGTCCTACGTATTTCCTCATTAAGAATTACACTAAACACATCATCAAACTTCAAACCATTAGAAGAAAACATTGTATTACTAACATCCATTACTAAGTTATCCCAACTATCTAGCAAATAACATAAGAATAAAAGTGCTTTCACTTCATCATCAAATAAAATTTCTACCGATTTTGATTTATTTACAATACACCAAAATCATTCAAATGGTTAGATATCGATCCACCTTCTTGCATCTTAGAATCAAACAACTTCTTCATCAAATAAACATTATTCGAAGCACTAGGAGTTTCATACAAATTTTATAAATATTTTATCAACTCTATCGTAGTTTTTGCATCTATAAAATTCAAAGCCACCAATTTTTTCAGGCTCAATCTAATAGATCCCAAAGCCTTTCTATCAAGAACCTTCCATTCTTCATCATTAATCAAATCCGGTTGTACATGTTCATCTAGCAGTAAGTATAGATCCTTCTGATACAGATAATCCTCCACCTACATCTTCCATAGTTGATAATTACGATCGTCAAATTTCTCCACTCTATATTTGTTATCTTCTTCCATTGTTGTGCTCTAAATCAATCAAAAAACCCATTGTGAGTAAATCCTATCAACACACAAAACCCTTAAGTAAAGCTCGGATACCAATTTTTGGGGTTAACCATATAACAGTGTTACACAGATCTAAAATCAGATAAATCATATAAGCAATGAATGCATAAATAAACCAGAATATTAAATAAACAAGATAAAGATAACACCCATTTAACGTGGTTCACCTAGTGTAGGCTATGTCCACTAAGAAATGGTGAATAATATTATTCATTTCTTTACAGAGGAAATATAATGAATATATTCCATCTTCCAACACCTCACAGGATGTTCAATGTTTTCCCTCACTCAGCTACTCTTTCTTGCTCACCAAGGAAACTCTCATACAAATAATTGCTTCTTACTTGCTTACTTTCCTCATACAATGCTTACATGCATTTATAACTATTATGGGAAACTAACTATGCTTTTACAATCAAGAAATCAACTTTAAAGCAAAATATTTATTCTAATTCTCATCCAAAAACAAAAAAAACTACCGCATGTGTCGACGATGTCGGTTCCTCCCTTCAACTCTTGGCCGATGTCGTTTATTGCACGACCAATATCGGTTAGCCCCGACCGATATCGGTCACTGTGTAGTCTAGCAACATTGTAAAAGTAATATTTTTTTGAAGCAATTAAGCTCCACACTCAACATTGCATTGTATGAATTTGTGAGAATGTTAATAAATAAATGAATTTATACTTTTCTAGATGAGTGAATAAGTGAAACTTTATGTTCATGGTTTTATCTTGTATTGATATTATTATAAAAGTTTCTATTTTTCTCAAATTGTGTTTGTTAATATGTTATTATTAATCTTTGCAAGAATCTAAGTTTTCCTTCTTGTAATATTAATCCCTCTCCTAATTTCTCACTCCTGCTTTCCCACCTTCCTAGCAAATTTCTCCCTCGCGTGATATTGCAAGAATTTATCAGTATGTGTAGTGAATTGTGTCTCAGGATCCCAAGACTCAAGGCTAACAATAGATTTAATTCTTGTTTCACATGCAATAATGGAGCTTCCCCATTCAAGAAGAGGGACCTAGTCCCAAAGCATTGGTAGAAATCCACCAATTTTTCCTATCAAAAATTTTCTCGCCAACCATTTTTAGTGCTAACCATGGGGCATATTTTGCATATTCTATACCAAATATATGAACCAAAAAATACAAAAAAATAAAATATCCAAAAAAACAAAAAAAATCAGAATTTGCAAAGTCACATAGCTTTATGTCTCTCACCAATGGCCATTCCCAGTAATCCCCTAGTTATGAGACCCGAACTTCTTTTCCATATCCAAGAATACATTGCATCGAATTGAGGGAAACTATTTGGCATACTAAAGTGAACTTTTTCCACTACCAAGTTGTTACAAGAGTGTTAGATTCTGAAGAAAAACATGTAGAATATTTGGAAAGAGCGAGACAATCCCAAGTTCGAAAAGGAGAGCTAATTCAATTCAAATTCTACAAGTTGGTTGATCGTAGATATACCATGTCCGAGAGGAAAAGAGGAAATCTTGACCCCATCTTTGAAGAGCTCTAAAGGTGGCAAGAACAAGTCAGAAATTCTTGTCACTCCCTTCATCCCAAAATTTCTCTCATCGGTAGCCCAAGTGGTGTTAATCCGTTGGACATAGAATTTCTAGACCTTAAAGAAGAATTTGAATACTTTGCATAAGCACAATCGAAGTGGTAATGGGGAATGAAAGAGAGATACCTCCACCAATTGTCCTACGGGAAGAAACATGAGTTTGTTCATCCTCACTTCTCCTATCCATGAATTGCCAAAGGGATATCACAAGATTTTTCCTAAATTTAGAGGAGATGGTACAACACTCATAGAAGAGCACGTAGCGGCATTCATCATAGCATGTGGTGTACTAGGAGTAGAGCATGAAGATGTGTCGGTGAGGTTTTTCATGGAATCTTTGCAAGATAAAGCAACATAATGGTTATATCTCCTACCGGCTAGATCCATCACTTGTTGGGATGACATCAAAACTAGTTTTAAGGATAGATTCAAATCCATTGAGGAATTCTAAGACCTCCTAGTGAAACTGGTGAAAATAAAGAAGGAATCTAATGAGACTATGAGGGATTTTTTAGCCCGATACAATAGGTTGATCAAGAGGATACCCTTCAAAGCTATGCCCTATGATGATAATGTAAAGAGATTCTTCATCAATGCTCAACTATTGAAGGTAGGATTCATTCTTAAAAGATATTTACCTAGGACTCTTAAAGAATCTCAATACTTGTGATATTGAGATAGAAGATAATCTAATTTTTCTAGAAAAGTAAAAAAACCAAATGGTAAACAGAAGGTCAAAGTTTTAGTTCTACCCCCAAGGACCCCTAGTTCTGAAATTGGTGAATGATGTGATTGCACTCAAGAAATATCTTACACAAAGTACCTTGAGAGACGCTCTAAAGAATAAAAACTTACCAAAAAAACAAAATATTGGCCCACCACCTCGCAGACTCTCTCTAGAGGCACCACCAATAAACCCGGGATGTGATGTGGAAGAAAAATAATAAGAAGTCGAAGAGAAAGAAGAAGATACTTAAGATGGCAATGTTCTTGAGATTGAAGAAGTCGAAGATGATGCATAGATTGGTTTCCTTGAGTATTCCTTGGGAGAATATGACAATGATGATGAAGAAGCACCAAGTTTCTAATGCGTGGTATTTATTCACTCTCAATCTTGAAAGGGAGATTCTTCCTCTATAGTCTCTATGAAAAGATAAAAATAAATATGATCCTCATGTGGCAACCCCACAAAAAAGATAATTAGTAGAGGATCTTTGCTCTCACTTTTAATGAAATATACAAAGGAGAAACTAGACACACTAGTAAGCAAGAAGTAAGATACCATACAAATTAAGTCTTATGATGTCTCCTATATATAATTTTGCATCTAAGGCTAATATTGTGAAGGCCTCAAATGCTTAATAAAAATTGCCATTCTTTCCCATCCTGGTACTCCATCCACTAAAAATACCCAAGTTTCAAAAGCAACCACCTCTACCTTGTAAAACATCCACTATTCTAAGAACATCAATTTCATCCACCTCTTCTCTTTTTGATATCATTGAACATGTGAATAAGTCTAAATTTTATATTTCCAAATCTAAATTTTTACGAGACATACCCAGAGCTATTTGAAAGGATCGTCAGCTATATCAAGGGTGTTAACTCAAAACCCAAAGCTATAAATCCCGGTTCAAAGGGTTACTACCAACACCACCCACTCCTCGAACACAAAACATGTTTTCACTAAGTGCATCCAAAACCAACAAGGTAGAACCCTTCTACCTCTCCCTCTTGATTAAAGGCCACCAACTAAATAATTGCATTATAGACTCAAGTGCCTTAGATAATGTAATGCCAATCAAAGTTTTTAATGCCCTAGGACTTACCTTGACATGAGAAACTAGATCTTGCTACTCTATGGAGTCTAAAGAGGTACCGCTAGTAGGAAGAATCAAATATGCTCAAGTGTCCCTTGCGGATTTCTCAAAAAATAAGGTTTTGCTAACTATTTTGGTGGTAGATATCCTAGCATATTTTGGCATGTTGTTGAGCAGGAGCTTCTACGAGACTTGGGTGGCGAAATACAAATGGATTGGTCTTATAACCATTCCAGTGAAGGGTGAAATGAAGAATTTTTACACATGTGAAAGATAAAATACACCGTCTAAAACTATGAAGATCCAAAATCCAACATCTTGTTCCAAGATAGTGGACTAAGTAACTATTTCTTCACATCTGAAAGAGACGAGAATCTTCCTCTCCTCATGGAAGATGAATAAGATCAACTGTGGATCATGGAATTAAATGGAAGCCACTCTAGTGCGAGAATCGGAGTCGGCATTTTTCTAACTTCTCTTTCGGTGAGTTGCTTCCATTTTCTTATAAATTGTAATTTGAAAACACCATCAATACTATAGAGTATGAGGCCCTTCTTCTTGGGATGGATGTTGCTAAATCCATGGGCATCAAGAAAATCAAATGTCTCGGTGTGACGCGAGGTAATTGTCAAATAATTTAGAAATCAATATCAGGTCAAGAACCCAAGGCTCAAGCATTATAGGAACAGGGTATGGGACTGCATTGAATCTTTTGATGTTTTTTCCATCCAAGTTATTCCCCGTGAGAAAAATGAAAAAGTTGACTCTCTTGCAGTTTCATCTTCCTTGATGACTCCGCACCTATCCTTCAATAAGGACAAAGTGACTGTTGAAATGGTATTTAGGTGAGTGTATGAAATAATGTAAATCATTGACAAGTATTCAATGATGGCATACAACGTCTCTCTTTCCTAAAGCAAAGAGATAACTTCATAAATATTTTATATGAGGGAAGTGATAACCCGAATTGAGAATCGGTGGTGGATGAAGAAAAAGAAGGGATAGATGAAGTTAACTCAAAAGGTGTCATCAGTTTGAAAGGAAACAAGATCCCTCATATCGGCCAATTTTGACTTCACAAAATTAATAAAAATAAATAAAAATGGAAATTTTGAAATTTTTCAAAAGTGTTACTTTGCGTGGTTTATCACCCTCATGACGACCGTCTCCTTTTTGTGATCGTTTCGGTATTTTTTTTTTTTTCCTTTTCGGGCGAGAACACCCCCCACATACAATTTTGAATGTACAAATGTAAATATAGTTTTGGTTTTCAATAAAGGCAGCCTTACCTTCATTAAGGAGGGACTTAATTCCCACACTGTTGCATGTCATTTGTATGCATACAAATCCATTTGCTAATAGTTTTTGGTGACTCTACTAGGGATTTAGGAATCATTAACCAATGCTTGGTTAAATCTTTATGACTATCCCCTCTGCACAAGCTCCAATTCTTCAACCGAACCTTGTGCCCAACAAATATTTCCAAGGAGACATTGTTGCTAACCTTTGAAATTTCACTTGGGAAAACTGTGAAATCTTGTAGTAATTTTTGGTTGTTGATAAAGCCATTGACAGAGAAATCTACATCAAAGACCTTAGAAGAAGAGCACCCGCACTTGTGGCCAGAAGACCTCCTAGACACGTGTTGATCATTTTTCACCAACGCGGTCCTCTTCCACCAAGGTAATAAGTTGTATGACTATTATAGGTAACCCACCTATCTTGCAACCAAATCTTGTTTTTGTAGATAATCAAGAAGATATATCATCAGACTTGAGACAAGCTATTTGGGAAAAGCACACGAATAACTATCATTTTCATCTCTCCGCATCGTACTAGATACTTGATAACGAAGAAGATAAAGCCGCAAGAGTTGCTAGAGCTATTCAGGTGCAAATAGCTCAAGAAAGAGAGTGAAGAGAAAAGGCTAGAGCTGGTCGAAACACGCCAGTGATCCCTTCACAATAAAGATTCCAAATTGGAAGGAAAGAGGTTTATACGAGGAGAAAAAGCTAAAGGTTGATCTGACCCCACTTTTGAATTTCAAGGAAAATTTGGTTTCAAGTTATCTCCTCCAAAGAAGAACACACCTTATAGATCTGCAAGCCTTGCATCAAGTCCTAAAAGAATAAGCAAGGAATAAATCACTACCAGTCAAGCACTTGTCCTTTCTCACATTGTTTTACCTTCGCATACCACCTTTCCCAAAATGGTAGTCAACGTACCATGCGGAAATTCCATAGGCCCATTGGCTTTACCTGCTTTACATGAACTCCCACGAGGATCAAGAAAGATTCTTCCCAAGTTCAAAAAAGATAGGAAGATGTCACCAGATGACCATATTTCCACCTTTTTCGCTGCATGCATTGTTTTGTAGGTAGAATATGAAGATGTTACTATTCATCTCTTCGTCGAAACATTGAATGATGTTGTTGTTGACTGGTTTCATCATCTACCCAATGGATGTATCATAAATTGGAGTGATATGAAAACCAAGTTTGAGAATTGATTCAAGATGGCAGAAGATGAACATGCTCTTCTTGCCCAGCTATCTCAAGCAAAGAAAGAGCCAACAAAACCCATGAGGAATTTCATGGCTAAATTCAACAAAATGGTGAACAAAGTTCCCGTCGGGATTCGTCCCAACCTTGATGAACAAAATGTTTCTTTATTAACACACAATAACTTAAGTGTGCTATCACCGAGAAGGGCTAAATTGAAGATGACTTAATCATGGCAGGAAAATTCAATAAAAATTCCCTCAAAGGAAATAGTCAAGAAATTCCCAACGCTTCAGAAACTATACTCACTAAGTTGGCTAATGATGTGCTGGCTTTGAAAAAGCAAGTTGCTCAAAGTAGTAAACCTGCTCCTTACAAAGACATCCTAAGAAAAGTATATGTTCCCAACAAAGCTAGGATTACAGGTGCTCCAATGAGGCTTGCTATTGAAGTAGCTCCCGCAACTAATTTAAAATGTGATGTTATTGAAGAAAGTGATGATGAGATTGAAATCGTCGAGGTTGATGAGGAAGATCTGGTTTTGAGACATCTTAACCTGAAGTTGAAGATCCTAAGCGGGAAAGTAATAATCATTTCTTTAAGTACCATTCTGATGAGGAAGACGGATGTGAAGAAATTATATAAGATATGAATAGTCAATCTTTCTTTGTCTTCACGCACTCTCGGAAAAGGAGTAGGATACCACTAAGGTGGGAGATTAAGATGTTTCCAAGGAAACTCCCAAAGAATCCAAGACAAATGAGGCTCCTAAAGAGTCCAAGGCAACTGAGGTGGCAAAGGTCAAAACTATCTTAAAGAAAGGAGGGCCTTTGTTAGATCAATTAGTTGGTAAAATTGTTAGAACTTATATTTGAGACATCAAGTACCGTTACTTTTCCTAAATTTGATATCATTAATCATATCAATAAATAAAAATTCCATGTCATAGGTGGAGTACTTAAAGTCTAACAAGGATCAACTCGAGAAATTGGTCTAGTTTATCAAAGGCGACTCTACTATTCATTCCTCCAAAGGAATTCTAAAAACTCCTAAAGATGGGAAAACTCAAAATATTGTGGTGGCCACTACACCTTCAAATGAAAAGATCGAACCTTTTTTATGTCCTTTATGATCAACGAGATGTAAATTAAGTACTTACATTATAGACTCGGAGCCTCGGATAATGTGATGTTTGGCAAAGTAGCACATGCTCTTGGTTTGAATTGTACAAGAACATTCGGATCATGTTACTCGATGGAAACCAAGCAAGTTCCTCTCGATTGAGCAGATTAAAGATGCCTAAATGGTCTTAGCCGAATTCCCTCAAAAGCGAGTTAAGGTAACTATTTTAGTTGTTGATATTCCTGCCTTGTATGGAATGTTGTTGAGCAGGAAATTTTGCAGGGATTTGGGTGGTGAGATTCAAATGGACTGGTCTCACACCATGATTCCTATCAATGGAGAAATGAAAAATCTTATGCCGGAAGCTCAGGCAAAGTTCACGGTAAATAAAACCGAAGATCCTCGCGCACAGATACTTTTCCAAGGCTCAAGTATGGGTAAGTATATGATGACCGCAGAAATTCATACCCCCGATATCACTTGCCAAGATTCTAATGAGATCTAGACTCTTTAGTTTGGTGGAAGTTGTTTCTCGATGGGTTCTCAGTGCAGAGTCGTGCTCATATCTCCAAATGGTAAAATATTTCCTTTTTCCTACAAACTCAAATTTTCAAATACTAATAACACTGCAGAGTATGAGGCATTAATCCTCGGTCTTCAAGATGCAGAGGAGAAAGGGATCAAAAATTTAGAAGTCTTTGGGGATGTGGAATTAATCGTGAAACAGGTAAGAAATCAGTTCCAAGTAAGGAATGATCATTTGAGACACTACAGAAATAAAGTGTGGGGCCTTGATAGAAGTCTTCGACACTTTTTCCATAAAATCTATCCCTCATGAAAAGAATGATAAAGTAGATTCTCTAGAAGTCTCAAATTCATTAATGATTCCTCATTCAATTTGATCAATTCAAATACAACATTGAAATGGTTTTTAGGTCGAGTGTTCCCGATAATGCGAGAAAATTGGCAAGTTTTAAATGATGATCAACAAATTATTGCCTTCTTGGAAAAGAAAGAAAATTTTGAACAATTGTACTTTGAAGGAAGTGATTATACATTTCACGAATCAACTACCTCACCCATTCGGAAGGAGTTGAGAATGAATATCCTGGTGATGGCATCATTCAACTCAAAGGAAATAAAATTCCCAAAGGATTGGTTTCACTTAAATAAATTTTTGACAAACATGATAGGTTTATCAAAGAGAAAGAGCAGGAAGGACCTGTGAATTCTGCTGACTATGAGCAAGTTAATATCAATACCAAGGATAAACCTCACCTGATCAATATTGGTAAGTGTTTCTCACCTGAGGAGTGCAGGAAATTCATAAGCCTCCTTACCAAATATTCTGACATTTTGGCTTATTCATATGAAGACTTGAAGTCTTTCCAACCCAGGGAAATGGAGCATGCCATACCCTTGAAGCCTGGTGTAGTTCCATTTAGGAAAAATCAAAGACAATATAATCCCAAGATCGCAAGGACCATATTTCATGAAGCTTTAAAAATGTTAGATGCATGAATACATTTCCTATTCGACATTCAACCTGGATAGATAATATTGTACTAGTTCATAAGAAAAATGGAGAAATTAGGATTTGCATGGATTTCTGCAATCTTAATCAAGCTTCATTGAAGGATAACTACCCACTTTGCCAGTCATGGACCATATTCTGCAGGTGGTAATCGGATCGAAATTTTATCTACGCTAGATGGTTTCTCTGCTATAATCGATTGAAGTGGCTAGAGAAGATCAACATAAAACTACGTTCACTACACCCTCGGGTGCTTCACATTTAGCGAGAATTCCCTTCAGTTTGATTAATGTTGGCACTACTTTTCAAAGGGCCATGGATATGGCATTTGCAGATTATAAAGACAAAATCATTGTGATATACCTAGATGACTTGACAGTGTTCTCTAAGAAACGAGGAGATCACCTAAGGGATTTGGAGAAAATATTGCAAAGGTGCAGACTTCATAAGATTTCTCTAAATCCAAAAAATCTCGTGTTTGGAGTTACAGAAGGGAAACTCCTAGGTCATATTGTTTCTAAGGAAGGAACTAAGATCGATCCTGAATGCGTTCAAGCTATCAAAAATATTTCCTTGCCTACAAGTAAGCTTGGAGTCCACTCATTCTTCGGGAAGGTGAAATTTTTGAGAAGATTCGTGCCAGATTTTTCCAAGCTGACTAAGGAAATCATTGATATGATGAAAGGAAAATAATCCTTCAAATGGTCAAAGGAAGATAGAGAGGCATTTGAGCAAATCAAGGGTGCTATTGTAAAAGCTCCTACATTGGTATGTCCCGATTTTAAAAAGGATTTTATAATTTATTGTTATGCTTCTCCACACACAATCTCTGCCATTTTGATTCAAGACAATCAAGAGGGGATCAAATCTCCTATTGCATTCATGATTTCTAGATTCAAGAAACATGAACTCAATTACACTCCCTTTGAGAGACATGCATACGTAGTGGTGAGAGCCCTAAAACACTTCAGGTACAATGTGTTGAATTCTCACACCAAAGTCTTAGTTCCAGACACCGTAATGAAATCAATGCTGACACAACAGGAACCAGGATCTAAAAGAGCTAATTGGGTCTCCAAGATCTAAGAATATGATCTTGACATCAACCCTACCAAGTTGGTTCAAGGAAAAGGACTCTGCCAACTCATTATAGATAATGAACCATGGGATAACTCTTAAGAAGAACTAGTTGAAGAAAATTTACCATTGGTAGTTTTTGTCAGTACCACAGATGAATGGTATTCTCATATTTCCTACTTCCTCACATATGGTGAGTTTCCAAAGAATCTGACAGCTAAGGAGAAATGAGCTATCAAACTAAGAGTCATCGGTATGTCATTTGGGATAACATGTTGTTCAAGAAAGGAATTGATGGCATGTTCCTCAGATGTGTTGATAAAGAACAACAACCTAGATTGTTGGAAGATTTCTATAATCATGCTTGTGGCGGTCATTTCTCTAGCCCAATAACAGCCCATAAAATTATGAGAGCACATTATTACTGGCCCACTATGTTTTCTGATGCCCAGAAATGGGTGACAAAATGTGAAGCCTGCCAACAATTTGTTGGAAGACCAAAGTTGGCAGCTTTGCCTTTGAAGCCAGTTGTCATTGAAGAACCCTTTCAATAATGGGGTTTAGATTTCATCAAGGTTTTGAATCCTAACTCTAGCGATGGTCATACTCACATGCTCACCACCACCGAATACTTTACAAAGTGGGTGGAAGCTATACTTGGTGAAACAAACATCTACTGCAGTAATCTATGATTTCATCAAAGAAAATATATTGGTTCATTATGGAATTCTACACAAGATTGTGATGGAAAATGCCTCAAATTTTTCTTCTGCAGAGATGATAGGTTTTTTTATGGATATGGGATATCTTTGTATCATTCATCAGATTACTACCCTTAGGAAATGGTCAAAGCTAAATCCAAGAAGAAAAACCTCATTACTATTGGCGCAAGTTAGTCAAATAAAATCAAAGAACTTGGCAAAAAAATTTATATGATGCATTGTGGGCTGATCGCATAACTCCCAAAAGGACAATCAATATATCTCCATTTCAACTTTTGTATGGAACCGATGCTCAAATTCCCATCACACTGGAGTTACCAGCATTAAAATTAGCTCAGGCAGTTGATGATGCATGCTTCACCAATGCATTAGATAAAAGAATTATGTTCCTAAGAAAGCTTGAGGAACAAAGAATTCAAGTGGCAAATAGGATTGAGGAACATCAATCCAAGGTAAAGAAATTTTTGACAGGAAAACTGGGAGAGACAATTTCAAATCAATGACTTAGTTCTTCTCTGGGACAAAAGACATGAGCCGAAAGGAAAGCATGGGAAGTTTGACTCATTGTGGCTAGGCCTGTTCAAAATAAGACATTTCTATGGAGATAGTACCTATTACTTGGCATATCCTGATGGAACTCATTTTCCTTTTCCCTACAATGGGCAATATCTCAAGCACTATCAAAATTGAAAATGGGTTGTTCCCCGTATGTACATAGGTAATTAGGTTTTTGGTTTGTTTGTTTCCTATTTTTCAGGTCTCCTCTCTTGTGTTGCTTCATCTTTGTACCCCATCATTTTGAGATCATGTTCATGAATATATTGGTCTGGGTTCATTGCTGTGTCCATGAAGTCCTTGTCCCCAATTAGAGCCATTGTTATCAACCAATTTTGACTTTGCAAAATTAATAAAAAAATGGAAATTTTGAAATTTTTCAAAAGTGTTACTTTGTGTGGTTTATCACCCTCATGATGACCATCTCCTTTTTGTGATCGTTTCAATCTTTGTTTCATCCTTTTTGGGTGAGAACACCCCCCACATACAATTTTGAATGTACATATGTAAATACAGTTTTGGTTTTCAATAAAGGCAGCCTCACCTTCATTGAGGAGGGACTTCGTTCCCACACTATTACATGTCATTTGCATGCGTGCAAATCCATATGCTAACAATCCCAAAAGGTCTTGTTTCTCTCAAAATATTTGTTTGATAAGCACGACAGGTTCATTAAGGAGAAAGCTAAGCATTCCTCTCGATATCCTGCTAATTTTGAAAAATAAAATATTGGTACCATAGAGTAGCCAAGGATGGTAAACATTGGAAAGTGTTACTCACCAAAGGAGAAGAGAATATTTATCTCATTATTAAGAAAATATTTTGATGTTTTGGCATACTCCTATGATGAAGTCAAGTCATTCTAGCCTATTAGAATATTTATTTGCATGCATACAAATGACATGCAATAGTGTGGAACGAAGTCCCTCCTCAATGAAGGTGAGGTTGCCTTTATTGAAAACCAAAATCGTATTTACATCTTTACATTCAAAATGTGTGTGGGCGGTGTTTGAACATCAATGGAAAGAAAAGCTGAATGAAAGAGATGGAATGGAATGAAGGAAAGGAATGGAAAAGAATAAATCAAAGGAACATGCAAGAGTTAGGTAAAAGTAGAGCCTAATATTGCATGGAGAAGAACAATCAATAACTAACACAAATAAAATGGAGTTTGCATCAGCTAAACGAGAATGAGTAAAAGGGAACATGTGTGAGTAAGTAGATAATTAGAGCTTGATCACTGTGAACAAGTACAATAGATTAATAACGTTGACAATGAGATCAAATATAATATTTGTGTGCAAGATTTTAAACATATAACATCTAATGAACATAAGAACATCAAATGTTACAAGAGATAATGAATGGGACACAAAGTTCATATTTCATTAACTCCAAAATGTCTTCACAAAAGAACACAAAGTTTCTTTCCTGAAACAAAACTTACACAAAAATTATTTTCTTCTCCTCTCTCAAAGTCACCCTTACAAATGAGCCCCTAACATCCTTTTATAACCCAAAAGTTGGTTACAAAGTAGTTAGGATTTTAAATGCACATTAAATAGGGCACTTAAGTGACTTTGACTTTCTCAACCAACTTTATTAAAAAGTGACTAAAAATAGAAACCACTTAAGTTATCCAAATTTTTCCAAAAGTGAGTTCAATAATAACACCATTTTAAAATACCACTTTATAACAAAAAGCAATGGGTACATGTGGACCCCACTTAAATGACTTGACACACACACATAGACATCATAGTCAGCAACATGCCACCTAGATCAAGACACCTAGGATCAATGCCTTATCCATTGGGCCAAGATTCCACCTATCCCGATCGTACGGGAATGAACTCATTGACCGTGCTCCATAATCCTCTAGATGACAAGAGAGTCAAGCTTGAAACTTGAGCAATTCATCCACCTCTCCATTTGAGAAACATCCTGGTGTGAGCAAGTTTTTCTTCATTCATATTCACATTCACAATTACACAATTCTCCACATGCTCTGAATAGCCCTCCATGGTGAATTATTCATTTGTCATGCGAGACTGTAGTCGTTACGCCACCTTAGCTTGTTAGAATCCAACTCTTGATCTTTCGCCATTGAGAAGATCTTCCAAGAGCCAAAATTACAATTCACTTCCTAGAGTTATGTCTTTTATCTTTATCACCATCCCAAAGTGTTGTCATTCTAATCCACTCACGATCGTCCAATTCAAGAACACTCCAACTTTAAGACTGGCCAATGAAGTATTGTGTCCACTACTAACTGAGAGTTGACAGGGACACGCTTGAATGATGTGGCCTTGCTTGATGATCCACACAATTGTACTTATCATTGGTCTTGGTTTTTCGATGAATAGATCCGTACAATGATCAAGTGAAAATAATTGATGTAGACAAGATTCTCCCATTATCGATCTCTGTCGATAACAATGGCTTTTGACTCCGAAGAGACCTATGCCAATAGCTATGACTTATACCGCATAATGAGGAAGTCAGAGGTTGCTTCCACTTCAGAGCTATTAGAGTTGAATCACCACACTGTGTAGGTGTTCGTGGTGCATCTATGCAAGTGATGACCAATTCGAACAAGTGTCAAGAAAATTGTGACTCACCTTCGGTTGATATGCGATCGTAGATCGACCTATGTCGACATGTCCCAAGTTGGTATTGGTGATGTTCTCATACTCTGAATGGAGCGTCGAGGTGAGTAGAATGCCCTGGAATCCATACTGCAACATCATTTTGTTTGAAGATGACATGATTGTGACATAAGTGTGATTTTAGGCTATTACTTCCTTCTTACAAAACTGCACAAATTGCCTCTAAAACTGCCCTGGGAAAAATAGAAAATCTTGTTCTAAGAAACTCTCACTAGATGAGGGAGTATATTAAGGTACCACAAGTTTTTTTGTCAGAGGTTTTTTTTCCCAATCAAATTCTTCAGTCAAATATTAAAGGTCAAAGTTGACTCTTCTGAAACTGCTAGGAAAATGCAAGTGAAAAACTATGAAAATCCCGTTTGGTTTTAGCCTAGGAAAAATAACAAACTTCACCTCTGGGAATCTACAACATGGAAAGGGAATATATGAAGGTGGGGATAATTGAACGAAACAATTATTTTCTCTTGACGATCATCTAAGTTCAAAATATCAACTCTCAAAGTGAGTCACCTTGACAGGTTGAAAATTGCATGCGCAATGAAATCAAACAAATTGCATTTTATTTGGCTCCGTGAAAAATATCAAATGAGGTGCTGCATATTTGAAATTTGGAAAATGAGTACATGAAGTTGGAAAGAATTAAATTAACTAAACCATTTCTCTTGATGATCATCTGGGCTTGAGATACAAATTCTCAAAGTAGGCCTTCCGCTTTGAGCTAAAATCAAGCGCAGCGTGGCGAAAAAATCAAAAAAGGTTTTCTCTTGTTCATGAAAAATGTCAAATGAAAGGCTACGTATTTGAAATTTTCTAAAATATTACATGAAGTTGGGAAGAATTCAACGAACCAAACCTTTCTTCCCGATGATCATCCAACTTCGAGATATCGAGCTCCAAAGTTGATTACTTCAACAGATACAACCCATGACACGTCCTTTCCGCATCTATCGTTTTCTTTATTAAATTCATTTTTCTTTGTGTTGATATACATCTTGTTTACATTTTGGACTGATATGTGGAAAATAGTCTCTACCTTGCTTTTCAAATCATTTCTTCAATCTATCCGTGAACACATTTTATTTATTTTTATTATCCTTCGGCAAATGTATCAACAATGTTTTTCTATCTCCTCCTTTCAATTTGCATGGTTGTGCTTGGATCCTTGGCTCGGTGTCTTTTACCAAGGCATGGATATATTATTTTTTTACTGGAAAATTGTGTTTTTAAGATCTTTTCTTTGTCTTATTTTGCAACTCCTTACAAGACATGCGTTGAAATATTTTCCTCCTTGTCTTTTGTGTTAAAAACACTCCAATGGCACAGAAATTGTTGCTTTCTTCTCCCTACGTGAGCTATGCTTGGACTGTTTTGGAATTTTTCCTTTTCTCTTCTTCCAAACATTTGAAGTTCAAGAATGTTTTCACTTTTCCTTGGCGTGAGCAGATTTTTTTTGTATGGACAATGCTTAACAGTTGTTTGTGCTCAACTTATGTGGATAGCTGCATGGCCAATGCATGGTCTTTGTCTTGTGTGACCTTTTCTTTACTTGATTTTTTTGCATGGCTTCTTTTGCATAGGTTGTTTTTTTTCCTTTTACACTTGACCTACATTACCTCTTTCTATGTTTGGCTATATGGCTTGCATTTTATCTTTCCTTGATGCATAGAAACAATTTTTAAAATGTTTTTGGCCTACGTGGCTATTATTTCTTATCTCATGTGACCTTTGTGTTGCTAAATGTGTGGCCTTTGGTGTAGAAACAATTGTGTGTGGGCAATTATCTCTTTGTATGTATGTCAATGCTTTTTATGATGAATCTCCTATGTTGGCTTATGTTTATGTTCCAGTGTGGAGAGTTCTTTTTCCTTTTGCATGGACTATTTTTATTTTTCTTTTGTTTTCGAAATCATGTGGACATTATGCTTAGCATATGTGTGGTATTTCTTAATTTTTGTCTTATTCCCTTTGGTTGCTTTGAAATTGTTTTCTTTAATCTTATTCACTTGTTTTTTCCTCTTACGGGGTGCGTGGAGTGTTTGTTAAAGAGTGTGTGGCCTACGTTGAATTCTTTCGCCTTTCCTAATCTTATTCACTTGTTTTTTTCCTTCCTATAGGTTGCATGGAGTTCTCTTTCTTGCTTTGGACTCTCCAATAAAACAAAAACACATACCTTGGACAGCCCTTTCTGAAAAATGCGTGGAAATCCTCCTTCACATGATCTCCAATGCATGGAAGATCTTCTCCCTGGCATGGAAATGGATCTCTTGCTATTTCTTTGTTCTTTATATAGCTAATGTAACCTTTTTCAATTTCATTTACAATAAACTAGAAATGCAAAGGAACAAAAATTCTTCCAACTATTTCCTCGGAAATGCTTCTACAGAGGAAATAAGAAGTTAGAAATATTGAAAGCTTCAAAGCTTCTTTGCATGACTTTTTCCAACGAGTTTGACAGAGAAATGGTTATGAGGATTAAAGAAGCTTCTGTAACTGTTTCTTATTTTTGTTGGAATAACCAATTCCATCTTTCTCGGGTAGTGGCATTAATTGCTAGGGGAAAGTGGGAAATAAACAACCATTTGCCAGTGGAAATGGCAAGGTGGGACAATCCCCATTTTATTTCCCCATGTGGGAAATCGGGATTTTTTTCCATTTTCCAATTGGTTGAATTGGTAATCAGTGGAAGAAATTCCACAAGCGGGGAAATAAAATGAATTTTCCAGAAAGGGAAATTGGGTATAGGAAGCCAATTTGGCATCCCCAGTAATTGGAAGTGCAAGCTTATTTTCCCCAAAAAATTAAAATAAATCTTGTCAATAAATTTTAATTAATATTTATTTAATTAAAAACCCAAAAATTAATAAAAATTGATTTTATCAAATAAAGGATAATAAATTAATTAATTAATTATGCAGTTTATAACCTAGAGGAGGAGTTCTCACCCGAAATGGATGAAACGAAGACCGAACGATCACAAAAATGAGATGATCGTGACGAGGGCATTAAATCACATAAAATAATACTTTTGAAAATTTTCAAAATTCTCATGTTTATTAATTTTGTGAAGTCAAAATTAGTTGATAACAACTGGCTCTAATTGGGGACAAGGACTTTATGGATGCAACAATGACCCAGACCCAAAATTTAATGAACATGATCCTAAAAATGATGGTGCAAAAAAATGGGATGACAAAAGAGAGGAAACCAAAAATAGGGAAAAGAAACAAACCAAAATCCTAATTACCTATGTACATATGGGGACAACCCATTTTCAATTTTGATAGTGCTTGAGATATTGCCCACTGTAGGGAAAAGAAAATGAGTTCCATCAAGATATGCCAAGTAATAGGTGTTATCTCCACGAAATGTCTAATCTTGAAAGGGCCTAGCCACAGCGAATCAAACTTCCCATGCTTTCCTTTTGGTTCACGTCTCTTGTCCCAAGAAAGAACTAAGTCATTGATTTGGAATTTCCTCTCTTTAGTTTTCTTGTCGAATAATTTCTTTTTGGATTGGTGTTCCTCGATCATGTTTGCTACTTGACTTCTTTGTTCTTCGAGCTTGCTTAGGAACATGATCCTTTTATCCAACACATTGGCAAAGCATTCATCATCAATTTCTTGAGCCAATCGTAATGTTGGTAACTCCAATGTGATGGGAATTTGAGCATCGGTTCCATACAAGAGTTGGAATGGAGACATCCCGATTTCTCTTTTAGGAGTTATGCGGTCATCCCACAATGCATCATATAACTTCTTATGCCAAGTTCTTTGATTTTCTTCAACTAACTTGTGCATGATAGTAATGATGTTTTTATTACTGGATTCTTCTTGACCATTTCCCTGAGGGTAGTAATCTGATGAATGAGACAAAGATATCCCATACCCATAACAAAAACCTATCATCTCTGTAGAAGAGAAATTGGTGGCATTTTCCATCATGATCTTTTGTGGAATTCCATAACAAATCAATATATTCTCTTTGATGAAGTCACAAATTACCATAGTAGATGTTTGTTTCACTGGTATAGCTTCTACCCACTTTGTAAAGTAGTCAGTTGCAGTGAGCACGTGAGTATGACCAACACTAGAATTAGGATTCAGAACTCTGATGAAATCTAAACCCCATTATTAAAAGGCTTCTTCAATGACAATGGATTCAAAGGAAAAGATGCCAATTTAGGTCTTCCAACAAATTGTTGACAAGCTTTGCATTTTGTTACCCATTTCTGAGCATCGAAAAACATAGTGGGCTAGTAATAATGTGCTCACAAAATTTTATGAGTTTTCATTGGGCTAGAGAAATGACCACCGCAAGCATGATTATGAAAGGCTTCAAGAACCTGGGTTTTTGTTCTTTATCAACACATCTGAGGAACATGCCATCAATTCCTTTCTTGAACAATGTGTTGTCCCAAATAATGTACCTGGTAGCTCTTAATTTGATATATCTCTTTTCCTTAGCTATCATATTCTTAGGACATTCACCATATGTGAGAAATTAAGCTATATCGGAATACCATTCATCTGTGGTACTAATGAAAACTACAAGTGGTAAACCTTCTTCAACTAGTTCTTCATCAGATTCATCTTATAGCTCATTCTCTGTGATGAGTTGGGAAATCCTCTTCCTCGAACTAACTTGGTAGGCTTGATATCCAAATCATATTCCTAGATCTTGGAGACCCAATTACCTCTTTTAGATCATGGTTCATGTTGTCAACATTGATTTAACTACGCGGTGTCCGGAACTAAGACTTTGGTGTGAATTCAACACATAGTACCTAAAATGTTTCAAGGCTCTCACCACCATGTACACATGCCTTTCAAGGGGAGTGTAATTGAGTTCATGTTTCTTGAATCCAAAACTCATGAATGTAATAGGAGATTCGATTCCTCTTGATTTTGTTGAGTCAAGATGGCAGAGATCATGTGCGGTGAAGCATAACAATAGATTATGAAATCCTTTTTAAAATCGGGACACACCAATGTAGGAGATTTTGTAATAACACCCTTGATTTGTTCAAATGATTCTCTACCTTCCTTCGACCATTTGAAGGATTCTTTTCCTTTCATCATATCAGCGATTTATTTGGTCAACTCAATGAAATCTGGCACAAACCTTCTCAAAAATTTCACCTTCCCAAAGAATGAGTGACTCTAGGCTTACTTGTAGGCAAGGAAAGATTCTTGATAGCTTGAACGCACTCAGATCAATTTTAGTTCCTTCTTTAGAAACAATATGACCTAGGAGTTTACCTTCCATAACTTTGAACACGAACTTCTTTGGATTAAGGGAGATCTTATGAAGTTTGCACCTCTGCAATATTTTCTCCAAATCTCTTAGGTGATCTTCTCATTTCTTTGAGAACACTGTCAAGTCATCTAGGTATATCACGATGATCTTGTCTTTATAATCTATGAATGCCATATCCATAGCCCTTTGAAAATTTACATCGGCATTGATCAAACCAAAAGGCATTCTTCTATATATGAACTTACCCTGGGGGTGGTGAATGTGGTTTTATGTTGATCTTCTCTAGCCACTTTGATCTAATTATATCCAGAGAAACCATGTCTAGCATAGATATCATTTTTGATCCAGTTACTACCTATAGAATATGGTCCATGACCGGAAGTGGATAATTATCCTTCAAAGAAACTTGATTAAGATTGTGAAAATCCACACAAATCCTAATTTCTCCATTTTTCTTGTGAACCGATACAATATTAGCTATCCAAGTTGAATGTCGAATAGGAAAAACTATTCATGTGTCTAACATATTTTGAACCTCATGGAATATCATCCCTATAATCTTGGGATTATATTGTCTTTGCTTCTTCCTAAATGGAATTGCACTAGGTTTCAAAGGTATGGCATGCTCCATTTCCCTAGGTTGGAAATACTTCAAGTCTTCATATGAGTAAGCCAAGACATCAGAATATTTTGGTAAGGAGGCTTACAAATTTCTTGCGCTCCTCAGGTGAGCAACACTTACCAATGTTGACCAGTGAGGTTTGTCTTTGGTACCAATGTCAACTTTCTCATAATCAATAGAATTTGTAGGTCCTACCTACTCTTTCTCTTTGATAAACCTGTCATGTTTATCAAAAAGTTATTCAAGTGAAACCAATCCTTTTGGAATTTTATTTCCTTTGAGTTGAATGATGTCATCAACAAGGATCTTCATTCTCAACTCCTTCTTGAATAGGAAAGGTCGTCATTCATGATTCACGAAATGAAAATCACTTCCTTCAAAGTACAATTGTATTAAAATTATCTCTCTTTTCTAAGAAGTGATAATTTATTGATTATCATTACATACATGCCAATTTTTTTGCATTGTCGGAACACTTGGCCTAAAACCATTTCAATGGTGTATTTTTCTTGATCAAACTCTAAATGAGGAATCATTAATGAATCTGAGACCGCTAGAGAATTGTTTTGTCATTATTTTCACGAGGGATGGATTCTATGGAAAAAGCATCAAAGACTTCTATCGCATCCCACACTTTATTTTTGTAGTGTCTCAAATGATCATTCTTTACTTGAAACTAATTTTTAACTTGTTTTATGATCAACTCTGCATCTCCAAAAACTTTCAAATTTTGATCCCTTTCTCTTCTATAACTTGGAGGCCAAGGATTAATGCCTCATATTTTGTAGTGTTGTTAGTATTTGAAAATTGGAGTTTGTAAGAAAAAGGAAATATTTTACCATTTAGAGATATAAGCACCACTCTTGCGCTAGAACCTATTGAGCAAAAAATTCCATCGAACTCAAGATTCCATATCTCATTAGGGTCTTAGCAAGTGACCTCAAGTGCATGAACCTTTGTAGTCATCATATAATTACCCATACTTGAGTTTTGAAACAAGACCTGTGCACGGGGATCATCAATTTTTTTACCATGAATTTTGCTTGAGTCTCTGCATTAGCTTCTTCATTTCTCCATTGATAGGGATCATAGCATGAGACCAATCCATTTGAATCTCACCACCCAGATCTCTCATAAAATTTCCTGCTCAACAACATACCATATGAAGTAGGAATGTCGGCAACTAGAATGGTTACCTTGACTCACTTTTGAGGAAATTGAGCTAAAACCATTTGAGCATCTTTAATCTACCAATCGAGGAACTTTTCTTGTCTCCATTGAGTAATAAGATCTAAATGTTCTTGTATAAGTCAACCCAAGAGCATGTGCTACTTTCGTAGGCATCACATTATCCAAGGCTCCAAAATCTATAATGCAATTACTTAATTTGCATCCATTGATCAGAAAGGACACAAAGAAAGGTTCAATATTTTCATTCAAGGTGTAGTGGCCACCACAATATTTTGAGTCTTCCCATCTTTGGGAGTTTTCAAAATTCCTTTAGAGGAATGAACAATAGAGTCACCTTTGATAAACTAGACCAATTTCTCGAGTTGATCCTTATTGGACTTCAAGTACTCCTCCTATGACATGGAAATATTTGTTTTATTGATATGATCAATAATATCAAATTTGGGAAAAATGATTATACTTGATGTCTCAGATACAAGTTCTTTCAAACTTGATGATGGCACACTTTTTACCTTTGCTTTGGGCTTGGTTGATACTGATGTGGAAGAAGAAACTTTCTTCATAGCTTATTTATCAACTGATTGACTTGACAAATTCTCCTTTCTTTAAGATAGTTTTGACCTTGGAAACCTCAACCGCCTTGGACTATTTAAGAGTCTCATTTGTCTTGGATTCTTTGGAATCTTCTTTAGTTTTATATTCTTTAGGAACCTCCTTGGATATATTTTTATCTTCCACCTTAGTGGTACTCTGCTCCTTTTTCTGAGAGCATGTGAAGATAACAAAGGATTGACTATTCATATCTTCTATAATTTATTCGTATTCATTTGCTTCTTCTTAATGGTACTCAAAGAAATGATGATTACTTACTCCTCTCTTCAAGTTCGGATGTCTCAAAGTCTGGCTCTTCTTCATCAACTTCGATGACCTCAACTTCATCATCACTTTCTTCAATGACATCACACTTTGAGTTAGTTGTGGAAGCCGCTTCAATAGCGATCCTCGTCAAGTGCTTGCAATTCTAGATTTTTTGGGAACGTATCCTTTTCTTGGGATGTCTTTATAAGGAGCAGTTTACTACTTTCAACAATTTGCTTTTTCAAATCTATCACATCATTATCCAACTTAGTGAGAATAGCCTCTAAATCATTGGGGGTTTCTTGACTCTTTCCCTTGAGGGAATTTTTCTTGAATTTTCCCACCATGATTAAGTCATCCTCAATTTCTATGGCCAAGGATTGAGCAAGTTCCAAAGTAGCCACTCTATCCCTTCTCAGCTGATAGCACACTTCTGGTTGTTGTGTGTTAATAAAGAAACATTTTTGTCCATCAGGGTTTAGGAAAATCCCAGTAGGAACTTTGTTCACCATTTTTTTAATTTAGCTTCAAAATTCCTCATGGGTTCTGTTGGCTCTTTCTTCACCTAATATAGTTGGGAAACAAGAGCATGTTCATCTTTTTCCATCTTGAATCGATCTTAAAAATTAGTTTTCATATAATTCCAGTTTGTAATGCATCCATTTGGCAGATGATGAAACCAATCTGTGGAAACATCATGCAATGTTTCAATGAAGAGGTGAATAGCAACATCTTCATATTCCTAATAAAACTACACATGCAACAAAGAAGGTAGAAATTTGGTCATCTGGTGATGTCTTCCCATCTCCATCGAACTTGGGAAGAATCTTCCTTAATCCTCGTGGGAGGTCATGTCGAGCTAGTAAGGCCAATGGGCCTATGGCATTTCCCCATGGTATATTAACTACCATCTTGGGAAAGGTGGTATGCAAAGGAAAACAACATGGGCAAGAACAATTGCTTGACTTATAGTGATTCCTTCCTTGATTGCTCTTTCAGAATTGATGCAAGGCTTACAGATCTACGGGGCATGTTCCTCCTTGGAGGAGATAACTTGAAACCAAACTTTCCTTGAAAGTAAAAAATGGGATCTAATTGACCTTTAGCTTTTTCTCCTCATGTAAACCTCTTTCCTGCCAGTTTGAAATCTTTACTATGAAAGGATCACTGGCATGTTTTGATCATCTCTTTCCTTTTCTCTTTGCTCTCTTTCTTGATCTCTTTGCACCTGAATGACTCTACAACTCTCACAACTTGATCTTCTTCGTTATCTAGTACTGATGCGGTGAGATGAAAATGATAGTTGCTCATGCACTTTTCCCAAATAGCTTGCCTCAAATATGATGATATGTCTTCTTGAGTATCTACAAAAAGAAGATTTGGTTGCAAGATAGGTGGGTTACCTGTAATAGTCATACATATTATTACCTTTTTGGAAGAGGGCCACATTGGTGAACAAAGATCAACACATGTCCAGAGGTCTTCGGCCACAAGTGTGGGTGTTCTCCTTCTAAGGTCTTCAATATAGATTTCTTTTCAATGGCTCTATCAACAATCACAAATTGTAACAAGCTTTCACGCTTTCCCAAGCTACTATTCGAAGGTTGGCAGCAATTTCTCCTTGAAAATATTCATCGGGCTCAAGGTTCGGTTAAAGAACTGGAGCTTTGAGGAGAGGGATAGTCATAAAGATTTAACCAAGCACTGGTTAACGATTCCTGAATCCCCAGTAGAGTCGCCAAAAACTATTAGCATATGGATTTGCACACATGCAAATGACATGCAATAGTGTAGGAACAAAGTCCCTCCTCAATAAAGGTGAGGCTACCTTTATTGAAAACCAAAACTTTATTTACATATGTACATTCAAAATTGTATGTGGGGGTGTTTTGGAACATCAATGGAAAGAAAAGTGAATGAAAGAGATAGATTGAAGTGAAGAAAAGAAATGGAAAATATTGAATGGAAGGAACATGCAAGAGTTAGGTAAAATCGTAGCCTAATATTGCATGGAGAAGAACAATCAATAACTAACACTAATAAAATAAAGTTTGCATCAAGCTAAATGAGAATGAGTAAAGGGAACATGTGTGAGCAAATAGATAATCAGAGCTTGATCACTATGAACAAGAACAACAGATTAATAACGTTGACAATAAGATCAAAGAAAATATTCGTGTGCAAGATTTAAACATATAACATCTAATTAACATAAGAACATCAAATGTTATAAGAGATAATGAATGGGACATAAATTTCATACTTCATTAACTCCAAAATGTTTTCACAAAAGAACACAAAGTTTCTTTCTTTTGAAACAAAGCTTACACAAAAATTATTTTCTTCTCCTCTCTCAAATTCACCCTTTACAAATGAGCCCCTAACATCCTTTTATAACCCAAAAGTTGGTTACAAAGTAGTTAGGATTTTAAATACACATTAAATAGGATACTTAAGTGACTTTGAATTTCTCAACCAACTTTATTAAAAACTGACTAAAAATAGAAACCACTTAAGTTATCCAAAGTTTTCCAAAAGTGAGTTCAATAATAACACCATTTTAAAATACCACTTTATAACAAAAAGCAATGGGTACATGTGGACCCCACTTAAATGACTTGGACACACACATAGACATCTATTCAACAATGCACCACCTAGATAAAGACACCTAGGATCAATGCCTTATCCATAGGGCCAAGAAACCACCTATCCCGGTCATACAAAAATGAACTCATTGATCATGCTCCATAATCCTCCAGATGACAAGAGAGCCAAGCTTGAAACTTGAGCAATTCATCCACCTCTCCATTTGAGCAACATCCTGGTGTGAGCAAGTTTTTCTTCATTTGTATTCGCATTCACAATTACACACAATTCTCCACATGCTTCGAATATCCCTCCATGGTGAATTATTCATTTGTCACGAGACTATAGTCATTACACCACCTTAGCTTGTCAGAATCCAACTCTTGATCTTTTACCATTGAGAAGATCTTCCAAGAGCCAAAATTGTAATTCACTTCCTAGAGTTATGTCTTTTGTCTTTGTCACCATCTCGAAGTGTTTCCATTCTGATCCACTCACAATCGTCTAATTCAAGAACACTCCAACTTTAAGACTAGTCGATGAAGTATTGCACCTGCTTGTTAACTGAGAGCTGATAGGGACACGCTTGAATGATGTGGCCTTGCTTGATGATCCACACAATTGTACTTATCATTGGTCTTGGTTTGTCGATGAATAGATCCATACAATGATCAAGTGAAACAATTGATGTAGACAAGATTCTCCCATTATCGATCTTTGCCGATAACAATGGCTTTTGACTCCGAAGAGACCTATGCCAATAGCTACGACTTATACCGCATAATAAGGAATTCAAAGGTTGCTTCTAATTTGGAGTTGTTATAGTTGAATTTCCACATTGTTCAGGTGTCGTGGTGCATCTATGCAAGTGATGACTAATTCAAAACAAGCGTCAGGAAAAGTGTGACTCGCCTTCGGTTGATATGTGATCGAAGATCAACCTACATTGACGTGTCCCAAGTCAGTGTCAGTGAGATTCTCATACTTTGAATGGAGCTTTGAGGTGATTATAATGCCCCAGAAACTCCATAACGCAACATAGTTTTATTTGAATATTACATGATTGTGACAGAAGTGTGATTTCAGGCTATTACTTCCTTCTTACAAAACTACACAAATTGCCTCTGAAACTACCCTAGGAAAAATAGAAAATCTTGTTCTAAGAAACTCTCACTGGATGAGGGAGTATATTAAGGTACCAAAAAATTTTCGTGTCGATGGGTTTTTCCAATCAAATTCTTTAGTCAAATATTAAAATTCAAACTTGACTCTTTTGAAACTGCTAAGAAAATGCAAATGAAAAACTACGAAAATACTATTTGGTTTTATCCTGGGAAAATACCAAACATCACCCTGGGCATCTACAAATTGGCAAGGGATAATATGAAGGTGGGGAGAATTGAACCAAATAATTATTTTCTCTTAATGATCATCTGAGTTCAAAATATCAACTCTCAAAGTGAGTCACCTTGATAAGATAAAAAATGCACACACGGCGAAATCAAACAAATTATGTTTTATTTGGTTCAGTTAAAAATATCAAACGAGGGTATGTACATTTGAAATTTGAAAAAGGAGTACATAAATCTAGGGAGAATTCAATGAACCAAACCTTTCTTCCCAACAATCATCCGACTTTGAGATATTAAGCTCCAAAGTAGATTACTTCAACAGATACAACCTGATGGCACGTCCTTTCCACATCTATCATTTTCTTTATTAAATTAATTTTTATTTGTGGTGATATACATCTTGTTTGCATTTTGGCCTCCGATATGTGGAAAATAATCTCTACCTTGCGTTTAAAATCCTTTCTTTAATGATCATGGTGAACATGTTTTATTTCTTTTTATAATCCTTTGCAAATGTATGAACAATGTGTTTTCTATCTCCTCCTTTCAAATGTGTGGTTGTGCTTGATACTTGGCTTGTGTCTTTTACCAAGGCGTGGAAGATATTTTCTTTGTCTTCTTTTGCAGCTCCTTACAAGACATGCGTTGAAATATTTTCCTCCTTATCTTTTGTTAAAAACTCTCCAATGGCGTGGGAAATTATTGCTTTCTTCTCCCTGCGTGAACTATGCTTGGACTATTTTGGAATTTTGAATTTTCTCTTCTTGCAAACATTTGAATTTCAAGAATATTTTCACTTTTCCTTGGCGTGAGCAGAAATTTTTTGTATGGACAATGCTTAGCAGCTTGTTTGTGCTCAACTTGTGTGGACAATTACGTGGCTAATGCATGGTCTTTGTCTTGTGCGACATTTTCTTTAACATATGTGCATGGCTTCCTTTGTGTAGGTTGTTTTATTTTTCTCTTACACTTGACCTACATTACCTCTTTCTGCCTTTGGCTGCATGGCCTGCATTTTATCTTTCCTTGATGCATAGAAACAATCTAACAAATGTTTTTGGCCTACGTGGATATTATTTCTTATCTGTGTGGCATTTGTGTTGGTGAATGTGTGGCCTTTGGTGTAGAAACAATTATGTGTGGGAGTCTCTAGATCTCTTTGTATGTATGTCAATGCTTTAACAATGAATCTCCCTATGTGTGGCTTATGTTGATAGTGTGGAGAGTTCTTTCTTCATTTTGCATGGACTATTTTATTTTTCTTTTGTTTCAAAACCGTGTGGATAGTTGTGCTCAAATGGATGTGTGGTATTTCTTACTTTTTGTCTTATGCCCTTTGGCTGCGTGGAAATTGTTTTCTTTAATCTTATTCACTTGTTTTTTCCTCCTACAGCTCATTGGAGTGTTTGCTAAAGAGTGTGTGGCCTACGTTGAATTTTGTCTTTCCTAATCTTATTCACATGTTGTTTCCTTCCCTACAAGGCTGTGTGGAATGTTATTTTTGCTTTGGACTCTCCAACACATACCTTGGATAGCCCTTTCTAAAATGTGTGAAATCCTCCTTCACATGATATCCAATGCATGCATGGAAGATCTCATATCCTTTGGTGTGGAAATGGATCTCTTGCTATTTATTTGTTCTTGTATAGCTAATGTAACCTTTTTTCAATTACGTTTACAGTAAACTGGAAATGTGAAGGAAAAATTAATTAAACAGAACAAAACTTCTTCCAACTATTTCCTTGGAAACAATTCTACAGAGAAAATAAGCAATTAGAAATATTGAAAGCTTCAAAGCTTCTTCGCATGAATTTTTCCAACAAGTTTGACAGAGAAATGGTTATGAGGATTAAAGAAGCTTCGTAATTTTTTTCTTATTTTTGTTGGAATAACCAAATCTATCTTTCCCGGATATTGGCATTAATTGCTTGGGAAAGTGGGAAATTAACAATCTTTTGCCAATGGAAATGGCAAGCGCGTCGAGTAATCCCATTTTATTTCCCCATATGGGAAATTGATATTTTTTGTCTGCTTTGCCAATTTGTTGAATTGGCAATCGTGGAAGAAATTTCACAAGTGGGGAAATAAAATGAATTTTCCACGAAAGGGGAAATCGGGTCACGGAAGCCAATTTGCATCCTTTCCCCGAAAATTAAAATAAATCTTTTCAAATGAATTTTATTAATATTTATTTAATTAAAAACCCAAAAATTAATTAAAAATGATTTTATCAAATAAATGATGATAAATTAATTGATTATTAATGCGTTTATAACTTAATGGGAGGAGTTCTCGCCTAAAATGGACATAACGAAGACCACAATGATCACAAAAACGAGACGATCACGATGAGGGAATTAAATCATGCAAAATAATACTTTTGAAAATTTTCAAAATTCCCATGTTTATTAATTTTGTGAAGTCAAAATTAGTTGATAACACAGCCCAAGGAGATGCATCATTCAATTCCACTGAATCCCAAAACCAAACCTTTTAGACAAAAAAATGGCCATACAACCTGAAGATCACAGATAAAAGCAAGGAGGAGGTCTTGAAATTTTTGAACGCATAGATAATTTTCCCCATGCATCACTCTACGTGGGTGGAAAACATCATTCTAGTGTGGAAGAAGAATGGAGAAATAAGGATTTGTGTAGAATTCCACAATTTGAATCAAGCCTCGCTAAAGGATAACTACCCACTACCTATCATGGATCACATCCTACAAGTGGTCACAGGATCATATATGCTCTCACTACTTGATGGTTTCTCTAGATATAACCATATTGAGGTAGTAGAAGAAGATAGATCCAAAATAGTTTTCACAACTCCTTGGGGAATTGTTTCCTACACCGGAATTCCTTTTAGTCTTATCAATGTCGAGCAATGTTTTAATGAGCAATGGACTTGTCCTTCAAATATATCAAGCATTGCATGATCGTATATCTTGATGACCTCACGCTTTTCACGAAGTGTAGAGATTACATTGAACATCCGGAGCTAGTACTCATTAGGTTCGACAATGGAATTTATCTAAATCCCAAGAAGTGCATCTTTGGTGTTACTGAAGGGAAACTCCTTAGACACATCATGAATAATGAAGGGGGTATAATTTATCTAGAAAGAATAACAGCAATCCAAGCACCGTCCCGATCTGTAAATAGGGGTAATTTTTTTAAAACTACGTACGAACCCCTATAAGCACTTGCTAATTTTATACTCCACATATATTATCAACTTCAAATGGAAAATGCAATGTAAAATGAAGCACATACACACTGCAAATAAAATGATAACAAAGTTTAGTAATGCCTACATCTCGAGTTCATATGAATTGATTCATTATACTTCAGAGTTGTAAACTAGTACAAACATACAATGAAGTTATGAATCTAAATGAGGATACCATGGAACATATCTGATTTGAATGTCCATAATGATAGTTATATAGGGATTCCACCCATGTGATAGTGGTATAGGGATTCTGCCCATGTGATAGTGATATAGGCATTCTGCCCATGTGATAGTGGTATAGGATTCCGCCTTGTGATAATGGTATAGGGATGTCGCTCTTTTATGATCACAAACCTAGTGATTACACATGAATCTAAACCGGATAAAATAAAGTGATCAAGATCTAGTAGATTACTCTAAACTAGAAATATGAAGAAAAACAACTCCAATTACACCGAGAATTAGAAATTTAGCTAATAGTGACCATCACAAAAGTATGAGTCTTCAATAATCTTCCTTGGATGAGTGGTACGCTTGACAAGGACTCAGGATGGTCGCCAAATGCTGATGTGACTTCTATATATTACAACAGAATAAAAATGCCTCCATATTAGAAATCAAATACCACCATTAGGAGCATAGGGAAATTATGAGCAACTTCTCTTTTACTTCAAGGGCTGAAAATGATTCTAAGGCCTCCAAAATAGTGATATGTACAAACGCTTCTCAGTATGCCTTAGGCATCTACAAAGAATAAAATTGATCAACAATTACCTTGAGCTCCCTTTTTATGTTTGTCAAGATCGTTTGGCATGGTAGTGAGGTGTTACTTTTTTTAAATGCAAGATTTTAATGATGTCCACGAGATCAAGAGTTTAAGGGACCAAAAGAAACCGAGACATTAAGCTAATTTCGAGACTCTTTGTAATATCAAATCTCCTACAGAATCTAGAGGACAAATCCAGCGATCCTTTGAAGTTTTTTTCTTAAAATAACTCATTTAAGTTATCCACTTTTAAATCATTTTTGTACTGGATACAAATATCATCATATGTTGAACACTCTATAATGAAATGCCATTCCGTTTCAACAACCCCTTTACTGCAGAAAAGACAAGTTCTCCTTTCCCAATCCTCTTTGGGAATAGTCCATCTACCGGTTTCACAACAAAGATGATGTGATCCAATCCTCAATTGAGCCACTAGAATCCTTGCCTTACCTTTGATAACTGCCCCTAGATAATATTTTTCATCATGCTCCCAAGTGGGGTTAAATTCTTTGATATATTGTGCTTTCTTATGACCAATTTGCTCTATCCACTTACCAGTCCTAAACTTCTCCATCACATAATTTTTTATTTCCTTGTTGTTGTTAGGACACTCCTGAAAATTGATGTCCCATTTGTTCATCCATTTTTCGTTTTGTTTCATCCAAGTTTTCTTTCTACACTCTAGGTTATCTCGCTATAACCATTTTGGTCCAACGATGATTGTCCATGATTTCAACTTTGTTCAAACAAATTATCACCGAGTTATTACCGATACTTCCATCGGGAAGGTGCTCGCTTCACCAACAAGATCTTATAAGGGACTTTGTTGATTTAACTTTAAGATTTCTTGTGATTAGATGTTTATGGATTCTTTTTAATTGTCTCCATCCATACTTTGACATGTTACTTCACCAAACCTCACAACCATAATGGCGGTAGGAATTCGATCCTCCCCACCGATTTAATCCTTTGTTAAGTCTTCTCGTTATATTTTTATAATGGTCGCATTGTATTTATATACCACTTTATACGTGGATTTGCATTTTTGAATGACTGGTCCACTTAGTTACCTCCACCGCCACTCGCACTTACCTACATGACACGTGGGCCTCCACATATTGGTATGGGTGGTGGAAATATTAATAGCCCACATTGGTGGAAATAAAAATGATTTAGACTTTTTAAGGCTTTCACGTGGACTCGTTTTTTATTATTATTGTTTTAAAACTATAAACTTTTTTTTTTTTACATGGGATAATCATGAACCCATTTTTAATTCCACATGCTGAAATGTTACTATGCCACGTATCACCATGTTATTTGTCCACTTGGCATATCCTCCACTTGTTGACTCTCATTGACCACCAACTGACCAAACTTTGACCAATCATAACATTTACGTTTGGACTCGATTTGGTCCATTCAAAATGCATTGGAAATGTCTAGACAAGCTATACACAACGTTCTTGACTCTAGATGATTTCAAAGTCATTCATTTTTCCATTGACTAGTGTTGACCAAACTTTGACTCGAGCATATCTTGAGCATACAGAGTCTATTTCTTACGTTCGAGGTACCGATGGAAATATCATTGAATGATATACAACTCTTTCTTGGTTTAGAGAGATATAGGGAAATATCAACATCCCAAAATTTCCTCTCGGATCACCCCTTTCCCACGAGCAAGAAGTGAGTTCACTCTTTCTTTGGAAAAGTCAACTTTCTCCTGCTTTGTTCCAAATTTCATTGAGTTGACCAAGCATATCACTACCATGATGAACCCTCAAGCTAGCTTCAAATGGAATAATGAGGGAAAAGAAGCATTCAAATCAATTGAAGAAGAAATATCAAAAACTCTCACTCTGGTATGTCCCAATTTTGATAAAAATTATTCTTGTATTGTTATGCTTCAAAGCACTGATTTCAGCCATCCTAGTTCAAAAGAATGAAGAAGGAATTAAAGCACCCATTTCTTTCATGAGTTTTCCACTAAAGAACCATGAGTTGAGGTACAACCAAATGGAGAAACATGCATATGTTGTAGTCAAATCTGTGAAGAATTTCAGATTTTACATTCTCAACTCCCACACCGTGGTGATGGTCCCATGCTCTGTAATCAAATCAATCCTAACTCAATAGGATCTAGGAACTAAGAGAGGAAATTGGGTGGAAAGGATTCAATAATATGACTTGGACATCCGACCTTCAAATCTAGTCATAGGAAATGGATTGTGTCGGTGATATCAAAAGATGAATCTTTCTTGACTCATAATGATTCCAAGGAATGTCTTTGCTATGAATGTGTGAGTAAATACTTTCCCCAAGTCCTTTTTGTAAATACCACCAATGAGTGGTATGCTGACATTTCCTACTTCCTTACCTATGGAGAGTTTCTAACTCATTTTTATTACAAAAAAGAAGAACCCTCAAGCTAAAATCAGCTAGGTATGTCATCTGGGACCATGTGTTATACAAGAGGGGATTAGATGGATGTTTCCTAAGGTGCGTGGACAAATAACAACAAGAGAAGTTGTTAAAATCATATCATGATCAAGCTTGTAGTGGGAATTTCTCTGCAATGGTGACTACTCACAAAATTCTTTGTGGTAGGTACTATTGGCCTACCTTGTTTGTAGATGCTCAAGAATGGGTCTCCAAGTGTGAACCTTGCTAATAATTTGTTGGGATACCACAACTTGTTGCACTTCCCATTTGGTCAGGTTGTGATTGAAGAACCTTTTCAATAATGGGTCCTGGAATTCATTAGAGTTATCAATCCTCATTCAAATGCAGGGCATACCTATGTGCTCACGAAAATTGACTACTTCACAAAGTGGGTGGAGGAAATTTTAGCCAAGAAATCCAATTCTGAAATGGTATGTAATTTCATCAAGGAGAACATTATTTTTCATTTTAGGATCCCTCAAAATATTGTAGTTAAAAATTCCACATACTTTTCTTCCATGGAGTTAACTGAATTTTTCTATGGTTATGTAATCTCACTATCACATGCATCAAACTATTACCTGTAAGGGAATGGTTAGGCCAAGTCAAGAAACAAAAATATTGTGACCATTTTTTGCAAGCTATTTGATGAGAATCACATAAACTAGCACAATAAGCTCTACGATGCATTATGGGAAGATAGGATAACTCCTAAGAAAGCAATCGGTATGTCACCATTCCAATTGCTCTACGGGATCAATGCAAATATTCTAGTCACCGTGGAATTACCATCACTCTAATTGGTCAAAGTAGTTGAAGATGGATGGAAAAGATCATGATTCACTTGACAATAGAATCTTATTTCTTGAAAATATTGATGAGGATAAATTCAAGGTGATGGATTGGATAAAAGAACATTAGTTAAAGGTGAAGAAGTTATTTGACAAGAAAGAAAAGGCAAGGGATTTCAAAGTTGGAGATATTGTCTTGTTATGGGACAAAAGAAGAGAACCAAAATGAATTCATGAGAATATTTATGCCTTGTGGCTCAATCCATTCTATATTCGAGAAGCTTGCCATGATAACACTTTTTATCTCTCATATCTGGATAACTCAGATTTGGGAACTCGCCTCGCCACAAAGCGGTTGAAATTTTATAAACAATGAAAGTAGGTTGTTCCTATAATGTACCATAGGTGATTTAGGTGTTTTTTTCCTTTTCCTTGTTGTGTGTGTTTTTTCCTTTCCAGTGTGGTGTGTTTCCCTTTCCCTTTGTGTGTGTTTTTCCATTTCTATTGCGTGTGTGATTCATCCTTTCAATCTATCTTTACTTATATGAGAATCTATATTGCCCAATGGATAAGGCACTAGTTCATGTCATATATTGATATTCTGGAGTTCCTGCTTACCCTATCCTCACTTTGTTTAATCCATAATAATTCCCAAAATGAGATACATTTGTTTTCATGTGTTTTTGCAAGGAAAATTTTCAATATGAAAATATGATAACTTCACCCTTGTGTCAAATTTTTTTCTTGTAAGCCCTCCTAAGATTTTCTCCGAATCAATTTTCCCTTTATTTCATGCCTATCATATCCTTTCAATTTCTCATTTGTGTTGTGATAACCTTTCCCATGATTAAATAAAACTCATGAAGTTCATCCAAGACAATGTTTCTCAAGACAAATCCTTCATGACTTACAAATGGCTATTTTTAGCCTTTCGAGGCAAGTGTACACCCCTGGAGAAGATTTGAAAGCCCAAATCCAACATGAAGTGGTATCCAGGAGCTAAGATAATATTTTAAGTTATATATGACTATTTATGGAATATTTGAAGGTTTAGGAACAAGTTCAGTGAAAGCGGATTTTTGAAGGTGAAGGAGCTTAGCTTCAAAAACACCCGAGCTTCAAAAGATGATTACAGGATCTCTAGAATGAGTTAGATGTCAAAATATATACCTTTGGAAATCTTATTCAATCCTATAAATTATGGTATTTTTAAATTTTTCACAAGACCCGGACTCTTCTTTCCACAGCTTCATTCTTGCGTACACACCATACGATCCCAAGAAAGAATGATATTTTTCAAGGTTTTTTGGGAATTATTATAACTTTAAGCACATTCCATTTTCTTCATAAGCCTCTTTGGATTCAAAATCATATAATTTTTCATCAAAAAGGTCCTCCCGGAGCTCCGGAAACTTCTTCTTCAAGGTCCTTCCCAAGGTGAGCCTTTCATATTTCGCCATTTTCTCAAGTGCCACATGTCAAAGATGAGGGTGAGATGCACTTTTCTATCCCTTATGTCCCATCCCAATGGTAAAATTGGGACACAAAAATTCACCCAAAATCCAATTAATCCCCTAGACCCATCACATGACCCTAGGAAGCCTCAATACAATCTTATTCTTAGTTTTTAGTCCCCCACCTCGCGAAGTCTCAGCTTGCCACTTGTCATCATAAGGCTAAAACTCAATTTTTTATCCCTTCCATCCCATCCCAAGGGGATAATGGGGACACAAAAATTCACGCCCTAATCTTGCATGTTTTTTCATATGACTACTCTCAACTCCCATGTGCAAAAATGCTAACTTTTCCCCCTCATTTGTCAAGCAATCAATGACCGCCACTTGTCATCATAAGGCTAGAGCACACTTTTCTATCCCTTACATCCCATACCAAGGGGACAATGGGGAAAAAAATCACCCCTTTCCATTAAGTGTTAAAAAACTAGATGTTAGAATTTTTCAAGCTTCCATTGCTCCCTCCTCCATGTGCATGCAAAACCCCAGAGATGCTGCCAAATTTTTTTCTAGAAATATATCTTCCATCCATCTTCCTTCTATTTTTTCTTCATGCACTCATGATCTCAGCCAAAAATACCCATGAAATCTACATTTTATCTAGACAATGCCCTTTTTTCGAAAGACTTTGTACCCAAAATAATAAAAATTCATATCTCTCGATCGTAAATAGATATGAATGAGATTTTTTACAATCTTCCTCCTTTCTAGGTGCCTTCAAATAGCATATGCATGAAAACTCGTGCATGCCCCAAATTTTTAATGGCATAAAACCCTATATTTTTCCCCGGTTTTCAATCTTTTTATTTTTTTCTCATCATTCGGTGGTCGATTGGGATATGATTTTAAACGTGAGATCCAAAGGAAAACCTATCTCGAAGAATTTATTTTCATCGCAATACGAGGTGGGGAGGGAACTTTCTAAAAATAGTAAGTATTTAAGGCACTCACTTACTATAAATAGAAACCTTTCGGAAAAAAATATCTTCTTAGAACAATGCCCTTAAAAAACAACAGAGATGACAAGCTAGGAAGTCCGAGGAAAAAGGCATTTTTTCTAAAAATAGAATGTCTTCATTTTAAGTGTAAAAAGGTTTCGTCATCAAACATGAAGTTAAATTTTTCTAGTATCGAGCCCATTTCAACTCGGAATCAATACTTGAGTGTGGGTGACAGTGATGTTACCCATATGGAAATGGAATACCTCAAAGGCAGGATGTTAGGTGGACCCAGGGAACCTATGGAAGATAAAGTCTACACAAGTGGGTTATATGAAGCGTGTGGTAATCTTTTATCCATTCAAAGCTCTGAGTTGGTATTGGCATGATCCCACCATTATGATACAGATACTCAAACCATAAGAGCCAATGATAACTCAATTTTGGTGGTACTCACTCTCAAGGCAATCTCTCAATATATGCAAATTCCAATTTGGAGCAATATGGTCATCATTGCAAAATATTTTGCATCAGGTGAATGGTCCAAGATAGATTCATATATCCAGGGCCTTGTCTTTGGTTCGTGGTTGAAGCAGGTAGAAATCCATCTTGTATTCTAAATTCCCTCTCCCGAGTGAATTTCATGAGGGTTTCTCAAATGTGATCATCCTCCTAAGCCGGCTAATGGGAGAAGAAACCACAAAATATTTCCATGATTGGATGGCCTTATTCATACTCACCATCATCAAGGGAAAATAGAGGATAGATTGGGGGAAACAATCAGTGATAAATTACATCATCAAATGTTTCAAGTATCGGTATCCAAGAATTTTTCAATGATGTCATACTTGGTTTATGCCCTTGCAAGCTCAAGGCCATTCAGACGTTTGATACTCACCAAAAATATTTCTCAAAAGGCTCATACATTTGAAAAGTAACCACATTTAATCTTGAAGGAAAATAACCAACATTTCACAAGAGTGAATGATGCGTTCACAATTTGTTTCATAAAGTTATTATGAGGAACCCCACATTTAAGGTTGTCTCCTCAAGCAGCTTCTCTGATCATAAGGTATGGGTTTTAGTTCATATAGTTTGTAACCTTTTCCTATATCCAAGTGTCTCGGCTTCAAGCTTACTCCATGAAATTTTCCATGGTATCTCAGCAATAAGATCGCATTGTTCAAATTGTGTAGGCAGCTCGCTCATGTTCATGGTCACTTAGGAACCAAAAGAAAAATACCATTTCTTTCCCCATCTTCCTCGTAATCTTATCTTGCAAAATGTTAGTGATGCTACCAACCTGGAAGCTGCCTTTTCCCCTCCGAGTTTGTATTCATACACCCTTGTTGGTGAGAAAATTTGTCGATAGGAAAAAGCTCGATGGATTCCCACCAATGCTCTAGGGCTAGGTCCCTCTCGATTCAATGGGGCAGATCCATTATTGTTTGTAAGAAAAATAAAACTTTTCATTGGCATTGAGGTTGGGGATTTAACATGCACACTCCACTACACTTATGAAAAACACTTTCAATTTCTTCGCAAGGGAGAAATTTTCAAGGTAGGTTGGGGAGGAGGAGTGACGAATTGGGAGAGGGATTAATATTGTAACTAGGAAAATTCATATGTTTGCAAATATTAATCAAATCATATTAACACACAATTCAATAAGAATTGTAACTTCGTTAATTATATCAAGATGAGATGGAACCATTAACACAACTTTTCATTTATTCCCTCATCAAGAAAATTATGAAACTCCTTTCTTCTTTATTGACATTCTCACAAAGTTGTACAATGTAAGGGAAAGAGGAAAACATTTAGAGAGAAATATAAGAAATTTGATCACTTGTTTGTAGAGAGAAAATGAGAGCTAGTAAACAAGATTAACCATCCTTTGAAATGAGGAGGTTCTCTCAATTTATAGATTTACATTGCAACTCTTTGTCTTCCCCCACATGACTATTCATGTCCTTATTAAACCTGTGACTCTTTGTATTTCTAGGAAAGAAAAAATAAGTCTCATTTTTATAATTGTAAAAGGGACTTTTACATTACACAAATATTTTTAGTCACCTTAATGAATAAGAAAAAATTGTGATTACTTACAATGAATAATTAGAAAGGGGGTAGAGAAGAGGGGGAGAATGAAGAGAGAAGAGAAGGAATGCTCCAAAGCATGGATGAGGATGCTTCCACCTTCGATGAAGATATGCTCTAAAGGATTTGAAGATGAAATCTTTCTCCATGATGGCCTTCTAAAACATTAGTATGCTCCGCTGATGAAGGTTGCTCCTTTGGAAACCTTTGAACACTTTTCTCCTTTTGAAAACTCTTTTAAATGATGAAGCATTCCATATTGACAGGATGCACTAAGAAGGTAAGTGATGAGCACTAATGAGTATGCCATTGGAAATAATGAATAATTCCTTATTTTACTTGAGAAAGCCATTCCAAAACATGAAACACCACCATTCCTTCCTCACCAATAATGTATATGAATAAGAACCTAAAACAACTGCTTATACGATGCAAACATGGTGGTCATGTTACCCCGAGGATATTGATGACCAAAGTTAGAAATCATCCCATATGAATCATAATTCATCTTTCACTACTATATAAGCATGAATTTTTCATTTCCATTCCCATGAGGAGATATCCAGAGAGATGGTCACCACTTAGTGACAGGTGGACAGTTATAGGAACTCCTAATATTGGCATTTCTTGTTTGAGACATCATATGCTCACCGCACTGTGAAGGTAGGGATTTTCTTGCAAGTTGAAGATTTGACCTTCGTGAAAGCTTGAATTAGCAAGTCACGAGAGGAGAAGCATGTGTGATCATCTTGAGCTTATTTTTATCATTTACTAATTTTATCATGTTGCACATGGGTTCCCATCCTTTCCAATTTTTCCACTTTTGAATGTTCAACACTTGAAGGAGTGTTTTGAGATACCCAAAACCAAATTTTTGTCAAAGCTTACTATTTTTGGTAAGCTATGTAGTAAGGACTTACTAAAAATATAAATTGGTCTTCTTAATGTCATATTTGGATGAAACCAAATGTAAAATTTTACATAATTCATTTTGAAGCTCTGCTCTAATTTTCATGAGATTTCACCCATTGGAACCTCATGAAGTGACAAGGTACCTATCTCCCTTTAATTGTTGTGTTGTGGCAGCCATTAATGGATTCCCTGGGATTTTTATAAAGTGTTTTTTCCCACCTCAAATTTCTCTTATATCGGCTTCACCCGTATGGTTTTTCTTCTGGACTCTGTGTTTAAATTTTTTAGCTCAACTCGTCCCTCAAAATGATGGGAATTTGAAGAAATGAAAGTTAGGGCACAAAATGAAGGTTTTATTGCCATTAAAATTCTAGGAATTATTTAATATGTTATCACTTTCTCCTTGAAGGTGTTTTGAAAATTTTCATAAAGAATATTGGCATCCCGTCATGGCCATGGCATTTGATTGTGGTGTAGCTTCCAATAATTTTTTAGAAGGCAAGGTCTAGCCGAAGCTAAGTGTAGGAAATGGTCTAAAATTTGGATTGAAGGTGAATCTTTGGCTATCATTAATATATTGCAAGGAAAATCATATCATGCATGGAAATTGCAATCCATTTGCCATAACATTCAAACGATTTTGCCTAATTTTGAGGTGGTGAAATTTTCTCACATTTATCGAGAAGGAAATAAGGAGGCAGATGGTTTAGCAAATATTATTATCATGCTTTGGAATAAGGATCGTGACGAATCAATCATGAGACACACTTTTCCTAACATCATTCAAGCTCTTTTGGTTAATGATGTGTGTTTGGCTCGTGTAGAGGGGAATTTTAATCACTAAGGTCATACCCCTTGTTTTCCCCCCTCCTAGCATTGATGGTTTTTTAAAGGAAGGATTTGGTATTGGATGTAAAGCATGGCACATACAAATAAGTCATTATCATCATTTAGATTTTTAGATAAGCCTTAGAAATATTTGGGTCGAGTTTTTTGGCTCTGTTTTTAGAATTAGGCTAATCGCCTCGGGGTGTGTCGTGGGTTAAAGCTCGTCTGTCTATTCCTCCTTCTTCTCCCATGACATCCGGTGGTGACTTTGTGGGTGGCTCTGGGAGGAAGCAGCACCAAGCTTAAACTGGTCCTGATTTGGGTGATTCCTTTTCAAAATGGGTCATTGAGAGAATTAAAAATGTGGCCATGAGGGGTTAGCTGGAGTAGGTTTGGTCAGTGGATAAAAGCATAAAAGATGAGGAAGAAGAAGTGGTTATATACGATAAATTGAGGAGGTTAATATTGGACCCTGGTGAATATGTGGGTTAAAGGAATTCGTTTATGTGGCACATGGGTTGAGCGCACCAACATAATTTCCAATTAAATCGACTAGTTTCTCCTCCATAAGGAGTTGAATGACCTAGAAGCAAGGGTGGTTAGTTTGCAATTTTATATACATTCTCTAACTCGTGGAGTGAAATATCTCTCTCACAGCTTGGTGGCGGTGGTAGAAAACCAAGGATTCTCCTCCGGAGAAGGTCAACGTTGAAATTCCATATTGTTATGCTAGCTCTTCTTCGGCTTCTTCGTCTTCAAGAGACTCGAAGGTGAAGATTCTGGCTGAAAATCCTCCTGGCTCTGGCATGGAAGATTGAATTTGGGATCCTTTTATTTTGGCTCTTTCACTATGGACTGGTTATCAAACTTTTTTATAGTATAGGACTTTATAGTTTGTTAATGTGCATTTAACTTTCCCTGTTAATTCCAGTGATTTGTAGTTCAATCATGGAGTGGTTATTACTGTATAGGACTAGTTTTTTGGTTTTTATAGCAGGATAATGTGCATTTAACTCTCTTTGTTATGTCCAGTGATTTGTAGTTCAATCATGGACTGTAATAGGAAATTTAGAGGATAGGAATTCTCCTTAGGAATCTTCAACAAAAAAAAATGTGTTTTGAAAATAAGAAGATTGTAAAAAGTCTCACTTTGATCTGTTTACCGGATTGTGAGATGTGAACTTTTCTTCAATCTAGGGCACAGAGTCATTCTGGAAAATTTTCAGAATGGAAGCTTGAAAAAATGCAAACTTCATGACTTATTTTTGCACTATGATTATGAAAAGATGGAGGGAGGAATGGAGGAAGAACAATGGAGGAGAAAATTCTGGAAAAATTTTGCAGAGTTCCGGGTGGATTTTTCAGCAAATGCAGGAAGATCTTCAAAAATGCTAGCTTTTTGGTTTTTTAGATTTATGGGGGGAGAATTTTTTTCCCCATTTTACCCTTGGAAAATGGATGAAAGGGACACAAAAATGCACCCTGGCCCTATGACAACAAGTGGAAGACATGCGTTGCACGAGGCGGGGCTAGAAAACTTGTGAAAAGTGCTTACTAAATCTTCACAAGGTTAAGTGGTGGGTCCAAGAGCTCAAAAGGGAGAGGGGCACATTTTTTTCCCTTTTAGCTCCTTGAAAAGGGAAAATAAGGACACAAAAGTGCACCTTAGCCTCATGCTGACACGTGACATTGAAAAAAGTTTCTAACTGCGGGAGCGCACCTTTGGAATGACCTTGAAAACAAAGTTGTCAAAGCTCTCGAAGGTATTTTTGATGAACCCATATATTATTTTGACTTAAAATATCCTTCAAAAGATAATGGGAGGGTTCTCAAAGTCCTTTTTTCATGAAACCCCTAAAAATATCTTTCTTTCTCGAGATCACAAGGTGTGCCTACTAAGAATGATATGTGGAAAGAAATGCATGGGACTTGTGAGAAATATGAAAATATCACCATGTAAGGAATTTAATTAGATTTCCAATGGTATTTTTTTGTCCTCCAACTCATTCGGAGCTCTCGAATCATCTTTTGAAGCTCATGTGCTTTTTACAGTGCAATCTCCTTCACCGTCAAAAACCTTCTTTTGTTGAACTTGTTCCTAAACCTCCAAATCTTCCCTAAATCACTTGAAATATGTTATTATATTCTTAATAACACTATCGGGTGAATTTATTCATTCAACTCAACTCGACGGATGTACACCTACCTTAGAAAGGCTAAATCTAGTCATTCTTAAGTCCACTTGAAAATCTGCCTCAAGAGACATTATCTCGAAAGAATATTATGAACTTGTTTTTATATTTCCAACACATGGGAAAGATTATTACAATATACATGAGTACTAAAAGGATTGGGTTAGGCCTGATACAAGGGATGAACTGATCTGGAAGAGTTCCCGGAAGGTTTACAATCAAAAATTTCAACACTAGGGTAAAGTTGTCATGTTTTCAAGTTAAATTTGTCCCTTTCAAAAACACATGAAAACAGTTGTCTCTCACTTGGCGAATCATTCTAGATCAAAAAAGTGAGGATGGGATGAGAATGAACTCTAGAATCTTAGTTTACAATTTGGGTTGGTGCTTTATCCATTGGGATTTATAGAGTCTCAACAGAAACAATGATAGATCAAACGATGAACACAAACACAACATAAGGGAAATACGCCACATAGAGAAAGATAATACACACATAGTAGGAAAGGGAAACACACAAACCTAAATAACCTATGATACATGTGGGGGACAACCCACTTTCACTGTAGCACTTTTCTTTTTTCGAAGTTACCTCTCAAGAGGTAATACTAAGTGATGATGTTCTCAGAAACCATTAACCAATTCAAGAAAGTAGATTCCTTTCCTTAATTTCTTATGAAAGTCATGTGCTTTCATGACTTCCATTATACTTGGTTAGAGTGAGCCTATATGATATTTTTTATGCTCAAAGCATCACTCAGAAATTCCATTGTCTTTATTATCTTTGAAATCGGTTTGAGTGTAAATTGCCTTTCATGCTCACCCGCATTGTTGATTTCTCATTTTGCATCTCATCATTTCCCTAAGGCTGATTTTTGTTTGAATTTATTAAATATCCTAAGTTTTCTTATTTCCCACATTCATGTTTATTGAAAACTTTTTCATGAGATGCCTTGAATTCCTCCTTTTTCTATTTCATTATGAGGTGCTTGGAAATTGAGTGAAGAATTAGACATAACCTCATACCTATCTCGCATGGACATAGCATGATTCAGGAGGTCAATACTTAGCTCAGGATATTCTGTACCCTTTTGTAGCTTTCAATATTTCTTGAACAAAAACTTCTTTGAAACTACCAAAGGCTTACCTTTACATTCATTCGAAGAAACTTCATTTTGAAATTCAAGGCAACAATTTAGAGGAATTGACTCATTATCCCAAAGCTCGTTTCATTCCACTAATTATTTGTGGTGGGGAGTATCATCTCTAGAGGACCCGAAAACTCTTTACTTCAAATTTTTCATCATATATATAATCTTCTTCCTTGAATGGGAAAGATAAGACGTCAATTTCACCAACCCATCCATCAATATATTGCTCACGAGGGACATCCATTTTTTCACCCTGATTTATTTCATCATGACTAAATTTAAAAATGGTTGATACTTTAGAATTAGATGCATGCCTATCTTATAAATCCATGGCTTGCATCAGGAGTTCAATACTGAGATGAGGGTCTTCTATTTCTTCTGCAATTCTTAGCATTTATTTCAAATATTCTTACTTTAAACCCTTTAAAGATTCGTCACAAGTTGGATTTTATTCTTCATGGATGAAATGATCAATAGAATATCCATCTTTGAATTGGAATGAGAACACCTCCTCATCATGGGTAAAAACATGAGCTGATTTCTCAGCTTGAATTCATCAAGAACCATTTCCTCTTCTTCATGGCTTGCATCATTTGGAAACTCGAGACTATCCTCTTACAACTAAGACTTCTTCACATTTCTTCATGATCAATTCTCCTTCAGAAAGGAATGCTTGGTCATATCAAGATTGGAATCGCATCCTCCTCTTCGGATGTTACAAAATGATTCATCTTCCCGATATCTTGGTACAAGATGTTAGCATTTGAATTTCCTGACTTTTGCATGGTATATCTCATATTTTTGTCGGAAGAAACTTTTCCATATCTCCTTTAACCAGAATGGTTGCAGAAGACCAATTGATCTAGAATTTTCCTCCCAAATTTTGGTAGAAGATTCTACTCAACAACATTCCAAATGAAGCTAGAATTTTTGCTACCAAGATAGTCATTGACACCTTCTTATCCAAAAATTATACAAGAGACACCTATGCATCATTGATCTTTCCCACAAGTGGGACCTCATTTGATTCCATGGAATAACATGAGACACTATCCTATGTTAAGGTGATTCCAAGAGAATTGGCCACCTTTATAGGCATTACATTGTTAGATGCACCTAAATTAATTGTGTAATTATTCAACCGGTATCTACCAATGAGAAGGGAGACATAGAAAGGATCAATCTTATCATTCTTTGATACACTCATGGTAAGCATGCTTTGAGATGGAGGTGTGAATGGGGTTGGTAGTAGTCTCTTAGAACTAGGAGTCACGGTGTTGGGATTTGAACTATTACCCTTGATATGATAGAAAAGCTTCTCAAATTGTTTGGGATGAGTCCACATATACTCATATTCAAAAATCTGCACTTTATATTTTTTAACATGTTCTATGATATCAATAGAAGAAGATGTGGATAGTGGGGTGAAGATATTGCTTTTAAAGCTAGGATAGGTTTGGGAAGTAGGAGTACATGTCTAGGAAAAAGAGGTTAACGTTGAAGGTACATTAGAGGATCTCTTGAAGGACAAGAATTTATAGGATCGAGTTAGGTTTAAAGGGGAATTAGAAGACTTACTTGGACTATAAGGTGACCTCTTACTTGCCACAGATCCGGTTTCTCAATGCAGACTTCATGGACGGAGGAATTGGATATCCTCGATTGATTATTTTAATTTGTAGATTCGCCATAGAGCATCTTAGATATTCTTATTTTTCACAATGCGGAGGGAGAAGCTCTTTTTTAGACTAGGAATGGGTGAATACCGTACATGAGAAACTTGGTGCATCTTTATCATCATATTTATCACCTCTAGAATACTTACAAAATCTAATTTTTTCATCATTCTCTACTTCTTCAATCTCTAGGAGATCATTTTCTTCACTTCCTTTCTCAAGTCCATCATATTTTTGAGTTCTATAGATTGTAATTATAGGTGGAGCTTCCAAGGCAAGCCTTTGGGGTGCTCAACAATCCGATTCCTATCATGATTTTAAAGAGGAATATTTTGGACTATTTGTTTCTTTATTGCATTCAATTCATTTTCCAATTTTTGGACAAGAGAGTTAGTGGTACCTTCCTTGGAAAATTGACCCCTTTGCTTTCCATTTGGATTCTTCATTTTTCCAAACAAGATTAGATCATCTTCAATCTCAATTACATCCTCTTGGGAAAGCTCAAGAGTATAAGGTTGAACTCTTCGTAAGATGAATCCAATTTCAGGGGTTGTGCATTGATGAAGAATATCTTAACATTGTCTTCAGATGGTGAATCATATTCTGGTATTCTGTGGAGTAACTGGTTGAAATAGGACATGAAGTCTCTCATAGTTTCATTTGATTCTTTCTTCATTTGTACCAATTGAATGATGAAGCATTGGAAATATTCGGGTGATTTGAATCTTGTTATGAACTTTTCTTAAATGTCTTCCCAACATGTTATGGATCTAACCGGTAGCAGATAAAACCATTATGTTTCCTTTTCATGTATATATTTTACAAATAGTCTTACAGCAACATCTTTGTTTTTGATTTCAAGAATCCCACATGAGGTGATGAAAGTGGAGATGTGTTCTTTCAGAATTTGTGTGTCATCACCTTTGAACTTCAGAAATTTCTTGTGGTAATTTTTTGGTAGACTATGAAGAGGAGGTCAAGAGTGAATGGAATTGTATTCATTCCCCCAGAACAATGGGTTGGGATCTTTCTGCTTCATATGCCATTATTTTTTTTGCTTCCTCTTATGCTTCTACTTCTATAAATTCTTCTCCCAATTATTCTTATGGTCCTTGTTCTTCTTCACTAGGGAATTCAATGTTTAATGGTGGTTAAAAGATGGGGGAATCAAGGGGATTTGTAGGAGGAGTATCAACAGGGGTTTGAATAGGATTTCCATGGGTACCACTTGAAGACTTGGATGGAGATTAGTATTGAGAGTAGTAGGGATTATCTATGATTTGTTCTTGTGGATTTTTCAAAGCCTCAAAAGTGGGATCAACAATTCCTCTCAACCTATTCATCCTGGTGTATCTTCTTTCAACCAATTTTGGGAAAATCTTGCAACGAGAATATGAAAGGACACTATGGAATATGGAGGGTCACTTACAAGAATCAACAATGGGTTTTTGGCAATGGGTTTTCACTATATATATATATATTATATATATTATTTTTTCAATTTTTGATTCTTTTTGGATTTTTGGATATATACTTTATTCTATTTGTGGTTCGTATGTCGGTGTAGAAGTGTTAAATATGTCACACTATGGGCATCAAAAATTTTTGGCAAGAAAATTTGTCAATAGCAAAAATTGGTGATTTCCACCAACGCTCCAAGACAATGCCCCTTTGCTTGAATGGGGACGCTCCATTATTGTGTGTATACAAAAATAAAACTTTGTTGTTGGCCTAGAGGTTGGGGATCCAACAGGAACACTCCACTGTACCTACAACAAACACTTGCAATTTATTACAAGGGAGGAATTTGCAAGGTATGTGGGGAGCGAAAGTGAGGAATTGGGAGAGGGATTAATATTACAAGTAGGAAAACTCATATGCTTGCAAAGATTAATCAGAGTATATTAACACACAATTCAAAAAGAATCACAACTTTTCTAATTATATCAAGACAAGATGGAACCATGAACATAAATTTTCATTTATTCCCTCATTAAGAAAAACATAAACTCCTTTCTTCTTTATTTACATTCTCACAAATTTGTACAATACAAAGGCAAGAGGAAAACATTTAAAGAGAAATAAAAGAAATTTGATCACTTGTTTCTAGAGAGAAAATGGGAGCTAGTAAACAAGATTAACCATCCTTTGAAATGAGGAGGTTCTCTTAAAATATAGCTTTACATTACAACTCTTCATCTACTCTCCACATTAATATTCATGTCCCTATTCAACCTGTGAATATTTGTATTTCTAGGAAAGAAAAAATAAGTCCCCTTTTTATAATTGCAAAAGGGACTTTTACATTACACAAATATTTTATAGTCACCTTAATGAATAAGACAAAATTCATGATTGCTTACAATGAAGAATTAGAAAGGGGTAGAGAAGAGGGGGAAGAATGAAGAGAGAAGAGAAGGAATGCTCCAAAGCATGGATGAGGATGTTTTCACCTTCGATGAAGATCCACTCCGAAGGAGTTGAAGATGAAATCTTACTCCATGATGGCCCTCTCAACATTTTTATGCTCCTCTGATGAAGGTTGATCCTTTGGACACCTTTGAACACTTTAAAATTATGAACCATTCCACATTTCCCGAATGCACTAAGAAGGTAAGTGATGAGCATTAATGAGTATGTCATTGAAAACAATGAAGAATGCCTTATTTTACTTGAGACAACCATTCCAAACCATAAAACACCACCATTCCTTCCTAACCAATAATGCATATGAATGAGAACCTAAAACAACTGCTTATACAATGCAAACATGATGATCTTGTCACCCCGAGGATATTGATGACCAAAATTAGGAATCAACCCATATGAGTCACAATTCATCTTTCACTCCTCTACAAGAATAAACTTGTCATTTATATTTACATGAGGAGATCTCCATATATATGGTCACCACTTAGTTATAGGTAGACAGTTATAGGAACTCCTAATATTGGTATTTCCTGTTAAGACATCATATGCTCATTACACCCATGAAGGCAGTGATTTACTTGCTAGTTGAATATTTGACCTCTGTGAAATCTTAAATTAGAAAATAAGGGAGAGGAAAAGCATGTTTGACCATCTTGAGCTTATTTTTATCATTTACTATTTTTAGCATGTTGCACATGAGTGACCGTCCTTGCGAATTTTGCCATTTTTTGTCAAATTTTCCATTTTTGAATGTTCTGCACTTAAAGGAGTGTCTTGAGATACCTAAAACCAAATTTTCATTGGATTTAATATTTTTAGTAAGCTATGTGGTAGGGAATTGATAAAAATAGAAATTTTCTTCCCAATTTCAGATTTGGACAAACCCACTTACAAAAGTTTACATAATTCATTTCAAAGCTCTGCTCCAATTTTCACGAGATTCCACCCACTTGAAGCCTAGGAAGTAACAAGGTACCTCGTTGTTGTTTCACTATTGTGTTGTGGCAGCAATTAATGGATTCCCTAAGATTTTTATAAATTTTTATTTCCCACCTTAGATTTTGATGAAATCAGCTTCTTCTTCGATTAGGTTTTTATTTTGGACTCTGTGTTCAAATGTTTTAGCTTGACTCATCTTCGCGAAATGATGGGAAATTGAAGAAATGAAAGCTAGGGCACAAAATGAGGTTTTTTTACCATTAAAAATATATGGAATCATTTAATATGTTGTCACTTTCTCCTTGAATGTGTTTTGAAAAGAAGAAGATTGCAAAAATCTCAGTTTGATCATTTACCAGATTGTGAGATATGAACTTTTCTTCGATCTAGGGCACAGAGTCATTCTGGAAAAAATTCGGCATGGAAGCTTGGAAAAATTCAAAATTAATGAATTATTTTTCCACTATGATTATGAAAACATGGAGGGAGGAATGGAGGAATAACAATGAAGGATAAAATTCTAGAAAAAATTGGTAGAGTTATGGGTGGATTTTGAGCAAATGGTGGAAGATCCTCAAAATGTCATCTTTTTGGTTTTTAAGTTTTATGAGGGGAAAACAATTTTGTCCCAATTTTAAACTTGGAAAATGGATGAAAGGGACACAAAATTGTGCCCTATCCCTATGAGGATAAGTGGCAAGCATGTGTTGCGTAAGGCGGGGACTAGAAAACTTGTGAAAAGTGTTTACAGAGTCTTCACAAGGTCATGTGGTAGGTCCATGAGCTCAAAAGGGGGAGGGGAGAATTTTTTTCCATTTTTCCCCTTATAAAATAGACAAGAGGGAAAATAAGTGTGCATCAACCTCATGCTTTGACAAGTGGCACTCGATAAAGTTTCTAGCTGCGAGAGCGCACATTGGGAATGACCCTAAAAACGAAGTAGTTAAACCTCCCTGAGCTCGTTTTTTATGAACCCATATATGATTTTTGACTCCCAAGAACTTTATTAAGAGAATTGGATGGGTATAAAGGTCTGATTATATCTGAAACACCCTCAAAATATCCTTCTTTCTTCATATTGAAGGGTGTGCCTTCCAAAAATGAGTTGAGGAAAGAAATGCATGGGTATTGTGAGAAATATGAAAATATCACCTTGTATGGAATTGAATTATATTTCAAATGGTATCTTATTCAGCATCCATTTAATTTATGAGCTCTTAAAATCATCTTTCAAATCTCGGTGTCTTTTTGTAGTTCAAGTTCCTTCACCTTCAAAACCTTCTTTTGTTGAACTTGCATCTAAACCTCCTAATATTCCCTAAATCACTTGAAATATGTTTTTTATCTCCTCAATACCACTACCAAATGAATTTATGCCTTTAACTTAGCTCAAAGGATGTACTCCTACTTTATAAAGGCTAAACTAGTCATTCCTAACTCCACTGAAAAATCCACCTCGAGAGAAATTGTCTCGGAAGAATCTTATGAACTTGTTTTTATCTTTATAACACATGGGAAAGGTTATTACAATAGACATTATTACTAAAAAGATTTGGGTAGGCTTGACATAAGGGATGAAATGATCTAGAAGAGTTCCTGGGAAGGTTTACAATCAAAAATTTTGACATTAGGGTAAAGTTGTCATGTTTTCAAGTTGAAATTTTCCCTTGCAAAAACACATGACAACAACCCCAAAAACAAACTACGATATCTGAAGTGATGTAGACACTTTTCACCACCCCAACTTGCATCATGTTCCATAGGTTGAATACTACTGGGTGAATTATATAGATGATTTTGAAGTCAGAGAATGAGATCATACAAGAATGACCATAAGGAAAAGTAGAATATTTAGGTTTGATTAGTATGAAGAGGGCATACAAGATGATGACATAGAGATGTATGACCTATAATATCAAGTAGTAAAAGCCTCACCCCTTCCCTAGTGACATGGAGAATCCTTGAATCAAGATATAAACAAGTAGACCGAGGCCGTCATCAAAAGATCGAGAGAGTGATTCAAAAAGCATAGAGGTGGCCTCATTTCATCAAGAAATTTCTCTACTCTCCAAAGGCAATCATCCCATCATTCCACTTCAAGGGTCACAGTAAAAGCTTCACGGCTCAACTCACTTTGAAGAACGTTTGAAATGGAAGGTGACAAAATCAAGAAGCTCCTCACTACAAAAGGTTGTACAAAAAGGCAAGAAATACAATTGATTTTGTGGTAGATTTGGAGCTAGGGAAATAGATCCAGCTTCACCTTTCAATCCCTTAATAATCTCAAATATTTTCACCCTCCATTATCACACTGACCCCTCTTCCACAATGTGTTCCTTCTCATTCGATAAAAAGACTACAATCACTTCAATTGTTGAGATTGAGACTAGCAAGATATTTCCTTGGGTACAAGAAATGATCATAAAAGAAGCCCGCATTGCATTCAACAAGTGGATGTCCCTAACTTCTCAACTATAGCTTCAATGGTCAAAGGAAAGAAGAGAAAGATAAATCAAGAAGATGCATGCTTCTTCAATGGTACTTTAAGCAACCAATATGTGGAAGTGTTCTAGCCAAAGGTGATCAAGCCCATTGAATAAATGACCCTAGCCGACTATGAGATGAGCACCATTCCCCAGGCCAAGAAACTCACAAGGGAGATGCACATTTGTTCAAGGAGTCTTACACTCACCTTCTTGTGAGGAATAAATAGTACGAGGAGAGAATTTATTAGTTAGAGGATTGTGTGTAAACACTCACCTCATATGTTCAAACTTTCATGGATCTCGATGCCACCCCATCTGTTCCAATTAAAAAAGTTACTCCCATCAATAACTTTGACCCGCAGTCCATTCGGAAGACCCAAGGATTCGTCATGTAGGGGTGAGAAAACAATAAATGGGTTAGCAATATTTTAGAAAAGGGAAATTATTTCTTCTAGAGATGATTTCATTATTCAAGTAAATGTGTGCAACAGTCACTAAGGTCCAAATGACAAGGGATGAAATTTATAAAGAAAAGGAACATTGGTATCAAGTGTACCCACTAGTGACAGATATAAGGTGATCTCATTCTTACATGTTGGTGGATAGGAAATTATTTGATTATCCATCTGAGAATTTGTGATAGGTATGGGTAAGAACACTTGTCACCTGGTATGAGATGTTGAACCACACTCTAGATGAGATGAACTCAAATGAGGAGCATTCTTACAAGATGCAAGATGGCGTCAACACCAAGATACAAAAGCTTGGATTACTTGTCATTGATGAGAACACTTCAACAAATGATTTGTTGAATCCATTTTAGGAACATGTCAAGAAAGAACTTGGTGATCCCTTTTCTTTCAACGAGGATGCATTGGATTCTCTTATTGAAATAAGAGCTATAATATCAAGTATTGCAAAGAAACATCAATCTTGGTTCAATAAAAGTATAAACATCAATGTCATCTAATATAGTTGGCTCAAGTGCTTGAGTTGTGTCTCGTATCCCTCGGATGAGAAATTTGAACCTATGGAAACTTGGTATAGCAGAATTCAATGGAGTGGATATTTTTCCAGTTGAGCTTGGTAAGGATCCATCATATAGTGAAGCAGGCTCAAGCAAGGGTCATTTCTTCATCTAAGTAGTTATCTCTCTTCTTTTATCTCTCTTCCTTTATGTTTTATTTCTTTATTGGGGTTTGCACTTTTCATTTTGTCTTATTCATTTAAATGTGACTATAGTTGGTATTGTAATAAGTCACCCTCAATTAATAAAAATGGGACTAAAGTTCATTCCTAGGAGAACAGTCACATGTTGTAAAGGACAAATAAAAATTAATGTGGGAGTAAGTGAAGAGTCTTCTTGAAGTCTATATATCGTAATGAATCCCCCATTCCAAGGGGTTGTCAATTTTGTAAGTTCTAAGTAGATAACTACCAAGAATAAGAAAAAGATAGAAAGTTCTTCTATTTCTCTCTACATGTTTTCCTCTTTCCCTTGCATTATACAACTTTGTGAGAATGTCAATAAAGAAAGGAGTTTCTACTTTTCTGGATGAGTGAATAAGTGAAAATTTTTGTTCATGGTTTTATATTGTCTTGATATTATTAGCAAAGTTGTTATTCTTCTCAAATTGTGTGTGTTAATATGCTTATGATTAATCTTTGCAAGAATATGAGTTTTCTTACGCGTAATTTTAATCTCTCCCAATTTCTCACTCCCACTTTCCCACCTTCCTAGAAAATCCCTCTCTTGTATGAAATTGCAAGCATTTTCTGAAGGTGCAATAGAGTGTGCATGTTAGATCCCCACCTCTGGCCAACAACATATTTACTTTTTGTTTCACATATAATAATGGAGCTTCCCCATTCAAGCAGAGGGACCTAGTCCCAGAGCATTAGCATTAATCCATTGATTTTTCCTATTGATAAATTTTCTCACCAACAAAATCCAAATATTTTACAAGTCCAAGTGCTTCACAATCTTCTTTGAGGTTTGCAAGAAGGCTCCAATTGAGTTTTTCTCTGTGTTTATTTTCTTTCTTCTAATTTGTATGTAGTTTTCATTGCTTACAATTATAAACACCTAAAATATTCTTACACTTAGCATTTCATCCAATTCAACCGATTGACGACACTTCATTAATCAACCCTTCTTCACTCCATTCTCGGATGCCCATTTACGACACCTTCTTGGTCGTATTCCTCCTATAATCAGCTTATTTGGCTAATATCTCTCTTATTAGCTAAACATTCCTCCTTTTGACCATTCAGAACCTCCCTAGTCCTCTCTAGACCACTTCTATTGGCTTCGTAGGCTATCTATCAGTCACAATTGGTTATCCAGACCCTCCCAACTCTCAATGAGTCTCTAATCACTTGCTAATCAAGTTTAACTAGCCTAATCCTAGCTCAACTAATCCTAAAGCAAGCTTTTATCCTAAAGCATGTTTAATATAAAAGTGATTTTTGAGCTTTAGTCCCACATGCACCCAAAGTTCAAACTCTTCCATTTGGAAAACTATAAATAGAAGGGTCACCCCCCTCTCAACCTTACACCTTGTTTACATAACAAATCTCTCTCACATTTGGAGATATTGGCATTAGAAATCATTTGTGATAGCTTTAAGCTATAGAACATTTGGATCTTGGCCATACTCCATTGTTGAGAGCTCCTTAATCTTGCATTCATCCATTCCAAATATAGTTAGTAGGGGAAGATCTAAATTTTGGCCATGTAGCCAACTTGGAGAGATCTCTTCACTATTTTTGGGAGTAAACAACACACAATTTGATTGCTTAGAATCTAACTAGGTTCACTTTCATTAAGCATTCATGGAGTAGAGAGTAGTATATATGCTAGGGTTTGAATGTTAGTTTCAAATTTATATATGCATAGATAGTTTCTTGTTTAGCTCTTATCTCATGGTGCATGGATGAGTAAAGCAAAGCTTTGAGGTTCTTTAGCCTCATTCCATAGCTTTGTAACTTTCCATTGCATACATTTGGCACACCCGGTGGGACATGAAGTCCATCCTCCATTAATGGAGTCTTTTCAAGCTATTTATTTTTAGTTTTCTAACCACTTTCATGCTTTTTAGGATAAATAGCTTGTTATTTACATGATTTCATTTTTAAGTAGGCTAAATCATCATTGATCATGTATATTTTGTGGGTTTGAGCTAAAAATAGGCTTCTTTGACTAACCTATAACCTGTTTGCTTTTGAAAATTTTCAAATTCCGTGATTTTTGATTTTATAGGGGGTGCACGTAGGTGTCATTCTGGGCGTGTCTGCATTGAAATAGGCACACACATGTCAGTAAAGGGGGCGCATCTGTGTCAAACTACATTCACCACCAATCTTCCAGAGGCCATAACTTTTGCTCCCGAGCTCGAAACGACTCCATTTTTGTTGCGTTGGAAAGGTATTGAAGAGAACTACATAATGGAATCATAAAATTAGGATTTTGACTTACAGAAAATTTATGGTTTACATTATTAGGTAAATAGTCATTTTTAATGTGTCTTAAAGTCTAAAAACTTGTTTTCTTGGCCATTCTAACACTTTGAAAGGTTTTGTGACACTAATAGTGATTTACAGGTTGATTTTCCATTATATTTTTGTGCTAACTTAGTTGAGTGTTCACGTTTTTCATTTTTAGGGGTCCTTTGAAACGTGTATGCTCTTCCCTCACACCTTTTAGGTGATCTTGGGAATCAAAACATTTCAAAACCATCTATTTTTTCTTCCAAAACACTTCAATTCAATTTAAGCTTTAAAATAGATTAAAGTTCAAATTTGGCTAAAACGAGTTTCCTTCTAAAAACACTTAAGGTATTTTCCATATATTGTTTTAGTTGGGTTTCCACATTGTGTATGCTCTTCCTTCGCACCTTTTTTGGTGATCTTAGGAATCAAAAGCAACATGCAAACTCTCTTTTGATATCATGATATTTTGTGGAAAACTACTAATCTTGGTATGTAGGACCAAAATCGCATGTCAAAGAAGGGCGTCAAAACAAAAAAAACAAAAACTTCTAATACACGTGTTTTTATAGGTTGCCAAATGGTGTGCCACTTAAAACCACATTAAGTTAAAAAGATAAAAAACACACCATATTCAAAACATTGTATTGCAGGTTTCAAAAGGGTACATGTCCCTATCCGCTCAACTAGAACATAACCCCTTTGGCATAACACCTTAAGCTACAACAATGGGGGTGGTTCTAGAACCCTAAAGTAATCCACCACTGAGTAACCTCGTGGATGAAACAAGAAGCACTTTGCTTACCCACTTGACTAGTTTTCCTTGTGAGTTAGAGTTACAAAGTTGTCCATATAGCACCCTAGGAGAGAGTACACACGATGGATGCACTTAGTTTCCCACTGTATTCTCGAAGGGGGGTAAAGTAAAGCCGAGATACTCCCAAGATAGTCATGGTGACTATTTGGGTAAATCACACTCGCTTAAGACAACTTTGTAACACCTAGTTGAGAGATCTTATTAGGAGGCCATTTTGTCTTGGAGCCCACTTTACTAGTCCATTATCGTGTCTTGGCCATCACAAAGTGATAACTTGTTTGGATTCAACCTTGTTTTTCGAACAAGGCAAAGAATCCATTTAAGTTGATCTAAGTGCCTTTCATCATGAAATTAGATGAACGTTTCACTTAGCTTGGTTTCTTTCTCACCTTCGATGAGGTGAAACTCTACCCAAGTGGCACTTAGTTTATTTTCATCTTTTGATCTACACCTTTGCATTCTTGTTTCCCATTCGGGACAAGAGAAGGCATCTTTCGGGAGTGTTTTCATAGATAGTGTTCACCACTTTTTTGTCCATTTACGCTCATCCATGTTTGTGGCTGAGTTGTTAAACATCTAAAGTGTGTGGATGCATCCTTATATCTTTGATGGCCACTTGATCTTGATTTCAAGATCATCATCATAGTTAGGATTGATTCATCATTTGATCTCCCTTTGACGTGTTACCTTGTTTGCATTGTCTCGACACAATTAAGATACTTATGTCATGTTTTTTCATAAACGTGATCTAAGTATCCACATTGTGGCATTACGCTGCACACATTTTAACACATCCTCAGTATACCTTGACTTGGTTTTTCTTCAAACATTGTCCAAAATATTGAAGAGTGTCGCTTACTTTGTTTGCATCATTTTAATACCACTTTGGCACTAATATCTCACTTCTTCGTGAAGCTTGATTAACGTGTCCAATTGGTGTGGTTACGTGGCTTACATTTGTAAACCTCACCCTTTAACATTTTGGCCTTGTTGGTTGTTGAACTTATCATGGTATCCTTTGATTGGGAGTCACATCTACCCTTTGTTAATATTTACGCCTTGTTCATTTTGAAGCTTGACGTAAATATTGACATTGTGTTGATCATCTTTGCATCGAACTATCACTTTGCACACACATTTTATAGGGTGTATTTCCTTGTTGATTGGCTTTGTGTTTCACACTTGCATGATTGTTCCTTGTGATTATTCATCTGAAAACTTATTTTCTAGGACAATCATTTTTGATCTCATCGAGATTGTGTCATCACAATGTCTATTTTCCTTAGACCTTCTTCGAAAATCACGCACACATCTCCATACTTACAAAATGTCTAGTTAGATGTCATTATGCTTCCTTGAATCGACATGTCACTTCCTTCCCTTTGAAGGAGTTCCATCACACTATCTAGAGATAGACATTTGTGCTTAAAACAACACCAACAATGACTGATTATCATGGGTTTCTCACACTTACTATAATACGGAACCTAGGTTTAGCAATTCAAATCAAAATATTCCCATTACAACTAAACCTCATTTGGTTCTTCATGTTAGAGAGGCCCATTCAGGTACCCTGTTCCCCACCTTCAGCTCATATTCGGTGGTATGGTTTGGATGCTTCTGATCCAAATTATTATTCAGTTCCCCCACTCTTCTTCTTCCGATTCAGATCCAAACTACCATTCGATTCCCACTCTTCTTCTGAAGATTCTGGATCCCAACTATTGTTCGATACCCCTAGATCAAATCTTGAATCACAATCCTCCCTTCCTTCACAGACCTTTATTCCAAATCACCTCAATGATGTCTTCCTCCTTTGAAGACTCATGTGACTCCAAGTTCCATCAATCAAACATCTAATTTGGTTCTTGAGTCACGGTCCTCCCTTTCTTCGTAGACCTCCTTCATCAGTCATCTCAATGACCTCTTCCTCCGTCGAAGAGTTCCACGACTCATGGGTTCCTCTAGTCAATCATCTAATTTGACTCCTACGTCACAACTTAACAAATGGCTATGTGATCCTACTTTCTAACCTACATTACATCATCTTCTAGAAAAATGACATAGGTCCAAATCCAAATCATCCATTCATGAGATGCCTGCCTCCAATCCTACTTCCTCTCTTGAGTCATCTTCTTCTGTCAATCAATCATTCCCTCTTATCGAACCTGTTTCTTCTATTCAACCTTCTATGGTCTAAAGAAAAACAACCTCTACTAATTGATTTCTCTCATAATGAAGAAACAATTAGAGTACATGATGATATCCCTTTAGAGGATTGCAAACAAGGATTCTTTCTAGAACTTGATACGCTCGCATATTGGGGAAAAAGTTTATCCTTTTATCATAATATAGAGGAAAAGCCTAAGGTCATGGAACTTGATTCTTCTTCTATTCCATCTTCACCTTCTTCTGAGCATGATGAGATGTCGGGTCTAGCATTGATCCATGGCCTATCTTCTCATTACCAAATCATTCATTATCTATCATCATTCCTCAATCAAAATCTCTCCTTGGGTCACCATTGAGCTAGTAGCCCATCATCTTCTTCTATCTTCTTCTATCTTGGGCCACATCCTAGTAGCCCTCCATTTTCTACTTGTGGGTCACCTCTTAGTAGCCCATTACCTTCTATTCTTGGGCCATGTCCTAGTATCCCTTCATCCTCTTCTATCTATGGGACACCTCCTGAGTAGTCCCTCCTCATCTATACTTGGGCCACACCCTAGTAGCCTTCATCATATTCTTCTATTCTTGGGCCATGTCCTCATAGCCCAATTTCTTCCATCTTAGGGCCATATTCTAGCATCCCTTCATCATCTTCTATCAGTGGCTCACCTCCTCGTAGCCCATCCTCTTCAATTCTTGGACCGTATCCTTTTCATCCATCACATATTTCTTCTATCAATGGTCATGGCAAGCCCATGGTCATTTCTCACATCATTTCTAAACGTCCACGTTCACTTTCTTCTCCTTCTCGGGATCAAAAAGTCACACATCAACTTATAAGAAACCCAAACAGTTTCTTAATCAAGCTCAGTCAAAACTTCCAAGAGCTCCAAATCTCCTAACAACTCAATGATCTTAAAATTAAAATCAATCACGATTCAAGAATGCACACATCAACGTAACCATCAAGTATGGCGCAAAGTGCAGAAACCTATGGATAGGGAACTCAAGCTCTCGCATACAAAATCCATGTTTCAATAAATCATAGTCATTTGTTGAGTACGAGCTCACCACGATCATCGAGATCGGGGAAAATATTACTCTTGATAAACAAACATGCCTAGTCTCCCTTATCAAGGAAGTCACAAACATCGTTGTTGGATCTTACCATGCAGAGTGACTTTTTTGGTCCCACCTTTCCAAAACTATAAAAAAAAAAAAATAAAAAACAATTCAAAAATACAAAAACATTGAGAAAACACAAGAAAAATCAAAGGTACAAAGATCAAACATTGCAATCAGGTATTACGTACACATGGATGTTTCTTTCTTCCCTTTCTTATCATTCTTCTCTACAAGTCTTCCTACCATTTTCATCCCTTCGATGATATTTTGGTTAGCCTTTTTCACACAAATTTTGTGACATTTATCTCTATGGTATCTGTTTGACCCTAGTCTTTTATCACCTTGGTAAATTAAAGAATGACTGACCTCTTAGAGATCCTATCACATTCAACATCTAATAAACTTGTTGCAAAGAACTTTTGGACATATTTGTTTGACACTAGCCAATGTCATCATCACAATCACTTCCACCTCCTTCCATCAAGCCATCAGTGGTTCTTAACCCCTTGTCAAACAAGAGAGCTGAAATAAGTTTTCAGAAAGAAAAAGAATCAAAATCAATCAAAAATCAAAAGCTAAAAGCTAAAAGAAAAAGAAATTGATATATAACTCTCTCTTGGGGTATTTCCAATAATCTCTATCGGGGCTATGGATGCCTGATCTGAAGAGAGAATGTTGTGATTAGAATCAAATGCATCTCCATCGGGGCTATGGACGCCTAGTTGGTAACGGAGCAATGTATGGCTATCCTTCCACCCTTCATTCACAAATCACCTATCACCTATCAAAATAAATCATTCCTACACATTGGCTAGGGTGTCTTCACTTGTTGTCTATTAAATCTTCCCTTCAAGAGGTAATTAAATTCCACGTGCACACACTGGATCTCTATGAGTAAACAGGATTAGTATGTTACCAAGTGTCTTTTTTTTGGACCTTGTTCAGACTCTTACTTTAGTCCTTATCTCATCTCACGATTTGTGCCTTTGGCTAATCACTTCTTCATCATGGCTTCTAAGCTACATTCATATCATTCACATCATTCTTCTACTTCATTCAAAACATCCATGTGTATAAGATTACTTTTTTTCCATGTTTTTGGACACCTTTTCCCTTTCACAAAAACAATCTTCTCCTTCCTTTCTATCATGTGCTTTTAGGCCAACTTACGTTGGGGCATCCTTTCTTCTTCCCAAAACTTCATTGGTTTACATTCATCATCATGTTGAACCTATCCATAATGGCCTTGGGTCCCGCTTCTACCCGTGAAGAGTTTGCCTTTGAATACTCCCACCTAATCATTGGGGCATTTTTGCATCTTCACCTTTCTCATACGCACATGGCCTTATGCCCTTGTACATCCATCTATCTAGGGGCATCCACGCTTCCTTATCTTCCTGTACATAGTTTCAGAAAACTTTCAAAATCATAAAAATTCAAATATGTTAGAAAAATCAAAAAAACATTCAAATATGTTAGAAAAATCAAAAATTTCAAATATGTTTAAAAAACTTCTAAACAATATAAATCATCCTACAAAATGTCACTCTTTAGTTCTCACCTGTTCATGTGTGTGACTCACGGATCATCTTGATCTACCTCCATCAACAAAAGCTAGGTTGCTTACTTCATTTGTACTCTAGGGCACAACGAGTTGCCTGGTACTATTTCATAGTGCACATTGCTTTTTCATAGGACCCAAGTGTCCTCCATTATTCCCCTTTGCATGTATCCTTGCTTGGGGCACCATCATTAACCCTTGTCATTAATTCACACAGGTGAAATGAAGCTTGATAACAAAAACATTACATTATGTTTCTCTGTTAGTTTAGCTTGTTTACTTTCTCGTATTGCATTACATTATGTATGTTGCATGGAGTTAGGCATCTTTTACTTTCTCGTATTGCATTGCATTTTGTATGTTGCATGGAGTTGTGTTTTTAGTAATGGACATTTGTTCGTATATGGCTTTTCATGTCATACTACACTTTTGTTCATTCTTTTTAATAAGGACCGATGATGAAGATCTCTAGCAATATGATGAAAATAAAGTTGTTTAAAAGGCACTGGATGGATGTTAGCTCATTCCCTCTTCCTCATACTCATTTTTCTTCTATATCCCCTTTCTTCTTCTTCACACTATTCTTTCTTTTGTTCTCTTTCTATCATCTTTTCAATCGTTGATCGAGTTCTTCTATCACCCCATCGACAATCGAGGGGGCATCCTCCATTCTACTCATTTTTCTTCTATCCCTTCAAAATTTTCTACTTGTTTATGCTTGTCTACTTTCTTTGAAGTGACATCGCTTACGCCACCTCAAAGAGGGGAAATGTAGACACCTAAAATATGCTTACACTTAGCATTTCATCCAATTCAACCATTAACGACACTTCATTAATCAACCCTTCTTCGCTCCATTCTCGATGCCCATTTACAACACCTTCTCGGTCGTATTCTCCTATAATCAACTTATTTGGCTAATATCTCTCTTATTAGCTAAACATTCCTCCTTTTGACCATTCATAACCTCCTAGTTCTCTCTAGACCACTTCTATTGGCTTTCAGAGGCTATCTATCAATCACAATTGGTTATCCAGACCCCTCCCAACTCTCAATGAGTCTCTAATCACTTGCTAATCAAGTTTAACTAGCCTAAACCCTAGTTAACTAGCCTAACTAAGCTTAACTAAGCCTAAAGCATGTTTATCCTAATCTAATCTAAAAGTGATTTTTGAGCTTTAGTCCCACATGCACCCAAAGTTCAAACTCTTCCATTTGGAAAACTATAAATAGAAGGGTCACCCCTCCCTCTCAAACTTACACCTTGTTTACATAACAAAATCTCTCTCACATTTGGAGATATTGGCATTAGAAATCATTTGTGATAGCTTTAAGCTATAGAACATTTGGATCTTGGCCATACTCCATTGTTGAGAGCTCCTTCATCTTGCATTCATCCATTCCAAATATAGTTAGTAGGGGAAGATCTAAAGTTTGGCCATGTAGCCAACTTGGAGAGATCTCTTCACTATTTTTGGGAGTAAACAACACACAATTTGATTGCTTAGAATCTAACTAGGTTCACTTTCATTAAGCATTCATGGAGTAGAGAGTAGTATATATGCTAGGGTTTGAATATTTGTTTCAAATTTATATATGCATAGATAGTTTCTTGTTTAGCTCTTATCTCATGGTGCATGGATGAGTAAAGCAAATCTTTGAGGTTCTTTAGCCTCATTCCATAGCTTTTGAAACTTTCCATTAGTTTACGTAAGTAAATTCCCAAATATTTTAAAATAACATTTCCATCTGGTGTGATAAGTAGGATACCAGCTCCTAATCCATGGACATTATAAGATCCATCAAAATATATGGTCCAAGAAGGCACTATATCAACATACAAGATTTCTTCATCTGAAAATTTGAAATGAAGAGGTTCTGATCCTGGTAGAGGTGCCGCAACAAATTGATCTCGCAAGAGCTTGTCCTTTGATTATTTTTGAATAAAAACTTGATATCAAACTCATTAAGTAGAACAACCCAACTTGACATTCTACCTATGAGAATGGGTCTAGATAGTAGATATTTGAGGGGATCTACTTTTTCAATGAGTTTGGTTGTATGATTGAGAAAATAGTGGCATAGTTTGTGAAATGTGAAAGCTACTACTAAACACACTTTCTCAACTTGTGAATACTTTAGCTCATGATCAATAAGTGTTCTACTAAGATAATAGATTGTTTACTCTTTTCATTGATCGTTATGTTGTGCTAGCAATGATCTTATTGCATTTTTTTATCGATGTGTAGAGAAGCATTGGTTTATTTGATATTGGTGGCATGAGAACCGGTGGACTTGATAGATATTCTTTTAATTTTGCAAAAGAATATTGACATTCTTGGTTCCACTAAAACTGGACATCCTTTTTCAGTAATTGATTGAAGTGATGACATGTATCCACCATTTGTGAAATGAACCTTTTAATTGATTGAATTTTTCCTTGAAGACCTCGTAGTTTCCTGATATTTTGGGGAGGAGGAATTTCCATGATGATTTTGACCTTTGTGGGGTCTAATTCTATGCCTCTCTCGTGAAACAATAAATCCTAGTAATTTGGCTGATGTTACACCGAACACACATTTATTAGGATTAAACCTGAATTTGAACTCACACAATCTTTCAAAATGCGCCTCAATACTACCGGATGATCTACTCGATTTTAGACTTTGTTGGGATTTCATCTACATAGTCTTCCATGTTATTATGTCACATATCGTGAAAGATGATGTTGTCTAAAATAACTACCCTACTTATTCTGACAACTTTCATCCCCATTCTAGATCTAAAGAGCATTATTGCATGTTGTGCACACTTTGGTAGTTCCTTGACACAATTATCTTGGTTGTAGTTTCTTCGTGCGCCCGCATGCTTTGCTTATCATGCACACCTTTCCCTTTCCTTCCCCATTCCTCTATCTCTTCCATTTCCCTTACACACACTCCTTGTGCATCGACCTTATTCCCGTAGTTCATGCACCCTTCATGCACACCTTGGACTTGCTTCCCAAAATTAGTCAAGTACCTAGCATTCTTACGTGCTCCTTTCTAGTTGCTCGTGCCCTACCTACATACTTATCTCCTAATAGTATCTTCTCATTCCTCTCATGTGCATTACTTTTGCATGCCTTCTCTTTGCTTTCTTCTTTCATACTTCTCCCTTTCACGTGCATTCACACCTTCTTTTACACCAGCTTATTGTGCCACATGGCACTGTCGAATGAGTGTATCACACACAACCTATCAAAGCACACCAATAGGGCACCAAATCCTTACAACCAACCAAGGTGTGACACATGGAAGAAAATGAAAAAATATATGAATAGTCATTCAATTCATCCAAATCGGTATACATGCACCACGTGTCAATTCAATCTGCAGACTTCGATCTCCATAACTCTTGCTATGGGGATCGCTTTAGGCCCTTTTTTTTCTTGTTGGATAATTTTTGACGTGGGCTACACTCCAAATCACTCAAGTTCAAATTTTGGCGGGACTAGGTAGGCCGAAACGGAAAACACACTACTAGCCATTAATATAGAATCAAATCGACCCAACCACCTGGATTTCATTAAAATATTACCTCTTTCTTTCTTCTACAGCTAGGAAGACACAGGGAAGCACATCTAATGGATTTGTAGGTGGATTTGTAGGCATTCATTGATGGTTATTGGTGGTTGAAGATTTAAATCCAATTTTCCCTCATTTCTCCTCCTCTTCTCTCCTTCATTCTTCTATAAATGTAAGAGCATTGCTCATTGTAAAGGGTTGGACACATTGGATCCTCTAGTATTGCTAAGGGTTCTAGTTCTTTTACATTTTGATTTTCTAGCCTTTAGATCTAGTATTTGCATGTGGATATCAGCCTCATATGCCATTGTAATAGATTGTGCATTTCTGGAAGTAATAGAAGCATTATTTTTGACTATCCTCTGCCTTAACTTGTTTTATTCTTCCTTCTTTCCTTTCCTTTACATTGTGTACTTGTTGTGTTTTCTCACGTCCCTTGCATGTCTTTTTTTAGTTTGCCTCGTGAAAATGATTGTGTGACTATGTTATAGTTTTTATTACATGTGCCTAGCCTTCCTCTATGCATTCTCTTTTTTTTCACTCAAAATTGATTGTATTCACCCCCTTTATTTCTAGTGTTATCACCTCCCTTAGATTCATTTTCCATTTTCGTATATCCTTCTATTTTGGTCCCTTGGCATGTTTAGCTTAGGATTTCCATTTCAGCATTAGGAATAGGAGTAGTAGTAGAAGTGGGTAGAGGAACCGGCCTTCTCTGGAGATTTGTCTCAAGGACGCAAGGTCCCACAAGTTGGATACAATCCCATTGTTGTCTCAATGACCCAGTTTATTCTAATCTAGGATGGGTGTAAATTTGAGCTCCAACAGTTTCTGGCATGCCTAGTGGGAGCAACATTGAAAGCTTAAATTTCATCATTGCTAAGTTCTAGTGTGTGACTTAGTGATTTCCATCCTTTGGAGGCTTTTTTCAACACATCTAGTGACTCCCAACACTCAAATATACTATTTCTAGGAGTTCATGTGTCTTTCATGAGAAGATTACATACCAAATAGATTACAACAGATTGAAGAGTCCTTTGAATACCTCTAGTTATCTCCAAGAAGAACGTGTAGTATAACTACCACGTGCACATCTCCATCTCCAAAGATGCGTGCATTTTCCATGTCATCTCTCGGTAAACCTTATGCGTAACATGCCATGGAAGTTGAGCCACCTCCGATGAACTTTATCAACTTCACCGGTGGTGGAAGTCATCTCCTACTAAATGTGCAACATGATATATGCTAGTAGCCATGCTCAAAAGTATTCCATACTTCACCGATGAAAATAAAGTCACCCTGTTGAGCACATTCAATATGAGTTAATGTGTGCTCTGTCTACTTAGTCACACATGATGATGTAGTATTTAGGCTACTTGCGGCTTCACTAAAGGGAAAAGCACTTCAGTGGAATAGAATTTTGAGACCTGCATCTATTCCCACTAAGATGAGCTTAGGATGGCTCTTTTGCAACTACTTTGAAGATAAGTCGATCACCTTTCCTTAGTGGAGAAACTGACGATAATAAAAAGAGCCCCTAGTGAGCAGATAACTGATTTTAATATCAAGTTTCAAAAGACTTGGGACATAATCCCTCAAATGGTAAGGCCTACAACTCAACATGCTTTCTTGTACTATCTTAGGGATTTGAATAGTGACATCTCGGTCATGATTTAGTCCATGGGAGGTAAAACCTTACTTGTTGCTTATAATGTTATAATAAGGGCATAAAATAGTCTCATTCAAGAAGGAAAGTTAGTTCCCAGGCCACCTACACCCTTATTCCCAAAAATGTCTCGAGCGCCCCAACCTTCTATCATCCCTATTCTCGAGTAGAGTGTGTAAACCATTGCCTCCACATCCTAATCTGTTGTAATAAGATGAAGAAATGAAATCCCTAATTAGAAACTTGTAAAATAAAGTTATATCATTAGAAAAGAGGAAGGCACAAGCCTTCGGAAATAGTCCTAATCAAGGGTATACCCAAGGCCATCAGCCCTTCAGAATTTAATATGCAAATCATAGATATGGGAAAAACCAAAAAAATGATACATGGCATGCTAATATGCACCTCCTTGTAAGTAATTCCTCCTACACAACCTCTTCCAGATTGCTCAAAGACAAGCCAAACACTAGTTTTGGCAAATATAATATGGCTCAAGAGTCATAATAGTGTTTTCCTTGCAATATGCCTCATAGTCATTATCATTGTGCCAATGTCATGCGCGTACATGCTTATATGATACAAAATGCTTCCAACTATGAACCTTCCACTAGCGCGCATGAACCGTAAAAATAAATAAATGCTATAAGTTCCTCCTGAGGCCAACCTCATGTTCTTTAGCACCGAAGACTTATGTGTAATAAATCAGGTCGTGTATATTCCAAACAGGTTGTGTTCCTTGGTTGTTGATAACACAAGATACAAGAAAAGTGATCAAGTCTAACATGTAAACTTCAGCTCCTATCACACAAATCGATTCTCAAAAGCAAAAAGATACAACTAAGGCATCTAACAGCCATGGCACACAAGTTCCTATGCATGAGGCTCTGTATAAATCTCCTACATAAGTAACACAAACCCCTCCTTTGGTAGGTCAAGCCTCTACGCAAGCTAAGGCCCCTACCTCTACACCTAAACAATCAAGAAAAGATGTTGTTGTGCCTCAAATGCACAAGTCAATGGGCCTTCCATTCAACATTGTGGACTAAATGAATAAGACAAATGTAAATGTCATAATGTGGGATACACTGGCTAGTCCATCTCAACATGAACTCGTTGCATGAAGCTTTGACGTAAATCCTGCGTGTTGATTCGATTATCTAAAATCCTCATGTTGCTTTGACAATATCTATCAAGTAGAGGAGAAGAAAGTAAGGTTGTTAAAACCCCACCCTTCTATATGTCCTTGATTATAAGCAAACACCTTCTACAAAATTGTATGATTGACTCGGTGTTAACACCTCTATTATGCTTAAGAAAATTGTTGATGTCTTAGGTCTTAAGTATAGCCCTTTGTCCAAAGGAGTCTTACAACTTTATGGATCAATTGTTACCACTCTAGGATTCATCAAGAATCTTGTGTTGACCCTCCATGCATGTCCAAGACTCATAATAAGTCAGGTTGTGTCAATCATTGACCTACCTCCTTTATTTTCCTTGTGTTTATCAAGAGATTTCACTGCTAAAATGGGTGGTTACTTGTCTTCTTATTGGTCTCATATGTTACTTAGAACAAGGTATGGTACCCAGTTTACCATACAAGCTGAGCCAATATTTTCCTATCATGTTGAATCATATGACCCACCCCTTCTTTAAGTTACTTATCTAATCCAAGAAGGCCAAGAACAAGTTTTGGTTTCTAAAGAACAACCTATTCCTCCTCCTCCACCCGATTTATTACTAGATGAGTGGGAAGGAAGGCATCAAAAATTTGATACATATGTTGAAGAGCTTAAAGCTTTTGAAACTATCCTTGGTACTTACTACATCCTTGAATAAGAAGTCGTGTTGCACGCGTGCACTCAAACATAATGAAGAAAGTTCGGTATGTAGAAGCTATACTTTGATGGATCCGTAAGCATAAATGGCACAAGCGTAGGTGTTGTTCTTGTTTCTCCCAAGGATGAGAAGTTCTTCTTCGTACCACAGTTGTAGTTTTCATGCTCCAACAATGTAGTAGAATATGAAGCATTGGTGCATGATCTTCTCATTGTTGAAAAGAAAAGGATCAAGGCACTACAATTTTTTTGAGACATAGAATCAAGGATAATTTTAGTGGTGAATATGCATAATATGGCGAATATTCATAATATGGTGAAAATTTCATTCTAGAAAATTTTGAAAAGGTTATTTTTTCAGAGTGGGTGTGTCCCGTTTGCCTAAAATTTACAATATATTTTTTTTGGGTTGGCTTCACCTTCATTTGAAAACATCTCCTATAAAAACCTAGGTGATTTGTTAGGTAGTATACTACGGTACTACCACAAGTAGCTTACCAAATTACCAATACCGTGAACTCACATACTCTTAAGCACCAAAGATTCTGTTAGCATGTTAGGATTAGTTGTTGACATGTGACATGGATATAGTTGACACGTGACAAAGAGGTATTGCAAACACGCGACAAGGAGATATTACAGACGCGCGTGACAAGGTGGTAAGCAATTGACGCATGAGAGAATAGAGTTGACACACGGCGAGACAGCTTGATGCCTTGTTGATGTGTGATAGAGACAATTGACACCTTGTTGACGCGTGACAGGGATATAGTTACGCATTTACGCACGACAAGAGGTATTGCAGACACGTGACAAGGAGGTATTGCAAATGCGTGACAAGGGGGTAAGCATTTAACGCACGATAGGGATAGAGTTGACGCGCGATAGAGACAGTTGACACCTTGTTGATGTGTGACAAAGATAGTTGGCATGTTTTTTATGCGTGATATGGATAGTTGAAGTGTTGTTGAATCATGACAAGGGGTTAGTTGTTGATGTGCGACATGGATTGCCATAGTTGATGCGTGATAGTAATTTTGACTCTGACTCGCTACTTGGTTCTTTTTCTAACGTAAGAATCTATTTAGAATAATGGAAGGTGTTAGTCCTAAGAATGCGAAGACCCTAAAAGTAACTAAGAAATCTCAAAAGTCCCTGTTCAAGTATTTTGGAAACTCTGCTAATACATATATTGAAACTACCAATAACCATATAGCTGCCACCAAAAGAATCAAAATACTGACTATGTGGAAGGTATTATTGAGGTGGACATGCATTTTGCACAATATCAAACAAATGACACCTATGATAATATGTCAGATCTTGAAGATATTCTTCCTGTTGGGGTGCAACCAAGAGTGCATCAAGATATCACACATAAAAATACTCAACAAAATGGAACACAAAAATCAAATTCAAATTCTGGTTCACAAAAGAGGAAACCAGTGATTTTGATATTGCTCAAAATTCTACTTAAAAAAGTAAAACATTGAAAATGAACAAGAATATGTGGACCATTGGCAGGTCATACAAGTTTGATTGGGTAACCAAATTTCGTTTATCGAACCTATACAATCATCTAGTTATGAAGAGATCCCATCTCAATGTACATGTACATTATGTACGTGGAAAATGGGAGAGCAAAAAAATGCAAATGAAGCTGGACACTATAGAAAAACATTGTGGAAAACAATATTTGACTATAACGGGGGCGGATGGCTAGAAAATCAAAACACACATGTGGAAAACTAAAAAATAATGCATGCATGTTAGATACACAAGTAGATTATGAGGTAGAGTAGAAAAAACGCAAACATCTCATGGAAAAGGGAGGAACGATCACATCACAAATTGGTAAAATGAATCAAACAAATCTACATGCAAAACTCATACAATTCTCTACTTTATTTCACATACTAAAGAAAGGAAGACTGATTTTAGATTTTCTCTTTCAAATTTTTGTATCAATATAATGGAATGTTGAACATACCTCAGTCTCATTGGTCTGAAAGTAGTGAATGCGAAATGGAAAAATTCCTTTCGATGATAGAGAAGGAAGATTTGAAAGAGAATGTAAAAAAATCAAATTTTATCTCTCTTTCAATTGATGAAGTGACAACATTCGATAACATTGCATGGGTATGTATCCACATTTATACTTTAGAAAATCATATAAGGAAACCTCATCTATTGGGTGTTATGAAAATGGTTGAAAATTGTAATACCGAAAACCTACATAAAATAGTTGTTTCTTATTTGAAAGATATTACTAGAATGACTGATTATGAAATTTCTATGAAGTTGGTATGCATCGAGTAGATGGTGCATCTGTCATGTAGGGTCACCAAACAAGGTTGTGTGTTAGATTACAAACAATAGTGGCCCCATATATGCTACCAATTCATTGTATGGCTCACAAAATGAATTTAGCGTATAAAATGGTAAGCAACCATGAAAATGTTGCTAAATTAGAAGACCTTATAAGAGAACTTCATGCCTATATGGCAAGCAACCCAAAGTGATTTCTTGAGTTCTAGAAATTTGCAATTGGAATTACAGATGGAAAAAAACTTCTGAAAGATGTTGAGACTAGATAGATCTCTTTGTATGAACACCGCATGCGAGAGTTCGTGAGGATTCTCCTTTGTTGGTTGGTTTCATGCACAAATATTGTCATGAAGTTGATAGGGCGAGGGACTTGTTGTTCTGTTTAACTGATTTGGAGACATTGCTTACATTGGTTGGTATTCTTCCAATGTTGCAGCAGAGATCAATACACTGATGAAGCATGCACAGGGAGATTAATCTATATTGTGGATTTTATATGGATGAGAAAAATGGTATGTCAAATTCTTGATATCTTGTATTGTTCCCAAGATAGTTTTGATACACTTGTTTTTGAGAATTGGAAAGCTTTATTAGATCTTTAAAATCCCAGTAACTATTTGAGATTTAATATCCATGATCACCTCTGCATCACTGTTAATGGGAGGGACATACCACTACACATTTTGCAAAAATGTCAAGATATTACAGGATCGAACGAGAAGATGTTCCCGTGACACGTAATCTCTTTGAGTCTGATTATAGTTGAAACAAGAATAAAGCTTAAAAATTTCAGAATCCTTATCATCATAAATTAGAGAACGTTTCTCCAAAGATAAAATTCTTGAAGCCATGGGTGTGATGAATCCTAATTTTTGGAATATTGAAGGTGGTCATGCTGACTTTGTAAGAAAGCATTTCCATAAATCCATGGGTACAATAATGGAACATTTCGCAAAGAATTTAGAGTTCAAGGGTATGGAAATCAAAGGTATATTGAATGTTGATTTATTAAAGTTTCAATCAACAAATTTTGCAACAACAATGAGGAACCAATATAAAAATTTAGACGAACCTTCTGAAAGTGGTGCTATTACAAGGCTATGGCGAGGAATCTATCAAAGTTCTATCTTACAAGAAGATATCAATGAATATTTCAGATTATATGAGTTATGCCAAACAATGATTTTGGGGTCTGTGGAGGATGAAAGGGTTTTCAATGCATTATCATTTATAAAATCAAAACTGAGAAATAGGTTGGATAAAAATCGGAAAGTTGCATGAGGTGTTATGTATCTCACTACTCCATGGAAACCTTTCCTTTCGACAGAGAAATTGTGCATTGGAATTCCCTTTGTGAAAGAAGAGGTGTGAATAATACAGCTACAAGTACAACTATTCCCAACATTGAGAGTGGAATTGGTGCATCGTCACACTCTACAAAAGAGAACATCGAGTTTGAAGAAGCTATTGATAATGGATTGTTTCAACTTTAAATAGGTATCTCCTTCACCTTAATCTTATTGTTTGTCACCTTAAATTTTGTTTCAGCTCTTGTTATCATTAAAGATGTTACAGGTATATATATTTACATTTATTTAAATACAATTTTTTTTTTTTTAAACATGGGTTGACATCCATCCGAGGAAGTTGGTACTTCTCGAGATTGACAATGTCAGGCAACTCACCCATCTATCTACTAATCCATTTCTCGTGTTGATTTTTCTTAAAACAAAGATCTAGCACATTACGAGTGATGATTTCACAGCCATCTAAAACACTAGAGGTAAGTTAAACCCTATCATATGATCTTTCTTGATTTCTTACAATTATGTTTAATTTATTTTTTATATTTGCAAAATGCTTTGATATATTTTTAAACTTTGTGGGATAAAATGACACAATTGAATTTTACAGAGGAATATTTTTCCATATTATACAATTCATAATCCACGATCCATTATACAATTCATCATCCATGATCATGCTTGAAGCTAAATCTACGTCCACATAAAATTCATCATCATCCATATATATCATATCATTATCATATCATAATCCTGACACTCCAATTATTATTAAATTCATCATATCATTATCATAATCCTGACACTCCAATTATTATTAAAACAATTATTTATCTATTTTAAATTTGCAGAAATGTCTCTGTCCTAACACATTCCATTTTTTTAAAAAAATTATCCATTATCATCATTCATCATCATCTATATCCATTCTAATGTCATCATGATCATATCATTACAAGTATAGAGAAGAAGAATTATCTTAAAACAAGTTTAAATGTCTAGAGAAGAAGAATTATCGCGTTTGAAGCTAAATCTACGTCCACGTACAATTCATGATAATCCATATCTATGAGACTGATTCTATTATAATGTCATCATCCACATCTAATGCAATCATCATTACAAGTAAACAAGAAACATAAACACCATATACAATCTAGAAATTCTATACATAATATATAGGAAGTTATAAAATTAAAGATTATATAGTATTTCAAATTTTCAAAGGCTATCTAATTCAAGTTTCACATTTCAAATCCAAATAATAAAATTCAAATGCCATGACCACAACATTCAATGTTTCAAATTTTCAAATATAGATTCAATATTTCAAGTTTCCACACTCAATAATAAAAATTTCAACCCTCATTTTTGTATCCATTTCCACTCATGTGCTCCTTTCCCCAATGGTTTCTTCACCTATGGTTGTACCCCTTTCCCCAATGACAGAAATAATCCCAGAACTTATGAGATCTTCCACAACACTTGTCTAGATTTTTTAAAATTCTTTCTTCTTGCTTTGTCGCATCTCCATGGGACAGCAAATTTGGATAAGCTACTGCCTTAGCTTTGAATAATATTTCAGGGTCAAAGCCATGCTCTTTAATTATCCACTTCAGTGTATTGTTTTGTTTGTTAACCAAAACAATATTTTCCTTCAAATTCTTCGCTGCGGATAAACTGTTCTTCGTTGTTTCCAAGTGAACTTGGAAAACCTTTGCTTGACTCTTCAAATTTTCATATTTCAACTGCATAAAAAAGTGATGTCAATTCAACATATTACTAAAATAAGAAAACTTTAAATTAACAAAAATTATTATTTGAAAGTGATAATACTTAAGACCTCTCTATCTCTCTCCGCATTTGTAACTACTACTAGATCCTTGTCCTTAGACCATTTGTTAAAATATGTCTGGGCCTCAGCACTAATATTTTCCAATTTGTTTAATGTCTTATCCAAAATATCGTCTTTATAGTTGTTATATGTGACAGTCCCACTTCTTACTTGGGTAAGTAAGGAATTCATCTTCGTAGGTTGATTTTAGATCACAGATATAAACTATCCTTTTACCAATAATTTTCATAATGACTAATAATCTCATTGATAAGTACTTTAGCCCTTCTCTCCCATTCTATGAGTTGGCTGATATGAGGTAGAATAAACTCACCAACATGGGATTGACAATCATAACCAATTAAGTTCTCCAAACGAAAAGGTAAAGAATTGTCACCATTTGTATTTGATAAAGATGATCTCGATGGAGAGGTATGGGGGCTTTCGTGTTGATCAATCTTTACTTGTTTTTGCCTTTGGGTGGCCTAATCTTGTTTTTGATAAAAATAAATCAAGATTCAGACAAATAAATCTAAAGCGAAATGTAATTCAATATGGTAAAGCATGTTGAAATTGAAGTATACCTGCTGGCCTTGATTCATCTCACGGGTATTGAAAAATCTAGTTGGGTCATTGCTATCAATGCCCAAGTAATCTTCATATAAATTTATATTATTCAAAACCGATATGCCCATTGCGTTAGGTAAGCCACCAAGTGAGAGGGTTGGAATTCGAAAGGAGGAGGCAATTTTAGTGTCCTATTAGGGACCGGAGCAATTGGCATGTGTTTACCAATGTTCTTTTTTCTTGATCCTCTAGTTGGAATTTTAAATATTATTGGTTAAGGGGGTGGTGCCGCTATTTGTACAAAAGGAGGACTACAATGTGTTGAAAAGTTCAAGAAAAAACATATGAAAAACTAGCAAATAATGCAAAAACTACAAAATTAAATTAAGTACTATTCAAAACTTGTATCTTGTTGTTGAGGGGTAGCTTGTCGTGGTGCTTGAGGTGGCCATGTTGGAGCAGTAATTGGTGGTTTTTAAGCCGTCATTCGATGTTGGGATTGCTGAGGTGGTTTTTGAAAGATACAAATGCATGTGACTATACTGAGTGAGTTAAGGAAGATGGTTGACTTTTCGAAACACGCGTATGGTCCAAAGTCCCTGCAATGTCATCAACATTGAATTGTATGTCAATTCAATTGGGTAAAATTTAAATGGGAAAATGAAAATACAAATTTGGAATTTGTAAATAATACATGAAAGGGTATTACTTCTCTGGCGTTTAACAAATTCAAATTGTTGGGAGTTCGAGATGAGTGAGCTTCCATTTCAGATTGTGAATCTCCCAAAGCCTCAGCGTGTTGTTGGCCTCTTCCTCTTGATGCCACCTTTTTCTGGGAAGGGATTCCATAAATCTTCTCCACAAATAGTAAATAGTTAATATTTGTGCACAATGTAATGTTGAAATATAAACTTAATAGTTTATACCTGTTGTTCTTCAAATGGAATTGACAACTTCATCAACACCTTGTCCATGCAAGTGGGAATTGGTTTGTCTTTTAAATTTAAAAGAGCCTTGTAATAAAGGCCAAGGAGATAGTTTGTGGAGTAAATGACAGGTTTTTCTGAAAGCTTTGCATTTGTTATGTTAGTTCTTATTTTTTTATAAAAAGGTGCACCAATCAAAAAAAAAAATACGATAGTTGCAACAATGTATGTAATGGCCCAGTTTGGTATATCTCACATCGACCTGCAAAACTATTCTAGATTGAAAAAGGAAATCATTGCAGCAAGAAAGTGGTGTGCAATTGCTTACGTATCCACACCACGCCTAGATTTATTGACATGAGCTGCAAATGCCAAAAAATAGTTGGAATTAATATAACATTAAATTGTATCAAAATAAAAATCTGAATAAAAAATGACGAATGAAAATAAATTATACTTACAATCAACATGGAAACCGAACTTCGATTCGAGATATTTCTTATCATCTTCGACGAGTGTTGCCTTCGTTGTAACAAAGGGTAAATTTCTGAATGGGAGGCCTATAAACCGATGAATGTCAGTTGGGTCGATACCAAATTGAAACAATTGGTCATCATCCATAGTAACATAAAACAGGCCATCCTTTGTATTGTAAGATGAGAGAAGGTAGTTCAAAATATCTTGGTCTGTTTTGAAATGGGGCATCTTAACGAGCCCACTAAACTCACATGCATCGATCAAATCCTTATATTCGAAGTCATCTATAAAACAATCTGGATGTGGGGGCACAAAGGATTCCTGTAGAGTATCTTGCCCGTGGATAGGACTGGATTTTCCTCTTGATTTTTGTCTTGAGCTTGGAGTTGGGATGCACTTGTAGTCGCCATTGTAGTTGTGCTTGAGAATGATGGATTCCTGTATACAAAAAAATTGAGAGCCGAAAGTGTAAACATGAAAATGACCGGTGGGAGGGTATTTATAGGAAAAATCCAAGGTCAATGACTCTATTGATGCACGTCAAAAAGGGCCATTGATGTGCGTCAATGACCCTTGTTGACGTGCATCAACAAAACTTGTTGACGTGCGTCAATGACCCTTGTTGACGCGTGTCAACAACCTTTCTTGACATGCGTCAACATGTCTTGTTGATGCACATCAAGAAGAGTCGTTGACGCACAATAACAAGGTTCATTGACCCGCCACACTGCAGTCGCAGTCGTTGACACATGTCAACAAGTGTCGTTGACAAGTGTTAATAAGGCGTCAGTGAGGCTTGTTGATGTGTGTCAATGGCTCTTATTGACATGCATCAATGAGGCGTCAGTGCCTATAAATATGTAGTCTCTCTGGCTCAAAAAACCTAGAAAAATTTTGGTTCTGAAAAACTGGTAAATTCACCTTTCACGAAACCAGCCTGGATATTCACCGGTATTTTCCACCTCTAATTTTCTAGGGGTGTCTTAAAATGAACCACATTGCATGGTTATCCACCAGGTCACAAACAAGTACGCGATAAAAAATAAGCTTATTAAGGATTATAAACATAGAGTTTGGGACCTTCTTTAGGGATTTTATGCTATGAATTTGTAGGTGGTACCAAGAAAGATGAACAAAGAATCATATTAGATGGTCACGCTTGGTTTACAGTTTGTTGGTTTGAAAATCTGTCGAATGGACAGATCTATGGATAAATGAGCCAACAGTGTGTAGGGCATAGCCCCTCTTTGAGTCAGCAAAGTGAAACTGGTTTATTGTTATTCTACCAGCAGGAATCTTGTGCAAGTCTCACAATATTCTACCTTTAGGGATTGGGATCTCATCCCAGTAGAGGTATTTCCAACTGTAAAAGAAAGGAAAGAAACGAGTGGGAAGATAGGAAAGATCTGAAGGGAGAAAAGAAATGAATTCCAAAGCAGAAAGGTCAGAAGGTCTATGATTTGGGTTGGTAGTATACAGAGCCGAACCTACTTTGCATAGACAAATAAAGCAATACTGATGAATAAATGACAACAAAGTAGAAGTAGATTCAACAGAACGATCACACAGATCTAACATAAGAAAGATCAGATGCCCATAACACACATATTCAACACAAAGTCTTAATATTTGTATTAATGTTTTCTTCTGTTACAAAAAGTACAAAGCCTTTTCTTCTCACTTCTATTTTTCATCTAAAAAATATCCACCCCTGAATACAACAAGTATTCAAGTATATATAGAAGGAGAGAAGAAAAGAAGGAAAAAACAAACCAACCACCTAATTACAAAAATATCTTACAAGAGATTCCAAAGTCATTTGTTGACTTTTGACAACTTTATGGATGACATCATCCCATGGTGCAACATGGATGATGTCATCGTTTGTGTCAACACACTTTAGATAATTACAAGGAGAAAGTCGGGAAGAAGGAAACTATTCATCGTTGTCCCGCACCAAAGGGGGTATCCTACTTTTGTTGTTGCTCGTGCAACGAGATGTGGAATCAGGCACGGTATTCCATGAACTTGCTGATCATGGGTTGAAGTTGATCCCGAAGGATCCTTGTGTCGATCACCGATAGCCTCGCAAGTATCCCGCCTTCGTCTGTGAGCTTTTCAGGGAGTTTGGAATAATCGTTTTTCTGCCTCTATCGTACCCACGAAGTCACAACAAGCCGGCGAGGTTGTTGATGGATTCGGCGTCAAAAGTGACCTCGGTCCCGGCCCACTGTAAACGATCTCCTTGAAGATCCGAAAAGTTTCATCCACCTTTCTTAAGGTGAAAGGAGTGAGCAAACCTAGAGACATTCTCAAGACAATTTTCTCCATTTGATGCATTACATCTAGGGCTTCCTCCTTTATCTTGTCAATCTTCTCTAGGATGAACTCGAGCTGATCGACCCGGTAATCTAGAGTAGAAAGGATTTTGTTGAGGGCTTTGGGATGTCCAAAGACGCCGAACTTGACCAGATTTTTGACTGAACAATCAAGCATTTTCTGAAAGGTCTCATGTTGCATCCTGGCATGGTCCAGCTCTTCGGAGATGGGTCCTGCTATCGCTGGAGCTTTGTTTACACCCGATTGATATTCTCGATATAATCTGGTGAACTTGGTGATCACTCCTCACTTTCTTTGAGGATTTAGTTCCTCCAAATGAAACCGCCATACCACGCTCGCTGATTTTGGCATATTCATTAATCTTATCCTGGCTCAAAGGCTTAGGAGTTTCGGTGGCAGTTGTAGGAGGCGCACTACCCATTTTCTGCAAGGCGTGGAGAAGATGTTTATTTTGCTCCCTTAACAGCCTTTTCTCTTCCTTTACTTCTTGGAGCTTCTTGCAAAGGGCATCAACTACAGATAGGGCCTCTCCTTGAAGGCTTTCTGAAGATTTCCCCATTATGACTTGAGTCACTGTGTAATCTGTCGAAGACAGATCCTTTTTATCCTTTAAAGGGTTGGGGTAAGCTATCTCCATTACTCTCTCTCCTGACGCACTTTGAGAGAAGCGGGTTAAAGGATTTTGCTTCTTGGTCCCCTTTGATGGGATGACGGAGAATTCCATCAGTGCGATGGGAACTTTCCTCTTTTGTTGGCTCAGGTGCTGAGAGATCCATGCTGGACTTATGGGAGAGGGACCGGAAATAGAAAAGGGAGCAGCTGCAGTAGTAGAAGGAAAATGCGTGGAGACACTTGGAGGTGGCATTGAGAGGGAGGCCGAGGAAGTGCTCACGGGAGGAAGAGATACTGTAGGGGAGGTAGACATGGGAATGGAAGGGAGCTAAGAAATGAGGGAAGAAATGGTGGGGGACAGCTCCGCAAGAGAAGAGAAGATGGACGATGAGGAAGGGGGAACAGCAGAAGATGGGGGAGAGGACACGACCAAAGGAATGGTCGCTTGGGTCACTTGAGGAGGGGAAAGAGGAGAGGGAGAAGAGATAGAAGGGACCTCAATAGTTGCAATAGTGGCAACATCCTGAGTGGATGTGCCTATCGGAACATCTTCTGCTGCTTCTTTTTCCAGGCTTTCCAGGATTACAACCCGTTCTTGTGAAGCGAAGGAGGACTTTCAGGAGCTTCCTCTTGGGTGGAGCTTGACTCACCCTCCTTGTCTTTCCCTTTGCTCTTTGGTAGATGTTTTGGCCTGGAAGGTGCGTTGCCCAATGGAGATGTGGTGAAATCAACTCCAAGGTAGATGAGGCCATTCATTCTGCACCAGTGCTCTGTTCTCCGCAGAGTTTCCTTGACCCTTTCTTCTATTGTCTGAGGCGCTTTGGTTCTATCAATTACAACGAAAGGCTAGTTGTCCCCACCCGTGTCAAGATATACTTGATCAACTTCTTAATCAGCAGTTTGATAACCTTTTGGGATGATGGCTACACCATACTAGATGATTTCAGCCAAGGCTAAGCGGGAATGGTCTTTCCTTTTGAGCTCAACCTCATGATACATATCGATATAAATATCCTCGATCTGTGGAATGTGGATCGGATCGAGTTTGGCCCTGGGTAGAAAATTCCTTGGGTCGAAAGTGGGCCTTGCCAGGAAGTTGTGCTTTAGATTTAGCAGCTCCAGCTCTGCAAACATCTCCCGTGCTTTGTGGTGAGAGAGACAAGTGTACCTACCCACTGTGAGGGGGAAAGGAGTTCCACCCTTCTTTCTCTTTAAGCACTTCTCGTGGTAGGTTATGAGCTGTCTTGATAGCTCCAACAGGATTAGCTTGGGGCCGGCGTATCTTGGCAATTTGGTTGGTTCTCCCAAGAATTTGGCTGCCCTCAGATAAGTGAAGGTGGGGAATTGAGTGAACAAGGCCCCCCATTTCTCTCACATTGCAACAATGCTCTTGGTCATACGACCATGAGTCATGTTTGGCCTCAAAAGGTAGACGATGCCGTAGAAGAAGGCATCGTTAATCTTTGTAAACTGAGAGATACTATTTTCCAGCTTCAGCTCTGGATAGTATTCATATATTTTTACTTGGGGCCAAACCCGCACCGCATCAACGCTGGGTAATCTCTCTCCGAGGCTGCAGCGTAAACTACGTAGGAGTTCATATAGAACTTCCCGTTGTGGTAAGTTGTTGAAGCTGCTCAGATATAGTGTTGCTTATGATCTCTGCCCACTCGAAGCATTGATCTGGCACATTCTTGTTCATTATCTCCAAGTATCTCAGCATCCATTTATGAAAGTAGTGGGCATCAGGAAGCCCAAATACTCTACTCAGGAACATGATAGTATCACTTAGTTCCTCTAAGAAATCACTGCGATGAATGATTTGTGGCCATCTGGTCACCACCTTCTTGTTTTTCAGGTATACCTCATTCATTAATTACATACACTGGTCTTCATTATCATCCCAAGCCTTGGTGCAATCTTCCTGGCTTACGGCCACAAAGTGCCGGTGGTGAGGAATGCCGAGCATTATTTCAAAGTGCCGGGCAGTGAGGTTGATCACGACCTCACCTTTCTCATTCTGGACACACCTTGTGTCTTTGTTGTAGCAGCGGGCTACTACCATCATGAACTCGTTATTCACAGCACTGACTGGGATCCCCCCAGCAAAATGCAGTCCACTACCTACCAGTTTGTCCATCCAGGGACTTCCTGTGACCCTCCGGGTTCTGGCCCAGAAATCCTCCATATCAATGTGACCAAGTTCTGAGTCTCTTATATCCAGGTCACACTCTGCCTGGGATTCGGGCATCCTGACCCTCTGATATTTGTACTTCATTTCTTCCTCTATGAGCTTGGCTTTTCCCTTAGACTTGGTTGGTCTCTTACTTGATGTTGACATATGTAGTTCTGAACTCAGTTGTTGATCTGCAAGAAGAAGAAGTGAAACCCAACGCAGGAAAGTCATATTAGTTGTTTGATCTTCCATTAAAGCGTTGACAGAAGGAAGAGTTAGCAATTTTAAGGCCTCAGGGTGCAGGGCGCATGAACACTGCAGGTTGCAGGGTTAAATAGTATGGCGCACAGAAAAGGGGTGCTGCAAGGGACAAATCAGCGCCAAAGGGTGCAGGTGCATGGACACTGCAGATGACATTTTTGTTGTTGCAAGTGGAAGTGCGCCTGCACCATATATATGCATTTTATAATGGGCGCTGATATTTTTCATGTTACACGGGTACAGGATGCGCCAAAGGGTGTAGGTTTAATGTGTGTAACATCATTTTTTGTGCGCCACAGGGGAACTTGGCACGGCGCATGGAAGGTCTGCATGACATGATGTTGTTGTAATAAGGGATGTGCCTGCACCGTTAACAGTTGATTTTGTACTTGGCGCAAGTAAGGTTGGTGTTGCATGGATGCAAGGTGCGCCAATGGCGCAAGTTTTTGCAATGTTACACATGAGTTTGGTGCGCCAAGAGGGTGCAGGGTCAGCAGGTGTTGCAAGCAAGGAAAGTGCGCTTTGAGGGCGCAACTGTTTTTTATGCAGCAAGCATGGTGGATGCGTTGTTGGCGCGATCGTTCTTCATGTTGCAAGGGTGGCGACTGCGCCAAAGAGGAAAAAGAGTAGTCTATCAATTTTTAAGTCTTTGTTCTTCCTCTGGAGGGGTTACATGTGTTTAAGCCTCTTCTGCAGGGTTCCTTGGATGATGAACAGGCTAAAACAAAGAGATCCAAGTGATTTTTTCAGAGGCAGAGTCCTCTTTACCAGCAGATCTGGAAAGAGGGAGAAGTGCATGGGGGAGGACAGCAAAAATAGCAAAGGGAGGTTTCATGGTTTCACAAATCATTCTATCCAACCCCACAAACAAACAGCCAATAACCAAAACATAAAACATGAGAGCAATAAGGACCACTTACCAGGAATATATATAATGTGAGAGGTGAAACTGGGTCCACGACGCGATACGAGAACGACAGGCGTGCTGACAGGTGCAGAGGAAAAAGAACAATCACGTGTTTTCTGACTGGTGAAAGTGACAGGGTGGATGCACCTATATATAGGCAAAGTTGTAATAAATGCGCCAACCACTTTTTGAAGTGGCGCATCAAAACGCCTGTCGACACTGGAAAGCTTGTGCCCTTTGGCGCATCAAAACACATGTTAACACGAAGTTATGTGCGCCCTTGGCGCACCAAAAGTGTTGTCAACACAGAAATACGTGCGCCCTTTGGCGCACCAAAACGTGGCGCAACAAAAATATTGTTGACACAAAGGCGCATGCGCCTTGGCGCATGCAAGAAAGGCGCAACATGGTGAGGTGCACCAAAATGTGTGTCGACACTTCAAACCGTGCACCAAAGGAATTAAAGGGGGCGCATGCTTACCCTATGTTGCATAGACAATAGGTGCGCCTGACCAAAAAAGACCAAAAATGGCTAAGTCTGAAAACCAGATTTCTGGGAAAGGGTTTTGCAACGTTCTGAATGCAGAGGGGTCCCTGACGAGGGACCAGAACAAAATTTTGGTATGGTTACCCGTAAAATTACCCTTGCCAATTTTACAAGATAACACAGCTCTCACTGCTTGAGGATTTCGTCAAAGGAAATACACAACATATTAATATGGTGATCATGTCATCTATTCCAAACAATAACACTAGCTGGAAAGTTTCGATAGCGATGCACAAATTTTCCATTTCATTCATAATGAAGTTGAGTTCTCTTCAAGCATGCAAGTTGACTTACATGATAGCTATGGTGATCAAGTGATTTAACTCAAAACAAATAAGTTACCTAAAGGACTAGTCACCTTAGAGAAAATGTTTATCCCTAATGATGAGTTCAAGGGTGAAGAAAAGTATATGCGTGTAGTGTAAGAATCATCTGTACTCAAATCTATCTATTGTACACGACAAGAAATTGTTGCTCAAGAAAGATTGTGCGCGTGATGAAAAGCAAGCCTTCATTTCTCTATGCGTAAATACAACAAAATTTTCTCATGGGATTATGAATACCTCAAAAGGTTCGATCCAGTTGTTTCTCAACACTCCATTAACCTTGACCCTAGCATCAAGCCCATCGACAAAAGTAAAGACCACTCAATCAAAGGATAAAGCCCTCATGAGGAAAGAGTCAGATAAACTCATTGAGCTAAAGATAATATTTACTATCAAATACTCTACCCGGTCGTGAATCTTGTTCCAAAGGCATAAAAATGGTGAAATTAGACTCGTGTTGATTTCGAGATTTAAAGAAGGCATCCTTAAAGGATCATTATCCTTTGCCTTCTATGGAGCAAATTCTACAGATAAAGTAGCTAAGCACGTAGAAATTTTCTATGTTGGATGGCTATTCGGATTCAATCGATCATGGTCAAGGAAGAGGATCAATTCAAAACAGTGTTTACAACCAAATGGGGAACCGTAGTCACAAAATCATGCACTTTAGAAATTTATTTATCCTGATTTCATACTACTATTTAAAAGGTTCTTGAGTGAAGAAAGTAATAATTAACCTCTGTCTCTTGGCCATCTTGTTTTATTTTATTTTGTTATTATTGAACCTTTTCAACCACATGCCCAGTCTATTTTGGTCATTTCCCACAATGTTAGCCTTGACTGGGGTGCTCGGGCCAAGATTTAGGGCACCTATAGGCACCCTGGTCCCACTAGGGGCGCCCCGGTCTTTTTGCACTTTCTCGCCAATTTTTGGGCTCTTTCTAACCATTTGGCATCTTTATTTTTATTTTGAGTCAGCCTTTTTGGGGTTAATTATGAAATTAGATCAAGAGAACCCTATAAATATAAATTTATGAGACCATAATGAGGGACCTAGCATCACTTACTACTATCATTCCATCTAGAGTTGCATCCATCTATTGCATTAGATATCACTTGCATCCACATAGATCCATCATCAAGGCACAAGGCTAGGACATCTGCATCACACTTTATAGGGGGATTTTATTCTATTCCATGCACACATTCTATTACATTTTCTACACAATTATTTCTTGCTACTTCAAAAAGTGTGACTGGCACAAGAGCAACCTAGGGCATGTTCACACACACTTGCACATAGAACTACATCGGGTCTGAGATGTAGTGCATCACTTAGTAAGTCCACCATTGTGGTAGCTTGAGGTCAATCTGACCCCTTCATATGCATTATTATTTTTAGGGTTTTGATGTTTGTTTTGGGGTCTTGTAGGTCTTTCATTCATCTTGGAGTATTGGTGACATTCAACACAGAACAATGAAGTTGATGTGACACATAGCGAGGGTTTCAGACCACCTTCTAACCCTGTAAAAACCACTTTCAAAGCTTTTCCACAAACCAAGGTGCCCAGATTGTAGACCAAAGTTCCCACAAGCACCCTAGTCCTCCTCTAAGTGCTCCAGTCTAGAGAAATAGTCCATATCCACTCTTTTCAAAATTCTACATAGTCGTTCCTGCTCCTTATTTTTCTAGTCACCTCTGTGACACTCTCCAACATGCATCTATTATCACTAAGTTCTTTCCTTACTTTATTTTACATATTAGAGTTAGCAATTCCTTTTGCATAGTTTTTAGCTCATTTACATTCTTGTTTACTGCATTTATTTACTTTATTACAGTTTTTCATAGCTTAGATTAATTATCCCCATACTATCTATTTAGTTAATTTTAGTTAATCATTTTGGTGAACCCAACCTTTAAATCCACCTTCATTCTAATCCTTTTATTATCTTTTCTATCATGGCTCCCCAAGTTTCTCAAGTATCTTTATCTACTTTACTTAAGAGATATCCTCATTGCTAGGCTATTTTATAATAACAACTAGACTGCATGTATCTGGATGACAATACCCCGCCACACAAAATAAGTCCTATATTTTATCGTTTATCCAAGACTTTGTACCTATTGATCCTTCATCTATTCAATGCATATTGGATTCAATCCATGCTCTACATGCTTTATTTCAAGATAAATTTAAGGCTATGGAATCAAAAATTACATCCCTTACATCCTAAATTCAATAACTTAAGGATGCTTCTCAATCGCATATTTGTGTTCCTTCTCCATCTTATATGTAATCTATGTCTAATACATGTCATATGATTGAACCTCAAGATACACCATTGAGCCTCTCATGTTTGAGCACAATACTACGCCACATGACATTTTTCCTCACCTCCTTAATCATCAGTTGATCACTCTACCACATATGCAACATTATTCTCCTTATCAGTTAGCAAAATATCAAGGTCATCCATATTGTAATTACCATCGAATCAATGGACATAATGACAACAATTTCCATACTTTTAATCGCATAGTAAAAAGTATTAAGTATCACGGTCTTATTTCATTTAATGTACAACATCCTATTACGAAGGTTACATCCACATGGGCTCCTAAGGCTACTCCTTCCTCGATTAGTCATGATTGACCTAGACAATTGCCTACGGTATCCCTAAGTCAACAAAGTCAACCAATTATCAAAATTAGTTCACAAACCCCTCCTACTAATTCATCTAATGCATTACCAAGTCAACCTAAGCAGTCTCCTTTGAGACTCAATGCAACTTGGCCTCCTCTCAAGTCTAAGCTTCAAACAATCACTTTCATCCCAGCAACTAACCCTCCTACTAGTAGTCAAGACACATTACAAACTCCACCACATCATGCTAATACTTCACAACAGTCCACACATGTTACACTTGATATGCATTTCGGTTCATACACTCCCATTACTTCTATGCCACATGCTTCCACCGCTAAACGCAAACTTGGTCTTTGGTAGGTGACAACCTTATCGATGACTTTACACAATCTTTTTACACACACTTGGGGGCATATCACCTAATACACTTCCCCCTCACTCATCATATCATTTATACATTTATCATCTTTGCATTTTCATATAGGAATTTTCATCACACGTTCTAGCATCGAACATTACCCAATGACACACTCTTGTGCTTTGGTTCACACTTAACTATTGAGGGATTGTTACTAAATTGAACTCCAAACATTACACTATAGGCATTACACATTACATTTCATCACACATCGCACGTCATACACCATCCATTCTCCACGTTTTTCTACAACATTGTGTCATTTCCACATTCATATATCATACATTATACTAGTCCTCACCTTACGCGTTATACATCATACACTATTAGGCTATTTATACATGTTGCCTCACATCCTATACATAGGCATATATCATACATCATACACTGCGCATTACTCACATTCTACACATCATCATAGTCTTCATCATATATGTGTCTAGAATTACATTCATCCCTACATACTACATTACTCATCTATCTACATGTATTATACTATGTGTTATACATTACATTTTATACACATCTAGCATTGCATTTTACACATAGCGTATTTACACATTCTACTCATCACATGGTCATCACCTATACTACATTTTTTTCTACTTGTTGCACTCACTACCTTGTGATGCACTTTATTTCCTCGGTCCATACTCAATCAAGTGAGGGTTTAATAATCAAATGGACTCGACACTCATCACACATGCAACAATCCTATATTAGTGACGTATAATTTAGGCTAAATCGTCACCTATTCTATCATTTTGTAGTGGTATACACCTTAGGTTACATCACCACTCCCTCCTTTCATCTTATAGTGATATACACTTAGGGCTAAATCATCACTCTTCCTTTCATCTTATAGTGATATACGCTTAGGGATAAATCATCACTCATCCATTCATCTTGTAGTGATATACACTTAGGCTAAATCATCACTTATAGGTTCATCTAGTCATGATATACACTTTGGCTATAGGCTTCATTGACACATCCTTTCTAGGTTGCATCTCATTACTACACTTACACATTCGTCACAACATGCTAGACACAACATCCTACTCGACCATTTCCCGATGACGCACTCTCGTTTATGGTTCATTATTGACTACTGAGGGCGGAAAAAATGAACCTAATTACATACACCTCCATTCACTCAGGGGCATAGGGCTCCTATTATTCCATATTACATTCCATTCCATCCATCTATAACATATTGTATTGTCTTTGGGGCATTTACTCTTGTTTACTAGTGGTTTACATGATCACTTTACTACACATGTTAGATTGATTTCTTGTATGTCATTATCTATACCATCCACACATGCACATTCATGTCTTTGTTTAGTTGTGATTGCAGATACAGATCTTTTACATACAACATGGATGTTCACCTTCTACCATTCCTACATTGGTCATTGGGGGCGTCCACATTCGATTCTCACAACTATTATTGTTTCATTTTGTCCTTATCACTTTACCTTACTTGGTTATTCATGCTTTGACATATTGGTTATTTCTCTAACAAGCTAATGGGTGGTCCATGTGTAGTACTTGTTTTGTATGGTTATATGGTTCCATGACTACTACTTTTGCTTGTTTATGATTATCTCATCATTGTTTACTTCTTGTATGTGGGAATCGCCCTATGTTTGGTCTGCACACTTGTTTGTTGTTTGCAGCCATGATGTCCTTGTGTGTCTTATGACATCATGAGTGATGTCCCATGTTGGTGACCCACTTTTCGCAACTTACTTGTCTTCTTGAGTGTTTACACTATTGTGCTTGGTAGTTTTTACGTTGTCTCGCATAATTTAAACTTGTTTTCTACCTAACACTTGTCTTTGGTTAGCCATCCTTTTTTGTATGTGCCTTGGTTTCTACCAAGTTCATTCCTTCCCCTACAATGCAGAGTTACAGATTACATGTGGTTGGTCCTCTTTTGGGGTCATATTCTCCTATCGGCCGATGCCGCATGCGCCCCCAAATAGGGGGCATCATTTGTAGTTTTTCTACATACTAACACAAAGATTCTACACCGGTTCGGTTCAATTATATACAACGAGTGGGTTCAGATCAATCTATGAACCCCATACACAACAAATTTTATAGGACATGGTGTCTTTAGCATTTTGGGAAGTAGTTAGAGGCTTAGAGGTTATAGTGGGTGTGTCTCTCTACACTACTTCGGCGGCGCGTCGGATCGCCCAAAAAACTAAGACCATACAAAGATTTCTTCACATACATTTAGGGAAGCAGTTAGAGCTTAGAGGACATAGAGAATTTCCTCCCTACACTTCTTCTTCTTTGGCCAAGGCTGCATGAGATCGCCCAAAAAACTTGTTGTACAGATATCCTTCTACACTCTCTTTCTCAACATGGATCAAGTGCACATGTTCCATTTACATTTACATATTTTACATATATATGTGCGTCTTTTACATTGAATTTTTACACATACATACATATTTGACTACTTGATCATTTTATCCTTACAGGTTGGTCAGTATGAGAAACAATCACAAATTGGGGGCCATAACAACAACAATGTCAACAAAAACACTTTCGATGAAACACATGCTTTACTAACCATGCAGGTACATTACACACCGTAGAAGCTACACAACGCTCTACCCTAGGTTCACTCTCATCACTTTTTCTTTTCACATTTTTCATCTTTAGTTTCCACACTCCTCCATCTTTTTTTCATTCCACACTTTTGTCTATTCCTTCAACATGTTTCTACTACACTCTTCATGGACATAAAATTCACATCTCTATCTACTTTATGTTACCGAGATTTTCGCTCACCAACATAAAGTGGGGGAAAAATGTAGTCACAAAATCATGAACTTTAGACATTTATTTATCTTGGTTTCATACTACTATTTAGAAGGTTCTTGAGTGAAGAAAGTACTAATTAACCCTCATCTTTTGCCATCTTGTTTTATTTTATTTTGTCATTACTCAACCTTTTCATCCACATGCCCAGTCTATTTCAATCATTTCCCATCATTTTATCCTCGAATGGGGTGCCCGAGCTAATGTTGGGTACATGTGGGTGCCCCGGTTCCACCAACGGCACTCCCGGTCCTTTTTGCACTTTCCCACCACTTTCTAAGCTCTTTCTAACCGTTTGACATCTTTATTTTTCTTATGGTCAGCCTTTTCGGGTTAATTATGAAATTAGATCAAGAGAACCCTATAAATATAAATTTATGATACCATAATGAGGGACCTAGCATCACTTACTACTATCACTCCATCTAGAGTTGCATCCATCTATTATATTAGAGATCACTTGCATCCACATAGCTCCATCATCAAGGCACAAGGCTAGGACATCTGCATCACACTTTATAGGGGGATTCTATTCTATTCCATGCACACATTCTATTACATTTTCTACACATAGTTATTTCTCGCTACTTTACAAAGTGCAACTGGCACAAGAGCAACCTAGGGCATGTTCACACACACTGCACATAGAACTACATCGGTCTGAGATGTAGTGCAATGTTTAGTTAGTAAGTCCACCATTGTGGCAACTGAGGTCAGTCCGACCCCTTCATATGCATTATTTTTAGGGTTTTGATGTTTGTTTTGGGGTCTTGTAAGTCTTTCATTCATCTTCGAGTATTGGCGACATTCAAAGACAGAACAATGAAGTTGATGTGACACACGAGGGTTTCGCACACATTCTAACCCCGTAAAAACCACTTTTAGAGATTTTACACAGACACTATGGTGCCCAATTTATAGACTAGAGTGCCCATAGGCACCCCAGTCCTCCTCCAGTGCTCCAGTCTAGAGAAATAGTCCATATCCACTCTTTTCGGGACTTCTACACTATCGCTCGGGATCCCGATTTTTCCAATCATCTGCATTTACACTCTTCGATAGGCATTTGTTATTAGCTGATTTCTTTCCTTACATTCTTTTAAATATTAGGGTTAACATTTCATTTTGCATAGTTATTTAACTCATTTACATTATTGTTTAGTAAATATATTTACTTTATTATAGTTGTTCATAGCTTAGATTAATTATCCATATACTACTTAGTTAGTCCATTTTTAGTTGATCAAGAACATATGCATAGCAGAAGATGCCCTTTGGTCTTTCTCACGCAAGCACAACATTCCAACAAGCCATGGACATTGCCTTCAAATTATATATTAATTATTTCATCCTATTTTACTTGGATGATATAATAATCTTCTCAAAGTAGAGCATGGATCACATAAATACGCACATGGAGAAATTCTTTAAGAGATGTAGAGAATTTGGGGTGTCTCTTAACCCCAAGAAGTGTAATATTTCTATGTCACAAGGCAATATTTTGGGCCATGTGGTCTCAAATAATGGTATTGCCATTGATCCTGAGTGTGTTTCCACCATCCTTGCTCTCTCATTGCCGGCACACAAGAAATACTTGTAGTCCTTCCTAAGAAAAAGAAATTTTTTTAGGAGATTCATTCCTAACTTTACAGGACTGGTTAGGCCCATCACCCTCATGCTCAAGAAAGATACAACCTTCAAGTGGACAACAAAAGGAAAAGAAATCTTCAAAAAATCAAGAAAGAAATTACTTGTCCACCAACACTCATCAACCCAGTTATTCCAAGGACTTCATACTTTATTCTTATGGATTTGATGCAAGTGTTGTTGTTGTCTCGACACATGAAAATGAACAAGGATCAAGCATCCAAAGGATTTCTTCATCAAGACAATGAAATATTTTGAATTAAAATATAGTCACACAGAGAAGTAGGTTTATTTCATCATGTGTATGCTTAATAAATTCATAAGTATGCTCACTAAAAATCATATCAAAGTGCTAGTTTCATACTCGTGTGAGAGACTTCATCATGAGAGCAAAAATTAGTGACAAAAGAGAAAGGTGGGTGACCAAAATCATGGAATTTTTTGTGATTATCAAAGTCAAAAATCTGATTAGAGGTAGCACTCTCTGTAAATAGATTGTTGAGGATGCATAGTTCTATCTAGAAACTTCATTTTTTCTGAATGATGAACTCCCACATGTAGAACCTAAAGAAAGTGAAGATCCTAATATGCACTCCTTAAAGAAGGAAATGATCACATTCATTTCCACTAAGCATATACCCTCCCGATTTAAACAAGATAAAGAGGTGACATTTGAGGTTGCAATCTATTCAATATATGTTGATTAACGGTGCCCTCTTTAAAATAAATATTAATGGTGGGCTACTCGGTGTATTGATGGTGCGTAAACCGAAAAGTGTTATCCAATTTTCACAATGGATTCTCTAGATGACACTTCTTTTCTAAGGCAACACCAATGAAGCTCATCAAGGCAGAATAATTTTGGCCTACCATGTTTATAGACATGCACAAGTGGGTCATGAAATGCAAAGAATGCACTTTTTTGCAAGAAAGAAGAAATTGGAAGTGCTTCCCCTCCGACCAATCCAAACGGATCAAAATTTTGTGTAATGTGGTATTGACTTCATAGGCATGATCAATCCTCCTTAGAGCATTGGGCATAAGTGGGTGTTAACAACTATGGACTATTTCACTAGATGGATAGAAGTTGTCGCGCTCAAGGAATCAACCGAGTCAGTCATCCTTAAATTTCTCGAGGGCATTGTAACAAGGTTTGGTATTTCTCAAAAAATTATCTATGATAATGCAAAAGCCTTCATTGGTACTAAATTTTTTTATTAGGCTCTCAATCTTGGTATCTATTTGAATACTTATTCCAAATACTACCCTCAAGGTAACGGACTGGTAGAATCAACAAATAAGAACTTGTCCGAATCATGAAGTAAACAATGAATGTCAACCAGAGGCAATGGCACACAAAGGTATCACGCGCGCTTTGGGTAGATAGAATCATGGTGAAAAAGGCAATAGGCATTTCACTATATAAACTTGTTTATGGAAAGGAAGCTCGACTTCCTTTATCTCTTGAGATTCCTTCATTAGAGCTTACCCAACAACTAGAATTCGAGGGTGTGGATCAGAGAGAAATCAGAATGGCATAGTTGGTTAAACTTGAAGAATTGAGAAACTTTGTCATGATCAAGCTAGAACAACATTAACAATCAATAAAGAAATGGTTCAATGAGAAGGCTAGGCCTTAAGCTTTCAAAGTAGACGACTTAGTATTAAAATGGGATGCTTGACATATCCAAATCAGGGTGTCATTCAAATTTTTATGCACTTTGGAGTGGCCCATACATCATTAGTTCATGTAAGGAGGCTAACTCTTTTGAGTTGTCTCACCTTGATGGAGGCACGCTATCAATCCCAATCAATGGGATTTATCTCAAACCCTTCCATTAAGTCTTTTACATCATTGTATATATTATAGTAGTTTCAATTCCTCTAAGTGTATTGCGCACACATTATTTTACTTGTATAAAGTTCTTTCTTCTCATGTGCTCCTTGTGTGTGCTCTTCTTTGGTATCTAGAATTTTAGTAACCTTCTAATAGTTTTAATAGTTTTTAGGATTCATAATAGAGTTTAGAAAAGCGTTTCAAGTGGCTTCAGGGGGTAGTTCTTCAAGTTACAGATCAAAATTTCATATTTTCAAGTGACTCCATGCCCAATGGATGCTCTTGGCTACTAATATCCTTCATCTAACAGAAGATGGCCCCAAAATTCACCAAAATGTTGTCTAAAATAACTACCCTAGTTATTTTGACAACTTTCATCCCCATTTTGGCTCAAGAACATTATTGCAGGTTGCGCGCACTTTGGTTGTTCTCTTGCACAATTCTCATGGTTGCAATTTCCTCATGTACTTTACTTATCATGTGCGTCTTTCCCTTTCCTTCCCCATTCCTCTATCTCTTTCATTTCCCTTGTGCACACTCCTTGTGCATCCACCTTCTTCCTAGCAATTCATGCACCCTTCAGTGCACACCTTGGACTTGCTTCCCAAAATTAGTCAAGTCCTCGCATTCTTATGCGCTCCCTTCTAGCTATACTCACCCTTCCTACATACGTATCTCATATATGTATGTTCCCATTCCTCCCATGCATGTTACTTTTGTGTGCCTTCTCTTGGTTTTATTCTTCCACACATCTCCCTTTCATGCGCATTCACACCTTATTTTGCGTTGAGTTCTTGTGCCACGTGACAAAGATGTCAAAATGAGTGTATCACACGTAACCTATCAAAGCACGCTAACATGGTGTCAAATCCTTATAACCAGCCAAGGCACAACACATGGTAGAAAATGAAAAATAAGTGAACAATCAGTTGATTCCTCCAAATAGTATACATGTGCCACATGTCAATTAGACCTCTGACAGACTTCAAATCACCATAAATCTTGCTACGGGGATCAATTATGGCATTTTTGTCTTGTTGGATAGTTGCTGACGTGGGCTACACTCCAGATCACTAAAAGTTCAAATTTCAGTGGGTTTAGGTAGGTGAGAAATAGGTAAATGCACTTCCATCCATTAATACAAAATCTAATCGATCCAACCACCTTATTTCATTGAAATATCTCCTCCTTCCTTCTCCTACACCCCGCATACATGCATGGGGAAGCACATCTCATGGATTTTCAAGAAAATTTACAAGCATTCATTGATGGTTGAAAATTCAAATCCTATTTTCCCTCCTTTCTCTTCTTCTTCTCTCTTTCATTCTTCTATAAATGTAAGAGCATTGCTCGTTGTAAAGGGTTAGACACATTGGATCCTCTAGTATTGTTAAGAGTTCTAGTTCTTTTACATTTTGATTTGCAGGCCTTTGTATCTACTGTTTGCATGTGGATGCCAGCCTCATACACCATTGTAATAGATTGTGCATTTCTAGAAGTAATAAAATCATTGTTTTGTGGCTATCCTCTGCCTTAACTTGTTTTATTCTTCCTTCTTACCTTTATTTTACGTTGTGTGTTTGCTATGTTTTCTCACATCCTCGCATCTCCTTTTCTAATTATGCTTGGTGAAAGTGATTGTGCGACTGCATTCTATTTTGTGCTACACATGCCTAGCCTTTCTCTGTGCTTTCTCCTTCATTTTCACTCAAAATTGATCGTGATTTCCCCCTTTCCTTTTAGTTTTATCAGCCTCCTTATATTCGTTTTCCATTTCTACATATTCTTTTATCCTTAGTCCTTTGGCATGTTTAGCTTAGGATTTCCATTTCAGCATTAGGAGTAGCAGTAGTTGATGAGAAGTAGGTAGAGGAATCGGCCTTCTCCAGAGGTCTGTCTCAAGCGTGCAAGGTCCTGAACTTGAGACAATCCCATTGTTGCCTCAATGACCCGCTTAAACCTAACTTGGGACGGGTGCAAGTTTGAGCTCCAACAGATGAATATCATTGCTCTCGATATGTAACACCACTTTTAAGTCCAAAAGGCATGAACTTATAACATATTTTACCTCATGGTGTAGTGAATGTTGTTTTATGTTGATCTTCTTTCAATGTGTATCTGATTGTAGCAAAAAAAAAAATCCATTAGGGAAAGCATTTCATGACCTTTTGTTGAATGCAAAATTATATCAATGTTTGGTAAAGGAAATTCATCTTTTGTACAAGCCTTGTTAATGTCACAAAAATCAGTACATATTTTGATGCCCAAGTTTTCTTTTCCATAGGTACTATGTTGGAAATCCATGTTGAATAGTCTATTGGTCAAATGAATTTTTCTTCCAAAAGTTTTTGAAGTTTAGATTTTACAAGAAATGTAACTTTGGGATGCACTTTTCTCACCTTTTGTTTGGCAGGCTTTGTATTGGGATGTACCATAAGATATTGTACCACAAGATATGGATCTAATCTTGGCATATCTTTGTAACTCCGTGTGAAAATATCTTGAAATTCCACGAGTGTCATGAACTTTCCTTTTTCTTTATTTGAAATATTTACACCAAGTTGTAAAAAATTTGGTGCTCATATGTGTCGATGTTAATGTCTATTATTTCCTCCACCAACATTTTAGATGTGTCCCTTCCTGAAAAGGATGTTGTTGGTTGATGTAAATATTCAACTTGAGATGAATGAGAATATCCTTAGGAGATGTGTCCCTTTTCTTTTCATTTTTTTTGATTTTGTGTTTCTCGAATAACGAGTCAACGAGGTTTTCACTATGGGAGATTTGATTTTTCATTTTTTTGCTTTAATTTTCAATTTTTTATGGACTAGGGTATTCCAATTCCTCACAAAAATAGATAGTTACGTCAAGGTTAATAGTGAATCCCTTCCAGTGATTAGAAAGGGGATGGGGTCATGATTCTTAAGAAACTCTTCAATGGCCTCATCATTTTGAAAGAGATCCATGGAGACATGATTTAGTTGATCTTGACTTATGAGGGTAGGATAGATAAGTTGGAATTCAATGGTATTGATGGAAAGGTTTTCAATAAAAATATTTATTCTGGTAATGTTATCAAAGAGGCTATGTGTGGAATATGTATCATTGTTAGAGTTAGTGTCCTCACCACTAGTTGAGACATCAAGTAGTATTGATGAATTTTCAAATGTACGGAAACCAAGACCATATTGATAAAGATTTTTTGTGCAAGATACAGATCAAAACATCCTTGTTCATTTTTCCCAAGTCTCTTACCTTTCCACAATATTTTTCATGATTTTGTGCACTTTAGTATATTTGGATGATTTGTAGTAAGAAGAAAATCCATCATCATATAGCCAAGAGCCTGAAGAACTCGAATGTGTTCTTCATCTAAATATCCAAACCTTTTCCATACATACTTACCAAGATTATAAATATGAGAAACTTTGATATGGGGAGCATTGGATTGACCATAACTATGTGATGATAATGGTAGGTTGCCAATGTGGAGGAAATTTTGGAGTTCATACCTCCAAGTCCTTTGTTTATGATTTTCAACGTACGTGGGGTGGAAGAAGTGGATGGTCGAAGTTTCGCCAAGACCTCGTGGTTTATGCAGATTTCATGGGATAAGGCAAGGAGCCGAGGATTTATCTCGTAGAAGGAAAATAATTTACATGTGTATGTCTTCCTTCTAAAAGTTTGCAATACTATAAGGTTTTAACATCTACATGCAACATGAATTCTTATTCATCATACTAAAATTCGATGCACTGATGGTATGTAGAAGGGACAACTTACATGGCATGAATCCATGGGCGGCCTAGGAGGATGTTATAAGATGTTTCTACGTCCACAACATGGAAAAATGTGTCCAAGGTTTGAGGTCCAACTTTTATCTTTAAAGAGATAGTACCCACGGATTTTCTTTTCGCTATTATCATAACCACGAATGGTAATGATGTTAGTGCCTAGAATTTCCTCAGTGTAACCTAGACATCTCAACAATTTCATGGAGTAGATATTCAATGCAACTCCATTATCTATAAGCACTCATTTGATCTTATGATGTGTAATGAATGCTTCTACATATAAAGAATTATTATTGGCAATATTGGGGTTCAAGAGATCATGAGGACCAAATGAAAAAATTGGGTTATTGGATGATAAGTTTGCAATTAATGCCTAAAATTGTTGAGAGTTAATATACTTAGGAACACGTGCCTCATAGAGTGCACGAGTAAGGATGCTTTGAAGTGTGGGATATGTCTTGAGTAATTCCATGAGGGAAATTTATGTGTTGGTATTCTCTAAGTTTTTTATTATATATCGTATGAATCATACAAAGACTTTGCATTTGATGATTGCGTATTTGTAGTGAACTTAAGGTTGGACATTTGTTACAGACATTATGGATGTAGAAGGTTGTTTAGTAGTAGGTACCCAAACTTGTTTCTGTCTTGTTGTTATGACACAAGTAGGAGTGTTAAATTTGATAGTGGTTATCATGTCCGGCTTTATGATCTAACAATGAAATGATAGAATCAAACTCGACATTGTTTGATGTTTGACCCTTGTCTTTTACATTATTGTTTGTACCATGCTTAGGGAAGGGGTCCTGGAAGAATTTTAATTTCTCATTTGGTGTCTTGTTATTAGATTGTCCTTTTATTTTGATGTCTCCATTATCAATTAAGTCTTGTATAAAGTGATGTAGTCTTATACAATGATCCATAGGATGGACATGTATACAATGGTAGTCATAGTATTCATTTTCTTTATACCATGTGGGTTTAGGTTGTCCTTCTTCAAAAGGATGTGTAAATGGGTATGTCACCATTTTAGCGCTTGCTAATTGATGGAGGAAACTTGAAATGATTTCTCCAAGAGGTGTAAATTGTCATCTTCTTACCTCACGTGGAGCAATTTCTTTATTAGAAAGGATTAGAGGATGTTTAGATTTTTCAAATTTACTAGATTGTTGATGAATTGGATTTTGTACATTTTGGACACAATGAGAATCGATGATTCCATCATTTACAACATTTTGATTTCAATTGACAAATTTAGATTTATCATGATTTTTATTGTTGTTTTTGTTATGATTATTAGGTTGATCTTTTGAAGGTGTCTTGATTAGGCCCTTAGTAATGAGAGCCCTCTCAATTTGTTGTCCTTTTTCTATTACTTCTTTAAATTTTGTCAAACAATTCATTTGCATTTGAAAAGATAGTTTTGAATTTAGATTGGGAATGAATATGCTAACTAATTATTTTTTGGGTATAGAGCAAGGGAATCGACTTGTGATTCCTCGCCATCATTTAAGAAATGACACGAAAGTTTCATTATACCTTTAGTTTATATTGCAAAAAGGTCCCTCATTGTGATTTAAGAGTCTAGGTTGAATGAGAAATGTTTAACAAATTTCTCAAAAAGGTATGCAAATGTTGTGATGGATCCCTTTGGATGGTGTAAGAACTAGTCTAAAGGTTTCCTCTTAAAATTTTAAGAAATAGGCATAAGAGAAAGATGTCATTGTATGCCACTTCTTGGCATGCCATAAAAATTTCTTTGATATTTTCTCTTGGATCATATTTACCCTTATATTTATCAAATTTGGACGTTTAAAAGGATTTAGGGAAAGGTACACACAACATGTCCCTATCCAATGTGTAGACACAAAATCATGCACTTTTGGTATCTATTTAGTCCTAATCACATACTACTATTCATATGATTCCTAAGTAAGAAAATTATTAATTAACCCATGTATTTGGCAACATTTTTTTGCTTTCTATTACCATTTTTGGTCTTACACTCTTACTCGCCAAGTCTACCATTTCATACTTCGAGATTTCTCATCTTGAACACCAGGATGCCAACACCAGTGCACCCCGACCTCTTTATACTTTGCTCACATCTTTTGGGTCCTTTCTATCTGTTTAGGAATCTTATTTTTTTAGTAGTCGTCCTTTTCAAGGTTAATTATGAAATTCAAGAAAGGGAATCATATAAATATAAAGTTATGTGGCAATAATAAAGGGCAAAGAACTAAGCATTATCTATCACCACCTAAGGTTGCATCCTGTTGGCGAAAAAATTTCAAGTGGAAAAAACTTGTGGATTTCCCGCCAACACACTGGGAATATAAGTCCCTTTACTTAACCGATGCAGGCTTATGTAAAAGGTGGATTTCTATGTTGGCATGCACATGAAAAGGTGGATTTCTACATAGTGTGGGAATGGAAGAAAAAGAGTGGGGAAAGGAAGAAATTGGCTATCTCCTTTGTTCTCTCTCTAAGGTAGAATGCACTCTTGAGCTTACAAAATTAATGACCAACCCTTTGAGATGGGAATGGATTTACAATTTATAGAGTAGAATCGACTCCTCATCTTCTTCATGACCCTCCATATGCCTTATTTCTAACTTTAGACTATTCATATTCCTACAAAATATTTAAGTCCCTTTTATAAAATCAAGGTGACTTAATTTACATTATGTTTCTAAAGTCACTTTTAGGTGACTTAAAGGCATATCAAAAAGTGCAAACCCCAACAAAGAATTAGAACATTTGAAGGAGAGAAAGTTGGGGAGAGGGAAGAGAGAGAAGAGGAGAAGATGTTGCCCCTGATGAAGTCCGATGATCCTCGTTGATGGAAAGCTTTGATGCGATGAAGTTCAAATGTCCCATTGTGCCAAAACTACTCTTTGAGTGTGACTTACTATTTTTAGTAAATGCCCAGATGGGAGACTTACTATTTTTAGTAAGAGGTGATTCTTGCTTCTTCTTGATCATCTTGATGTGATGAAAATCTTCATTCAATCCTACGCACATTGCCTTTTTTTACCACTTCTTGGGTGACTTACTATTTTTAGTAAGCACCCATATAAAGGACTTACTATTTTTAGTAAGTGGTCATTTTCACTGTTTTTCTTCTCCGATAATCATTCGGCTTCTTGGAGATCTTCTTCACACTTACCTTTTCCATAGCCACTTTTGATGAAGACTTACCAAAAATAGAAAGCATGTGTAGGAAAGCTTACTATTTTTGGAAAGTGGATTTCCAGTGCTCGGTTTGTGATAGATTATATTTTTTTGATTCGGCTCATCATCACGGTCACATCCTCCAAATTTCACTTGATTTCACCCGCTAGAATGATTGGAAATAAATTTTGAAATTTTAACTCTGGTAGCTTCTTCAGGCACATGAGCTACCATGGTGGCCATTAATGGAGCTCAAAATTTACAGGTCTATGTTTTTTTCTCTATTTGTGAATGAAAACAACTCCATTGCAATAGGTTTTTCATTTGGAGCTCTGTGTGCAAGTTTTTAGCTCATTTCCATTGCATTGGAATGATGGGAAATCTGATGAATGTGAGTCGGTGCATGAAGTGAGGATTTTGTTGGAACAAATGATTCTAGGCACCATTTGACCTCTCATTTGTTGCATCTTGATCTCCTTGAAAATTTTTACGTCTGTAAAATATGACATCTTGATCGACTTGTATTTTGCAAGATATGAGGATTTTCCGATTGGGTGACTTCATGGTTATTTGGCAAAAATCCCCATTTTCTCCTCGTTTTTTTTCTTCAACATTTTTTATCAATCCTTCCCCTAAGACCTATGTATTTTCATGAATTGGAGGATTTTTTAGCCATGGCGGAGCTGGTTCAAGCAACAATGGTGGACCAGGTTTGGACAATCATGAACAAAGCCATGGCAAGGTATGAAGCTGTGAAGGAGAAATGGGGGGAAATAATGGCTAAGTGCCGGATTTAAATTTTTCAAAAAATGCATAGAAGGGGCTGGGCATTTTTATGTCCCTGATCCCTCACCTCAAAGGGATGTGAGGGACATCAATTTCCATGGTGGTCAAGGTGATGCCACGTGGCGGAGATCCGACATCGGGAATGAAGGCTTGAAAAACTTTAAAGGCTGGAAATTTGATCTTGAAGAGGTCACATGAGTGACAAAAATATCCTTAGGGGCTGGGTGCATTTTTCCATGTTTTGTGTCCTCACCTCAAAGGGATGTGAGGGACATCAATTTCCACGGTGGTCAAGGCGATGACATGTGGCAACATCAACGGTGAAGGTCAATTTGAGCTCTAAGCTCCTACCACCCGGGGGCTGAACTAGCGATCCTGGAGGTCATATGTGGGTTTAGAGGGTTCAAGGGGCTGGGTGAATTTTTCCAACCTTGATGTCCCTAACCTTGAGGGACATCAGGGACACAAAATCCCGCCATGCCCCTGGAGCTGAAAATTTGACTAACTCCAAACCTTCAGGACAACTTGCGACGACAATATCTTGAGCTCCAAATGGTTGTTTTTTTGATGAAATTTTATATGATCCTGACTGGAAATGGCCTTTTTAATCCAATGGTGGGGGTATAATGTCTTTATTAATCCATTTGATCCCTGAAAAATCTTAATTTTTGTTTAGTACTCCACTTGTGCCTCGAGAAAATCTTCCTACTGCAAACCTATTGTGCCAGTGTTGTGAAAAATATTATTTCACCATCTTTTAGACCTTGGAATTATATTTTTTGTGATGTTTTTTTTTCTCCTAACTCCATCTGGAGCTCCCGAAATCACCTTCCGAAGCTCACTCGGCTATTTTGGCTTATGTGCACCGACTAGGCTCAGAATCCTAACTTGAATTGATGAAACTGCCCCAACTTCTCAAATCCTTCCGAACCTTCCAAAATCACCTTCATGATGTTCCTATTCCTTTCAATTTCACTTCCACATCTATTTTTTATTTTCTTTTATGCTCCATGGAGTTGTCTCTAGTCCTCGAAAGGCCAATGATAGCCCTTCCCACAACTACCTGTAGCTTGCAACTTTTGATGAACTCCTAAAATCACCTAGGGGGTTGATTTGACTTTCCTAAATCACCTAGGGAATGAATTAACACTAATTGGGAGGTTACTGGACTAAACTGGGAAGACCTGGGGTGTCTTAGAATGATAGGACTTGAAAAAATTGGTATAGGGGTATCGTTGTCATGCTTGGAAATTGTCAATTTCCTATTGCACATTTACACGACAACAATTGGCTCTAGCTTGGGGACATGACATGGAATGAGCGCAAATGAAGACATGGCATGAAGAATCCCATAATCTCAACTTTAGACCATATAATCCATTGACCAATGCCTTATCCATTGGGCCTTATGGAGTCACGTACAACTTACAAGAGAGAGAGAGAGAGAGAGAGAGAAAGAAGGAACACACACAAAATACACAATACGAAAAAGGGAAACACACCATAGAAAGGGAAACACACCTAAAATCACCTATGGTACAAGGTGGGGGACAACCCACTTTCACTAAAGAATTTTTTCGATTTTCAAAAGTTACCCATGAGTGGGAAACACTGAGTGATGTTGTTCTATGAAGCCATTGACTGGTTTGAGAAAGTAACCTCCTTTCCTTAATTGTTTATGGAAGCCAGGTGCTTCCATGATTGTCCTTTTACTTTGTAGGAGTGATTCCATGTGAGCTTCTTGATGCTCAGGTCTTTGCTTGGAAATTCCATTGCCTTCATGTTCTTTGAAATCGGTTTCATCAGTGTCAGTTGCCTTCCATGTTTATCCATATAGTGATTCTCCATCGAGCATCTCATCACTGCCCCAAAGCTGATTTTCATTCCAATTCCTTGATATTATAAGTTACTTTCTTTCCCGGTCTATGCTCATTGACATCTTCTCCATGAGAAACATTTGATTCATCCTTTATCTCTACTCCACTATGAGGCATTTGAGTACTAATGGGAGGATTGAGGAAAACTCATACTTGTCTTGTATGTCCATGACACAGTGAAGAGATCAAGAATCAGCTCGGGGTCTTCCACAACTTCTACTACATCCAATATTTCTTGCACGGAGTTATGCTTCATTGTTTCCTAGCTCATCTTTGTACGCCTTTGAAGAATCTTTATTTTGTAGCTCAAGGAAACTATCTAGAGGGATTACCTCATCATCTTGGGAATCACTGCACTCTATCGATCCTTCATCAAAAAGAGCTTCATCTTCAAAGGCCTCAAAACTTCCTTGCTTCAATTTCTTCATCATGGAAATAGTCTTCATCTTCAAATGGGAAAGAAAATATCTCCATTTCATCATTGCATCCATCAACCATTAGCTCAAGAGTGGCATCATATTTTTCATCTTTCCTTATCTCAATATGGCCAACCTTCACATTGGTTAAGGATTCCAAATCAACTTCATGCTTGTCTTGTAGATTCATGGCTTGCATCAAGAGTTTAAGACCGAGCTCAGGGTCCTTTGTTTCTTCCGTGGCTTTTAGTAGTTCTTGTACAAACATTTCTTTCAAACCTTTCATGGGCTCATCACAAGCTGATTTTGTCTCTCCATAGATGGCCTAACTGAGATCATCTTCATCCCCAAATGGGAATGAGAATAACTCCTCATCTTGGATAAAGCATATAAGCTGATTTTTCTTCTTGAAAATCATCAAGAACCATCTCCTCTTCCTCATGGTTTGCATCATCTGGTAATTCAGGGGCTGCCCTCTTGTAACTCAAATCTCCTCAATGCTTCTTCAAAATCCAAATCTCTCCAGGAAGGCATGTCTAGCCCTATCAAGATGGAATATCCTCTTCCTCCTTGGTTTCACAAAGTGATTCATCCTTATATCTTGGTACAAAATGTTAGCTTCTGGGCTTCCATAATTTCATACCATGTACCTCATCTTCTTCTCAGAAGAAATTTCTCCATGTCTCCCTTCACTGGTATGGTTGTGGATGACCAATTCATCTGAATTTTCCTCCCAAGTCTCGGAAAAAATTCTACTCAAAGCAACATTCCAAACGAGGTTGGGACATCTATTACCAAAATCATCATTGAAACTTTCTTGTCTGGAAATTTAGTGAGAGCCACCTATGCATCTTTGACCTTCCCTACAAGTGGGACCTCTTTTGACTCCAAAGAGTAACAAGAGCCACCAGTGGAGTCATGGTGAGTTTGAGAGCTTTGGAAACCTTCACAGGCATGACATTATCCGAGGCACCCAAATCTATTATGCAATTGTTCAATACATATTCTCCAACAAGAAGGGAGACATAGAAAGGTTCAAATTTATCATCTTTGATTTGATGCACTCAGAGAAAGCATGTTATGTGAGGGAGGTGTAGGTGGGTTTGGTAGTATTCCTTTAGGATGAGGAGCTACATCATTGGGTGTTAGACTACCATTCCTGATGTATTGAACAAACCTCTCAAACTATTCAGGATGGGTCTTGCAAATATTTAGTTTTGGTAATCTTGCACTTTGGCTTTGTTTGCATATTCTATGAAGTCAAAGGGAGCAGATGTGGACAAGGGGGTGAAGGGACTGATTTTGGAGTCTAGGATAGGCTTGGGAGTAGGATTTGATGTTTGAGGAATGGAGGGTATTTTGAATGGCACACTAGGAGCTTTCAAAGTATTAGATTTTAAAGGAGCAGATTTGGGTTTAGAATTGGAAGAGGTATCGGAAGACTTACTTGGAATAGCAAGAGCCTTCTTACTTACTACAGGATCAATTTCAACAATGCAGACTCCATGGAAGAGGAAGTGGTGATCCTTCGACTGATTTTTTTTTTTTACGAGTCACCATAGGAGGATCATCAACCTTCTTTTTCTTTGCAGTAGTGGAGGGAGGTGTTCCTTTCTTAGACTAAGAAATGAGTGAATACCACACATGAGAAACTAGGTGCATCTTCTTCATCTTCTTCATCACCTCCAAAATACTCACAAAATCTGATTTGTGTATCATTCTCAAGTTCATCAATTTCTAGGAAATTTCCACCTTCACTTTCTTGTTCAAGCTCTTCTTCATTTTCTTGAATCCTACAATTTATGTTCATAGGTGGGGCCTCCAAGGTGAAGCCTTTGGGGTGCTCCTACAATCTGATTTTGTTGCTTCTTTGAGAAGATACTCATTCAAATAATTCCCTCTTCAAATATGCCATCTCATTTGCCAATTTTTGCAGTGATGGATTGGTTCTCTCATCTCCATGATGTTGGGTCTTTCCCTTTGATGGATTCTTGATCTTTCCAGAGAGGATGAGATTGTCATCAAGTTCAATGACCATCCTTTGTGCTTCTACAATGTTCCTTGGTTGAACTCTTCATAGGAGAAATCCTACCTCGGTGATTGAGCATTTATGAAGAATCTCTTGATATTGTTTTCAGATGGTGAATCTTCTTCTTAGTATATCTGTGAAAAACAATCGTTCAAACGAGCCATGAAGTCTCTCATAGTTTCACTTTCTCCTTTCTTCATTTGAGCCAATTGCACCAAGAGGTCTTGACAGTCTTCAATTGATTTAAATCTTTCTTTGAAGGCATCCTTGATGTCATTCCAACCCGTGATGGACCGGGCAGGAAGGAGGTAAAACCATTCTACTATTTTTTTGGAGGGACTCCACGAATAGTCTCACAACAACATCTTCATGTTGGACACCAAGAATTCCACATGATGTCATGAAAGCAATGATGTGTTCTTTAGGATGTTGTGTGTTTTCACCTTTGAACTTTGGAAAGTTCTTGCAGGGAACCCGTTGGTAGATCATGAAGAGGGGTTCAAGAGCAAGTGGGCATGTATTCCTTCCCCATGGAACAATGGGTTGAGGTATTTCTTCTTCATCTCACCATTGTTTCTTCTTCTTCTTCTTCTATTTCAAATTTTCTTGCTCAATGCTCAAATCCTTTTTCAAATTCTTTAGCACTAAAAACTTTGGATAGGATTTCCAGGTGAATATGGAATATGAAAAGACACTATGGAATGTGAAAAGACATGTGAAAAAATTAGCTCAATCCTGTGTGTCTTTTTAACAATGGATTTTCATGAACTCTTTTTTTTTTTTTTTTTTTATTTTTAAATTTTGACCTTGTGGTCATATTTTGGGTGTAGATGCTGCAAATTTGCAACCTTTTCCCCACCCTGGTGGGTGCCAAAACTATTGGAAAAATTTTTTGGGTGGACAAACTTGTGGATTTCTTGCCAACACTTTAGGAATCTAAGTCCCTCTACTTAACCGATGCAAAGCTAGTCTTATATATGCATGCACATGAAAAGGTGGATTTTGTGGTGGCCTTTCACCGGGATCCAACAGGGACACTCCACTGACCATGTGGAAAAGCTTGCAGATACTTGCAGAGAGGAATTTGTCTGTAGAGAGGGAAAGGGGAGTGAGAAATTAGATAGGAGAACTAATGTTGCAGGTAGAAAATCAGATTCCTGCATACATCAATTAGAAGTTTTATCACATGCATTAAAATTAGGAGGAAACAACTCTATGCATAACAACAAGACCAAATGGAATTTATGATCACAAAGTATCAAGAAATCCCTTAGTCAAAGAAAGCTAGAAACTCCTTCTTGTTGTATTGATTGCTTAAACCAAGTTATACATAGTGTGGGAATGGGAAAAATTTGAGAGTGGGGAAAGAAATAATTTGGCTATATCCTTTGTTCTCTCAAGTACAATGCACTCTTGAGTTTACAAGATCAATTACCAACCCTTTGAAATGGGAATGGCTTTACAATTTATAGAGTAGACTCGACTCCTCATCTTCTTCATGACCCTCCATATGCCTTATTTCTAACTTTAGACTATTCATATTCCTACAAAATATTTAAGTCCCTTTTATAAAATCAAGGTGACTTAATTTACATTATGTTTCTAAAGTCACTTTTAGGTGACTTAAAGGCATATCAAAAAGTGCAAACCCCAATGAAGAATTAGAACATTTGAAGGGAGAGAAAGTTGGGGAGAGGGAAGAGAGAGAGAAGAGGAGAAGATGTTTCCCCTGATGAAGTCCGATGATCCTCATTGATGGAAAGCTTTGATGCGACAAAGTTTTGAATGTCCCATTGTGCCAAAACTACTCTTTGAGTGTGACTTACTATTTTTAGTAAATGCCCAGATGGGAGACTTACTATTTTTAGTAAGAGGTGATTCTTGCTTCTTCTTGATCATCTTGATGTGATGAAAATATTCATTCAATCCTACGCACATTGCCTTTGCTTTGACCACTTCTTGGGGTGACTTACTATTTTTAGTAAGCACCCATATAAGGGACTTACTATTTTTAGTAAGTGGTCATTTTCACTTTTTCTAGCTCTAGATAATCATTCTGCTTCTTGGAGATCTTCAATGCACACTACCTTTTCCATACCACTTTTTGATGAAGACTTACCAAAAATAGCAAGCATGTGTAGGAAAGCTTACTATTTTTGGAAAGTGATTTCCAATGCTTGGTTTGCAATGGAGTATATTTTTTTAGATTCATCTCATCATCATGGTCACATCCTCTGAATTTCACTTGATTTCCCCACTAGAATGATTGGAAATAAAATTTGAAATTTTAACCTAATAGTGGCTTCAGGCACGGAGATGCCATGGTGGCCATTAATGGAGCTCAAAATTTGCAGGTCTGGTTTTTGTCTCTGATTTTGATGAAAATAACTCCATTGTGATAGGTTTTTCATTTGGAGCTCATGTGCAAGTTTTTAGCTCGTTTCCATTGCTGGAATGATGGGAAATTTGACGAATGTGAGTCGGTGCACGAAGTGAGGATTTTGTTGAACAAATGATTATGGGAACCATTTTACCTCTCCATTTATTGCATCTTTATCTCCTTGAAAATGAGGAAGTCTACAAAAGATGACATCTCAATCCGACTTGTATTTTGCAAGATATGAGGATTTTTTTGATTGGGTGACTTCATGGTTATCTGGCAAAAAATCTTCATTTTCTCCTTGTTCTTCATTTCTTCAACATTTTTGATCAATCCTTCCCCTAATATCTATGTATTTTCATGAATTTGAGGATTTTGTGGCCATGGTGGAGCTGTTTTGAAGCAACAATGGTGGACCGGTGTCTGACACAAATAAAGCCATGGTCATGGCATATATGAAGTCATGTGGAGAAATGGGGGAAATAATGGCTAAGTGTCATGTTTAAATTTTTCAAAAAATGCACATAAGGGGCTTGGGAACATTTTTATGTCCCTGACGTCCCTCACCTCAAAGGGATGTGAGGGACATCAATTTCCACAATGGTCAAGGGATGCCACATGGCGAGATTGACACAGAGGGAATGAAGGCTTGGCAAACACCTGGGGGTTGGAAATTCGCTCTTGAAGAGGTCACATGAGTGACTAGGAGTCTCCTTAGGGGCTAGGTGCATTTTTCCATGTTTTGTGTCCCTCACCTCAAAGGGACGTGAGGGACATCAATTTCCATGGTGGTCGAGGTGGTGACTCGTGGCAACGATCAACAGTGAAGGTTATGAGCTCTCACAAGCACCTTGGGGCTGAATTGGAATCATGGAGGTCATATGTGTGTTTAGAGGGATTTAAGGGGGATGGGCACATTTTTCCAACCTTGATATCCCTAACCTTGAGGGACGTCAGGGACATAAAATCCCGCCATGCCCCTGGAGCTGAAAATTTGACTAACTCTTGAACCTTGAGGACAACTTGCGATGACAATATCTTGAGCTCCCGATGGTCTTTTTTGATGAAATTTTATATGATCTTGACTGGAAATTTCCTTTTTAATCCAATGGTGGGGGTCTCATGTCTTGATTCATCCATTTTATCCCTAAAAAGGTGGATTTTTGGTTTGGTACTCCACCCGTTCTTGAGAAAAAATTTACCTGTAGACTGATACACCAAAGTGTTGTGAAAAATATTATTTCACCATCTTGTAGATCTTGTAATTTTTTTCGGTGATGTTTTGTTTTGCTCCTAAATCCATCCGGAGCTCCCGGAATCACCTTATGAAGCTCAGCGGTTGTTTTGGCCTGTGCACTTACTAGGCCTGTGAACCCTAATTTTGGTGAAACTGCCCCAACTTCTCTCGAGCCCTTCTAGAATCTTCTGAATCATCTCCATGATGTTCATATGCATTTCAATTGCTTCCACATCCATTTTTCTTTTCCTCTATGCTTCATGGATTTGCTCTAGTCCTCGGAAGGCCAGTGATAGCCCTTCCCACAACTGCCTGTAGCTTGCAACTTTTGATGAACTCCTAAAATCACCTAGGGGTTGATTTGACTTTCCTAAATCACCTAGGAATGAATTAACATTGATTGGGAGGTTACTAGACTGACTGGGAAGACCTAGGGTGTCTTGGAATGATAGGACTTGAAAAAATTGGTACAGGGGTATTGTTGTCGTGCTTGGAAATTGTCAATTTCCTTGTTGCATATTTCCACGAAAACAAATCCAAAGGATATTTTAGAGCATCCAAGCATCCATTTTAGCATCCGTTCAAGGGAAAGGGGTTGAATTCTTCTGCATACACTTTATAGGAGGGGAAGTTCATTCTCTCCCATGCACACATCTACTTAGATCTTCTACATCTAGTTATTGTTTGTTATCAAGTGCGACATGATAAGAGCTGCCTAGGGAAAAATCTCTTTGCACACACATAAAAATATGTTGGTTCGAAATCTAGTGCAGCACTCGGTGGTAATATTACTTGTTTGATAGGCGAGGATAATCGACCCCGGTTGCATTCTTTTCTTTTTGGATTTGATGAACTTTTGAGGGTTTGGTAGGTGAAATCTTTATTGCAGGTTATCAATGACATCGATGAACTTGGTGTGACATACTAGTGACAAAGAGTGAAGGAAAATAAACATCTCGCAACCCTCTGAAGGAGGTTTTCTAAGGTTTTGGGTAGACATAGGCGCCCAGAACTAGTCTACAGCACCCACAGGCGCGCCTGACCTTTCCTGGGCACCCCACCCAAGAAGGTCATGTAGCTACACAATTTTCTAGGCCTCTATGTGACACTTATCCCTATCTATTTATCATCCTTTCACTACAACATAGTCTGAGATTAATTTTGAAACAACTAAGTCCTTTTATCTCTTCTTTGCAACTAGGGTTTCATTATTTCCTAGCTTAATTTGCTTGGGTCATATTTATTTCATTGCACACATGTTTATTACAGTTGTTACATGCTTAGATTAGGCATAATTTTATTCATAAATAAACATTTTTCTTAATCATTTTGGTGAACCCAACATTCGAATACACCTTGCTTCTAGGGATTTTATCATCTTTTTCCTATGGCTCAATCTTATGGTGAATTTACTAAAGCCCACCTTAAATACCTTAATGATCATATCGTTGAGCATCCTTAGGATCTAGACTTGATTTTATATGTTGCTCGTGAGGAGGCCACCAATCTTGCAGAGCTTAATGCTTCTACCACCATCCCCACCTCCATTGCTACTCAACCACATGTTTCCACTCTTCCACCTACATCTACCATTCCTATTTTAGTTCCTACTCCCACCAATCACTTCACTCCACCTCTTGTTTCTCACACATGGCAAGTCTCTTCCAGCTGGCACTCAAGATTTAGCCTCTCTTTATCAAGACCTTTAAGAACAAATTCATCAATTACAACAGGCTACTTCTCATGCATCTCCATCTTTGGATTCCACATTACTCCTTCATTCTCCTTTTGCACCCATCATTTCCACTTATGCACTTCCACCTAATTTTGTCACTCCCAAGTTTCCCATTTTCAATGGCCGTGGTGACTCACATGAGCATCTTCAAGTGTTTCATGTGGCATGTCTAGATTTTGCAGATGATCATGTTCTTCTAGCTAAGCTATTTCCTCACAGTCTTCATGATTATGCGATGCGTTGGTTCTATGACCTACCTATCCACTTGATAACATATTTTACACATCTAGCCGATGCTTTTCTAGCTCATTTCTCTATCAATATCGGCTCTAAGATCTCATAAGCTCAACTTAAACAAGGATCTAGTAAACATCTAGTAGATTATGTCTTATGATACAATTGTTTTTAGCTAAGATGTCTAATGTGATTGTGGACTTTGAACTACAAGATCTATTTGTGCAAAGTTTATTACCACCTCTTCAGGAGAGTGTTATCTTTGAAACCTCATTTGATCATTCGATCACTTGTGTCACACTCTTAAGCTAGGTGAAACAAAACTTATATCTATAAGGAAGCGTAAGTATCATGAATAGGTTTCATCTTCTATGCGCTTCCAAAATAAATCAAATTTTAAGCCATCTCGCAAAACCTCATTCAAAGCTAAAGCAACTATCAATGTTGTATCTAACACTAAAGAGCTCCAATGGCAACCGCCTAAGCATACATATACAAAATTAATAATCCCCGCACATCTTATATTACCACAACTTATTGAAAGCAATCTTGTTACGCTTCTTCCTCCACTTAACTTGGATCCATCTCATCCAAAAGTTCGTAATTATAATGAATTTTTTTGATGTGACTATCATCAATGTGTCAGACACTCTACGGATCGGTGTTTCAAACTTCACACTATTATCCAATATCTTATCGATAATAACAAACTTGAGCTTCCAGATCCTTTTACTTCTGCACGCATCAATGAAAATTGTAAGCTCAAAATCTTTAACAACCCTCTTCTAAAGCATGACAAGCAAGTGGGTGACTCTTGATAAATCATACATATCACGTAGTGCCTCCTCCCGCATCGGGGCTCCCGATTTTCTAGTTGATCATCTTTGAAACATCCCCACCAATCATCACTTTCTCCTATCATGACTATCATGCTACATTATCCTCTCGATCGCTTACATATCAATGCTTCTATTGAATCCAATACTATTAACAACATTATCACCAATCCATCATTTCGCGTTAGTGTATATTCTATTGCACTTCTTATTGTTATCGTCTTCCCACTCTTACAAATCTCATATGTAGTTCCTAACTCATATGACATTTTTAATCTTCTGGTCACTTTCGGTACTCTCACCATGTCAGTTCATTTCCTTGTGGCACCATCATTTAAAGGGTGTGACTTGATTTTAGGTATACCCTAGCTCCACATAACTCAGAAATCATCTCCATGAACCATTTATGTCTAAATTTCATCCACAATAAGCAATTTATTACTATCAATGGTGTTCCACCATCCACACCATGGTCGTCACCTCCAGTTGAGGTTGCTGCTTACACTTGCTAGAGCATTTAGGTCCCTACGGCCTCTTGAATCTAAAGCACAATTTACTCCTAGCTCTCTTATTTGTGCTCACCGCATGGTTTCATTGGTCCACTAATCCATCACATCAGTCTAGATCCATTACTCGGACAACTCCTTCACATCGATATACATCACCACCTCATTTTACATCACATAGGTGTCCATCACCCCCATATTATGCTTTACATAAGTGTCCATCACCCTCACATTCTACTTCACATCGGTGTCCTTCACCTCAACATTCTCGCTCCACATACGTGTCCATCACCTCCGCGTTCTACTTCACATAGGTTTCCATCACCACCACATTATACTCATCGAGTCACATGCATATAGGCTTCATTCACCTACACAATGTCTATCTCATATAGTGTTACTCTTAGAGCATGATCACATGCCTTCTTCTTCGAAAGCATTAGGTGGAGGACCCTTGTGCTCGGACTCGATCAACTATTGGAACAGCAAGAAACAATGTCATTAAGGCTCACTGAGGGTTTAGAAACTTAGGAACTACACAAGAGAGAAGCACCCACAGGAGGAAAGGAGCGCATGGGCGCTAGTGTCCACTCAGATGCTTGGGTTATGGTCTTTTATGGACTGGAGAAGTTTCACTGTTGATCTTCATTTGTTGCTTTGGTTTCGCTATAATGTTGTTGGTCATACCTATAACCTACAAAAATAGATAACTAGCTGCACATGCCCACAAACCACATCAAACCTAATAAAGAAGATGTGGAATGGGGAGTCGAATGACCCCGATAGTCACCCAAAGAGTGATCTTATGATCGATTGTTGCACTACATCTCAGAATCCATGTAGTTCTTTATGTATGTGTGTGTAATGATGCCCTAGATTGACCTTGTGCAAGTTGCACTATAGTGGGCTAGATCTAGATTGCTCCAAGTATGCAAATGTGTGAGATGGAATAAAATGAACTTCCTCTCCTATGTTGTGTATATAGAGTGATGCAACCCTTATCCCTTGTATGAGTGTGCTAGATGAATGCCTTTGAAGTGATAGAGTGCCTTGATACAAGCTTAGGTGATAGTATATAATGATTAATGTTTGGCCCTTTATTTGAGAGTAATAAATAAGTATATATATGATTCCCTTGTTTGAATTTCATAATTGACAACTGAAAGGCCAACCCAAAGTTTTAAAAGGTGACCAAGAAGTAAAAGAGACCAAAAAGAGTAAAAATAAGATAAAGAAGGTCAGGAGCACCTAGGAGGGACAAGAGCGCTTGGGCACTTCTATCTTAACTAGGTGCTAGTGTCTGAGGCCATAAAAGATAAATCAGTAAAGTTCCAGCAGAGCTATAAGATATGTAAAGCCAATAAAAGTGTAAGAGATAAAGCAAAAGGCCCAAAAGAAGTTGTCAACCACTAGTTTTCTTACTTAAGAATCATGTATATATTAGTATGCTTTAGGACCTAGAAATGTACCAAGTGCATAGATTTTGTGTCTACAGAGGGCACTTAGTGTAAGTAGCAGTAATAAGGATGTGATTGAAATCCTTCTTGCATGAGTGTGGTCATAAAGTGGGAGGTAATTGGGAAATAATAACATTAGGAATATTAGAGGCATTAGTTTGAATGTTGATTTCATTGGGTTCATCATCATTGAAATCAAGAAGGTTTGGTGGAGTACATTCCACAACCTCGGGATGACCATTATAGCCATGAAGAGAATCTACCGGATGATTGAAGTATTGATATTCTGAAATGGGATGGTGGGGAGTTATTCAAGGGTGGGAAATTTGAAAGTTCCACATTATTGGAATAAGTCAAAGTTCGATGGTTGGTGTCTCCTTGTACTTTATAGATAGCTCATAAGTGCACAAATTTAGCACATTGGTAGGAGGATGACAACATACAATGAGTCTAAGGTCATCTTAAGAGGATATTATAAGACAAGTGGAAATTGAAGACCATGAATTTTACGTCAATGGTACGAGGGGGAACAATAATATGCATCCAAATGTAACCCATAGGGGGCATTTGTCTTCATTGTAGCCTTGATATGTGCTCTTAGTGGATTTGAGATTATCAATAGAGTAACCAAGTGTCTTGATAAAGTCAAGAGAGGTGACACAAGTACCCGAACCTTTGTCTATGTGGGTCCTTTTGAATGTGGTGTGGCCAATCTAAATTGAGATGAGGGAGGATCATCAACATGGAATAGGATCTCATATGGGATTATGAAATCAAGAGATAACTGAATGCATGAAGAATGATTAATGGAAAGGTTGGTAGAAGTGGATGAATTTTTGCATTGATGCATGATGGTCTCTTCTAAACCAAACAAAGTAGATTGTTGTCCCAAAGTAGGTGGAAAACAAATTTTCATAGTAAAGAGTTCATACATAAGGTGCTCACAATGTTGGGGTGAGGTATGAATGAGCTCCACCACTTGGATTTTACTAGGCATGTGAGAAATTTCTGCAAAGGATCTCAATTTTTAGGGTTAGGCTATACAATATTTTGAGCTTGGGAGGGTCGGTTTGAACAAGTGATGAAGAAGAGGGGCTAGTAAAAGATTATGTATTTTAGCTCTAACTTTAATTTATATGGGATTAACCAAGGTGAGGTGTTACCATAGGGGTTGATGGTGTAAGCATGTAGAGGAATCGAGAGCAAATGGGAACAACCATATAGGGGTGTCATATAGGGGTTGATGAAATTTTATTGAACTAAGGAATTGGAGATTTAGGCTTGTTCATGAGGTTCTTTCCATGAAGAACATGGATAGATGATCATGTATGATTTATCCAGGTTGAGGAAAGGTAACAAGGATTGATATAAGTGATGATATGTTTTGTACTGTCTATATGAACCGTGATTTTGGTAGATGCACTAGTAGAGGGATATGTGGTGTCAAAAATGTTGACAACTATCTTTTTATCAGATTAGGATTGGATTTTTAGATTTTAAGTGATTAGGAAGGGGTCACTATATATTTTAATGCACTCATTAGCCTCATAAACCACTTCATGTTAATCATATTATTGGGCTTTATCACATGCCTTGATAGCCTCATCTAAGATTTCTCAAGTGATGTCTTCATGATCGAAGTTGTTACCAAGAAGGAAGGTATATGAAAAGGATCGAAGCGCATGAAAATTGCCTTATGAATGCCCGATTGGAGTGCCACCAACAAATTTTATTTTCATCATGCCATTGAGGGAGAGGTCAAGAAGGATCTACAACCATGTTGATCGGTGAGGTAGACTTTGTTGCAACTCTTCTCTGGATAGAGGTTGGTGGCATTAAATATAATATGGGGTAGAATTATTTAGTCTTTTAATGTTACATTGATAAATGATGAGGATGGTCCTATTAGAAGAATTTCCTTGAGGAAGTGTATTTGTGACTCCTTCATCAATGACATTCTTGTTCCTAGGACCCATGAGGACTTTAATTTTCATAGAGGTTTGTTGCTTTGGAAAATTACTTTTGAACTCTCTCCTGAGATAATCTCAACATCTTTCCTATTCAAAGGTTTCTTCAAAAGAGGTAGGGGAGAATAACCTAGCCTTGTATTTAAGGAAAGGCTCGAGTGCTCTAAGGAACAATTGAAACTAGCTCCTATGGGCATGTTATGCTCATCCCTGAGAGGACAAGGTATTCCAAAGTTTGATGAAAGCTTGGGAAGATTCATTATCCATTTGTTTGAAAATTGATGAAGACATTAATGTTATTTTTAGGAATATCATTGCATTAGAATTCACTAACTAGAGCAATCACCAAGCTTTCTAGCTCGATGATGGAGTTGGTCGGGGAGGGTATGATATCAATCTAAGGAATCTCATATAAGTTTCTTGGATAAGAGCTTGGTGGAAACATATCAATTAAACTTGACCCAATATTTATAGAGATTTCCAAAAGCCTTAATATGGAGAGTGGGGTCGAGAGAACCTTTGTAAGTGATGGATGGAGTGACTCTTCTAATGTCCGTAGCGATCTTGTATGGAGTGAGTGGGTCTCTTTGAATGGATTGAAGGTTCTTGTTATGGATGAAAAGTTGTGCAATGGGAACTCCATTGGGTCTAATTGGAAGTGGAGGGGTTGACCTTGATTTTTCGTGTCTCAAAATATCATTTGAGGTTGACTAACAAGTTAAACTAGATTAGTTTGGAGTTGTAAAAATTAGTTTGCGATCGTAGTTTGTTGTTGGCTTATGTAATTAATGAGTTACATGATGAGTTGGGTAGAATTTTTATTGGGAGGGATATTGGTGTTATTGGTTGGTTTAGAATGTTCTCCATTTGGAGGAGGCTCAGTATAATTGATATTAGCATCCAACTTCTAAGAAAGATAGTCCTTGAGACGTTTGTATAACATTTTGGGTTCTATGCTATGCAATCAAGAAATTGTTGCGAAAAAATTTTACATAATGGGGTATAATCAAATTCAGGGACGTCCTGATGTTCCCCTTCTTCTTCAGTATCAAAGATAGGGTTTCAGATGTTGGGTCTAGTTTGTATGTTTTGAGGTGGGGGTTTTAACTTCCTAGCATTATCTCTTATGGAAAGAAAATCAATGTAATTTGGATCCATCTTAGGAAGGCCATTATTTTGAGAGCTATTATGATTACACGAAAAATGGTTTAGTTGAGGATGCGGTGGAATCATCGAGTAAGTACTCCATGATGAAGTGGAAATTCTTAGAAAAGAATTACTAGAGGTATTTTTTGACAAGATTGGTTGTGCAAGAAGCTTGCATATTGGTCGATGACATCGGGAGGAAAATGGCTATGAAAATGGGAAATTTTGAATGGGTGGCCATGTAAAAAGTTTGTAAAGAGGTGATGAATTTGGAAAGAGTTATTGAGGTTCAAACTACATCAATCGTGCAAGTAGGGTTCCATACTGAAAGGCTAGATGTTTGGAAAAATAAGAAATATAAAAAGGAGTGAGTCTTATGACCTAATTTAAGGAAGAGTAAGATTCATTCCCGAGTTCACTAGAGTGTATGATAGGTAAAATAAAGGTTCCCAATTGGATTCTCAAATATAAGGATCCAATTTATGACCAGCCACACTATGCAAATACAAAGGATCTCAAGAACATTAGTGTCATTCTAAGATAATTATAGGTTTCCAAGGATTACAACTAAGATAAAGATAGGTATCCTACTCGGATTTAGAAATAAGAATAACTAAGAGGATGTATAAATCCAAGGGGGAAAAATACAATAAGAAAAACCAATAGATTAAAGAAAGCATACATCTACTCTAATCTATAACAATGAATGACCAACATACAACATGCACATACAAAATAAGAGACTAAAGAGGGTTAGAAATAATTACCTATAACATGCGTGTGACCGGTGATGTATAGTCCTCCACAAGACAACAACACCGAGAGAGAATCACTATGGGTGGAGAACAAAAAGATCAACAAGAAGATCTCCAGTCCTAACTCATTATGGTGATCCAAATGCAAAAGAGGTAGTCTTCAAGACTCCAAATTTAGCCAATAAGTGCAAAATAGTGTGATAAATAATAAGTATAAGAGTAAACAAGTGATTACAAGTTAGTTGTATTGGTGGTGGTTTGATAAAAGAAAGATCAAGTATATACACCCGCCGCCATCAATCATGGGTGATGGCGTCAACTATGGAAAAACCAAAATAGACACCATTGCCCATGGGTGATGACATCGACCTTGGGGAAACCTAAGGTCAAAAGGTGAAAAACATGGGAATGGAGGCTAGAAGGTAAATAAAGGTAAATGACGAAGGTCCATGGTGACCAAAAGTAAGGATAATAACACAAAATAAGAAATAGGTAGACATAATGGGATAAATAAACATGATGAGTGCAATGTGTGAACAAAGGGGAGAAATGAGGCATGCATAGGGTAATTAAGGTTAACAGCAACATCTCTCAAATGTTTTGGTATATCATGACCAATTCTGATCACACCCCAATCCCAACAGGCCTCTTAAGGCACCCACTTAGGATGAGAATGCATCAACAACCCTTGCACAAAATAAATGGCTAATAAGTGTCAAAATATGGTGTATACACTCTAGAATGGTGCCTCTAAAATGAGCATTACTTATTATATTTTATTTCCATCAGCTCCTTGGTGCTCTTGCCATGTAGGAAAATAGATTAGAAATGACCATTTCCTATTTCACATACTTTTAGGCCCTTTTTGGAGGCCATTCCCTGGTCATTTTAGCTAATTTTAATTGTGATATTGTTAAAACCTACGAACCTATGTTTGACGCCACTTGATAAATCTTTCCTAGTATGATAATGTCTGTTGTGACGGGAAGTGTTGTTAACTCTAAGTTATTCCTTGACTTTGATAAAAAGTTGATTCATGTGAAAATAATGAATTCTCTCTCTTTCTCTTTCCTCTCTATATAACTTGTAAATATAAAGGAAATAATAAAATCTCTCTCTCTCTCTCTCTCTCTCTCTCTCTCTCTCTCTCCCTCCCTCCCCCCCCACCTCTCTTACTACTAATGATATTGTGCTTTCATTTCAGTTATGATTGAAATCATAGTCATTATTTTTAGTGTGTGAGTAGTGCAAATGATTGCTAATAAATTTTCATGTTTATAAACTTTTCTTATTAAACACTTGTGGCATAATGGAAAGTGACCTCATAGAAACGAGTTCCTTTAGAAAGGTAAATCTTCGTAGAAGCACACTTGACTTGGTATTACATGAAATACACCTCTAGTGTGGGAATTAGTTCACAAGAGTGTTACAAGATAAAAACTTAGCCACTTGAAAACAACCTTGCTAAAATTATCAATTTGGAACTGCTTGATATTACTTGCTCATGAGCTAAGAACTACCACTTACCAACTCTAACCTATTTTTTCCGTATTGGGATTGGATTACCATACTTTTTATGATTTTTTGAGAGGTGTTTTCCTACGCGGGTTTTAGACTCACCTTGCCTTATGGGGTATAAGTGCAAACTTGCGACTTTCAATAATTCCCTCATAATGATCCTCTAAAATGAGTATTATTTGTCGGATTCTAACCACATTAGTTTCCCTAAATTTTCAATATACAAGAATGGGTTGGATGCAATGGAATCCTTTTTGTATATTTGGTGATTCTAATCTGAGGCCATTATGGGTCATTTGTGCTTCTTATGACTATAGTGTGATTATGTTTTGTTAACTGAATTTGCATGTTATGAAATTGATTTCGAATCGCCTTACAAAAATACACGTGGATTGAGAAAATGTGTCCCACCACCTCAAACCCCTTCATTCATGTATTGATAATTGTGAACCCTTGCTTGGACATTGCTCCCATAATAACTTTTGACTAAGTGACTTCAACTCAATGCATATGACAAACTTTAAGACATGGTGATCTTTACTAAGTGTGAATCTAATATGGAAAGCATACATGTAGTGTAATGAATAGATTATTGAACTTGTTTCATAATATTCTATCGAGTGTACTACCTTTTATGACCGAACTATAATAAGTTAGTGAGGTCCTTGAATCACATGAGAAATTAATATTTGTTGTTTCCTTTGTAAGCCTTATTGGTAGGCTTGGTACTACGCGTTGATTTTACATTTGTTGTTGTCTTCATCTTCTCTCTTGTTCCAAGTAAAATTCAAACCGTTGCATGAGTGGGTTTATGCTTGTGTAAGCATTCAAGCATTGTTGTGTTATCATAGTGATCCCAATTGTTTATTGAAAAAAATAACCCTATATTTTAGTTGTGATATTGGTATTAAGATGCAGGCATTACACATTTATTCTATGGAAATATGGTTCTCTATTATGATATGTTTAGGGACAAAAGAACTTTTCTACTACCTTCGTTGAAGGGTAAGGCCACCTTGCATTGATCTACATTGAAGACATGTAGACTAACAAGTTAATTAGATATAGGATTTTGACATTATATTATGCCACGAGACATGCTTGTTGTCCTATTTTATTATTGCTTGAAAACTGAAATATGTAATCTTAAATGGGGACATATAAAACTAAAAGATATTATCATTGGAAAATTTGGATTTTAGTATTGATGTAAACCAACAATTGGTTGTGCAACGTGTCTTTGTAATGTTCATGAGAATTAAAGTGTTGTGGATTTGTTAAATGGAATTTATGTCCCCCACAAGACTTGTAATTTATTATTTTTGTTATAATGAATTTATACACTATGTTGGTTATGTGATTTAATTATAAGGATGCATTAATAATATGGTTAAATAATATGTGATGGGGTCGTTACACCATCTACTTATCCACTTGTGGTTTTTTTCATCTAAGTGTCCGTCATTCATGCAGACTCTTCATTTTTTGCAACCCTAGCCCATCTTGTTTGTCTTCACGTTTTTTTTGAAGTAACATGGTACCTTGGTCATAGTAGTTTCCTTTAAAGAAAAATACCCTTTCGACAATTCATAGGGAATCGAATCCTCATTTTTGAAATTATTTGTGATTATACATTTTTGAATCCTTTCTATTTTCCTCCATTTCAAGCTCCATGTACTACTAGCTTTGCATCTCACACTCATATAATACCATTAGAGCGACAAAGCAACCCAAAAGGGACCTTGATGGTCTTCGATCCCATAACTTAGTATTCTTACATCTATTTTAAAGAGCATAAAGAGCTCTCCAATCACCTTGTATTCTTTTCATCCTACATGTATCCTAGTTGAGCTTGTTGTGAAAGACAAGTATGAAATACTTATACTATGACACCACTTTAAGAGTCCCACCTGCAAATTGAAATTGGGGTGATGAACCTCCCTTTTTGTTGAAATAATCATGATTTAGGTTTTGTCAATGTTCACCTGCATCCCTACTTCTTAACAAAATAGATGTGGAGCCTTAAGATGGTCTTTCAAATATTGTGTTGTTTCTACCATCAAAATTAGGTGGTTGGTGTACAATAAAAGCTTCACCACATACTTGGCCAAGTGGACCCCCTCTCCCATGAATATGTTTATCCAATCTTCTAGCTTATCAATTTATAGCCCAAATAAAGTTGGATATAAAGGGCAACCTTGATTGATGCCTATATCAACGCCATAACACTTAGACAACCTTGCTTGTGTTTTGATTTTAGCCTTGACTTGGTCATACAATTTGTGGACTACTCGTTGCCACTACGTCGTGCATTGGGACCCCCAATTTCTCTATCATGATCTAGAATTTGCTCATAGGAATTATATAGAATGGCTTTTTGAAGTTTACAAAGCAACAATATTAATCCCCTTTTGTATTCCAATCTAGTTGTCTAAGCGTGACATAATGATTAATACTAGAGTGTTTTGGTCTAAAATGTGTTTTGTCCTTTTGCCCTCTTTTCTTTTTCTTCTACCAACTACTAATTATATATTCTATCATATTCCCCAACAACTTTGCAAAAAGAAAATTGCCCATGATAATTTGAAGAGTTATTAACATCTCCACTTTTAAATAGAGGTATGGTGTCCACTTTCTTGCGATGACCTCTTGGAGGATGGGATTATTAATGTGAGAAAGACTTACGTAAGCCAAAGGGGCAAAGTGCAAACATTTTGTGGAGGCCGGTAAACAACATTATATGAATAAATAGAAGATTTTAATAACGTCTAGGAGACCAAGCGATTTATGGGACTAAGAGGAGCAACAACACTATTCCATGCCAACACAAACATTTAACACGAGCCTTATTATTCTTGCTAAATTTCTAGCCCCTTCCCTAGGTAGGTAAGTCTTCTTGGATCTTCGATAAGAAAATTTGCTGTTTTTGTTTAACCAAAGCCTCCTCAAACAATTGTGCTCGAATCTTACGTTGATTTTCACGTAAGCCGTTACAAATACACAGCTACAATAAAATAGAGGGGACGAGGATGTCTGGTGCATTCCACACTGTTAACACACTTGATTTTTGTTAAGCAATTTGGTGCAAATTGTGAAGGTTTATTGTTCTCACATTGGCGAATATTGAGCAGAAGTGAAGCATATCTCATTCTCGCCATCCACAACACACAACAGAAGCAATAATGCATGCTACATCGACCAAATTGCAAATGCATACAAATCACTCCCTCGTGAAATCAAAATCGAAATCATGCGCTAATGTTGTGTGCGCAGTAAAGGCGAATGTGAATGCCCAAGTGTTGGAGGCCCAGGGTCGAATCTGCACGGGGCCTACTCAGACACGACCTCTTAACGAACAACAGGCTGCCAAGGTTCTCCGCACTATCCTCAAATCAGGTACCCATTTCCTTACCCTTCCTGCTCTACTAGTTTTTATATTTTAAGACAGCTCTTCAATTATGATCTCATTGGAAAAGAAATTGGTTGTTTTTATTTCGGTGGAATGTATTGAATGCCTATCGCCTGTCATTGTTTTCATCTTACCTTAACATAATTGCAAGTGGTTTTAGAGTTTGTATGGTCTCTTTACTCTTGAAATAGCCTTGCTGTTTTCTGACAAACATATTCATGTACGTAAGTAGAAGCCATAACTAACAAGGATGGAGCTTTTGGGCAATCTATTAGTATCTTCTCCAAATAAATAAGCGTTCAAGAATAACCGGAACTTTCAGAAAGAAAGTAAATACCCTCATTTTAAAAAAGAAAGTAACAAGACCTTGTGTGATGTCGCACCGGGCTCGGTTCTGTTCTGGTCACTTAGGATACCAGCGGCTGCTGTCCTACTTGGAAATCCTGCTTTGCTCCTACTCCCGCCTCTCCAACCAAAGCTCCTCAGTCATTAGTGCGGGTTCTCTTCTGTCAATCTTGTTCCCTTTGTCCTCTCTGCTTTCCTCCCTACTGTTCCCATCACTTTGTGCTGTTTCCTTTGGGTTTTTGGCTCTCTTTGGGGTTTATGCTGCTATGTGTTTGTTTGGCGAAGGTCCCTTTTTGAAGGGGTTTCTTGGGACAAATGGCGGTCCTTGGTGCAACAGAAAAGTGCTTGAATCCGGCCTCTCTTCCTTCAAGGCCTCACCTTCTCTTTTTGTGGGGCTGACTGAGTTGAGTTCAGTTATTCCCCACAAACAAAACGGAATGGGGATTCAACCATCTCTTGGAGCGGACCTTGCTTTGTTGATTCACGGGCCTTTGGCCAACCTGAACAAGATTTATGGAACTGGATAAAGCGTTCATGGAAATTGCTTCAACTTGATTTGAAGTATTGCTGAATAGCTATTTTTATGCTACCTTTTCTAGTGAAGATGAAAGACGATCAGTATCTTTGAAGGAGGACACTAGTTCTTTGGAAACCACAAACTCTTTTTGAAGCCTTGGAGAAAAACTTTGATGTTGCCATTGAAACCTTGAAGAGCATTCCTGTGTGGGCGATGTTTAGTAAACACCCTTTTAAGTTCTAGTCGAGGCCTTCGTCAACGACATCGGCAACACGATTGGGCTCTCCATTTTTGTGGTAACTATGTCCAAAAAGAAGTATGTTTCCTATGTCAGAATCTGTCCTTTTAGAGTTCAGCAATCCTAGACCTAGGAAAATCATTCTTAGCTTCAAGCTTTGGCTGCTTTTGGAAACATTGTGATGGTATAAATTACACACACAAAAATGATTTTATTCAACATACAAATGTTTACATATAGAGTCTCCTTGACTCCAAGAAGCCTGGAGTCGAGGCTTATCACTTATGAGTCCCAAATCCCTACAATCTCTTAAACTCATTTATCTTATGAGTTGTTATTACAACAAACGTAACCACTCACACACTCATATATAATTAAATCTAGTGCTAATTATATATACTCACACACATGTAATGTGAGTGCTAACTCTATATTCCCAACAAGCAAGAGCTGGATTACGAGTGCATCCCTTTTCAAGTTGGCATTGCAACGAATTTGGGTACAGCAAAGGAATACTTTCTTCTCAGGAATAATTCCCGACTGTCCCCATCTCAGAAAGGACCAGGTTTGTGGATGATGATGGCTTTTAGTTGCTTAACAAGAGGCACAAATGCAATTCTGGTAGGTAGCACAATTGTTAATGTGACTAAATCTCCGCATAATAATAAATGTGTAAGTGGTGGAAATAAATAAGTGGTTAATAAAAGATTACTCAAAAGTAATATTTAAAGTTATGTTATCTTGTGAAAAGATATGGTAAAAGAGGAATGATTCTTTGTGAAATAATAATGTAACTTGATTTAAGGGTGAATGAGAATTTATCATGTGAAAGGGTGTGTTGGTTGTAACTACCCCTTGGATATTATAAAAGGGGTGACCACCCGATGGATGAAAAAAAAGGAATGGAAATAAGAATTATATTTTGGGAACCTTAAGAGTAGAGAGACTAAGCAAGTACCTTGCGAGTGAGATGGGGTGCAAAAAGTGTATCTAATTGGGGGTACAAGGTACACTCCAGATGTCCTTGGCCGGGGTTAGATAATTGTTTGTACATGTGTTCATGATACAGATTCCTCATTTTGCGTAAGTGTGATTGTGTTGGAGTGCTTCTACTCAATAGGGTTGTATAGCCATCCATTGGGGACCCTCTAGATATGTACTTGAACCCTCTTGATATTAATGAAATAAAGGCTTTAATGTTTATTTTGTAATTCTATTCATTTTTCCTTTATAAGTATATGTATGAATTGTTTATTAAATCATTATTCACATATTTGATTATAATTCTTCGTTAGATTTACTTGTTACCATGTTTTTAGAGTACCGTTAAACTATATTCTCTCCCAGAAATATTGGTCATGGCATTTTGGTATCAGAGCTAATATCTTAAAGGATTTGTCGTAAAGGGTCTGTGCTTCTTGAATTATACCTGAGTCACTGTATCATTCAACATCAATTAGAACCACAAAAGAAAACGTCTTTGTGTTTTGCTGCGAACCTGTGACTTTCACGAGAAGAAATGGAGGAGAAAATTTCCTTTGTTTTCTTGGTTTATCTACCATATAATTGTGATCATGATATAGAAATCTGCATGCACTTTGCATTGATCCATGTACCCATTTCACCAATCTCCCGCCTCTCTTAAACCTTAATTGATCTATACAAATGGTGAAATCTCATGTTATCAAAATGCCGAGCCATTTCTGTGAATCTTGTCACTTTTGTTTACGGGTTTCCTTGTTCTCGTGATTTCGTGTCTTCCATAGAGTTATACAAGATCTTTTTTTTTCTGTGAGCCCGAGAATGCATCATTGGGTTCTCGTGCCACACGTTTCCCAATGTTTCGTTTTCTGTGGGCCCCACTTCTCGCATGTTGTGTCAAACATTTTGTTTGTATCCCCAACCCCGACCTTGTGTCTGAGGCTTCATCAAAATCCCCGAGAATTGTGGAAATCCTGAGAATGGAGAAAAACCCCGAGCACTTCATTTTTTTCCGAGAACTTGAAAAATCTTGAGATTTCGAGGACCTTATTTTTGTGATCTTGAGAACCTTAAATAGACAAGTCTCCGGAATTCTTCCACGTATCAAGTGGGTATGTTGTGCTTTGAGCCTTGTATTTTAAGATTTTCTGGACCTCTGAGATCCCATGACCCTGCGACCACTGTGAACTCTGTGATACCGTTAAACCCTGAGATCTCCAAGACTCTGAGAATCCTGAGTGTTCGGGATTCGGCCACGTGTTGTAATCTCAGGTGTTCACTTGTTCGGTCACCAAATTTACAAACCTTTGAGTCTCTGGATCCCTGAGAGCCCGAAAACTTGCCACCTGTCCTAAAATTTCACTTTTTCCACCTGAACCACCCCGTGATGGTCTGATTGACTAGAGCCTATCATTGGCCAAAGTTTTGGTGATCTCGTGGTTTTTGACCTTGCTAAGCTTTGAAACTTGAGGCTGTGCATACCCCAAGCACGTCATTGGCTCAAAATGGTGCACCTTTGTTATTGGGCCCCGTGTCGCCTCCAAGTTCACAAAGTTTGAGTCAGCACACCAAGCCGAGCTCGTCAGGCTACTCCTCTGGCGTGCTCACAAGCAAGTCACCAATGTGCGTTACTAAGGAAAACTTCCTTGATCCACGTTGTGCCACATATTTGTCTGACAACCTGTTAGGAGAATATTTGTTAGTGCTTACATTGTTTGTTAGTTAAATGTATTTGTTACACCCGTATAATTATAAACGGGTCATTTGTTACCTATTTTGTAGGAGGTAGTTTTCCTACCTCCATGGCTATATAATAGCCATTGTAATATTCATCATTTACTCTGAGAACTATTTTTGTTGCATGAATCTGTGCCTGTACCATCATTTGGTATCAGAGAAGATTGAGATCTTGAGAGGTTGTAGGGGAACAACCAGTGTAATTCATGGCTTCCCCTCTTTATGAGATTTTGTAATAGCTGAGTGTTTAATACCAGTTTAGCATATATTTAGGTGGTTCATTCCTATAAATGATGTTCTGGTGATTTGGGAAATTTATTAGTATAGATTTATGTTTTTCTGTTACATTGAAAGTTCTATTGCGTGTTCTTGTCCCCATCCTCTCATCCGATCCGCAGAACTGTTGGCACTGTACATCGTCCAACTGTGCCAAAGACAACAAATGTGTTGTGTGGAGTTCAAACCATTGACATTGTAATTTTTGTGTTGCATGTGAGGTGACTCAACCCTGTCATGTAGTGGATAAGCAAGTGATCCAGCTACCCAGTGAGCGCAATTTTTCCAAGCATATTCTTATCCACGTGTTCTTATTTTCTACCATTCTCTATCAGCGCAAACATGTCTCTGCTTTCGTGTTGTCTTGGCGTCGAACTCTAGAAGCACCTTGATCTGGCCAAGTTCTATTCAGGGACGTTGCATTATCCAGTTGACCATTGCTATATTGCTGTTCAATCATTTTAGACTATCATCGCTTCTCTCGACGTTGATAATTCAGCTTCCCACATGTATCTACAGAATTATTAGTTTGATCCTCATGCTTTTATAGATTGAACAACAGCAGACGCATTAATTTGCATTGGTGGAAATAAATATATAGCACAGAATTCATCACTATTGTCGAGTGCATTGATTAGATCAAGGAGATCATACAACTTGCAGACGTTGTTGATGATAGTGCATGTCAACTATGAGCTTACCCTAGATCCGAGGTGAATCTACACGCATGTGGCATTATGTTTAGTTTTATTGAAAGTCCTTTCAATCGCTTGAAAGTGGGGTTAGTTTTTTTAATGTTATTTAAATCGTAGAAATTTAGAGTTTGTTTAGTTCAAAATTATGTATGTCTTGTTATTATATGTCAATCGTGAGTCAAGTTGTCATCACGTTAAGATTATATATTGTAGTTTAAAGTTTTATTTAAAAAGTAATTTGTTCTATTAATTTTTCAATCAAGTCAAATAGTCCGATTAAAGCACACGTGCATTGTCAATGTTGGTGTCATTTCATGTTGTCAAATATTAACTTTTTTTAGAGTCATTGTCATTTACAATCTTTTCATCCTAGTGTGATTGTTTCGGGATATTGTTTCTCAAAATAAGGGTCACTAGTGTTATAAAGGTGTCAAAAGTTCAAAAACATATTTGTGTCATCTTGTTTATAGTCGTCAAAGTTGCATTCGTCTAACCAATAGAATAAGTGTCGAAATAAAAAAAAAAAAAATGCCTTACGATGCACTATCGGTGAAATCCGATGTCCGAGTTGTAATTGAGCTCCATGATCACATCCGGTTGAACTAGCAGCATGATATTGGAGGACGGAGGCATCAGAGGAAGGAGGCCGATCAACGACCTCTCGTCAGTCACCAACGATGGGGCCGCACGAAGCTATGGTGGCATTTGGTGGTGTGTATTTTTCTTTCTACTATGATTTCAATGTTCCTGTTTTGTATGGTTGTGGATACTGGAAAAGAGTTGTGTTGGAGCGCAGATGACTGTCAGTGATCCTTTGACTGATGTGATCCTCTGACTGTCGTACTTCGTTGGAAGATGGTTCGCTTGTGAATACGTTCACTTGCAATGGTGACCATGTGCAACAAGATCTAACTAGCAAGATCCGGTCAGTTGTATGTCTTTGATACAATTTGCTTCTCAGTGTTCGTGTGTGGAAATTTCACATTGTGGGGGAACATGACACCAATGTTCCATTTCCATTATGATCCCAAAATGACTAAAGTCAAAGGCAACTTCCAGTGGCAGTGGCAGTTTCCTATGTTATTCGAGATCAAGTGGCAGCGATCAACAACAATGGCTGCAATTAAGAACATTGCGATTCTTATAGGAAGTAATGTGAAATCTTTTTCTGTATATGTTCTATTGTGTAATTTTGTAATAAGCGAGTGTGATTCCTATATACTTCCCTGATGTACAAGCATAGTGGCAAACAAAAGCACCAGAGTAAGTCAATTCATGGATCTTGAAAGGGTTTGTGGGAGGATCCAGAAAACCACACGAGGTGGACAGTTGATGGGGCCTGTTCATGTCAAGGTTTGTGGTAAGTCTGTTTAAAAGCCTTTCTTTTGATCAAGATCATGAGTCACATTGTAGGACATGTTTCATAGGGGTGATCATATTGCAAATGAGTGTGTGGATGTTTTCTCCATGTTTGCACTAAGGGGGAATGTTAGGAAAATATTTGTTAGTGCTTACATTGTTTGTTAGTCAAATGTATTTGTTACACTTGTATAATTATAAACGGGTCATTTGTTATCTATTTTGTAGGAGGTAGTTTTCCTACCTCCATGGCTATATAATAGCCATTGTAATTTTCATCATTTACTCGAGAACTATTTTTGTTGCATGAATCTATGCCTGTACCATCACAACCACATTTAAATGACTTAGCGGGATTTCCTGTGCTCTCACTGTGAAGTTATTAGTATTAATGTTGTGAAACCACCTCGCTCATATATAAGTGTTTTCTATAAAATGATATTCTCAAATCTTTTTGGCATAAAATTGTGGTGATCTCGTGATCTATTTTGTATGATTTAGATTGATTTGAAAGATCATTTAAAAATACAATATTCTTAATAAATTGAGCATTGTATTGAGGAATATGAAAATCTTTTCATCTTAAGAAAGGAGATCACAGTTTTTGTAGATTAAATAGCGAAAATAGTGTCTCTGCCAGAGTAAATTTTGGACTGTTCTATTTGCAAAATAATTTCCTATCTACAGTGGACCTGTTGCGACCATGGACTCGAAGGAAACAATGAATCAATCAATTATGAGGAATATGAACAACAAAACCAACAAATGCAAGGGGAAGTACACAATTTAACCTTAGAATTAGAGAAACTTAAAAGGAAATTTGAAAATAAATAGGGTACAAAGAATAAAACTAAACGTGAAAAATAGGATAAGAGTAACTCAATTTTGAAATAGAGGACGAAATCCAGGAAAACAACACATAAAATAGATGATAAAACAACTTCAGAAAATTCCCCTAGTGACTCTAATACTGAATTTGAAACTTCTGATACAGATGAGGAAATAAATCAGAAAGAAATTGATAAGTTTGTAAGAAAAATTAAACTGCTTGAATACTTTGGAGAAGTAAGAACTGGTGAAGAGGCGGAACAATGGTTATCTAGTTTAGAATGATATTTTGAGTTACGAGGAACCAATATTTATGGAAGATCCCGCATAGCCAATTTTCAATTAAAGGGAATGGCATTAAATTGGTGGCAGGATACCATCAAAACTCATAAGTTAAAAACAAAGACAATTAAGTGGGATAAATTTAAAGAGTTATTTGAACAAAAGTATCTTTCTGCCTATTTTATTCATGAACAATGTAAGGAATTCTTTGAGTTAAAACAAAGATGGAGTCTACTTAACAAACACAAGAGATTTTGAGCGTTTAAACCATTTTGTACCATTTATAGAAGGACAAGATAGGGTTATAAGATTCATAAATGGGTTAAGAGATGAATTTAAAGCAAATGTGTGGTGTGGAAAACCAAAATTAGTTGATGAAGCAACACAAATGCGGAACAATTTGAAAATATGAAAAATTGTCAAAATAAGAGGAAAGAAGATCGAGAGAAGAACCATCGTTCTTTTAATCGGGAAAACGAAGTGATAGAAATCCAAACAATCATGGAGACCTCCACTGTAAAACCAGTAAAGTGTCTACTCCCTTCAAGAAAGGTTTCTTTCAACAAAAACCTCCACCCATATTCAATCTGTTGGAGTTGCGAGACAACCACTATGAATGAGATTGTCCACGAAAATCAAAATTTCATTCTCAAAATTCCAATAAATTAAAAAAACTTGATACACAACCTAACGTGAAAGTATATGCAGCAGTGGATACAAGTAAAATACACCTTCAAAATTCATTAGTGGAAATTAAAGGGAAAATCAATGATCAAGATATTAACTTTCGATAGATTCGGTAGTAGCCATAGTTTTATTTCTCCAAACATAGTTTCTAAACTCCAATTATCTTCCAAAACAATCAAACCCATCCAAGTAGAGCTGGAAGACGGAAGAATTATCAGACAAACTGGTGCACTTATTGAAGATTTGCCTCTTCATTTAAATAAAATTGAAACCAGTGCTGATTTTCATGTTTTAAATTTAGGTAAATATGATGTTATCATAGGCATGGGATGGTTAGAAAGGAACAATGCCTATATTGGATGTGAAAACTAACAGTAATTACGGGTAATCAAATGGGGACATTTGAAGTCCTACAAGGGGAGAAGTGATCCTTAACCATAAAAACTATTTCAGCTGTACAATTAAAACGTAATGTAAAGAAAAATTGTATACTTTTTTGTGCTATGGTGACTCAACAAAGAGATAAGTTTAAATTAGACATTAATATTAAACATAGTTACCAGGTTCGGCCGGATTTGTATGAAATCCGGTTCGAACCGTATTTTTTGAAGCAACCGAATAAATCCGGTTCGGTTCGGCCTTGTTTTTGCAGGAAAAAAAAAAATTTCCTTTTTGGCATATTTTTTTTTTTTGGTGAAAAAATCGCAAGTATGGAAAAAAATTTGCCATTTTTGGAAAGGGTCCGGGAAGATGTAGCAGCAAAAACTTGCATGTGCCATAACTTTCATTCTGTGGCTCCGTTTTAGGTGTCGTCTTCTCTAAAAGTATATATTTTCTCGAGCTCTACGCATTGATGGCAATATTTTTCTTATTTTCATAAAATCCATTTTTGTACCTTTTTGGACCAAGCAACTTCTTGCAATCTTTTGAAAGAATCATTATGATGATGATGATTATGGTAGATGGATGCTTTTTTGTATGATTTGTCTATATATAATGATATAAGTATACAATAATATAAATTTATAATAATACAAGTATATATATTCCGAACCGGATTTTTCCGTATTTTTTCGGATTTTTTCGAGAACTCCGAATTTTCGGATTTTTTTGCCCTTCCGAATTTAATCGGATTTCCGAACCAGTAACTATGATATTAAACTTGTGCAATAATTCATGGATGTATTTCCTAATGAGCTAAATGATTTACCTCTTAAAATAATTGTAGAACATGCCATAGACTTAATTCCTGAAGCTGAACCTGTATCCAAAGCTCCTTATCGTCAATCTATCCCTGAGTTAGCAAAATTAAAAACTCAATTAGCTGAATTTCTTAAACAAGGAATAATACAACCTAGTGTTTCTCCATGGGGTGCTCTAGTGTTATTTGTGAAAAAATGATGGAACTATGTGGTTATGCATTCATTACCGCCAATTAAATAAACTTACCATTACACTGCCATTATATGACTTGTTAGATCAGTTAATTGGTGCCAAATACTTTTCAAAAACTGATTTATGGTCTGGCTACCATCAAATACATATCAATGAAACTGATATTTCCAAAACAACATTTAGGACACAATACAAATATTATGAGTTCAAAGTAATGCCCTTTGGTTTAGCCAATGCCACTGCACTTTTATGACCTTAATGCATGATGTGTTTAGACCCTATCTGGATGTGTTTGTAATTATATTTTTGGATGACATTTTGATATATTCTAAAAATGAGAAAGATCACGAACAACATCTTAGATTGGTATTAGAAACATTAAGGAAAAACCAGCTATATGCAAAATTAAGTAAATGTGAATTTTTCAAACAAGAAGTATCATATTTAGGACACATTATATCGAAAAGGGTATTTCTCCCAACCTGCAAAAATAAAAGCTATTCAAGAATGGCCTATACCTAAAGATGCCCATGAAACTAGAAGTTTTCTAGGATTATCAAGATTTTATCGTAAGTTTGTTAAAAACTATTCTAGAATTGCCGCACCTTTAACAAACTTAACCAAGAAGGATAAACCATACAAATGGACCTTAGATTGTGATAAAGCTTTCAATAAATTAAAGGAAGTTTTGACTATTGCTCTAATTCTAAGTATTCCTGATTTCACGAAAACCTTTATTGTAATTACTGATGCTTGTGGGTTAGGCATAGGAGTATTGATGAAAGATAATAACGTCATATGCTATGTTTTGGAACAAAAATTGGTTCCACTTCAATTTTTGTATCATGTGACTAAAATTTGGAGTTTCAAAGCTTTTCGTGGTGATCAACATGCATTTTTAAGTGCCCTTATGGTTTGAAACTCATTAAAACACTTGCTCCTTAATGATGTGCATGTGTATATCTTTGGATCTGAAAAAAATTAGAAGATTTGGGATGTTTTTGGGCTCAAGGCGCGAACAATTGACGTTCTCTTCCTTGTTTTCCTTTAGTTAGCAAACCTTCAAATTCAATCGGATCGGGTTTAAAGTTCACATGGTGGCCGCCTTTGGTTTTCTCTAAGGATTAATTCCATATTCGCAAGGTTAAGGAGATAGGTCGGGCTTATAAACAAAGTGGTTATTTTGGTTAAGTGAAGCGAGAGGCTCCGTGACTCAAACCTTTTCTTTGAAATTGGCTAAGGCATGGAAGGGGCAAGTTAAGGTCGTTGATTTGGGCTTCCGAGCCGAGCGGGTGTGATCCGAGTCAAGCCCGAGCGGAGAATGGAGGCTTGAGATCATGAAATGTTATAATTGGACTACGTGGACCAATGATGACACTTCGCGATCTCGAAGATCGAAGGAAAGAGTCAGCTAAGGCATGGAGTCTTGGGATCCCAAGATCCTGAGAACTATATAAGCGACCTCGAAATCTCGAGAAATCACAACCGAAGCCCAACAAGATTAAGGAAAGCCCGAGAATCTATCGACCCCGAGTGATTTTGAGAACACCTAAAGAATATGAATGGTCCATCTGGATCGGTCACATGTCACTTGGACCCCGAGAAAACAAAGGAAAGGGCGAAGAAGTGTTTAGAGACCCATGACCCGTGAACTAGGAATTTGAGAGTCCCGATATCCCAAGACTCACGAGAGGGGAGCTATGTGGTATGAAGCGGTTGGTCACAAAGTTTATCAATTGGCTTAAATTTGATGGCCAAATTATAAAGGGAAACAAGCTTGGGGATGTCTTGTCTATAAACAATGGCAACGATCGGGGCTCAGTTTTCACTCATAACCTATGTTGCCAGGATATAGGTATGGGTATGGGTTCGAGTCCGGGTTCGATACACCGATATGTCAATTTTAAAAAATCTTGGGTATTATACGTCTTGGATACATCCATACACACACATATATGTTTTATACATTACTCATTTTATTCATTTTTTAGTCCATACGAAATACAAAACTTGAAAAATATAGTACGATCAATGTTCAAAACATTCAATATACTTAAGATTTTACATTTTCTACGTGATATACGAATATTGTATTCCTTTGTGTTTCATCCATTTCCTTTAAGATTAATTTTGTGTTGTGATGGTGGCCATAAAAGATGTATATAGGGAGCTCCTAAAGGACCTATTTAATGAGATTTACTCTGACCTACCGGTGATAACTAAAGAATTCTAATGGCTGGTTCTCGCATTCATATTATCCAAAATCACCTTCTAATCCTCCTTAAGGTGCGGGAAAGAGTCAATCTTTATGCCTTGTTAGTTTTTGGGAAAGGACGCTCTTCGAAACTTTAAGCAATGCAATTTGTGGTTCCAATTTTTTCTATTAGTATTGAAGATCACCTGAGATTTGATCTCATAAATAATTTGTACGGAGGCTCATATATATGTCCAAATTTCTATGAATAACTTCTTTCCTTGGCCAATTATGATGCATTAACTCAAACATTCTTGATTTCCTTTGAATATTTTCTCTTGAATAAACTAGAAGGATTTTAAAGGTTTCCTTATGGTTGTCATGCCCTCTTAGTCTAGTCCTCAATTAAAAGCTGAAGTTTGTTTGAGTCAAAATAAAATTAAAAAAACCTTTTTTAGAGCCCCTCCACCGCCCAACCTGCTGCAGTGCGTTTTGGGTATGCCAAAATGTATCCGGTACATACTTGAGATGTATCGAAATGCACTGGGGTAGCTCTTGATAGCATAACTCATAACTTTTGATTGGGAGCTCCAAATTAGACAAAACCGGTACCATTGGATAGTTTATCAAAAGGGCTACATGTGAAATATTCCTTTTGGGAAAACTGAAAAAGTAGGAAATTAGCTCAAACCCCAATATTAGCAAGTCTGATTTTTAAATCAGCAAACTGAAAATAATCTGAAATTAGCAATCTTCAAGGGCAGCAAACTGTTTATGGAATTCAAGTCCACTTTTCACTATGCAAATCAATGAATAATGCCACAAAACAATTATTCTAGCCACGACAATATTTATAAATCATAAATACATCAAAAGATGGATGGAATATCAGATTACACAGCTGGAATTAATTATTTAGAACAATAGCAGACTAGCCAAATCCGAGGGCTAGGAAAAATAGTAAACCTTTGCCAAAATTCACCAAAATGGAGATTCCGGTCCTTATAAATTATGAGGAATCTGAATATGAAATAAAAGATCAGATTTGTGCCCTAGATGGCACCAAAACACACACCAATGCAAGTTGCCCTACAAAAGAGGGCTCAATAATATGTATAAAAATCAGATTATAACTTCTTCACAAATCTGCAATGTTCCTTCAAGCTCAAACTAGGAAGGAGGGTTTCCGTCCCCCAACCAACCACAAGAAGGGTTTTCGTCCTTCTTGGAATGCCACACACTTGGATTTTGCCCAAGAGTGGAAGAACAATGAGCAACCAGCTCACAAGTCCAATTAGAATCAATTCGCCAAAGTAGATGATGTGCAAATGAAGTCATAACACTCCTTTTATATCCTCCTCTTGGCGCCAAGGCTTAAAAGACATGGCCGACCCATATAAAGTCATTATATTCTTTTATTATGCCTCTTCAAATGCATTAAACCCAGCCGACCTACTAAAAGCAAAAACACACTAAAAAAGAAACATTAAAATTAGAAAATAAATGCAAAGGAAGCTCAATTCCTTTTCCCAACTCTTCTACTTCATTGCCATGGAAAAGGGATGGCAAGAAGTCCAAATTTAGGTCCTTAAGTGGGAAAAAGGGACATTACAGTCCTCCCTTCCCAAAATTGCTTGTCCCCAAGCAATTGCAATTGCCCGGATCCCAAATAAGCCTTAGTTGCTCCTTCTTTGTGCAATCACAATCCAATCATTGGTGACCCCACATTTCTCTTTTGTTGTCCCAAATACCAATGTAATTTTGCTCTTCTTCTTCAAAAATCAGAATGTTCAAGTCTGAAAATAACTCATCATAACCTGATTTTATTCCTCCTTTCAATGAGATCTTCTTCCCTCAACATTCCATGACGGAATGCTCTTCAAAAATGGAAACACACTGTTGTTCATGGCTGTTAGTGGTAGCCCCAAATCTGATTTTTGCAAACTCAGCCCTATAATCATGGCATAACAATTACCAAACTGAAATCTCACAAAGAAAGGCAACTTCATGAGTAATGTAGGGACTGAAATTTGATTTACATATGATGAAAAACTAGGAACAACAGGCCTACAATTGAAATCAGCAGACATCTTGGCCTTAAACTTAAGGAAATCAGCCTTCTTAATACTCCCATGAATTCTGATTTTATCATAATTGCTTCCCTTTTCCCATATTTCTTTTGGTTCATTCATGGAACCATGGGTTAGCAACTCATAGAAAAGAAAATCAGAATTCTTATGTTGCCTTAAACATGTCATGCTAGCATTTTCCTTCATCAAATTCCTTCCTTTCCATAAGCAAGGAGAAAAATACAAACTGAAATCTTTACCTTTACCTTCTTTGAGCCTCAAGGGTTTACCCGATTCCAAGGATGCAAGCAATCTATGTTACTCTTCATCATCCCACTTCTTCTCTCTCAACCATCATATGCAAGGCAATCCCTATCTTGAAGTCCAAACTCGTGACAAAGAGTTTGTGATGATCAACCCAACAAGATGATAAAGAAGGAAACAAAAGATCTGAAATGTGTGTGTACCTTGGGCTGTCATAAAAACCACTTTATTGCTTGGAAGATGTATAGTGAGCCCTTGGCAAAGAGCCTTCTCCCAACCTTGCCCCTCATTAGCATAGATATGATCACCCAAGCATGGCCATGATACATAATGATGAAATAGTCCTTTGACATGATCAAATAAAATATCATATGACTTACCATAGGCTGCTGATCTGGAATTTACAGCGGATTGAAAGTGGTCATGGACACCCAGAAATGCCCTTGCCTCATGTGTGCACCTCATAACATCTTCCCTTGGAAGTTCCACTTCATCTTTCCTTTTGTGTTCAGATTTTTCTCCACTTATAACCCCATTTTTAGCTTGTTGATCCACATGTACAACCACTTGCCATGGTTTACAAGGGAGCCTCAACAATGTCATATTGTTACCAAATGGCTCAAGACAACAAAACTGAATTGGAGTAGAAGAAAGCAATGATTTTAGAACACCTTCATACCTTTGGACATCCCCGATATGTTCAATTCCCTTTATCCCATGAGACTTGCTTGGCATCTTTCCAACATCCTCTTCATTCTCTTGCTCCTCATGCTTCTTTTCATCCTTTTGCTTATGCTTCCAAGATCCTTTAGTATCTTGCCACATGCAACCATTAGAAAGCAAAGGAATATCATGAACAACCAAAAGTCTTTTACCTTCTTCTTTGCTTGGTTCTTGCTTGACAACTTCCCCCTTCTCTTGGGCTTCCATAGGGCTGTGATTTCCATCAAACGACTTTCTTTTGACTGCTGTTAGGAACAGACCAGCCACTCCATCTTGTCCTTTATGGGGAGTTTCCTTCCATTTCCATGACCATAAAAGGCTTGTTGAGGTACCATCAATACAACCCCAAATTCTTCTTCCAAACATAAGTATATCAAACGGATTATCAACCAAACAAAAGGAGGAAATGGTTACCTTAGTATGCAAACCGTGGGCCTTGGAAAGAGGGTTACCTTTTGTTACTTCAATCTCAGTCCTTGTGCCTAAAGCGACACTTGTCTTGATGCATGCATAACTTGGGGTTTTCCGGAAAGGGTGTAAGTACCCCTTACTACTCAAGGTGCTCCTTGTTTTTCCCACATTTGTATCAAACTGATTTTGATGATCAACTCCATGTGATGGTGAACCAAAGAGCAATAAATCTGAAATATATTTGTTCCTTGGGCTTTCAACAAGATTTTCATCCCCTTTTTCCTTTGCCTCTTCGATACTTGGAGCTTTCTCCCTTTGCACAACCACCATACCTTGTTCACATGTGCTTGGAATGTCCTTGTGGCTCTTACCCAAGTCTAATTCTTCATCTTTGGGCTCTTTATTGTCTGCTGTCATAAACAGACCAGCAAGCTGACTGTTATCATTTCCACTTGGGAAGTGGGTTCCATCCATCCCTTTCGCTTCCTCTTCTTGTTCACAACCCCTTCTTTCACTTGAAATTCATCACATGCAAAAATATCATCATCATTAATCAAACAATGATCCACAATTACCTCATGATGCTGAATATCCGGAATAAGAATGGGAGTAAGGGTTGAATCTTCATCCTTTATGGCTCCCTTTCCTTCAAGATGCGGATCTTGAGTTGTATGCTCATTGATCTCCTTCTCTTTCCTTGGCTCGTGCTCCACCATTTCATCAAACCCTCGTGTCACTAAGGTGTTGTTAGGAAAACCAGCCAAGAGATCAACCTTGGCAAGAGAGTTGGGGTTTCTAACCCTCCCAAGGGCTGCTTCCTCTCAACCAGCTCCGTAGCCTCTTCAACATGCATGATGGATTCTTTCATTACTCGCAGCCCTACTTCTTCCTCTTGTGTAGCTTGTGGCCTAGGCTTGGGCCTTGACTTTCCTTTGCTCACACCAATGAATTCGGTGAGTGAAATAGCTTCACGAATCTCTCTTGGAAGAGCCATATACTCTTCATAACTTGAGGCAATGTTCCATCCGGTAGAGGGCCTTGTTTCAACATCCCGAATAGCTTCTTCCCTTGGAAGGAAAGTAGGCCTCATAGCTGATCCTGATCCCAAAGGTCGCCGTGCAATATTAGCTCCAGATGAGCTACCACCTCTATTATGAACCCTAGGTTCATTCATCTTTTGAAGAGATAGGGCAAGGAAGTCCATTGTGTCCGCCAACCTCTCTTGACCTGCAATCAATTTATCAAATTTGGCTTCTTGCGGATCTTGATTAGCCATATTGTCTTCTCCCCTTGGTTGATCCGCTTTTCCTCTTCTTTGGTAGTATAGCAAACCCTTGTTGCTTTCTTCCATTGAAACCCTAGGCCTTTGAGTTACGGGAGGGCAAGCACAACACTGGAAGGAGCTACTCATGCATATGAAATCAAGTTCGGAGGGATATGCTTTAGAGGTGGTTCTCATGGGGTGGCAAAGTCCAAACGATAAAAATCATTCTCCAAGCCACCCCAATTTACCTTCTCTCGATCCTGAAAGCCCGGTCTTGATTGTGAAGGATGTTGATCAAATTCAGCGATGATTCCTATGGGATGGTGCTAGTTAAATGAGGAGATTTCCCTGTCAAATGTAAGGTGTGATGCACCTTGAAAGAGTATGGAGGCTTACGGATGAGAAAGTGCAACCAACTTAATATTGCAATTAGAGCCAAGTTAGGTTGTAGGATTACGAAAGAAGATGATAGGCTTTAGAGCTAGGTCCTAAGGCATAACTATCTCACTTTTAAGAAACTGGAAAGAATCTTCACAATGAATGAATTGTTGTAGGGTTTGGAAATTTGGAATATTGTTCATTTAAGCCATAATGTGGTCAACCAAAATTTGAAGTGGAATTTCGGAGGGTGAAAGGTGAATTTTGGATGGACAAATGGATTGGCCAGTGGACCCTAGTAAATTGAGATAAGATATAAGACCTTTGAATAAATTAGAAGAAATAATGTAAACAACTATTGGATTGTTGGGTTGATGGTCTCTTGAATAGAAATTGGAGACTCTTGACTCAATGGCTGAATACTACATAGGTTATTGAGGACATTCAACAAAATCTTAACAATTGGTGGATTCTGGTTAGGCTTGGAAGGGATGAGCTTTGGTGGAACGACCACCATTTGGGCGCCTATTTATGAAAAAGGTTGTAGTAACCTTTCTTAAAAAAGGTTGTAGTAACCTTGACTCAATGGCTGAATACTACATAGGTTATTGAGGACATTCAACAAAATCTTAACACACCAATAGGCTTGGAAGGGATGAGCTTTGGTGGAGCGACCACCATTTAGGCTCCTATTAATGAAACAAGGTTGTAGCAACAAGGTTGTGGAATTTCAGAGGGTGAAAGGTGAATTTTGGATGGACAAATGGATTGGACAGCAGACCCTAGTAAATTGAGATAAGATACAAGACCTTCGAGTAAATTAGAAGAAATAATGTAAACAACTATTGGATTGTTGGGTTGATGGTCTCTTGAATAGAAATTGGAGACTCTTGACTCAATGGTTGAATACTACGTAGGTTATTGAGGACATTCACCAACATCTTAACAATTGGTGGATTCTAGTTAGGCTTGGAAGGGATGAGCTTTGGTGGAACGACCACCATTCAGGCTCCTATTTATGAAACAAGGTTGTAGTAACCTTTCTCCAACCTTTTCCATCAAGGATATTCCCTTAAGTTGTGCAAACTTGCAGCTGTTCATGACTGATAACAGTACTTCCAGGCTTGATATTTTCAAGATCAGCAACATGAATTGGTATAACAGCTGCAAAACTGAAGCTTCCTTACAAAAATAAAAAATTTGAGCAATGTAGAGGCTGAGTACCACCATACAAGGACTGAAAATACTCCATTAACAGTCACAAACTGAAAAGTCCTTCCCATGACTGGAAACACCTGTAACCACATTCGTATGAGTGCAAATGAAGTGATATGGTGGCTGATAATGGTGGTGACAACAGCATCAAGGCTGACAATCAGGCTCATAGCTGTCCTAAGTGTGTTCCCCCTATCATTTGATGGTAGGATACTATCACTACTTGCTCCCTTCATACCTCTTTGGTGATCCTTTGCACAAATATCTAGATTTGGAGTTACCCACCATGCTTATGTTGCGCTACTCTAGTATTCATTTGAACTTCTCCTTGAGATCTTCTTGTGGTGCTCATAACTTCCTCAATAGGAAGGATATGTCCAACACAATTTCTCCTTAACTCTGGATGGTATTCTTTACTCAATCCCGTAACTGACAACACCTGTGTGGCTGCAAATGATGCCATGTAATAGCTGGGAATGATGATGATAGCAAACCCAAAGCTGGACATTATGTGGACAGCAGTCTTTTTCATGTTTCTTGTGCAACATAGTTGCAAAATGTGAGCATCATTTCTTCCTCTTATACCAGGTTTGTATTCTTGTGAAAATGAATCTGAATTTGAGTTTCTTTCATCAAACTCCTTGACATCCTTGAAGTGCCTTTGTGTTGTGTCAACAACTTCCTTTATATGAAAGATGTGTAATATTCCCTTTTGGGGACAAAACTGAAAATGTTGGAAATTAGCTCAAACCCCCAAAATAAGCAAGTCTGATTTTTATGACAACAATTAAATAAGGACCAAAAACACTCTCAAACCCTAACGACTAGGAGAGAGTGAATCACTCAAAAATTATGAGAAGTTATTCCTTGGATTGCCCTTGATTTTAGAAGCCAAAAAATGTGATCAAATCATTAAACTCAGAATTCTGGAATTTATTATGGCACAAAAATAGCTGAAACTTGTAAATTCAATAACTCTTAGAAAACAAGGAATCTCCACACATGAATACTCAAAATGATCATAAAAATACCAACAATCAAATGAGACCAATATCATAATTTTCCAACCATGGAAACCCTCTCAAAATTGATCCCGAAATCTCTAAATGAGTAGATAAAGCTGCCCAATGCCAATAAAAATCTGAATACGAAGTATTCTCCTCAAATTTGCAATACTCTTCACTCTCAATCAATGTTAAAGGGTTTTCGTCCTCCAACAAAACCACTAGAAGGGTTTTCGTCCTTCTAAGAAGCCACACGAGGGTTTTCGTCCTCAAGTGGAAGAGCATGGAGCAACAAGCTCACAATGCCCAAATAGGAAAATGCGCCAAATTTAGATGCTCTAAATGAGGTCTTTAGTCTCCTTTTATAATCTTCTTTTGGTGCCAAAGCTTAGAACGATAAGGCCGACCCATAAAGATGTCATATTTCTTCATTAAGCTTATTTTATTTGCCTCTAACCCAACCGACCTGCTTTAAGAGGGAAAACACGAAAAGAAAACATAAAAATTAGAAAAACAAATGTAAATGAAAGCTCAATGTGCTTCTGCAACTCCTCTACTTCTAGGCCATGGAGAAGGAATGGTAAGAAGTCCAAGTTCTGATCCTTAAGTGGGGAAAAGGGACATTGCAAGATGCTTTGAAACGCTACCTCCTTTTCCTTGGACTGTGACCATGGCATGCTCAAAATTATGCTCATTGCTTCTAGATTGCTGCCATAATACTTACCTTGTGTTCTAAAGATTCTTATCCCTGCCCTTGTATATAAATCAGTTTATATACCTTTTGGCAAATAGCGTAGACTAGATTGTATGTGGGCTGTAAAATGGCTGTAACAGTCATATGTTGCTCGAAATTTCTCTCTAAACAACAATGTGTAGGCTGGAATACTTGCACTTAGTGATCCCAATAGGTGAGACCTACGCACAACATCCAACAAAGAAATTTTCCTCATACCTGCAAATCTATAGCTGCTCATGAAAGATATCATCAATCCAAAACATGAATTTATCAAAATGGTCAATAGGAACATAGTAACCAGCTGCAAAATTGAGTCCCTTTATTCCAAATAAAAATGTGAAGGTTGGAAACTGCCCTGTACTAGCTGAGAACACTTCGACAATGGTAATGGGCTGATAACTCCACCATGCGATCGAAAACCCTTATATGATTGCAAAGAAAGTATGGAAGAGGTTGGAAATATTGAGAACAACATCCAAGGTTGGAAACCGCATTCATATTGGCCCTTGGTTCATGTTTCTTGCAGCCAACACTTATCCCTACCATGTATAGTTGGTGACTTCCAACAAGAAAACCCCATTTTGCAAATATCTCATTTGGTGGCCACCTTAGGAGTGTAATATTGAGTATATCCAAAACATACCAAACATTATCATATTGAAGTATCTTACCTAAGGATAGACCCTCGGTTGTCTCTATGCATTGAGTGGCTTGAGCCACTTGGTTTCTCTGAAAATATACCTCATACGGTAATGACTCAAACTTTTCAATACTTGGAAGATTGATAGGTGCTTCTTGGGCTGAATCAACTTCAATTTTGGGCACTTGGCATTCAACATGTAATGCATGTTCTTCCTTTGCATTATTAATACAAACATTTTGTTTATTAGAGTCGTACCTTTTTCTATTGAAGACCCTTCACCTTCAACTTGCATGGTGGATTCCTCTATGGGTTGCTCACTAACTTCTTTCGGATTTGAATTAGATTGTTCTTCTTGCTTCCTGATTACAATGGGGAAATTCTTTTCCTTAATTTTTGTAGGTGTTGCTTTGCTTGAGTGGCTATCAACTTAGCTTCCTTAGCTTTTCTTAGCCATTCATCACACCTTTTCTGGGTCCTCATTATACCCTCTATGCTTGTTTTGCAATGTGGTTAGTTTTTTTCCAACCACATTCTCTGGTTCCTTTTCTTCCTTCAAGAGAAACTCTTTTGGTTTTGGCTCTTTGGCAGATTCTTGAGGCTTAGATTTTGACCCTTCTTTATTTCTATCTCCATCCATGCCTTTAGATCCTTATGATATTCTTGCAAAGCTTGCAACATTTCTAACATGGATTCTTGCACTGTCCTCATGATTCACAGGCTGGCAAGGACACAACTCTAATACCACCATAATGTCCCTAAATGGACATTTCAAAATAATTCTGGATTCTCTGGAAACCCTAGGGCAAGATTGATAAAAACTATTTTTAATTGCAAACCCCTTAAAGGAAAATTTACAAATGCTGGAAAATGATGGAAATAATTTCTAAGCCCTATGAAAAATATAGATTTGTTGTATATCATAATAGTCGTAACATAAATACCGAAATCAATTTTTTAATTTTTTTCAACATTGAAAATAAAAAAATATAGCTGACCGTATAGATGAGATTTTTGCTGCATCTAATAGCAATCTTCAGCTACATTGAAACTGGAATTTAATCCTCTACTAGCTGAAATCTTCCATAATTTACTGTAGCGACTCAGAAAGTTAAAAATGACTTCAATTTTCCCCATTTTTCGTAGCGATATTGAGCAAGCTGAAAATAAATTTTGAAGCTGATTTCTGACATAGACAAATATGAAGCGCATATGTAGTCCCTAGATGGAACCACCACAAAATCCCGAGAGTTTTTATCCTTCGACGCTGAAAGCTGAAGCAAAATGCTCAAACTCACAAAATAAGAATAATTGATTGAAAAAGTGATGCCAAAAGACCCCAAGCGCCCCCACGTTTATAATATTACTTTCATGCTTTTCAAGGAAAAACAACCAAAAACAAGATCCTTTTATTTAATTTGTTACTTTTCCCTTTTCTCACCCTTTTCTTTTATTTCTAATAATAAACTATTTTTTTAAATTATGGATAAAGGTTTTTGGCTAGGACCCCCACCTAGAAACAAAGAGGCCATAACCCAAATAAAACATTACAAAGCGTAAGAGATCAAAACAAGATCGGAACAGGACCTCCAGTCGATGAGCAACAAAAACACAACAAAATGTCAAGTAGAAACACAACATTTACTTAAGAACATTACAACAAGAACACGACAAGGATCCAACAAAAGTAGAAAGCTAACAGCCAAAACAAGGTACTTTATGATCTTCTGAAATTTCTCTTGACATTGTCAAGTCCCTTTTGATTTCTTTGAGGCTGTTTCTTTTTAAACTTCTCCTTCCCTTTATGGTTTTCAAGATGAGTGGAGATGAGGGATAGAGAGTCAATAGTGCCTTTAAGAATGGAGAGAACATCACAGTGTTTGGCCCTAAAATTGTCAAATTTCTTTTCGATCTTGGACACACTCTTGTCATAGTCCTCAACCGAGTTCTTGTCGGTCTTGTCATCCTCATTCTTTGACCCGCATACTTCAAGCTTGTTTTTTGAGGGCTTTAACCTCATTGCTTGAGACTATTGATCTTGCCATCAAGTGCATCACTAAAGCTTGCTTTATCAGTTAACATTATGAGGTTCGGATCTTTCTTGCCGATGGAGAGAAGGCCAAGAATAACCTCACCTTCACCCCGAATAGGAGGGGAAGGGAGAGCAGCCTCAACAAGTAACATGAGTAGGAACTTTGCTCTTAAAAGGATTATCTTAGGGAAGCTCACGAGATCTCTTGCGAGAAGGGGGCTGAAGTAGAGGGCATGGATGAGGGAAAAGTGGAAGAGGAGGGGGCAAAGCCGGTGGTAATGGTGGTTGGTTGAGAGGAGCTAGAGGGGTAGGGGCGGGAGGTTTGGGAGTAGAAAGAGGGGATCCCAGGGGGGGGGTGGGGCGGTTTGAAGGTGGGGATAAAAGAGGGAGGCGGGCTGCAAAAGGGGAATCCGAAGGGGGAGAATAACGGGTTGAGGGTGAAGGATCGAGAGATCAAAACACCTATAAAGCAACAAGATTACAACATGGTGTAAAGGATACACCCTTTTACCACACTTCACAAGATTGATGGAATGCTCTAGGACCGTAAGATGAAAAAGGGAGGCTTATAGAGCATTTTCTCCTGAAATGATTTAGAAAGACTAGATGGAAATGTGGCATTACCTTAAATCTTCCTTCAAGGGTGATGTATTTCATTACCAGCAGTCCAACCGTGTTGTAAGGAGGAAACGAGTCCTTGAAGAAACCCCCTTTTGTGTGTTTGATTGACTCGCCATTTCCTAGAAATGTTTTCTCCTCCACCTCGTTATCTATATTATTTTTGAAAAACTTCAAGCCCTTTCTCAGTGTAGTCCAGTCACCCAAGCAATGGAGTCCTCAGTGATTTCAAACTCTCTCCCTTTATAAGTGACATTCCTCTCATTCCAATTCGTAGCAAATTCTTGAGAGAGGTGGAGATCATGCCCTTTCACCCTTTCCATGAGAGTATTAAATCCCCTTCACTCAGAATACTCCAAAGCCCATCATTTTGTTTCCACTCCTCAAGATCGGCCGGATCGACTCTGCATCTCTCCTCCCATGCCGTCGATGAGCTTCCAAGAATAGATGGAGCTTACAATTATGTGGAAATTGTTTACAATTTTAGTGAAGATGATAGAGAGGAGGCGAGATTTTGTAGCCTTAGGCAAAATCCTCGACACGAGCGATATTGAAGTCACAGTGGTTTATCGACTTACTCATTGTTTAAAATATTTGCAATGCCTGGCGGAGGGATGTCGTCACGAGACCACACTTGTAATAATTTAAACTAACTCCATTATTAGCCATCGAATCGGTGAGTTTATTTCGCTCACAATACGTGTGTTGAATGACATTATTAAGAAAAGTGTTAAGAATCTGGATGACCTCTCCTATAATATGATTGATAAGTCAACTTACTTGATTTTTACCTTGAAGGCAATTGGTTATGTTTAATGAATCCCCTATATGATTAGATTGCTAGCATTAATCTCTTTAGCCAGCCTAATACCCCATAAAACAGCTAGTGCCTCTGAATAATGATTTGATTTAATTCCCATAGGGCCAGCGTATAGAGCCCTATTGAATATGCCCATTCTCGCCTCTCGATACAACCGCCACGACCGGACTTACCAAGATTCCCCTCGGAAGCACCACCATAGTTTAGCTTTAGCCAACGTGAAGGAGGAGGGTGCCATTTGATATAATCTCCGTTGGAATCATCTTTCTGTTGTATTTTGACAGAGAAGATATTAAGGTTCCATTTCTCTAGGATTTTGCTATCCTCTCTACATTGGAGAGTCTTCTTAGGAGGCCTAAAGCTAGAGACATCCTTCCTAATGTCATTCACAAACCATTAGTAATTTTGAGAAGTGAGGGCTTCTTATCTTCGAGATGGCAGAGTTACGCGTTCTCCAAATGTTCCAGATAATGTGAGGGAAAGAAAGGCTCCACAACTTCTTGACAACCGAGTTTTTGAAGGGAAGTGCCATTGTTCCCAAGCAAACACTATAGAGTCAGGGATGATCCACCTAATTCCCATGAAGTTGAAGAAAAATTCCCAATAGAAGTGGCAAAAGGGCAGTGCAAGAAGAGATGATTGGCAGTTTCTTCGGATTTTTTGCAAAGAATACATCTATTAGGAAAATGTTGACCCCTCTTCACCCAATTATCAATAGTCGAGCCTTATTGTGGATCACAATCCAGAAGAAAAGATTGATCTTGGGGGTTAGTTCCTTTATCCAAATTTTGTTCCAATAAAAATGAGGAGGTTGAGTCTTAGAGAGAAGCAAGTAACCAAATTTTACCAAGTATGAGCCATCAAAAGTGTTCTCCCAAATCAATTCATCTTGGTTCTCCACAAGAGAGAGGTGCTGGCTGCTGAGAAGTTTTTGAATATCCTTGATATGTTGAGAATTTACCGAATGGGTACCATTATCCTGAAGCCTAAACCCATTTATTGCTGCTGATATAGTCACTTACTTTTTCTCCAATTTGAATTTTAAAGTGCCCATACAACTGGGATCCTCCATTAGAATCAAGGAGAGGTTGGTGAGAAATCCATTTTCTATAAGTGAATGCCTTTACCATTCCCAAGCTTCCACCTGCTGTCTTTAAGGAGAAGGTTCCTGCAATTTAGAAGGGCATTCCAAAATGTAGAGCCGGAGGGAATCTCATCCTTAGAGAGCCAATCAATATCTTTAAAAGATCTTAGATATTTATTTCTGATAATAGAGGTCCACGGGAGTTCCTCTTTAACCAACCTCCATCCCATTTTTGTGATCATGGCTTTGTTCATCCACTTGATATTCTTGATTCCAATCCCACCACACTTTTTAGGAAGACAAACCTTTTCCCATGATACCAGAGGAATTCTATTGTTTTCCTCAACTCCCGACCAAAGAAACCTCTTTTGGATCCTTTCAATTTTTTCAATGATGACACTAGGAATCCTGAAAAGGGACATAAGATATATGGGAGGTTATGGAGGGTACTCTTTATGAGAAGACATTTCCCGGATTGAGAAAGAACAACTCCTTTCCAACCAACAAGTTTCCACTGAAAGTGTTCAATTAATGAGTTCCAAACATCCATGGGAACCTTTTCGGAGAAAAGGGGCATACCAAGATAAGATGAGGGAAGCTTCTTGGAGTTGCAACCTAGAATTTTAGAGATCTTGATTTGTCTATGGCCTAGGGTATTAAAGAAAATGACAGAGCTTTTGTCAAAATTAATTAGTTGACCTGAGATTTCTTCATAGTCTTTTAGCAGCGATTTAAGTCTCGTAGCTTCAACCACCAAGGCCATCATGATGTAAATTGTGTCATCAGAAAAGTGCTGATTGGCAACTCGAGATCATCCGAGGACGACTTGAAAACCTTTGAGGTAACCAAACTGAACCGCAAATAGCAGTATTTCTGTTGAGACTTTCAACCATTAGAATAAACAAGAGAGGAGAGAGAGGGTCTCCTTGTTGGATACCTCTGTTGCTGCTAAAAACCTGTAGGAGTTCCATTAATAATAATGGAAAACATTGGAGAAGATATGCAAGTCCTCAAAATTTTCCTAAAGTGATCATCAAAGCCAAACTTTCTGACAACATTGTCCGAGAATCTCCATGAAACTCTTTCAAAGGCCTTGTTCATGTCTAGTTTAACAATCATACCTTCTTACTTTTATCCATAGAGTGTATTGCCTCATGCACCAAGATAATACCATCCTGAATAATCCTTCCTTTCACAAACTCCCCTTGTTGGTTGGAGATGAGATGAGGGAGAAGAGGCTGAATTCTAGAGGCAATAGTCTTTGTGAAGATCTTGTATAACACATTCGATAGACTAATGGGTCTAAAATCCTTGAAGTCTTTGGCTCATTTCTTCTTGGGATCAACACAATAAATGTGTTGTTGATCTCCTTAAGTAGTTTACCCGTTCTCAAGAATTCATTTATAGCACGAAGAAGATCTTCCTTGCAAATTTCCCAAGATATCTCGAAAGAAACTAGCTAGGAATCCATCCGGCTCGGCGATTTGTCACCTTCCATAGAAAAGACCGTTCTTTGAAGCTCTTCCATAGTAGATTTTTTTGTTAGCTTCTTGAAAGTATTGTGATTGAACAAGTTAGAGGGAATGTCGGATATAAACCTGTCAATACTTTCCTTGTCTTGTGTGGAGTCTCCATTCAGCAGGTCTTTATAGAAAGCAACAACCTCCTTCTTGATGATATTTAAGTCTTTGCTTACTTTTCCTTCCTTAGTAGTGATTTCAAAAATTCTGTTATTGCTTCTATGATGAAGGGATGTCATGTGAAAATATTTGGTGTTCTTATCACCTTCCTTGAGCCAAAGAGCTCGAGATTTTTGTCTCCAGAGATTCTTCTCTAGAGTTTATCGTGTGGAGATCGGAGAGGAGCTCTTTTTCAAGGTAGTAATCATCCACATCCATACCTTTGTCAGCAACCCTTTTCTCTAAAGCAGACAACTCTTCTTTTATCTTCTTTTTTTTTTCTCAAAAATGTTCCCAAAGACATCCTTGTTCCATTTCCTGACATTTCTTTTGACATTCTTCAATTTTTGAACAAAAATAAACATTGCAGATCCTCTTATGTTAATGCTCCACCAGTCTTAATTCTGTCATACAGGTTAGGATGGGACATCCACATTTTTTCAAATTTGAAAGGGGCATGGGTTTTTACCTCTTTATCAAGCAAAGTTGAGCACAATCGGATTATGATCAGATCCCACCCTTGGGAGAGAAGAAAGCTTGAAATCTTGCGAGAGGGCCCAATCAGCCGAGACAATAGCCCTATCGAGACGGACTTGAATCAGCTCAACTCCCATTCTTCTGTTGCTCTAAGTGTATTTAAGACCTCCAAGCTCAATGTCAATGAGATTATTATCCACAATCATATCAGTAAGGTTTTCCATACTTAAAGTAAATTCTTCCTTACCCCCTTTTTTCACTTGGATTTAGAGGGGTGTTGAAGTCTCCCATGATTAACCATTTATAGCTTCTACACTTCCTTCCTCAAACTTGTAAGTTCCGTCCAAAGCCATTTCCTTCTAACAAGGTTATTCGAGGCATAAATGTTGGAAAGAATCCAAGAATCCTTGCCGTCTCTAACCGAGGTGAAAAGAATGGCTAAATGATTGGTAGATTTGAAAATCACCGAACCCTTCACCCAACTGCTATCCCAAATAGTAGCTATACCACCTGAAGCTCCTATAGAATCAATGCTATTAACCTCAACGTTTTTCCACAAGTAGTTCTTTATTTTACTTACAGAAATGCCTTGTATCTTTGTCTCTTGGATCACCAAAATTTGAGGCCTGTTGCTAGCTCTAAGATCCTTTAAAATTCTTTGTTTGTTGCTGTTATTTAGGCCTCTTATGTTCCATGAGATGATCTTCATTTGAAAGATTTGGACAAGGGCTTCCTAGAACCCTTTAAATCCAACGTTAGTTGGGTACCGTTAGCTATTTCCTTTTCTGCAGTTTTTCTCCTATGGTCACCCAATGTTTGTCTTGCTACCTTCTTGTTCCCACTCACATCTACTATGCCTCTAGATCGGGTAGGGGTATGGAACTTGAAGCTCTTGGGTCTCCCCACTCTTGCCTTTCCCTTTCTTTTGAGGGGTGGAATACACTGTAGTCTCTTCATCTATAGGAGGAACTAGATGTTCCATTTTTACATTTGTGTCCATATCCGACTGCCTAGAGATTCCTCCAGCTCTCCTTCTTCCGTAAGGTTGTTCTTGAAGGCTTCAAACATGTTTGCATCCTTATCCGTTGTGAAGAGAGAATCTGTGATCGGTTCTTTAGAGATTTCTTTACTTTGGGTTCTTCCATCAAGCTTTCACCTCCGTTTGACTGTTCCTAAGCAGCTTTAGGATCCTGCCGTTCTTTAGTGATTTTAAAGTCAGCTTCTTGCTCTTGAGTTAGAGGGTCTCGATGGCGTGTTCCTAGATGAGTCTTTGGAAGGTTCCTCCATTGATCCTTCATTTCATTTTGGTTTTTCAAAAGAAGTATTTGATCCCAATTGATCTTCTGCTATTTCAAGCACCTTGATAGGCGTTTGAGTCAGAGGATTTGCTGCCAACTTAGGCGAGCTAGATGTAGGCTCCTTTCTCTCTTTTACAGGAGTTTTGGGCTACCATATCAACTTTTTCCTTGCCTTCAGATTGTATTCTCTCTATTAATCAAAGGCTTGTTAGATTTAACTATACTCATCTTGTTTCCTTTATTCATTCCCATCGAGCAAGATTTATGTCCCAACTTAGAGCAGTTTTTGCATCTCATTCTAAAATCTTCATATTCCATAACTTGTCTCCAGGTGCCAAGAGAGGAGTGTAGGATAATACTCTTTGGAAGCTTTTGGTCCTCTTTCACACTGATACAAAAGTGAGCAGCAGATAACCTAGAACCGAATTTGGTAGCATTATCAAAGCCAATGAGCGATCCTAGAGACTTGGTCACTCTAGAAATAATGGTTTCATCCCAAAATTCCAATGGGAGCGTAGGTATTCACACCCATATTGGCAAGTCAGACATAGTTTCTTTGTCAGGATTGAAACCAGGAGCCCATTTTTTCAAATAGAGACCCATATTCCCAAGGAACCATGGACCCCCAACAGAGCTTTTGTCCAATCTTCTTGCAAAGAAAATTTTACCAAAAAAAGCCTCTTGTCATGCCATAAAAATCCAAATGACCTTTAGGGCACCATTTCCTATGAGCCCAACGTCTAATGGTGTCTATATTAGGCATGGATCCTAGAAACTTACCAATCAGCGCATGTAAATTCCTTTTGACCGTCTCATTGATAATTTCCTCGTGGATTGTAAAGTGTATCTCTCCATTCTTGTCCACATGGCGGGGAATGTCACTTTTGGGGATCCCACTAATCAAGCTTCTTCTTGTGACCGTAATGTCCCCATTTCTAAAGATCCTTAGCTTATACTTCCCTGTGGGCTTTAGGATGTTGCAAGGGGAACATTTTTATTAAATAATTAAATATTATTGCCTGGAGCAATAATTATTTAATTATTTAATTATGAAGATTATTTAATTTAATTCCCAAAATATAAAAATTAAATGGGGAATTAATTAAATAAATATTTAGGTGGCTTTTATTGATAAAATCACCCTTTGAAAAGGGGACGCCACACTTAGGGAAAACAAATTGCTTTTATTTAATATTTTCCCTCTCCTAGGGATTTCGAATTTTGTGTCTCCTTGCTTATAAAAGGAGTGCTAGGATCATTATTATTATTATGCTATGATGAACTTATTTTGATACTCCATGCTTGGAGTTGGGATGCATGCCCATTGATGTTCTCTCTCTCTCTCTCTTGCGTGGGAGGTTGTATTGAGTTGGTTATTGAGGATCTATTTGAAGAAGTATTTGTGCAATCTCAAGTGAGATCCATGTCTCTGGCTTTGGATAATTTTTAGATGAAGTTTGCCATTGAAATCTGCATGTTTTTACTGTAGCGAATCACTGTAGCAGCTGGTTTGTGATAAAAAATAAGTGTTTCTTTGGAGTTCTCTTGTAAATCAACTTGGGTGTTTGATACCTCTAAACCCTAACAACTTCTTCTTATGGTGTTTGTGGACTGTTTTTAGAGTGGTAAATGATCAGATTTTTGTATGCTTATGTGTCATAATTGCAGCTACACCCTGGGCATGTTTGGTAACTCCTTTGGGGCCTTTTTAGAAGTAATTTGATTGGTATTCACTGTCTAATTTACAGCGACTTCTTCTATTTTGCAAGTGGGCTGATTTGGAGTATCATTTGGAGTGGATCGACTAGGTGTTTGTATGTTTGTATGATGTTTTTGCAGTCCCTCTTGACAGCGACTATAGTAGAGCAAGTTTGGTAATTACTTCGTATGATTATTGTCTGCTTTACATTCAATTAAATGTGCTGTCATTTCCTGGGCAACAACAACTTATTTTGGAATGTTTGGGAAGCATATTGGGTGCCTAAAATAACCAGCGAATTGCCCAAGTATTTTGATAACTGGTTTATGATCTCTTAAGGTGGATCAACTATTTTATGCATGATTATATAGCTCCGTTGCTGCGATCTCCTTCAGGTAAATTTATTAATAATATTGGATATGTTAGGCACTGATTCGTGGGTTGAAAATACGCTACTGTCCTGTGCTAACATCTGCGATCGATTTGAAGCTTTTGACTTGTCTACTGGTAACAAATTTCCATGCATTTAATGCTCAGCTCCATGTCTGAGTAATCTCTGTGTTTAGCGGCTGGTATTGATAATTCAAGGTCTGATTGTAGAGCATGGTTTGTGTTGTTTGAAGTATTAGATAACTTCCAGGTGTAGCGATCAGGGTTGGAGCTTACAGCAGCAGTCTATAAGAAGGTTTCATCAATATTATGTGAAGGGAATGTGAGAATTTGTTCGTTGTTATGTTATTATCAGATTGTAACCATTATTTCATAACCTTGTTGGCTGAGCTTGATCATTTTAGTGTTGATTCTACTTGTTTGGTTGCCATCTCCCACTGATCCCGGGAAGTGGGATATTACAGGTCTATATTAGGCATGGATCCTAGAAACTTACATAATCAGTGCATGTAAATTCCTTTTGACCGTCTCATTGATAATTTCCTCAGGGATTGTAAAGTGTATCTCTCCATTCTCGTCCACATGGCAGGGAATGTCAGCTTTTGGGGATCCCACTAACTGGCTTCTTGTGGACCCTCCTAGATGTGGACTATTCCCTTTTAGCACCTCAGCCCACGTGAATCCGTTGCTGCTCTTGCCCAGATGTAGAGATTCCTCCTGGTTTGAGTCGAGATTTGGCTTTTCCCACCCATGCAGAGCATTTGAAATTTCAAAAGGTGTCGAGACCTTCAAACCGTCCGTGTTCCTAATAATAAACTAATATTAAATTCTCACTTTGTTTTCAATAAAATAAAAAGTAAGTCACTTAGATAACTTAAAGTATTAACTTTATTATTTTTTACTCTATTTAAAAAAAGGGACATGACCAATGGCCCTAGTCTCAAAAGAAACATGAGGATGCAACTCTCGTCTATTCATGGCTAGGATGACTTGGGATATGGTTTCATAGTGACGAGGCAAGGCCTTTATGAGCTTGAGCATATTATAAACAACACAATGAATGATTCCTTTACCATGGACTAGATCGTGTTAGGTTTGGGTATTATGTACTTTTATGGTTAATCACTATAGTAGCATTAACTTCCCCTTTTGGAGTGTCAGCTTCAGCAAAGCCATCTTAAAACTATTCTTAAAACAGTTTATAGACAATATTTTTATTGAAACTATAATTAATTCAATTCACATCATATCTGATGCCTAAGCTTTCTTCTTGTGAGATAAAGATGATGGTCTGCAACAATCTTGTCTAGCTTCTTCACCTCACAGTTTTAATTTTGATGAAATGGATTTTCAAATTCCTTCTTTCCTTTTTCCTTTTTAGTGGGCATATGCAATAAGTTGAGTCCCTGCTCTGCATATGTACTTTTTGTATTGTTTCGATTGAAGAAAATGCCTTTGGCTTCTGGTTAAGTTCACAAACAGGAAATGAAAATAATCTTTAAGAAATTGAATAGTGCCTTTCCTTTTTTAGTTCTTTATCTTATGGTTTCCTTGGTTTCCCTGCATTCTAAAGCAAGAGGAGAGCTGAAAACGAAGAAACAGTCTCAGCAGCACAACTTGGGGCGTTCTTTGCGGGTATGACAGTAAGGGCTAATGCTTTTCCTGCAGCCACTCAATGGAGCGAGGGAGAAACACGAGCGATGAATGCATATTGGCCACTTCTTATTGAGAATTTGCCGCAAGATGTACTTTTCATAGCAGACCCAGAGGGCTCTCTGATGGGTGGAGCTTCTCCTGTTGGACCTCGATTTCATGGCAGTCAGCCTACAGAAATGAGATTGGTAGGTGCTTTGAGAGAGGTTTTGGCGGGTGGTCATCTTGGTTATGAAGAGGTTGCAAGTTTACTTAGGGATGTGCTTCCATTGTATGGGAACGAGAAAAGGCCAAACACTGTCAGCGAGTCATTGCTGGCAGCATTTTTGATTGGTCAGCGCATGAATGGAGAAACAGATCGGGAACTCAAAGCATATTGCCTTGCATTTGATGATGAACTTGGTAAGTGTCCATAAATTTGTTCGTTGAATCTTGTATTCTCGATGTACAAGTTTTGCACTGCTTCGTACTTTCAACGTGTAACTTTGCTTCATTTGCAATTTTGAACTATTTGTATGATCACCAATTTATCCAACAAATGCTTGCATTGTAGTCGAAACATATCTAGTCACGCAACTCTCCAGAACTAACCTAATGATATCGCTGAATAGGTCCACCTAATCATGCTTGAAAACCTTCTTGTAGTACCAATAGAAACTACCTAAGTATCCCTTAGACTCTAGTTCCTCTGACAAGGCCAGTTTTATGCCTATATTCTACCTATAGATATAAAAATAGAAAATGTAACGTCCTGGGTGTAGGGTACATACTGGAATGTCCTTCAGTTCAAGCCAACTTCAGGTAATTCAAATCAACTTAAGGTAATTACTTAAAGCACAGGTCCTTTTATAATGATTTAAAACAAAATGCTGTACAACAAAATGAAGTAATCATACTTGACATAAAAATGCATTGAAATAGTGAATATAGAATTTTTCGGATGCATTTCCAATTGTTTATAATATCATGAAAGGAGCTCTTCAAATTGTACATTGAGATTATTGCAATTGGAAGACATGAAGGCATATTTATATGTTAGATGCATTTCGCTCAATTCACCAACCATTGGTCCACTACGTGCTTCAATTGGAGTCGTATCATAGCATATGTTTACTCCTGTAAGCATGTGACACATTGTTTGTAATGCACTGATCACACAATGTTAAACCAAGATGTCTGGATTCCAGGGATCCTCTCAAACAACCTAGTACACATAATTTTAAGGCATGAGAATAGTTCATATATTGAATATTCAAGGCTTTAATGATATAAAATATTGAATTAATCACTTAGGTGACTCAACTGTAGATATAATCCTTGAAGCTGTTGTTGGATTGAGGCCATATTATGCCAACTTAAATTTTAGACATCAATGCTGAAAGGCAGGTTCGTAAGCTGACTCAAATTTTTTTTTCAAACATTTGGCACTGAAAAGAGTCTATTTAGGCCAATTTAAGTCTTCTCTCTTTACACATACCTAAATTGTTAGTCATTTTTGCTTTCATTGTGGGCGTTATTTTTCTGATTTTTTTGCAGATTCCTCATGACAAGGCATGCGGTTCATTTTATATTGCCATTATATCAGCTTCACTTAGACTTTTCTAAGACAATTTGATGTATCTCACAACTAGAAGGGGAATGAGATTTTATAGATTTATATCAATTGATGCTGGATGGTGACAAAGAAGTCATAGACATGGAGAAATATATTGAAATATATGTTGTATTAGTAAGTATAAATGAATATATGTTATATTAATAAGTATAATTGAATAATATTATAATTGAGCTAATATGATCAATACAATTATTTAAGGGCATCGGATATATAGACTCCAAGGGGAATTTGTCAAGGGTCACACCCATACAAATATGCAATTAATAATATAGTTAGGTTCATAACAATTCCCATTACATGAAATGCTTTGCCCTTTAAGCATAAGGAAGGAAGAATGCGTATCTGTATAAATTTGACTTTCCCAAGATGTGGCTTCTCTTAGTGTATTTTGAAGTTTTTGCAACTGCTCGAATAACATAACATTTGGCTGTAAATGATGGTGCTCTTTCTTGAATCTTTTTCTCGTTTCCATTGAATGATACAAGCTTTGTTCGTGGGGGTCTGAATTGCTTAAGTGTGTTGTTGACCTTTCTAATCAAAACTGATTAAATGTTTTCGTAAATTCATAGAAAATGTATTTGGTCACATGGTTTGAGGTTTCCCTCGGCAAGGTGTGGTATGCTCCTACCAGTTGCATGTTAGGACTGATCATTATATTCTACGCGGTGACGAAATCTCTTGACTTTGCTCGCTCCAAGAGGTGATGACTTAGGAGCATTTCATTTTTAAATGCCCCATTTATTATGAGATTCGAGGGACATACCATTGTCTTTATAGAGACTTGCGATTTCTTTACCCACTTTCTTTTGGCACTTCAATCTGTGCTGCCTGGTATTTTTCTTTGAGAGTTTGTCACCCTTCGATCCCTAGAGCTCCCAAGTGATCACCTCTTTCTTTCTGCTTACCATGGAGGTTGGTCGTACTATGCACCTTTTGGATACTATTGCCTCACACACTTTGGGAGGGGGCATCGTTCATTGAAGCAACACTCTTCTTTGCACACTTTTACTACTAGGATGCCCCCAACAAATTCTCTCTCAACATTGTGGATTTGCTCCTTGGTGCCATGGGTTTGCTCCTTGTCAATGCTGTGGATTTTCTTCTTCTTGGAGCCATGGATTTGCTCCTTCTCGGCGTTATGGATCCGCTTCCTCGATCGTTTCTGGATTGTAGGGGCAGGCACCCATTATGAGTTTCTTTGTTTATACCATATTTTATTCAACATTGGATGCTAGGAGAGGTTTTATGGGGAATGCTTTACTCCTCCAAAGATTACCCAACCCAACCTAGCCTCCTCATTCTTGGACACTCCCATATGACCATTATCACGCCCGCATTAATAGAAGATGACATGGATGATACCTATAGCCCAAACCTTGACAAAGATGTATGATAGGACTAGCATCTAGTCTTTACAAATTTCATAAGACCATGCTCTCTAGGTAGTCTTGCTTCCACCACATGGCTCTTTGTATCGGTACCGTAATTGTATGGGTTTGGGATTCACCTCCTTGTTTATTTTTAGTTAGTTTTTGATCCTAGGGTCCTTTTCTTCTAGCAATTTCTATTGCAATTAATGTTTTCTTGAGTTCCGTTGACTTACTTATGGTCATTAGTGGACATTACTATAATTTATTTCTGTCTTTCCTTGATTTTTGAACCAATCAACACCCAATACTATATCAAGTCTTGGCAAAGGTAAGGCATTGATGGTCTTTTGGCATATACAATCCTGCATAGTCAATTTGGCCTATTTCCTTGGCAAGATTTCGCAGCACCATTAGCGACCATAACATCAAAATACTTTGCAAGATAAACTAATAAACCAAGAGTTATAGCAAAGAACGTGTCAATACAATTAAGGGTGCTTCTAGAGTCAATAAGTACTTTGTAGCTTTCCTCTTCTTGATATGTCATTGAAGTTGTTGGGTTTGGGGATGAAAAATAATTATTATAGTTGTTAGGGATCCTCTTGGTCGAACCTCATATTGAGCCGGCTGATCACTATCGGAATCTAAATAATGTTAAGCTCTTGGTAGCACAAGTTTTTATATCATCAGTACTTCCATCACGGTGTTCATCTACATCGAGTATACATGCTTATGATTTTATTTTGGTTGAGACCGTTGTTTTTCTTTCTAGTTGTCGTATTTTCCATATCCATGGTGGTCATTAGTGGACATTACCAAAATTTCTTTCTTTCCTTCCTTGATTCTTGAACGAATCAACACCCAATACTATATCAACTCTTGGCAAAGGTAAGGCATTGAAGGTCTTTTGGCATATACAATCCTATGCGCATAGTCAATTTGGGATATTTCCCTTGCAAGATTTCGCAGCACCATTAACGACCATAGCATCAAAATACTTTGGAAGATAAACTAATAAACCAAGAGTTATAGCAAAGAACGTGTCAATAAAATTAAGGGTGCTTCTAGAGTCAATAAGGGCCGTAGCTTTCCTCTTCTTGATATGTCATTGAAGTTGTTGGGTTTGAGGATGAAAATACTTATTATAGATGTTAGGGATCCTCTTGGTTGAACCTCTTATTCTGTAATTACCCTTTTGGGGATAGAAGTGAAAATTATGGAAATCAGCTCAAACACCAAATAACCAAGTCTGATTTTTAAAACCAGCCAGCTGAAAATAATCTGATTTTTGCAATATTCTAGTGCAGCGAACTGTTTATGGAATTCGACTCCACTTTTGAGCGTTCAAAACCCTTCAATTAAACCTACTCGAATCTCTAAAAATTATGATATAACCTCAACAATCAGGTAGTGTAAGAAATCTGATTTTTAATGCCCTAGATATGAAGATATGAATTTCATGAAACCCTTGTCTGCAGTGTTATTTTTTAAAATTCATAACTCAACTGAGAAAGCATCAAAAATCATGAAACTTGAGATATTGGCCTTATGAAATATAGAGAATAAGATGATAATTTCAGATTTGCCAAAATGTCACCGCACATACCAAAACATCACCTCAATATAGGTCACCCCCTGTTGAAATTAAATATATTTGCACCAAATAATTGATAAAATGGAAGATTTCACCTTTATAAATCATAGGAGCTCAACCATGCACAAAGATCTCATAGAAACCAACAATATCCTTGAAAATACACCTCCAAACTAGTCGCTTAGGGCAGAAATCTGTTATAACCAACAATAGAAAGATATCCACCAAAGGGTAGTGTGGCGTTTCGTCCACACCACTTCTCCACAAGGGTTTTCGTCCTTGGGAGTGCCTCAATCAAGGGTTTTCGTCCTTGAGAGAGAGGAAAGATGCTTAACAAGCAATCCTTTACCAAAAATGAGAAATCCACATAACATCCTCTCTCGCCAAGCGACCTCCCTTTTATAACCATAAGGGGGCTTATAATGTAAATGATGGCCGACCTCTTAATAAAAGTACTTTCTAATTTCTAATTGGTATTTTGGAGCCTACATGCTCACCAATAGCTTTTTATTTCTAATTTATTGTTGGGTGCTAGGCTCACCAACAATTACAATGCCAATTAAGAAATGAACATGAAATGAAGCACATGATGACATTGCCAGCTTCCTCTAGCTTTTTCGCTCAAGCCATGAGGAAGGGAAATGGGCCAAGGTCTTCAATTGGAATTAGCTCGAAAAGGGACATGACAATACTCCCTCCCGAAATTGCTTGTCCCCAAGCAATCGCACGTACCTGGATCCCAAATAAATCTCAGCTCCTCCTCCTTTGATGTACCTGCACATGAAGCAAACTCATTAAAGAAAAAGTGTCCCCTTCTTCATCCCTTCTTGCTTTGTGGCTATGATGACCAGCCCTTCTCCTTTGCTTGCCAAGGCCTCATAATTGCCATGCATACATTGGGTGTTCCCAATTTCCCTCCTGCTGTCCCAAACACAACTGTAATCATGTATTTTGTTCCCTAAAATCAGAATGATAGGGGCTGGGATCTTTCTTATAACAGTTGGAAATACATCAACAATGATAATAGACTGCAAACCCTTCATCCTCATGGCTGGGTACTCCTCTTTCATTGTCAAAAGAATGGGTAGAGAGTTGGAATTAATGCAGACAGCGTATAAAACAAAGATATAACTGTCATGATGATTACCTTGGCCTCCAAAAGATGTTTCAAGCTGCCCCAAACTAATCTTTTCAAAATTTGACTCAAATCATAACTCACGAAAGCTGGTAGGTAAATATAACAACCATACCATGCCCGGAATTTTGTTCCAAATGACACCAAATATGAGTGAACCCTCTTCCCATCATTTTGTATAAAAAGAATGTCTTTAAATCTGCCCCTCTATTGCTTCCCCAAAAAGATATCCACAAATCAAGAAACAAAATTGGGAGAAACACCTCATCTTGGTTGTAGCGTTGCAAATTCAGAAGTGAAGTGGCCACAATACATCTTATGAGAGTTACCCTTACCTTGTCCATGTTGCTAAAAGAAGAACACCACTTTCGTGTAATCAAAATCCACTTGGTGGCAAGTGTGAGTAACCTTTGATGTGGAGGATTTCCTGATTGCAAGTGCCTTACCCGCTGTCCCAAAACATCTATCCTATGTTGTTCCTTCATGCAAACTTCTTCTATGATGTTACTAACAAACTGATTTTTGACATACTCATCTATAACAATATTTTTCCAATCAGCTGTTATGATAGAAAGCAAACCACAATGTGAATTCCAAGCATTTCCCAATGTACTCCCTTCATCCTTAATACCTTGAATTCTGATTTCTTTGTCTTTGTCATAGAATTTCACTTCTCTATCATGACAATTGAGGGTGAATTCCCTCAAAGATTGCAGCCATTGAATTCCAAGAACTACTTCATCAACTAACATAATCACAAGGAATCCATCACATACCTCATCTTTTCCTAGGAGAAGTGATAGCTGTCCCATTTTCTTTATGCAAGGTATGGTAGTGTCACTCTCAACAAGCCTAGTGACCCCTTGGTTATAAAGAAAACCTTTCACCCTGAATGGATGAGAAGTAGGTGTGCCATACATTGAAGAAAGGGTGCTGCTCTTCCACCACATGTTTTCTAATTCTTCCGTATTCATGGAGTCATGGGTTAACCACATATGAAATAGAAAATCAGAATTATCATCATGCCTTTGATGCCCCACACATGTCATGATAAAATCTCCCTCCATACTGATTTTGAAATCAGACATTCTTCTTTTTGTAAAACTCATCATAACAACTATATTTCTTATGCGGAAATAATTTTGAATTTGAGGCCAAGAATCCATACAACAAGAGACACTTCTTACCTCATTATTTCGTGGAGTATGAGGTGTATAAGGATGCCCAATTAGCGGTGATATAAGAGGACATAACAAACATAAAATCTGATCACCTTCTCCAACCAGCTGTGTGTGAGGGTAACATATCAGCAGTGTCAAATCAGCAAGCAATAAGATGGAGATTTCTTTATACCATGGGCTGCCTTTGATGCTTTCTTGACTCATAATTTCTGAGTTAGGAACAACACTCAGAAAATAACCTGATGGAGCCCTTCTATCATGCATAGCATCATCCTCATAGGCCCTTATTAAATCTGATTTGATTCCATCGTGTGACTGCCCTATGTAACCGTTAGAATCCAATAAATTAGCATAGAATAACAAGGGATTTTTACCTTTCTTTGGATGATGACAAAATGGGAATTGTTCCTTGTTGATATCTTCATTGATTGGCTCCTTGGTGGTGGCTGTTTGGGACTGACCAACAAGCTGAAAATTATTCATTTCACCTTGAAATTTGACTTCAACTCCAAATTTCTTCTTTTCATCAAACCCTCTCCTTTTCCCACTTGCTCAAGCCTAAATTCATCATGAGCTAGAAGAAAATTAGTATTAACCAAACCATGATCCAAAATTACCTCATATTGTTGAATATCCGGAATAGGAATGGAAGTAAGGGCTGCAACTTCGTTCCTCCTTGCACGTGCTTCCTTATGTCATCAAACCCTTGTGTCACCAAGGTGTTGTTAGGAAAACCAACCAAGAGATCAACCGTGGCAAGAGGATTGGGAAGTTCTAACTCTCCCAAGGGCTGCTCCCTCTCAATAACCAGCTGCTGCAATATACCATCCACTTTCTTGTTCTTAGGGCAATAGACATGCCCATCCTCCTCTAGCGAACTTGGGGTTTTGGTCCCTTCTCCAACAAATTCCATAGCCACTCCTTGCTTTTCCAACAAGATGGGGCTCTCTTCCACTAGGGTAGGGATATTTTCCCCAAGACCCTTGTGCATGCCTCTACTGCCCACTTTTTCTGTTTCCAATTTTACGAACTCTGAAAAGGGTAGGGCATCACAGATTTTCTTCGGAAGAGCTTTATAATCTGCATACCAAGTACCGATGTTACTTTGGGTGGCGGAGAATGAATGATTTCCCTTGAAGAGATTCTTCCACCATTGGAGCCTTGCATGATATGGATAAGCCGAGCCATTGTGTTGGTCAATCTTTCTTGACCTGCAATCAATTTATCAAATTTGGCTCCTTCCATTGAAACCATAGGCCTTTGGGAATCCGTGCTTTGATACCACTGTAATATCCCTTTTGGGGATAGAACTAAAAATTAAGGAAATCAGCTCAAACACCAAATAACTAAGTCTGATTTTTAAAACCAGCCAACTGAAAATAATCTGATTTTTGCAACATTCTAGGGCAACAAACTGTTTATGGAATTCGACTCCACTTTTGAGCCTTCAAAACCCTTCAATTAAAACCACTCGAATCTCTAAAAATTATGATATAACCTCAACAATCAAGTAGTGCAAGAAATCTGATTTTTAATGCCCTAGATATGAAGATATGAATTTCATGAAACCCTCATCTACAAAGTGTTATTTTTAAAAATTTCTAACTCAACTTAGAAAGCACCAACAATCATGAAGCTTGAGATATTGGCCATATGAAATATAGAGAATAAGATGATAATTTCAGATTTGCCAAAATGTCATTGCACATACTAAAACGTCACCTCAATATAGGTCGCCCCTCTTGAAATTAAATATAATTTGGACCAAATAATTGATAAAATGGAACATTTCACCTTTATAAATCATAAGGAGCTCAACCATGCACAAAGATCTCATAGAAACTAGCAATATGATTGAAAACACACCTCCAAGCAAGTTCTAGGGCAAAAATCTGTAATAACCAACAATAGAAAGATATCCACCAAAGGGTAGTGTGGGGTTTCGTCCACACCACTTCTCCACAAGGGTTTTCATCCTTGGGAGTGCCTCAATCAAGGGTTTTCGTCCTTGAGAGAGGAAAAGATGCTTACAAAGCAATCCTTTACTGAAAATGAGAAATCCACATAACATCCTCTAATGGCCAAACGACCTCCCTTTTATAACCATAAGGGGGCTTATAATGTAAATGATGGCCGACCTCTTAATAAAAGTACTTTCTAATTTCTAATTGGTATTTTGGAGCCTACATGCTCACCAATAGCTTTTTATTTCTAATTTATTGTTGGGCGCTAGGCTCACCAACAATTACAATGCCAATTAAGAAATGAACATGAAATGAAGCACATGATGACATTGCTAGCTTCCTCTAGCTTGTTCGCTCGAACCCATAAGGAAGGGAAATGGGCCAAGGTCTTCAATTGGAATTAGCTCGAAAAGGGACATGACATTATCACGCCCGCATTAATAGACGATGACATGGATGATACCTATAGCCCAAGCCTTGACAAAGATGTATGATAGGACCGGCTTCCAATCTTTACAAATTTCATAAGACCATGCTCTCTGGGTAGTCTTGCTTCCACCACATGGCTCTTTGTATCGGTACCGTATTGCATGGGTTTGGGATTCACCCCTCGTTTATTTTTAGTAGTTAATATATTTTTAGTTAGTTTTTGATCCTAGGGTCCCTTTATTCTAGCAATTTCTATTGCAATTAATGTTTTTCATAGTCCCATTGACCCACTTATGGTCATTACTATAATTTCTTTCTTTCCTTGATTTTTGAACCACTTATGGTTGTGAACTTTTGTTTTTATAAGCATTTTTGTTTGTATGAAGTTTGTTTTATTTTAAATGTTTTCATTTTCTCCATTTTTTTCGGTTTTTGCCCCAAATTTTTTTACTTCTACTTGTAATATTTTCTTTTCAATTTACACAATAAATTGCTTTGCTTTTATTAACACTTGTCTTAAAAGTGTATATCTGGGCATGTGTTTAATCCACACTTATTACTTATAGGTGCATTTAGTTATTATTTTCAAACACACATGATAGCTGTGAGGAGTGCCTATCAGTTCAACGTTCCTAGTTCCGTAGGGAGGCTATTTAAAAATAAGGATCCTTATCGTTGGGAAGAACTTTATGTAATGTCCCTTTTCTAAATTAGATATAATTAATAGTATGTTAAGTTGGGCTCGACCAATTCTTCATTTTGGGACAACTTAATAATATTATTATCAAAATAAAAAAATATTTTTAAATGCTTAAAAGTAAAATTAATGATTTAACTAAGTCGGTCAAATGTAACTTTATGTTATATTATAAGGGAACTTATGTTTATTATTAAAAATAAAGGCGAATGTTAAATAAAGTAAGTCGGCCACCAAAATTGAAAGAAAGAGGAAAGAGAAGTTATAAAAGGAGGATGAAGGGGTTCATTTAGGCATCGATCATCTATCTATCATCTTGATTTTAGGAGTTGAGCACTTGTGCTTCTACTTTCAGCTATTGAGGATGAAAACCCTCTTAGCATTCATCACTTAAGGATGAAAACCCTCATTGTGACCAAAATTTGGGGACGAAAAACCTCAATTTCTGTTGGTGGCTTCACTCAGAAGTCATATTTGGGCATAAGGACAACCCGGAAAAGGGCTAGGGCATCATCATTGGCTGGAAAAAGGGGTAAAAGCTCCATCATTGGTGGTGCAAGGGGTAGAAGGGCTGCTAGAGCTTTGGCAAAAGTTTTCAGACCCTCTCCTAGGGTGGCGACTTGCATCTTGGAGGAGTTTGTGGGCTTCTAGGGCACAACAACCCAAATTTCAGTTGTATTTGGCTTCTTCATAATTTTTGGAGTTGTTTGCACTCTTTCGTGGTTGTGTTTGGGCTTGGAATCATTATTTTCAATTATGTTAGTGAAGTATATTTGCTGGTGTAATTATTTAATTCCAGCTGGTCTGAAAAATACAAAAACATATTTTTGGTGTTCTCTTGTGTTATGTTTGTTCCAACTCTTGAATAAAATAATTTGGAGGGTTTCTATATTTATTTCTAGTTGTTTTTGCATGTATGATGCCATAAAACAAAGATCAGATTGTTGTTAGGGTTTGAAGATAATTTTTAGTTTGCTAGCTGAATTTTCAATATTTCAATATTTGAATCCTAAGGGTTTCAAGGGAAATCTAAAATTTTCCGATTTTTCCTAAAATGGACATTACAGTGGTATTATAGCAAAGATCTTCCCAGCCTGAAGGGTATTCATGCAAGAAGGTAACAAGGAATACATTACTATCAAAGGAAAGTAAAGAAGAATTCAGACCAACCACTAAAAGGGCCTAACATGGCCAACAAAGGTTACTCTGCAGAGGCCAAGTTTGATAGGCTTATCGAAGGGCAAGAGAGGTTGGCGGTTATTATGGGTTTGTTAGCCCCAACCTTGCAAAATCTTCATGGGCCAAGACATCACAATGATCTTCCCATCCTGAAGGGTATTCATGCAAGAAGGTAACAAAGAATACATTTCTATCAAAGGAAAGTAAAGAAGAATTCAGATCAACCACTTGAAGGGCCTAACATGGCCAACAAAGGTTCTGAAGAGGCCAAGTTTGATAGACTTATCGAAGGGCAAGAGAGGTTGGCGGATACTATGGATTTGCTAGCCCTAACCTTGCAAAATCTTCATGGGCCAAGACATCACAATGGCGAGGGAAGTTCATCAGGGTTCACAATATGAGGCAGCCCCAAGGGTTAAATTTTGGATCTACTACTAGGCCTTTTCAGCCTACCTTCCTCCGAAGAGAAGAAGTCATTCTAGAGGTTGAAACACGACATTCAGTGGGTCACAACATTGCGGCCAACTATGAGGAGTATAGGGCCATGTACTCATAACTTGCAGCGATGTTCCGTTCACCCGTGGGCCTTGTTTCTTCCTCTGGAATAACCGTTCCTTAGGAAGGAATGTGGGCTTTATAACCGATCCTCGGGCTGATCCCATTGGTTCGAGCAGTCTTTAGCCCTTGTTGAGCTACCATCACCACTTTGAACCCTAGGTTCAATGATCCTTTGGATGGATAGGGCTAGAAAATCCATTATCTGCAAGTCTCGCTTGGCCGGCAATGAACCTGCACAACTTTGGCTTCGAGAGTCCATATTGTTCTCATTCTTTGATAGTATCAAACCCATGTTGCCTTCTTCCACGGAACCCTAGGCCTTTGAAGATTCGAGCTTTGATACCACTGTAATAACCTTTTTGGGGACAAAATTGAAAATGTTGGAAATTAGCTCAAACCCCCAAAATAAGCAAGTCTGATTTTTTATGACAACAATTAAATAAGGACCAAAAAACGCTCTCAAACTCTAGCGACTATGAGAGAGAAATCCGCTGTAGGAACACTAAAAAATTATAAGAAGTTATTTCTTGGATTGCCTTTGATTTTAGAAGCCAAAAAATGTGATCAAATCATTAAACACAGATTTCTGGTATTTATTATGGCACAAAAATAGTTGAAACTTATAAATTCAATAACTCTTAGAAAACAAGGAATCTCCACACATATGAATGCTCAAAATGATCATAAAAATATGACAATCAAATGAGACCAATATCATAATTTTCCAACCATGGAACCCCTCTTAAAATTGATCCCAAAATCTATAAATGAGTAGATAAAGCTGCCTAATGCCAATAAAAATCTGAATATGAAGTATTCTCCTCAAATATGCAATAATCTTCACTCTCAATCAATGTTGAAGGGTTTTCGTCCTATAACAAAACCACTAGAAGGGTTTTCGTCCTTTTAGGAAGCCACACAAGAGAGTTTTCGTCCTCAAGTGAAAGAACATAGAGCAATAAGCTCACAATGCCAAAATAGGAAAATGTGCCAAAATCTAGATGTTCCAAATGAGCCGTCTAATCTTCTTTTATAACCGCCTTTTGTCACCAAGGCTTGGAATAACAAGGACAACCTCTTAAAGTATTCTTTTATTCTTTAATTGGCTTTTAAGTGCATAAAACCTAGCCGACCTGCTAAAGGCAAACACATGCTAAAAAGAAGCTTTAAAAATTAGAAAAACAAATGTAAATGAAAGCTCAATGCTCTTCTCCAACACCTCTACTTCTTTGACATGAAGAAGGAATGGCAAGAAGTCTAATTTCTGTTCCTCGGTGGGAAAAAGGGACGCGTTCTGAAGCACGCTGCTCATGAGTTTGGGAGTGTTGAGGATATGAAATACATGGAGCCTTCTTCTTCTTATGGTGAATTTGGGATCAAAAGGAGGTCCTCAAATGATAATGGATGGAGATGATTAGGATCCATTGTTGAAGTTCGCAGCATTCTAGATATTCGTGGATTACAAGGACGTTTTTTCGGACGTGCAAAGATTTGAATGAAGTACCATATGAGTTGTGTGCACTTAGAATTTCTCCAAGATCTGAAGAATGACTAGTGCAGAGAAATGCATATAGAATGGACTGGAATTGTGTTGCCAAATTCGCGGAAGAGATTGATAAAATGTTCGAGGCAAGAATAATCTTCAAAGTGGAAGCAAGCGAATGGATGTCCCCATTAGTGATTGGTTTGAAGAAAGTCATGACAAATAAGAATATGCGTTACTTGACAAAATAGATGAAAAAAATCTTTTCCTTTACGGTTGGGTTTTTTGGATACAACCAAATTATCACAATCAAGAAGATAAGATAAAGACCACTTTCATAGTGGAAGATGAAGTCTATGCTTATGATTAGATACCATTTAGACTTTTCAATGCTCCGACTATCTTCTAGTGGATTATCTTCCACATGTTTAATACGTTCAAGCAACTTTAAAGCTTTTGTGGATGATTTGTTCATTTCTGAACCGTGTCAAAGATGCGTATCCATGATCTTTGATAGAGTGCGGCAATGTTTCCGAGCAACTTAATTGGATTTGAATTAAAATAAATGTGGATTTATGGCACCACAAGGCACACTTCTTGGCCATATTGTGTGCAAAGCGTGATTAAAGGCAAGCCATGACACTAGACCGGTTGTCGTGGAAATGGAAGAACAAAGAGATGTCATGGGGATTAATTCTTTATTGGGCCGTGTCAAGTATTACCGATGTTTCATCAAGAATTTTTCCCAAGTTTCTCATCCCTCGAGACATTGACAAGGAAAGGAGCTCCATTTGTATGGTCCAATGAGCTAGAGCCATCATTCAAAGAACAAAATGTACCCTTGATTAGTTGATGTATTTTTGCATATCTAAATTGGGACAAGGAATTCCATTTACATGTTGATGCTTTCAACTATGCTAGTGGTGCTAATCTGGGTTGGACCACCCCTGTCCTCTTATGCCAAGAAGAATTGCAACACCACGGAATGAGAGACTCTTGTCATGTTCTATGTTGTGTAGAAATTCTGACCTTGTTGGCAACTCGGTTCACATTCTACATGGATCAACAAGACTTTCTATACTTGATCAATAAGCCGATTATCCAAGGTTGGATAAGCAATTGGATGATGTTGCTAGAAGAATTTATATTTAAGATAATTTTCAGGCCTAGTAGGAGTCATGTGATTGCTGACCAGATTTATAGGATAAAGTGAGGCGAACCTCAAGACAGTGCGAATGAAGATTTTTTGGACACTCACCTATTATAGATTGCTATTGTGTCATCCTTGTATAAAAATATCAAGGATTATCTATGTACTACATAATTTTCAAAGGATGTGCAACCTTTTGAGCGGAGGAAATTGACACGAAAGGTCCTAATGTTCTAGTTGATAAATGACCTTATGTGCAACGTAACACTCGACCATGTGTTGTGATGATGCATAATGAAGAAAGAGATGTGGGATATGTTTCAAAGAGCATGAAGGTCCTATCAAAGGCCACATGGGGCCCGATGCTACTGTTAGTGCGGGTTCATAGCACCCCCAAATGAGTTATGGATCTGCTTTTCTAAGGCAACCTCATCTGGTGTGAATGCACAACATTGAATATTTTCCCCAAGTGTGGGACTCATAAAAATGGGAAAAGAATCTCCAGGTTAGAGGCTGGTTCCTCAACTCCTGATTAGATGTATGCTAATAAATTGCAGAGGTTTAAACTATAAATCCTACCCTAATTTCCAAGGGGACAGAGATGAAAGATGCAAAAGAAATAAAACTAAGACTAACAAGGTGATACACCAAAGGAGTGGTGAACATCTACTTCTACAAATTGACACAAATCACATCAACGCAACAAAAGAACATGCACAGACTGATAAAATGTAATGAAAGATCAGAGATGAAGCAACAACACAAGAAGAGGATTGAAACTCATCCACAGAGCTTGCATTGTCATTTCCAATATAAAAATACATGCATTACAATAGCAGAGAGGCAAAAAGCATGCTGCAGTTCTGGAAGAGGTCTGGTATTCCACAAAATCACTTTCCAAGGTGAAAGAGGGAGCCTGCAAAACATAAAAATGTCCAACCCTTTCAAAATGAGCCAAATCTAGCTTTTAACGGTGAAAATTCGAGCTCAGGAAGGAGAAACGCAGGAAAACATGAAAGGATGCTTCAACCACCGACCAAATTGCATTAAAATGGCATGGGCACCCTCAAGAATTCATTCCCGATGTTTTTGACCATGCTGGGAGAGAATGCGAGCCATACTTCATTAAAAATGGTGGTTGAAATGTCAATTCTGTTCTCCTTCCCCTGCCAGAGGCGTTTTTGATTTTCTCTCTCCAAACCCCACCAAAACACAAAATTGAGCCCTCCATTGTGTAGAGAATTTCACCAGCTTTCCAATGACACCAAGAACGCAAAAATCCGAGCTCTGGATCAAAAGTTATGCCCTTATGAAGATTTAGGGCAAAACTAGGGCAAAATTGAATTGGCGGGCCGAAAATTCAAATTTTCCCTCTTTTTTGACTTTGGGAAAATTTCCCCAAAAATTTCCGCCGCCCCGACGCTCCGATGCCATGTGTCATGCTGTGATTCGTTGGTGGGCCACCGCTTCCAAATTTTCCATCGCGGCTGACCACTACCCCGAATGGGACATGTGGCGTGTTCTGATTGGAGTGGGCTTGAACTAGCTCTTTCTCTTTTTGCGGGGCCGCCTTCAGGTTTTCGCCAGCCACATGGACACGTGGCAACTGCTGATTGGCGTGGGCCATTGCGGGTGGGCTTTCCTTTCAATATTTTCCATCTTTTGGTGAAAGGACATGTGGTAGGCTATGATTCGTTGGCGGGCCTTCGGGTCGAGATGTTCCTTTTGCACCAACCTTGGAAATTTTTCCAACTGCCTCCCGCCGCTCCGACCTCCGACGGCTCCGAGGACACGTGGCCTCTTCCTATTGGCTGGCGGGCCTTCGGGCCAAAAATCCTTTGTGTGCCCTGCCAATACTTGGAAAAATTTCTAAGTTGCCTCCGCCCTCCGCCATTCCGCCGATGACGTGTCACCTTCTGATTGGCCCATGCGGACCTCCTTGGGAAAATTTCCCTCCCAAACTCCGTCGAGCCATAACTTGAAAAATACAAGGAGTTAGAAGGAAAACTTTACCATTCTGGAAAGTTGAGAAGATGCTCTATCCAATGAAAACATTTCTAGAACATTTTGAGTGCCTAAAAGATAAAAATTCTGACTGAGGCACAAGGAAGGAAGGGATGAAGGGGAGTTAGCTCAAAAATAAGCAAGGGGCTTATTTTGGATAACAATTTTGGCGACTCAGAGGGGTCATTTGTCTGCTAGATGAAGTTACTAGTTACCTGAAGCAATCCATTGGGCATGGAGTCATAAATTTATCTGCTTGGAGCTCTCAACTGATTAGAAAATTACAAGGAGGAAGATTGTGAGAGTAGAATCATCACCTGATCTAGAACATGGCTCTAAAACTGCATGTTTGGGACAACAAGCTTGTGCCAAAGCACTTAGGGAAAGTAAAAACTAAGCTACAACAAAACAATGTGCATAAGCACTTGGAGGAATGAAAATCTAAGCTAATATGTACAAGGTAGAGAGTTTCCCTCTAGTAGCAATGCTTTAGATGGATTCCATTAATTGGAATCTGTAGTTCTTCACCATCCAATGTAGACAATTGGAAGGCATTGCTTTGTTCTTACACTTTGTGACCATGTAGGGGCCACTCCAAATGGCATCAAACTTTGAATGCCTTCTTGGCTTTGCTCAGTCTGCATCCCATTTCAATACTAGATCTCTAACTTGGAAGGTTCTAGCCTTAGCTTTCCTATCAAAAGTCTTCTTGATCAAGGCTTGATCCTTCTCCATTGCTTGGGCTGCATGCTCTTTGATCTCTTGAGTTCCATCAATTCTGCATATCTCACCTCCATGGGTTCAAACTCCAACAATTCCAATTGCTTCATGAGTTCCAACGTTGGCAACTCAAGTGACATGGGCAAAACTGCCTCTCTTCCATAAACAAGCTTGAATGGAGAATTACCTGTGGATCTCTTGGGAGTTATCCTATCAGCCCATAAGGCTGATTTTAATTTAGTATGCCAAGTCCTCTGATTTTCATCAAGAGTCCTCTTGATGATCCTTAACAAGTTCTTGTTTGTAGACTCGGCTTGGCCATTACCTTGAGGGTAATAATTTGATGAAGTGCTTAGATAAATCCCATTTTTGACAGCCCATTCGGTCACCTTTGATCCTATGAATGCCAATGCATTATCTGATATTATAGTGGCAGGTATACCAAATTTGGTTACTATCCCTTCATAGAAGTCTAGAATGCTAGATTCATTTGCTTCCTTAAGTGCCACTGCCATAGTCCATTTGGTGAAGTAATGCATGGGCATAGAATCCACTTGTGTCTTTGGCTTAAGTTTGGGTTAATGACTCCAATGAAGTCCAAACCCCATTGCACGAATGGCTGGCCAACTGAAATTGGGTGCAATAGAAGGGCATCTAATCTCTCTTTGCCTGTGAAAAAATCACAACTCTTGCACCTCTTGATCCATGCATAATAATCACCAAATACCATGGGCCATAGCCACCTTCATGATCTTGAGGGCTGTCACTCTTGGAGAAAAATGACCTCCAGCTATCCCACCATGGAACTCTTCCAATGTTCTATCAATCTGATTTGTTCCAATGCATCTCAGCAGCACTCCATTTGCATCCCTTTTGAACAAAACACCATCAACAAGTGCATATGGGACAACCTGCAATCTGAAGTGTCTTCTCTTGGTTTTGTTCATCTCTGGAGGGCATAGGCCTAGTGTGTAGGAAGTGCACTATGTCTTGGGTCCAACAAGGAGTGAGGACACCATCATTCTCTTCTTGAACATTACCTTGTTCTTGGTTGTTTTGCAGCACCAAAACAACATCCTTCTCATCGCATGCTTCCATTGATTTGCTCAAGACCAGCTGTTCACATAATCCTTTTCCCTCTGACCAACTTGGTGACTTTAATCTCAATGTCATACTCCATGACATGAGTAATCCACCCTGCACGTTTTTCATTTAAATCTTTGTTGAGAGGAATTCCTTAACTCCCACATGAGAAACTAGCAGTTGAACCTTGTTGTTTGAAACTACATGCTTAAATTTCTTCAAGCTCCTAATCACTGCAAGAACTTGCTTCTCAATGAAAGAGTATCTCACTTCATAGTTCTCCAGGCTTTGGCTAAAGAAAGCAATTGGCTGCTCTGCATTTTCTTTGTTTTGCTGTACTAAAATTGTAGAGATTGTATCATCACCCCCAAATGCATATAGGATAAAATCCTTGGAGAAATCTGGGTTAATGAGAGTTGGAGCTTGTGAGATTGCCTCTTTAATTGCTTCAAAACTTGCCTTGCCTTCTGCTGTCCATTTGAAAGCTATGCTTTTCTTCAACATCATAGTTATTGGCTTGACATGGCTGCAAAATCTGGCACAAACCTCTCGAACAAAATTGATCCTTCCCAAGAAACTTTGAAGGGCTTTCTTATGACTTGGTAATGGCAGTGCTTTTATGGCTTCAACCCTCTCTGGATCAATTGCTAATCCCTCTTTTGAAACAATGTGGCCAAGGAGTTTTCCTTCATGAGCAAGAAAAATACATTTTTGGGATTCAAGGATACCCCAAATCTTCTACATCTTTGGAACACTTGTCTCAAATGAAAGAGATGATCTGCTATATTTTTAGAAAAAATAGTGATATCATCTAAATATACTAGCACCATTTTGTTGATTAATCCCTTGAACGCCATATCCATTGCCCTTTGGAAGGTAGCTCCAGCGTTGGACAGCCCAAATGGCATTTTTCTATATGCATAAGTCCCCCATTTGGTGGTGAAGGCTATCTTGAATTGATCATCCTCTTTGACCATGATCTGATTGTACCCTGAATAACCATCTAGCAATGAGAACCTCTCAGAGCTAGCAACTTGCAAAATCTGCTCCATAGAAGGAAGTGGGTAATGATCCTTGAGAGATGCTCTATTCAAATCTCTAAAGTCTACACACAATCTGATTTCTCCACTTTTCTTTCTAACTGGAACCAAGTTTGCAACCCAGCTAGAATGCTTGATAGGAAATATGATACTTGCCTCTATCAATTTATTCAATTCCTTCCTCATGAGAGGCTCCATGTGTGGATTGACTGGCCTTTGCTTTTGCCTGATGGGCTTAGCACTTGGATCCAATTCAATTGTATGTTGAGCTAACTTGGGATTGAAACCTCTCAAATCTTCATAGCCCCAAGCAAATATATCAGGGAACTCTTGACAAAGTTGCATAAACTCATACCTCTCTTACTCGGTTGTCACTTTACCAATTTGAAGTGACTTGCCTTCCCCAACCAAGATGGACACTGAATCTTCTCCCTTGACTTGGATGTTTGCTCTCTCTTTCCTAAATTGATCATTAGGATTAAAAATGGACTCCAATGTGATAAGTCCCTTTGGCAGTTTGTTGGTTCTTAGCTGTACCACCTGATCACCATACTGCTGTTCTAAGTTTTCCTGATTTTTCGCTGAGAACTCAACTTCTTCTTGTAAGAAATTGATGATTTGTTGATCATTTTCAAACACTTGCCAACTTACATTATTGTCTAGCACTGAGGGCCTTACAATCACGTGAATGCTTGGCTGTACTTTATCTTTCTTGATACTTTCAACAACATCAAAGGCTGCCCCAACTACTGCAAGCTTGTCACAGCTTGGTTTTCTTTCCTAGGGATGGAATTGATGCCAAAGCCCTCAAAATCTTCAATGAGGTCCCACACCCTATTTTTATAACACTTGAGCAGATCATTTTTGGCAGCATGCTGTCCTCTAACTTGATTAACAATCAGCTCACTGTCACCAAAGACTTGTAGATTTTTGATACCTCTTTTAATTGACCAATGCAATCCTTGTATCAAAGCTTCATATTCAGCAGTGTTGTTAGAGCATGCAAACTGAAATCTAAAAGCTGAATAATACTTAATGCCTTGAGGAGAAACAAACATGGCTCCCCTCCTACGAGAAACAAACATGGCTCCCCTCCTGCACCTTGTCTACTTCTTGATCCATCAAAGAACAACTACCATACCTCATTGTCATCTTTATGGTTTGATTTGGTGATGCTAGGAATAGGCTGATTTTCTTCATGTATGCAATAGACTCCTAGCTCAAATTCTTCTATTTCTTGGTAGGGATCAAAAGCATGCACCTTGCTTGCCCATTCATCAAGAGTTAAATCTAGGATGCTTCCAACCTTTGTATCGCTTCATCTGTGCTTGGATAATCTTCTTGATCAAATATTGAACAATTGGCATTGATTGGGCTTGGAGTATGCGGTTCAATGTGAAAGTTTGCAATAGGTTCAGACCTGATTGTGGTCTTAGTACCATATCTGGTTCTAAACAACATGTGTGACCAATCAGCGAGATAAGTAGCCTTCAATTTTAGTCATGAAGTCCCTCGACAAGCATAAGGCAAAGAGTGGTGGCAAATCTATCACCGACACATCTTTACTGACACACAACATTGGGGCATGCATGAAAGGTAGGGTTCAAATCTTTAATCACTCCCATTGTTGTTACTGCTGTCCCATCCAATTGCACTACCCCTTTGGATATGACCTCATATTGGAGGCCCAGCTGATCAGCTATTTGCTTGGGCATTACAGAACTACTTGCCCCAGAATCAATCATGCAATTGTGTACTAGTTTATCCCCAATGATCAATGAAACATAGAATGGAGGGGGCTTCAAAACTTTACCTTGCTGTCCTCCATGATTCCCTTCAGGCTGAGCAACATTTGTGAGTACCTTCTCTTGCATATGAACTTGTTGATTTGAAGATGACCAATCCTTCATGGCAGCTTGTAGAAGATCCCTTTGGCCTGGGATGGATAATGATTCCCACATAGATATATTCACATTTGTTTTCTTCATCTGATCAATGATGCTAAATGGGGATGAAACATCTCTTTGCTGCCCCTTGGTCTGCACATTCTTTTCTTGCACATGGGCAGCAACAGCTGGCATTTGAGTTGGTCTAGAAGATGGCTTGGGCTGTCCTTGCATGTTTGGAACTGCATTTTGCTTGCCAACACTTTGTGGAGTGATGGAAGGTTGTGGATCACTTGGAGCTAATGACTGCCCCTCACCAATGTTCCTTTTCTTTGACCTTGTATTGGCTGCTACACCCTGAGACATTGTTTGATTCATACCACAAAAATCCTCAGCTTGCCAGTTCACTAGTGTAGTCTCATTTGGAGCTGCATTTTGCTGGGATGCTCCTTGTTGTTGGTTTGTTTCTTGGCTCACCTCACCCTCTACGCCAGTTGTGGTTGCCATCAAGGCTTGGTTCAAAGCACCATTGAAGCACATAGATTGGCTGTGAGGTTCATTGCATGGGAAACACTAATCATATTCTTGTGCTACATTATTTTGCACCGGCACTAAGGCCTTAGAGGCAAGATGCAGCATTGGGATTATAGGGCTGAAATGGTCTATTGGCAGGAGGCCTTGTTTGATTTTGATTTGCAGCTAGATTGGGTGGCCTATTAGGCTGATATGGTTGCCTATTAGGCTGAGCTTGAGGCTGATAAGAAGGTCTAAAACTTTGGGCCTGCTGCCTCTTGAGTGTAACCAGCTCATTGCCTAGACTTTCAATTGTTTCATGACTTCTTGGAGTTCATTTGAAGCACTAGGGGATGAAGTAGAAGTTTCATTTGAACTTTGATTTCTAGGAGTGGGAATAGGAGCTATAGTAGGTGTTTGACTAGTGCTTGGATTTTCTAAATTTGGATACAAGGGCATGGGAGGCCTTGGAGCTAGTTTGCCAGCTTGAATCAGACAATTTTCAGCTCTAATGGCAATGCTATAAGTTGCAGGTATAGTTGTACCTCCCATGGATTGAATAATCATAGAAATATCGAAATTTAAAGCTTTGAGATAGTTTAGAAAAGCACCTTCAGTGTTGGCGTAATCGCCACTGGAATTCTATCCCAAGTCCTTTGAACTCTGAAGTTGAAGTCTGTCAGCTGCTCATTGGGAGCTCTCTTGATGGTTGTCAATTGTTCTAGTAGAGACAAATTATCTCCCTTTTCTCCAAACTGCTCATGGAGAGCTATGCATAATTGGTTCCAATTTTGGATTGAACCAGCCCCAAGGCTTCTAAACCATTGCAATGCTTTCCCTTTGAATGAAGATGCCAACAATTTGACAACAATTTGCATCTCAACAATCTCATGGATTGCACAAACATTAGCAATGTCTTTAACATGATCACTAGGAGTGGTCTGATTTTCTCTAGTGAAGTATGGAATGTTCTTCAATGCTGCAACTAGAACTGGATTTTGTGCATTGAGAGCAAGTGGGCTCTTTGCCAGTGAAGTTGACATAAGGGTTGGGTTGTGCCATTCTAATTGGCTTGAGAACCCTTGTTAATTGAGTGAAAGGTCTAGAAGGTGGAGGAGTTGATAGATTTCTGTTTGGTGGAGATGGAGACCTTTGAATCCTTCTTCCTATATGCCTTCTTCCAGGGGATAACTGTAGATACTCAGACAACCCTTCTTCTCTGGCTTTTGATCTTGTGTTGATTCTTCTCATGAATCTTCAGACTATGACTAAAACCAGTTGATTTTTCTCTTTGGAGCTGCCAGATGTGCAGATCAAGGCTCTTTTCAAGCATGAAACTTGCAAAAATGCACATCAACTTTGTTACAATGAAGATGAAGACCTCTAGGTCCCACCGGCATGCCAAAATCTGTTAGTGCGGGTTCACAACACCCCCAAATGAGTTATGGATCTGCTTTTCTAAGGCAACCTCATCCGGTGTGAATGCACAACATTGAATATTTTCCCAAGTGTGGGACTCATAGAAATGGGAAAATAATCTCCAGGTTAGAGGTTGGTTCCTCAACTCCTCTGATTAGATGTATGCTTGTAAATTGCAGAGGTTTAAACTATAAATCCTACCCTAATTTCCAAGGGGACAGAGATGAAAGATGCAAAGAAATAAAACTAAGACTAACAAGGTGATACACCAAAGGAGTGGTGAACATCTACTTCTACAAATTGACACAAATCACATCAATGCAACAAAAGAACATGCACAGACCGATAAAATGTAATGAAAGATCGAGAGATGAAGCAAACAACACAAGAAGAGGATTGAAACTCATCCACGAGCTTGCATTGTCATCTCCAATATAAAAATACATGCATTACAACAGAGAGGGCAAAAAAGCATGCTGCGATTACGGAAGAGTGTCCGTATTCCACAAAATCACTTTCTAAGGTGAAAGAGGGAGCTGAAAAACATAAAAATGTCCAACCCTTTCAAAATGAGCCAAATCTAGCTTTTAATGGTGAAAATTCGAGCTCAGGAAGGAGAAACGCGGGAAAACGTGAAAGGATGCTTCAACCACCGACCAAATTGCATTAAAATGGCATGGGCACCCTCAAGAATTCATTCCCCATGTTTTTGACCATGCTGGGAGAGAATGCGAGCCATACTTCATTAAAAATGGTGGTTGAAATGTCAGTTCTGTTCTCCTTCCCCTGTCAGAGGCATTTTTGATTTTCTCTCTCCAAACCCCACCAAAACACAAAATTGAGCCCTCCATCATGTAGAGAATTTCACCACTTTCTAATGACACCAAGAACGCAAAAATTCGAGCTCTGGATCAAAAGTTATGCCCTTCTGAAGATTTAGGGCAAAACTAGGGCAAAATTGAATTGGAGGGCCAAAAATTTGAAATTTTCTCTCTTTTTTGACTTTGGAAAAATTTCCCCAAAAATTTTTGCTGCCCCGACGCTTCGATGCCACGTGTCATGCTGTGATTCGTTGGTGGGCCACCGCTTCCAAATTTTCCATGGCTGACCACTTTGCCATTCAATGGGACACGTGGCGTGTTCTAATTGGCGCGGGCTTGAACTAGCTCTTTCTCTTCTGCGGGCCCGCCTTAAGGTTTTCGCTGGCCACATGGACACGTGGCAACTGCTGATTGGTGTGGGCCATCGCGGGTGGGCTTTCCTTTCAATATTTTCCATCTTTTGGCGAAAGGGCAAATTTCCCTCCGCCCCTCCGCCTTTTGATGCCTCGAGGACACGTGGCAAGCTATGATTCGTTGGCGGGCTTTCGGGTCGAGATGTTCCTTTTGCGCCAACCTTGGAAATTTTTCCAATTGCCTCCCGCCGCTCCGACCTTCGACGGCTCCGAGGACACGTGGCCTCTTCCTATTGGCTGGCGGGCCTTCGGGCCAAAAAATTCCTTTGTGCGCCCCTCCATTACTTGGCAAAATTTTTAAGTTGCCTCCGCCCTCCGCTTATTCCGCCGATGATGTGTCACCTTCCCAGATTGGCTGCGCAGACCTCCCTTGGGAAAATTTCCCTCCCAAACTCTTTTGAGCCATAACTTGAAAAATACAAGGAGTTAGAAGGAAAACTTTACCATTCTGGAAAGCGGAGAAGATGCTCTATCCAATGAAAACATTTCCAGAACATTTTGGGTGCTTGAAAGTTAAAAATTCTGAGGCACAAGGAAGGAAGGGATGAAGGGGAGTTAGCCCAAAAATAAGCAAGGGGCTTATTTTGGATAACAGCTACAAAAAGGAAAGTAATTCTAGCTTTGACTGTGGTGGTTCGGACTAACTTGTGATTTGAAAGTATGTGTGTTGGGATATGATACCTATTAGAGGAGTTGGAAGCCACTCAAAAGAAACTTTATGCTCTTATGGATTTTGACCTCTAGAACTTTTTGAATGATAGGGCCTAGATTTTGTTGGACTATTGAACAACAAAGAAGATCCATTGGTCCAGTATATTTTGTGGTTGCCACTACATCCGTAATGACGTGGGTAGAGGCTAGAGCTTTCCCAACAACGCATGAACTATAAGTAAATACATTTATGAGAAAGAAGTCACTTGATTTGGGATTTTGATATAGATTACAATTGATCGAGGTGGATTACAATTGATCGAGATGGGCACTTTGTCGACCATGTGATTTGGTTGATGATGCTTTAGGGTTTTGGATCATCCATTTGTTCCATTCCTTACTACTTGTGAGCGAATGGCCAAGAAGAGACAACTAATCAAGTATTAATTTTACCGAACCCATAGTCGTTTAGTATTGACAATGTGGATTGTGAAGAATGCCTACCTGTAATTTTGTGGGCCTATTGTGAGGTCCTACGAAGTGATTACGAGCCATACATCCTTATAGCTGATGTATTATCGGAGGTAGTTGTCCACTATGGAATATCTTGTGCCAAACCTAAGAACGGTGGTTGAGATTTAACCGTGATGAAGAAAGTCTCAAAGAACTATTTATCTAGTGGAATAAATTTGATGAAAGTTGTGTAATGGTGTAATGGGTGAAAAAGGTCATGTAGAGAAAAATTATTGGCATGACAAACATCTTAGAAGAATGAATTTTAGAGTTGGAACCTTAGCTCTAAGATATAACGAAAGGCAAGAAATTAAACTTGGAAAATTCAATGTTATGTTGCTTGGGCCCTTTACTGATTCAAGAAATCTTGGAAAATGGAGCAATCAAGCTTGAGAACTTGAGCGAGACAACAACAGTCGAGGATATTGTAAATGGCTCCAAGTCAAAATTATATTGTTGATAATGAGAGAATATCAATATGATTGATATTGAGCTTTTGTGTATGGATAGTAAAGAAACCAAGGATCCACCGAGGAAAGAGATAAGGGAATACATATTAAGGTATGGTAATTTTAAATGATGTTACTGCATATCGAAGAAAATAAAGGAAAAATGAAAGGTAATTAAAAAAATAAGGGGAAACTATAAAAGGGAGGACAAAGGTTAAGAGGGACTATATGCCCAAGTGGAAGATACATCATTACACGTCCCAAAGGAATTGCATATATTACGCGCCCTACACTAGAATACCGAGAAATGCCGGTTTTGGGAGGCAATGTCTCTCACGGATTTCATCAAATTGAGGATGGAAGGACATTATCGGCACAGAACCCTACCCCCAAAGGGGGAAGTACAACATGCCAAGAGCATGAATGTTTCAGCCCTAGGGAGAAGAAGTCCTTCCATCTAGATAAAGGAAGTTAAGGAGCATGCCATCCAAGGTAAAAATCCATTTGTGCTTAGCGATGAATTGTTGATATCTAACGGTTGCATTGAACTAACAATTGTCAATGAAGAACCCTTGATAGAGAAGGATATACTTTTGAAGGAACCAAATGTTGATATTAGACATGAGAAGAAATTCATATATGCAAGCACAAAGGATGTAATGAAAACTCAAAGAAAGTGTGAGGAGTGGCAAAGAAGAGCTAGGGATGCTAGATTGATAGCTGCTCAAGGGAAACAACACTTACAAGAGCATAAGGCAAAGAGCTCTTCATTATTGACAAGGAAAAAGGAAGAAATGACCAAGCAAGAACCAAGAGAAAGGGAAGGTAAAGAATTTTTAATTGTCAATAATTTTCCCTTGAATTCTAATGGTTGCATGTGGAAAAATATTAAGGGAACTTGGGAGCATGAGCGAAAGGATGAAGGGAAGCTTGAGGAACAAGAGGATGAAGTGAATAGCTCAAGCAATTCTCATATGACAATAGAAGATGGAGTCATTGAGGAAGAAGATTCGGTGGTCAAGAGATCTAAGGCCATGGCACTTACACCCATTGTAATTCCGAAGGGTCAACATTATGAGGTAATCAATGATCATTGTTTAGTTAATATTGATGATATTTTAGCATGTGATGAATTCAGGACTGAAAGGAAGGGTGAGGAGCAAGTAGGGGAAGCAAAAGGAATGGTTGGAACCCATTTCTTAAATGGACATGATTACAGTCAGCTTGCTGGTCTGTTTATGACAGCAGTCAAGAGGTGATCTTTGGATGGGTTTCACAACCTTATAAAGAAGCCAAAAGTTACCCAAGACAAGCACCAACACATTTGGAAGGAATGCAAGGAAGAAAAGACCCTATTCAGTGAAGAGATCATGCAAATGAAGAGTGCTGATCCAAACTCAGAAGTTCTGAATCATAAGGACATCATGAGCAGTCCATGGTATGTGAGTATTTCATCTCTCTTGTTGGCCAAATTGTCATTTCATGTATGTTGCCATCACGCACAGCTGGTTAGGGAGGATGTCTCATGCCTGTTATGTATTCTAATGACACCTGTAGTCATTTTTGTACCCTTCACAGAACAGGAAAATCCCATGCGCGCCGGCCTATCACCCAACGGGCACTGGGCGCTCACTCGAGGCACGCGCGGGTAGCCGAGTCTCTCCTTTATGTGAGTTTTGTGAGAATGCATCATCTTAGAACAGACAATCAAATGCAAGACAGAAAAGAACTAAACCACATTCTTATGAACTTAGGAAAACGTGTCATCTCATTCTATGCAGGTAAGAGAAATGTAACACTCTGATTTTGTATGCTAACTTGGTGAATGTTTTACATACTGTTATAGCTCTTGAAATGAAAGCAAACATGTTAAGATATGTTTTGATCTTAAGAGAATGTGTTGCTAATTTGGATTCTTGCATACTGTGGCTTATTGCATGGACAACAAATATTGTACTTGTATGTTTGCTGATGTGACGACAGATTGTCGTATAATTGCTTGCTCTTGTGCTGATTGACAGCATACCCTGAATCAATTCCATTGATTCAAGTATGCTGAGGTCCTCTTGTGTTTTCTATGTTAATTCACACTTGAACTGGACTAGGATTATTATAAGCGTGCAGCGTCTGATTACAGGTGTGAATAGCTAGCACGAAAATGCCAACGACAGGGGTTCGATTCTTGAACCCTGTACTGTCGAATTCGGGACCTCGTGGGGCGAGAAACGCCTGGACACGGGTGGCCTTGGCATGTAATCGGAAGGACGGAACGTCCTGCTCTGCGTTAACGTGGATGTTAGCAAGGGGCTGGAAGGAAGTTGTTAGTGTTAGTGGTTAGTGTGAATTAAACCTAAACTAACCCTAAGACCTAACATACATCCTACACTACTATCCTAGTGGATTTTTAAATTATAAAAAAAAAAGGGGAAAAATAAATCTAAATCCTAAAACCTAAGGTCTAACTAAGACCTAGGTCGAATGAACTATGTAACCTAAAACTAATCCTAAGCTAAAGGGGTACGCAGACCCTTGGGAAGAAAAGGATAAGGATGGATAGGAGGCATTCATTGGCATTTATGAACTGTCCCTTCGGGGACGGCGCCAGTTTTGGCGGGACAGGTAGGAGATAGAGGTATCCATTTGGAAGCTTGGCTAAATTCATTTGCATGGAAAAATTTGAAAATTGGAGACTTGCCAACCCAAGTGGAGGTGGCGTAGAAAATAAGGAAAAAGGGCGAGCCTTTATTGCATTAATGGTTCTTGGTCCTCGCGACCAGCTCGCCTTGGGAAGTGTATGAGGGAATTTTGATTTTCATTTTTTGTTGATTCGAGCTTTTGCAAAGTTGCTCTGCATTTGGTTTCTTGGTCTGGTTCAGTCGAACCAGCTCTTGCATTCGACATTTTCTTGGAAGTTTTGAGGCTGTTGATCAGCCAAGAAGAAGGAAGAAAGTGCTGGGAATATTGTGTTGCCGTTGTGGAAGAAAAACGCGGCAAAACGAAGCTTTCTTCGAGTTCTGGAAAAGAGATTACAGGCATGTTAAGCCCTTCTCTTTAAAATCTTTGCTTGATTTAAATGTTTCATTAAAACAACCCTGCTCTTGGGTTGGGATTGCTTGATTGTTTTTGAGTTGATTTGGAAATGGATTTGTTGATTCTTGCCTTCTTTTCCTTGGAAAATGATATGAAACGGCTTTGGTTGCTCGGCCTTGATTTGTTGTTGCTTAAATTTGGTTGGAATAGGAATTACCGTTGTGGTTGCTGACAGTGTTGTAGAAAGAAATAAACATTTTCTTCCTCTGTACATGTGGTATGGAGTGGACAGGCTGTTTAAACTTTTCTTATAATGTAATCGTTCTCCTTGATGTTGTGCTTGGAACTGCTATTACATGTGAAGAGAAAAATGGAATTTCAGTCATGTTATGTTGCTATGATATGGGTTTCCTTCCTTTCTTGCTGTCATTTTTGGAAATAATGGGGTACAGTCGTCCCCTTGCTGTTGTGGTTAATCCGTCCTTGCATTTGATTGGTTGGAAACACTTCCACGACGTGCTGGTTTGTTGACAGTATGGTGTTTGAAATAGATATAATTCTTTCACTGTTCGTGTTGTTTGAAAGTGGAACAGGTGTGTAATCGTTCCTTATGGTGTAAAGGTTTTCCATTTAGTGTAATCGTTTCTTTACTGTGTATGTGGAACTGTCTTTGCAAGAAAAGAGGAAATGGAAATACAGTCGCATATATTGCTGTAATTTGGGTTCTGTTGAATCTTGTTGTCATTTTGGAAATGATACAAAATACTGTTATTGGTCGCTGAGTTCAGCTGTCCTTGTATTTCTGGAATGAAATGCTTTCCTGTTGTGCTGGTTGTTTAACAGTATTGGGAAAAATTGTCATATGTATCACGGGTCTGTACGTGTTAATTGAGTTATTTCTCTTTTGAAACCATAAGTTCTTTTGCTGATGAACTGGAATGAAAGAAGCGATGGTTGTTGAAGTTGTTTCATATTGAAATTTTTAAAGGAAATAGATTCTCTTCCTTCTACTGTCTTGGATTCTGATGAAAGTGGCATTCGGGTTCTCTACGAGTAATTGAACTCGAATTGAATTCAAGTATTAGCAACATTTCCATGGCTGTGCCTTTTCTTGTATAGGAAATGAGCAATTACGTTTTGGTATCCGTGAAAATAGGAAAAGTAGACTGTTTTTCCTTCTGAAGTTATTGATGGATTATATTTTCTCCTTGCTGTGAAAATAGGATGGTTTTATTGTGTTTTCTTGATACTGTTCGGTCTTCTTAATCAGACTATTGACGCAATTATAAACTAGTTTTGTATTCTGTGCAATGAATGATTATAATTTCTTCTTGCTGTAATGAAGGATGACCCCATTGCGTCTGGCAGTCGAAGTTTGACCTTCTGATATTATTTTGTTTTTACTATCTTGAGAATGCAAATTTGGCTGGAATGTTCATTGCTGTAGCTTGTTGGATTGCAGCTGTACTGGCTATGTGAGATGCTTATCAATGAGAACGTTTACGCTGTTATCTGTCTAAGTTGAGTTGTCTTGCTTAGAAAAACGTGATTGAATGTTTTTACTTCATTCTGAAAACAATGATTGTTCTTAATGAAATAGTAGAGAATGAATTCTTCTCTTTTTGCTATTTGGGACTCTGAAAGTGACATTGGAATTATAGTGTCTAAGACTCGGTCTTGCTGTAGGTAACAGCCATGTACCATTTGTTATTAAGAACTATATGTGTTCAGAGGCATAAAAGATTATATGAATATATATACTTGCGTGGTTGCAAATTTGTTGTTGGTTAGCTATACAGTGTAAGAAGTAAGGAATCTTCTAGTATAGCAAATACCTAGTATACATATTGATATGGCTTGCTCCACGATAATTATAATGTCTTACTAACCTGTTTGGCATTTATATGAACTGGAAATGAATGAAATTATTCTTGCTGCCAGAAAGTGAATTCCGAGTGGATTTTGTAAGTTTCACTCTGAACTGTTATATTGATTTGTCTTTCGTCTGGATTCCACTGTTAGGACAGTCATGTGGAAAGAGATAGAGATATGAATTAATGTTTTAGAAAGATGATCTTTCTTCTTTCATTCAGTTAGGAACCTGGAATTCGTGAATGAAGAATTTTATGGAGCTTAGATGAGAGCTACTATATGCATTGCTGTTCGCTTTCTTGTTTGTACTTGAATGCTTTAAAACTTAATGTGCTTCATGAACGGAAAGGGAAGTAATGGATTTATATTCAGTTAGTTTCATCCTTTGCATTTGTTATTAATGAAAGGCGTGGAAAAGATAACTGTATGCTGTATAGGCAGCAATCTACTTGAATTCCTAACTTTACAAATTTTGTAAATTGATACTTGCAATGATTATGTGAAAACGGGACAGCAGTCCCTTGGCTGGTTGTGATGATATTCTGATGATTTAGTGGTTATGCTGATCTCTCTTTTGTGCTTTTCGAGATTGATGTTTTGCTGTTGTTTCATAAAAGCAGGGTTCTTTTATTGAAACAGTTAGTTGAAGCATCTTATTTTAAGGATAAGTGCTTAATGTGCTCAGTTCATTGAACTGACCCGTGCAATTCATTTTGCAGATGGAATTTGATTAGAATGAAGACTTGGCTGTCTTCTGATGCCTCTTGATAAAATATAAATTAAATTGTAACTGTTGCTTTTATTCCTCTTTGAGGAATTGTGAAAGAAGAAAATATATTCTTCTGTCCATGAGTTGTATAGATGCTTTGTAAAAACTATACCCAATCAGTTGGATTGGCAAATGTACAAATTATGACTTGAAATATTGAATACAGTTACAAGTGTGATATTTTCAATAATTATATCAGTTTGATATTGTTATATAAATTGGGAATAAAATGTTACTTCTCGATTTGGAATTGTTTCGTAATCCTTGGATGGATGCTGAATTGAAACTGATATCTATTCTTACTTAAATACAACCTTTAAGTTGAACAATGCAATTAATTCATACTTGGGTAAAGATGAATTTTGAATTGACATTAAAAAGGATTAAGAAGAATATGATTTTATAATCAGAGGGTATTCAGGATTAGCTTAGGAGCTAAGGAATATCAATTTAAATTTGGAGTATTCGAACTTCGTTTTCGAACTCCATCATTGATCCCGTTTGATAAAAATTCAGATTAAAGGATATAGGATACATATATCCATAACTAATGATCCTTAACTATATAATGTTAAGGGGAACAAATGAGTTCATTTCTTGAAGTTTAGACCTCGTTTGAATGACGTCTAATAAGTTAATATTCTGAAATAAGTTGCAGTTGGAAACATCTTGGTTAAGTTTAATAGGTTAAACTTATTATGTCCGTCGGTACGGACTGCTTAATCTAATGATTAAGAAATAAACCAAGTAAGGAAATGTAGCTCTTCGATACGAAGGAGACGATACATAACGAACTAATGGACAGTTTAGTCCCTTTTAGTTATATACAACTGCAACGGAAACGAGGATCAAGGGATCAGCGTGGACGCTGAAAATTGCTTAAACTATTAACTCGTGGCTAAGTCACTTGGGCAGGATGTGTATTCTCGTTGGGAGAATTCTGCAGGACATTGGCATACGCCAGCTACAGCAAGGTGTCTTCATGAAGACGGGGTCTTCATGACGACACATTGTTGCAGCTGACATATAGCAATGCCCTCCCGAATTAAAACATTTAGAATACATAGGCTGAATGTGTAGATCTTAGCTGGGGTGGAGATAGGGTATGATTTGGTATACGGAGTGACTCCGGAATACTAAAGATAATCAGACACACGGAGTCGTGGGGTAACGACACCGTATGTCTGCGTATCTTTAGTTACCAGGAGTGCCTTCCTATACCCGCTCATATTACTGGCTGGAATCGAAAGTTTAAAACGGAACTTAAACGATGAGGACTGGTAGGAACCAGGAAAGACCATTCTAGATAACAGGTGAAGTGAAGTGAAGGACGTATTCCGTAGATGTGTATCACATTCAGGAATATGATCATGCAAAGCATGTGAAAATCTTTGGCCAAAGTATCGCAATCTTGGTTGCGTTGTCCTTATCACTTAATTTAAGATGCAGGATGTCAGATGAATATCAGTAACAGATATTCAGATAGGCTTCTTAAATGGATCACTTCGATAACCGGGGAAGGTTATGAGAACAAGTATATAAAATATACTATGCATAAACAAACATGAAGGATCGGTTGTTGCCGAGTCATGTACATGAAGGATCGGTTGTTGCCGAGTCATGAAATGAAGGATCGTTGAAACTCCGAGCCATGAAAATGGAAGATCGGCAGTTCATCGAGTCATTTACAGCAGCATATAGAATCTGTTATGAGATTGAATGGCATTGAATGTGTGTTCCATATTGTAAATATGTGAACAGGGAACATTCGTTTTTAAAAGAAATTGTATGATCCAAACTGTGTGGTTTGGGCAGAGAACAATTATTAAATCTTGAACGTGTGTTTGAATTTTATAATTCATAACAGAGAACGTTATATAAAAAAAAATAAAAAAAAATTTCCCTTGTTCTGGTGTTTTAAAATGGGGATGTTACAAGAAATAGCAAGCAACACATGGAGATGATTTATACAAAAAGGAAATGCATGAGTATTGAACACATATGATTGATAATGAAGCATTATATTCATACTATCAAAGTAATAACCCACATTACATTCCTTTGAGGCCATAACAGATCCTCATAATATGCAGAGCCAAATCATGGGTTGGAGTTATGTTATGCTCATCATATTACAAAAAAAAAAGAGAACCCAACACATGGAGATGATTTATACAAAAAGGAAATGCATGAGTATTGAACACATATGATTGATAATGAAGCATTATATTCATACTATCAAAGTAATAACCCACATTACATTCCTTTGAGGCCATAACAGATCCTCATAATATGCAGAGCCAAATCATGGGTTGGAGTTATGTTATGCTCATCATATTACAAAAAAAAAAGAGAACCCATCCCCTTCTATATGCTATCGCTCATAGAGCTCTCCTAATCCCTAGCCATAACATCCTCCATTCTGTTTTCTGCAGGGCTTCGCCTCTCTTCCACTCTCTCTTTTTCTTCTACCGGGTGCTTGTATATATAGCCTTAACACCCACCACCATGCCTTCCAGAAGTTACAGATCGGTCGCCAAGTGTTGAAGTGGTCCTCCATGGGAGCATGCCTTCACAGATCCAAGCTCTCCACTCTCCATGATGATGCTCTTCTAGAACCCTCCATCGCATGCCTGAATATTCCAGCACCTTATCCACAAGGGTCATGCTTTTCTCGTGTGCTACTTGGGGTGCCGAATATGGCTAAGTACAAAACCCATTTTTCCTTGCACGCCTTCAACCCGTGCGCCCACGTTTTTCTTTGTCTAGGTCCTGTGTGCCCACGTGCCTTCTTGTACTTAGCTGATATTTTGGGGCCCAACAACACCATTAGTGAGATATCATCAAGATAAAAGTATGGGTGTTGTTATGGGAATCACCCATTTCAAAATTGGTACTTGGGGTAAAGTCATCTTGGTTTGTGTCGGTATAAGGAAAATGTCAAAAATCACTCTTGGGAAGGGTAAGACTAATGGATACTCCTTGCAGCCCTCTTTTTCTATGACATTGTTGCATGGGGACCACCAAAAGAAGGATCACAGGTCTGATTTTTCTATCAATAAGGGGCTGACCGATGGTAACAAAGCAAGGGGAATTTCATTATTATTCTCCTTTTCATATATCAGCTCATGGAAAGAACATAATTGCAGCTGGGCATGCACAAATTCAGCCACCAAATAAATCTATAATGGAAGGATTTAAGTTGCTGATCATGATGGTGAAAGTTGACAAGGTTAAGCAAAGGGGAATTGAACTCTACCCCTTACCAATAGTCTAGGAAAGGCGGTCCATGGCTGAGTTTGCAAACTCAAGTTGGGCAAGCAACATCATGGAAACATATGGAGAGGAAGTCAAAAGATGCATGACTGATTTTTCTTTACCAGCTCTCCTATATTTCATTTCAGTCATCATATATTCCCTTCCTAAAGGGGAATTGATGAGTTACAGTTGTGTCAATGATAGTATGGATGCATATCAACCAAACAGAGAGGACAAGAGGTTTGATAGGCACAAGAGGAAGCTGATCATCATGCCTACAAGGCATGAAGGAGGATGGATGAAAGATCATTTTTCTTGAATAAGTTTGTTTCTTGTGTAGGTACAAAGAAGAAGAAGCAGTTGAGATTTATTTGGGATCCGGGTACTTGCAATTGCTTGGAGACAAGCAATTTCGAGAGGGGAGGACTGTCATGCCCCTTTTTCGAGATAATTCCATTCAAAGACCTCGATCCATTTTTCTTCCTCATGGGTCCAAGTGAATAAGCTAGAAGAAGTCAACAATGTCATCACGTGCTTAATTTCATGTTTATTTATTTAATTGGCATTGTATTTGTTGGTAAGCCTAGCGCCCAACATTATATTATAAATAAAAAGATATTGGTGAACTTGTAGACTCTAAAACGTAAAAAGAAAATAATAAAGCAAGTTTAATTGTGGTTGGCCTCATTTGAGAGCCCCAAGACTTGGCGCCACCTCTTATTATAAATAGAATTTGGCATTAGTTTAGGACATGTTTTGGAGATTATTCTTATTTTGGTGAAAGTTGGCTAGTGTACCCCTTTTACTCTCTCTCTCAAGGACAAAACCCGTTGGGTTGAGGATCTCTTCCAATGACGAAGACCCTTGGTTGGAAAACTTGTGAATCATGAAAACCCTTCATAAGATTTTTGGTATGCAAGCTGGTTTGAAAAGGAATAAAGTATCTTTCTCTTGCAAGTGTTTTCTTTTGGTGCAAATTATATTCAATTTCAAGTGGAGCGACCTACATTGGTGTGGTAATTTGGTATGTGTGGTGACTCTTTGGCAAATATGAAATTATCCTCCTATTCTTTATATTTTATAAAGCCAATATCTTAAGTTTCATGAATTTTGGAGCTTCCGATGTTGAGTTGTGAATTTTTAAAATAACGCTGCAGACAAGGGTTTTATTAAAATTCATATCTCCAGATTTAGAGCATTAAAAATCAGTTTTCTTACATGAGATGATTGCTGGTGATATATAATAATTTTAGAGAATTAAGTGGAGCTAATTCAAAGGGTTTTGAAGGCATTAAAGTGGGTTTGAAACCCCAAATCAGGTTCTGCCTGGGCTGCATGGAAACGCCTTCTGGGGCCCCGTGCATTTCACCGAAATGTACCGAGTGCTGAGTGCACGGGGGTATGGCTCTGTTGTGCGTCGGGTGGAAACGTACCCACATGAACAGACGGTCCAGTGGGTGCAGTTCAGCCGTACCTGCTCATGTGGTACGTTTCGATTGTACCCGCATTTACAAAACATCTTTTATAAACCGAACTTCAAAAAAACTTTAAAAAAGTATTTTTTTAAATTTTAAAACTTTATATATCTAACCTAACCCTAAACTCACCCCCAAACACTTATATAAACACCCAATCCCTCTACTTTTTTCTCACACTCAATATTTGATATTTTGCTTGAGCTTGAAGGAGAGAGAAAGAGGTTGAAGGAGAAGGGAAGAGCTTAGAGGAGAGAAAAAGAGCTTGGAGGAGAGAGTGATTGAGCTTGAAGGAGAAAGAGAGAAGGAGAAGCAAGTCTACAAACATTGAAGATTTTCTAGGTATTTTACATGCATTCAAGAATTTTTTTTTTAATCTTTTGAGCAATGTTTTGTATATGAATATGATCAATATCATGAATGATGTGTTTCAAACACATCATGATTATTGATCATGATTTAAATTTATTTTTAATATTTAATAATTTATGTATTTTACGGTTATTAAAATATAATATATTATTAATTTTTCCGTATTTTAAGTTTAATAGTGAAGTTTTATTTAATTAAACGTCTACCCTCTGTGTATGCTCTCACCTCGCACCATTTATGGCGAACTTGGTGATCAGAATCAAAGATTGACGTGTAGGACTAACTATTTAATTTTTTTAGTTAGTTATGTGTTTGTTTTTTTATTTTAAAGTTTTAAATTGAATTTGTTAAAAATTTAAACGTCTACCCTCTGTGTATGCTCTCACCTTGCACCATTTATGGCGAACTTGGTGATTAGAATCAGAGAATGACGTGTATGGGTCAACAAATTAATTTTCTAATTTGTATTTCAATTTGTTGTTTTTAATTAAATTATTTTAATATTTAGCAATGTTTTAAAAAATATCTCTTATTGTAGGTTATTGAATTAATCCTACAATCATGGCATCCAGTTCAGCTTCAGTGGGGAGAGAGGGGGAAAATGTTTCGGGTGGTTTGTCAGTGAAAATGGATCCGAATTATCCTTTATGGAGACATGTGGAAGTGACAGAGCTTGTTGCCGGTGGTGGTGTCCGTGTTTGGACGTGTCCCCATTGTGAAGCCTCATTTAAATCCTCATATACCCGTTTGAGAGCTCATTTGACTGCGGCATCGGGGACGGGTATTAGACTGTGTAGGAAGGTGGAAAAGAAAACCATAGCCATATACCTAAAAGAGCAAGAGGATGCAAACATTGAAGCAACAAGAGCTCACTCTAGAACTGTTTCTTTACAACAGAGGTCCATGGGAAAACCACCAACATCAACACCATCATTTCATCCTTTCATTGAGACTCGTGTTGAAACTATTCCAGATGATGACCCTTTTGATGCAGATACCCCAGGGCCATCAAGCAAGAGAACAAAAGGCGCATTAGAAAAAGCATTTAACATCGAGAAGAGGGTTATTGCTGATGAATTAGTGTCTCGGTGTATATTTGCATGTGGACTACCATTCAATGTCTTGAGATCACCTTATTGGCAATAGATGGTGAGAGGCATTAATGAGACACCATAGGGGTATACAAGCCCTAGCTATAATAAGGTTCACACTTCTCTTTTGGCAAAAGAAGTGCAACACATTCAGACATCTCTACAGCCAATTAGAGATTCTTGGACTGATTCAGGAGTCTCTATTATATCAGATGGATGGAAAGACTCTAGAAACAGACCTCTCATCAACATTATTGTAGTATGCCCTAAAGGGCCAATGTTTCTGAAGGTTGTTGATTATGAGGGGGAAGTAAAAGATGCCCAATTCATTGCAAATATTCTCATTGAGGCTATTGAGTCAGTGGGTCCGCAGAGGGTTGTCCAAGTCATCACGGACAACGCCAAAAATTGCAAGGCAGCGGGATTGATAGTAGAGGGTAGGTATGAGCACATATTTTGGACACCATGTGCAATACACTCCCTGAATTTAATGATGCAGAAAATTGGGAAAATTGCATGGATTGAGCAAATATACACGGAGGCAAACGAGATTCAGATGTTTGTCACCAACCATCACATGTCTCAAGCCATATTCAGAAGATTTTCAAAGTTGGAGCTGATGAAGGTAAAAGAACAATTCATTTTAAATTTAATATTTGATTTTAAATTTTTAAATCAATTTCAAATTGTGTTGTTATTGAATTGTTTCCATTCTTTTTAAATTTTTAATAGGTTGTTGAGACTAGGTTTGCCTCTCACACACTCGTCTTGAGACGACTTGTGAAGGTGAGACGTGCTTTGAGCATGATGGTGATTGATAATGTTTGGACCATCTGGAGGCAATCTAACACAGAAAGGGCCCAAAAAATAAAATCATGGATCCTTGATGAGCATTGGTGGGGAAAAGTTGAATATTTGTTGAGTTTCACAGAGCCTATTTTGAGTATGATACGATTTGTTGACAAAGATAATGCTTGCATTGGAGAAATATATGATGGCATTGACTCCATGCTTGAAAAAATCCATGATATCATACAAGCCAAAGAGCAGGACCCTGAGGAAAAATTTTACAATGAAGTTAAAAATGTGATCGTGAAAAGGTGGAACAAAATGACTACCCCATTGGATCTCCTTACTCATGCTTTAAATCCCCAATATTACAACACTGAAATAGTTGGGAGAGCTGGTAGACAACGACCATATGATGATCACGAGGTTGCAAAATGGGACGAGGTCGGGATTCGGAGGTTGTTACTGATCCAACTACATCATTTGTAGTCTGCCGGAGATGTCGATGTTTGTAAATGGACAAGGTAGCATGGGAGAGATAGAGGCTATTTGTGACAAACCCACCATGGATCCAATCACGTGGTGGACTTGTCATGGCCATGATGCCAAGTTCTTACGACCCGATTGCGATCAAATTGCTCTCACAGTGTAAAGTTTGTAACTTGTTATTTGATATTTTAATTACCAATTACGAATTAAAATTCAAAATGATATCATTCTTTTTTTAATTAATAATTTATAATATTAATTATTAATACTTTGTTTTTTGTGACAGGTGGCTAGTAATTCTTCTGCAGAGCGCAATTGGAGTACTTATGGCTTCATCCACTTAGCCAAACGCACCATGTTGGCATCAAAGAAGGCTGAAGATCTAGTATACGTTCATTCTAACTTGCGCCTCTTAACCCACAAGACGCAAGAGTATAGGTTGCTGCCCTAGGAAGGGTTTAATTTCCAGATTTGCAGGATAATAACAAGCATCTAACAACAATTCCATAAATTAGATTTGGGAGATTTTTGGCAATTCCCGAGTCCCCCGAAAAGGGATATTACAAAATATCTTAGAATGATCAACCAATACAAAATCTGCACTCTCCTAGGGCAGCGAACTGCCTATGAGATTCAAATCCACTTTTCACTATGTAAATCAATATAGAATGCCACGAAGTAATTTATCTTAGCATGTAATATTTATGCAAAACAAATATATCAATTATTGAAGAAATATTTGATTTGATAAACATAGCTGGAATTAAATATTTATGATAAGAGTTGAGCCCAAACCAAGGGCCAGAAAAATAGCAAATCCTCACATAAATTCTCCAAAGTTCAGATTAGGACTTTATAAATTATGCCGAACAAAAATATCAAACCAAAAAAGTGAAATTAGCCCTTGAACATATCAAACCCTCCACCCATGCTAGTTGCCCGAGGGGTAAGAAGGGGAAAAACCAACAATAAACCACTTTGAAGCACTTTGGAAACCCCTATATGGGATTCCCCTCAAGCTTGAGGAGTTTTTGTTCCTCAATCTTCCAACAATGGAGGTTTTCGTCCCCAAAGTTGAGCCACACTAAAGGTTTCATCTTTAGTGGAGAGTAGGGCACACTGTGCACAAACTCAAGATATCAATCTTCAAAATAAACATGCATAACCCTTCAAATGAACCTTCATGTCCTTATATATCCTCAAGTGGCGCCAACATCAAAATAGAAGCCCAATGCATAGGCCGACCTTCAAGTAATTCTATTTCTTCATTAACCTCTATGTAGGCTCTCCAATCAAGGCCAACCCATAAGGATTAGAAGTCTTTGAACCAAATAAGAGGCCTTCATGCCCAACTCGCCATTAAAAGTACTTAGAAATACCTTTAGACCATTACATCAAGTAGAATTCATCATTCATTGAGCCAATATTGACTCAAACAAAGACATAATGGGAACTAGAAGAAATATGAATGCAATTCTCATTATGTCTCATTTAGAGGATATTTTGTCACCTAATGTGCCATCTTTCCTTACACCTATCATGCTGTAATGTCCCTTGTTGGACCAAAAATGGAGAAAAAGGGTTTATTGGCTATCACCACAATAGATCTGATCTGAAATCACCTTCAAGAACACATAACAAACTGAAAATAGTGGAGAATATCTTAGAATGATAGACCAATATAAAATCTGCAGTCTCTTAAGGCAGAGAACTGCCTATGAGATTCAAATCCACTTTTCATGAATCTCATAGGTAGTTTGCTGCCATAGGAGACTACAGATTTTGTATTGGTTAATCATTCTAAGATATTCTCCGCTATTTTCAGTTTGTTATGTGTGTGCTTGAAGGTGTATTCAAATCAGATCTATTGTGGTGATCGCCGTAAACCTTTTTCTCCATTTTCAGCCCAAAAGGGATATTATAGCATGATATGTATAAGGAAACATGGCACATGAGGTGAGAAAAATATCCTCTAAAATTTCATTTTTATTTTGGAAGTTTAAGAAACGCCTTTTGAAGCATGAAGCCTATATGCTTACTCTGTTTCCCTCAAATACCAATGATAGGCTCTTCCCATGATAAGGGTGCTCATTTAAAATATAAGGTCAAACTTACTTTTCTGGTAAATACAATTTTTCTTTGTAACTTCAGAAGGCATTTTTTCAACTTCAAAAATAAGAATGTAAATTTAGAGGATATTTTTCTCACCTCATGGACACCTCATGTGCCATCTTGCCTTATACATATCATGCTAATGGCTCCCAATCACTAGCTGTCATGTCATCCTACTAGATGAGTACAGTGAAATGGATAAAATCCATGTATAACAAATCAGGTCATGTTGTACTTTAAAACGAGAAGCAAAGGAAATGGATCTCAACTATGAATCTGCCTACTAAGTACCCTTTACCTTTAAATGTGTGCCATGATGAGTATTTCAAGTTTATATGTCCCCAATGGATGGCCCACCCTTCAATCTCACTGGTTGTCATGGACCTCCAATCCTTACACTAGAAACAATGAATTCATCAAAGTATCACCTGTTCTACAAAACATATAATAGTAACAACCAAAGTATGATATATGTGCAAATTTGTGTCTCTTTATATCCAGGAAGCTCTATTAGTGACTAAAAGATAACATATTTGGGGTTTTCTTGTTTGCAGGTCCACCGCCAGTAGCAAATGTTAGGTCATTGACTCATTATGGAGAACCATATGATGGGAACACACGTTTCTTTAGAAGCACATTGTTTGTAGCAGCAGTCAGAGCAAGTTATGGAGAAGCTTGTCTTTTGCATGGGGTAGAATGGATGCCTCCAAAGGTCAGATAGCAACTTATGTTCCTTTTTAATTTATAGTGTTTTGATGAGTGATTTTCACTCATATATGTACTTCTGAACATACCTGGGATATACTTTGGTTCATTTTTTCTGATTGTCTTCTAGTTGCTGGTTGATTGCAAAAGAACATTTTTGGGCTGTACACAAATGTGTCTTAGTATAATCCTGGAATAAAAAAATGTAATAAACTATTGCAGGGGGCATAACAGAAGAAAAATTGCTTGAATATATGGGAGCATCCACAATTCTGCCTCCTGCAGCAGCTGTGAAACTTCTTGAGGTAGACCATTAAATGTAAAAGTTATTTAGATGTGACTTTCAAGATTATTATTGATAAAACAAAGTAGTTTATGGGGCTTCACAGCTTGTTCGGAATCTGAAATGTCTGTGTTATCTGGATTCAGGATGATCAGATTGGTTTTGCATACATAAGTCAGCGGGAAGCTCGACCATCCTTGTACTAATGACTCAATCTTTTAACATCTTTATAGTTTTGTGTGTTGTTGTGGAAGATGGTAATTAAACTAATGAATATGCCAAGTTTGCAAGACATCAAAACAAAACATCACGACCTTAATGCTTGCCTTAAGTTTGACTGCCTTTACGTGGAAAGCAATTTCTGCTGACATAGGAGCTCTTACTGTTTGCATTTTCTTGTTTTTTAAATAACCAATATTGGCTACTAGAAGCTCCAGTTTTCCTTTGTTGAAATGAATGATAAAACTGTTGTATGCACCATTTTAAAAAGCCTTATGGAGAACATGCTTCTAATGTTGCATAAAACTTCAAAGAACATGTAATGTCTATTTGTAGGGCTGAACTGAAAAGCAACGAAATAACACAAATCCAAACTGAAATATATTCTGATTTTTATATCAGCCAACTGGAAAATAGAACAGCAGTGAACAGCAGCAAGGAAAAAACAATAATTCATCAAAATATCACCATTCACAATATTTGAAGTATATAGAGGCACTTTAGGAATATTTTAGAAAATTATCAACCAAGAAATCAGCCTCTAAACACAGCTGGAAATTAAATAAATGACAGCAGAGTATGCCCTTATGAAATGGTTGGAAATGAATGATTCCAAGCCCTAAAAATGAAGTACAAAGTAGATTCCGGCTGCCAAAAATATGGAGAATGCAATGATGGCTGAGTTGAGTGGTGCCGTGCCCTAGAAACCACCAATCTCTTCCCCAAGGTGGGTCGCTCCCCTAGGAGAGGGGCTGAATTTCACCTTAGAACCAAACCCTCGCTGAAAATAGGCCTTATCCACCTCTTTGAAGCACTTGGAACAATTAATTGAAGAGTTTTCGTTCTCCAATTATCAAGGAAGGGTTTCGTCTTCCTTGTGAAGCCACACCAAAGGATTTCTGCCCTCTAGTGGAATGGAAATAGAGCAATCAGCCCCAAAACCAAGTAATGTAAAATTATAATAAAGATGCATGCCCAAAATGAGCCCAAATGACTCCTTATATATCCTTTTGGTGGCACCAAACCCCATGAGGGAGTTTCCCCCATGACCGACCTCATAATGAAGTTGTTTTTTCTTTTTTGTCTTTGCCTTTTACTCCTCCAACCCAACTGACCTAGCTAATGAGAGAAACCATGAAAGAAAATGGTAAATGCTCAAAGAAAACTAAAAAACATGAACAATTACTTCCCTTGTTCACCTTCTTTCACTGTCATGGGAAGTGGAATGAGCTAGAAGTCTTCTAAATGGATTAATTTGAAAAAGGGGACATTATAGAACAATAAGATTGCGTCGAGAGAATATATCGGGGTGTACATTAAGTTGCTAAATCACAGTGGGAAGATCAAGTGCTCGATACCATTGTAATATCCCTTTTAGGGCAGATTAGTGTAATTTTGGAATTCAACTAAACCCTTATTCAAAATATAACAACAATATGATTTTTATGCAAACTCGTAAAACAAAAATACAACAATCTAAAATCTTCCTTTAGTTATCAAATAGTCACAATACAAAAATACCCAGAAAGCCCAAAGCATCTAGAAATCCTCTTGGTACAAGTAGATGATGAAAAATAATTTTTCCAACCAAAGTTTGAATTTATTTTTATTTATTTTCACACCATCAAACAAGAAAAATACCCACATAAGATTACAACAATTTTCTCACAAAAGATGCTCCAGATGACAAGAGGAGACCCAAAGGAGACGCTGCAAATTGAAACCAACCAATTCCATCTGTTGTTGATGCCCTAAACGCTGATTTGAAATCCAAAGGGGTGTAGATAGCCCTAGAAATGGCTGCAAATCATGCCCTAGCTGTGATGATCCAAAATTATGCTCAAATGTGACCCCTGAGTGAAGCCACCAAGAAGATATTGAGGGTTTTCGTCCTCAAATCTGATCACAATGAGGGTTTTCGTCCTCAAGTGATGGATGCTAAGAGGGTTTTTGTCCTCAATAGCTGAAAGTAGAAGCACAAGTGCTTGACTTCATAAAATCAAGATGATAGATGCCCCAAATGAACCCCTTCATCCTCCTTTTATAACTTCTCTTTCCTCTTTCTTTCAATTTTGGTGGCCGACTAACTTTATTTAAAAGTCACTTTTATTTTAATAATAAAACATAAGTTGCCTTATAGTATAACATGAAGTTACATTTGGCCGACTTAGTTAAATCATTAATTTTACTTCAAGTATTAAAATTACTTTATTTTAATAAAATATTATTATTAAGTTTCCCAAAGATTAGAAATGACCATGCCCAACTTAAATAATATTATTAATTATTTTAATCTATAAAAGGGGACATTACACATAATCCTGGATTGATTTGTTAGGAAACATTTTCTTTCCGAAGGAGAAGGATGTATTTGAGACCGTTACAGAATTCAAGGTTGCAAGTGTTGAAGGTCAAAGTGCTCGAGTGAATTATGTGATGAAACCTCCATGGCTGGAAACCATTATTTCTTATTCTCTTCCTCACTTTAGTTATTTCTATTTCTTCGTTGGGAAAAGTTCTTTTCGTTACTTAAGCGACTTTTATGTTTCTTCATTGGCAAAAAGTTCTTTTTGTAAAACTTAAGTGACTCAATTATAAAGTCACTTTAAGTTGTAACTTAAGTGAAAGTGAAAAAGGTAAAGGTCATATTCTTACCATGACGGTAGTTATGAGTTGGTTACGGGCTAAAAGTATAAATAGGGAAGGCATTTCCATTGTATGGGGCTGGCCGTTTCCTTTGTTTTTCTCTGAATCGGGAATAAACTATTGCAACTTTGTGTGTATCTGTTTTGACTCAATTCCATGAAATATAGAATGTTAACTAGGAATGAGAATCATGTTGTGCTTATTTTCTGATTATGAACTTTGTTTACTATTCATGATCGGAGATACATTTTTAATGTTAATTCATTATGTGGGATGCATTGATATGTAGACTTTGTCTTTTATTCCCGTCTCTGTGGACTTTGTGCCATTAACCCCAAAGACTTTGTGCTTTTGATTGATTCTTATTCTTTGTGCAATTACTGTTATAAATTTTATCTTCCATGTGAAAGATAGAGGTTTTTAGTTTATATTTTCTTGGAGTTATCCGAGCAGACTTTTGTGTTCCTATTCTCGCTGCAGGTCTCTCTTTCCCCCTCTTTTCTCTCCTTCTCTCTTTCTCCTTCTCAGTTTTGTCTCCTTTGTGCTTTCCGGTTAAAAGCACCAAAAACTACGTTCTTGCTGGATACGCCCTAACCCCTACGAATCCTCGCTCGATATGTATCCGGTACGGATACGGATACGGATATGCCACATATACGTGTGGGTACCTCCTGGATACGTCACGGATACGTGATGACGTATCCGTGATGTATCCGGAGGTACCCACACGTATCCGTGGCGTATCCCTTCCTAAATACGTCTTTTAAAGGTTTTAATTCATTTTTATTTTTATTTTTGACTTTTCTAATCACTAAAACCGAACCCTAAAAATAAAATGAATAAAATAAACCACCCTAATCACCACAAAAAGCTATAAAAAGCAAGGAGCGGAGAGTGGAGTTAATGAGAGTGGAGCTAGCGCAAGTGGCACACAAGAACTTGATTTTGAGGAAAATCTAGATGATATATTCTAGATTTGTTTGTATTCCTATATCATATGTATGACAACCATATGAACAATGAAATGTAAAATCTTAAGTATATTGTATGTTTTGAAAATTTGAACATGGATCCTAGTATATTTTTCAAATTTCAAGTTTTGTTCGTATTCATGTTCACATGATATTCGTATATCATATGTATGGCAGCCACATGATCAATAAAAATGCGAAGTCTTAAGTATATTGAATGTTTTGATTCTTTGAACATTGATTCAAGTTTTGTATTACTATTTCAGTTTTTTATGGACTAAAAAATGAGTAAAATGAGTAGATGTACATAAATATATATATATATATATATTTTATTTTATTTTTTAATATATATGTATGGACGTATCCAAGACGTATCGTACCCAAGGGTTTTTTAAAATTGACGTATCCGCGTATCGTACATGTACCCATATCGATACTTGTACACATATCCCGCAATGTAGCCAAAAACTAAATACCCCCATCATACGAGGGAACTGTCCCTCTCAAAAGAAGGGGAACTTCACCTGTCAATAGGTGATTTCTCGTAACTCACCGTAGATTTCACACCGCCTTCATTGGGTCATTTATGAAAATATAGAGAGACATAAAACTCGCCAACAAGATTAATAATATGAATATCGATATTGTCAATTGATCAATCACAATGCTATTATTTCATCCTATTTTTGTTTCAAATGATTTTGTTTCAACTTATTTAATCCACAAATGGTTTTATTTTAGCTTGTTTAAGTCACTTCCAAGTTATTTTTATAGCTAGTCACTTTATTTGTTTAATTTAAATATTTATATATTATTTTTAATATTTTAATTATTTGTCCCTAAATCGTCCTCCCCGTGTAATGTCCCCTTTTCCACGCTAGTCACTTTTAAGGCCTTGGGCCCATTCCACCTTCCGTGGGTCTCGAGGAAGCAAGGAAGGTGAACATTGCCATTAAGGTAACTAATTTCCTTATTCATTTAATTACTAATTATGGCTTGGAGTGATTCAATTAGGTGAATGGAAAAGTGAAAATGAACTTCTATCTTCACCTTCATTAAGGTTGGTCTTCTTGAGAGCTACAAGGAGATAAAGAAATATTCTTTTACGAGATCGGTTTTCTTAGGCGAAGTGAAGATTAGCATTTCCCCTTAAGAGGTTGGCCATGAAGATTGGGCTCCTAATTTATCTTTGCGCCAAGAAGGGGTACTTAAGGAGGTTTGAATGGAGGAGGACATTATCATCATTCATCTATTTTGACATTTACTTGGATTTTGAGCTAGTGTAGCTTCTCTTCTTGCCATCAAGGGCGAAATCCCTTCCTTGGTCACTGTTGAGAACGAAACCCTTCAATAGGGTCACACTTGGAGACAAAACCCTCGTGTGCTTTGGTGAAGGGTTTGATGTCATCTAGGCACTTTTGGACAATGTGAGTTGAGATTATTGTTCATATTTTATAAGGCCGAAATCTACATTTTAGTGATTTTGGAGGAGTTTATCTATCATTTCCAGCCCTTGGTTTTGACTGTTTGCTGTCATAAAATTTATTGTAGCTGCGTGTAATCACTTATTTTCTCCATTCTTTTGATGTAATTTGGATTGATAAATTATGCCCTGGCTGAACTTATTATTTAGAAGAATTTTAAGCTATTATTGAATGGTTAAATGTTGATGCGAAGTCCCTAGAGAGTTTTCCCTAGAGGACTGTTTATTGATTATTTTAATAAGGTTGAAGCATATTTTCAGTCATTTTCAGATTGATGCTTGTTGGCTGATGGTGTATTTTCAGATTTGGTTCATTAGGGTTTAGGCTAAACCCTTACTCTTGGTTTCAGCCCTAGAAAGGGACATTACACCCTCCGTCCCCAAAATTTAGAATTTGTATGCCGTCTTGCCATCAACCAAAGATCAAAAAGAGTGAAAAATTAAGTGTATACATATGCCCCAACCAAAGATCATTGCTTGTCACAAACGATGTATATGAGATGGTTTTCGTGAAAAGAAGATGCAACACCGAAATCAAAATGACTGAAGTGAATAAGCAAAGAAAAACAATAGAACTCAAATACCTTGTAACTCACCTTGAAGAGAATGGTGTTATGATTTTTCTGATTTTTCTGTGATAAAACAGCTAGCTACCCATGCAATTTTCCCTCTCTTAAATGCCCTTTCCATCCTCTTCATTGATACTTCTTGTGGTGCACCATTTGCCAAGCCTTTTAGGATGATTTCCTTGCCATCTTTGGTGAATTTCAGCTCCATGGTCTTGTAGTTTTGAGTGAAATCACCTAAAGAATGCAATCATTGTACACCCAAAACAAGATCAATCTCACCAATGTCAACAACATAAAAATCATCAATTACCTTGTGCTTCCCAAGAGTAAGGGGAAGTTGTGAAATTTTCGTGGAACATGGAATAGAGGATCCATCCGCAATAGTCATTTTGAAAGCTTTACAATTTGTGGTTTCTAAACCCATCTTCCTTACCAAGCCTCCATCAATGAAGTTATGTGTGGCCCCACTATCAACCAAAGTAATGACCCTTTGCCCTTGGATGGTGCCCTTCACCCGGAATGCATGGTATTTGGGGATACCGGAAAGAGAGGCAAGTTTACTCTCCATTTCTTTTTCTTTCTCTTGCACATGCTCAACCAAATCCTCATTAGTCGCATGTAATGTCCCCATTTTTGAAGACCCTTAGCCTATCTTTCTCCGTGGGCTTTGGGATGTTGCAAAAGGAAAATTATATCAAATAATTAAATATTATTGCCTGGAGAGTGATTTTTATCATTTGACATTATAAAACAATAATTATTTAATTATGTAATTTATTTAATTTAATTCCCACAATGCAAAATTAAAAAGGGAATTAATTAAATAACTTTTGGGTGGCTTTTAATATTAAAATCACCCTTAGAAAGGGACGCCACACCTAGGGAGGATAAACTATTTTTATTTAATGATTTCCCTCTCCTAGGGATTTCGAATTTTGTGCCTCCTTGTTTATAAAAGGAGAGCTTGGGATCATTATGAGACTTATGTTTGATGAATCTTTTGATTTCACTCCATGCTTGGAGTAATGGGATGTATGCCCTAGCTCTCTCTCTTTCATTGTAAGCTTCACTTGGAGCCATTGTTGAAGATATTGAAGACTATTGTTCTCCTTTATTGTGCTCTATTGTGTTGAAGTGTGTTTAATGCATTGTTTTCTCCATTCTAACATTGGCGACTTGGCTTATGTGTTGGTGCATTAATTTGCCGAGTTAAATCTGCATGTTGGGGTTCCATTTTAAGTGTTTTTGGAAGGATTTTATAGTGCTAATGATCTGCTGTTAATGCTGCAATTAATTCAGCCATAGCGACTTGGAATGGTGATGGTTTGATCATGTTTTGATGCCATAAATGCTAGATATGAAATCTGCCATGTTTTATTAATTATTTCAGATCAAGGGGCTAATATTTTGGTGTGTTTGGAGGCTAGCAAAGTGCTGGAAATAATTTAATAAATTTATCCTAACCCTAGCGACTGGATTTATGATTTTGAGGGCTGTTTTGGAAGGGTTGCAGTGCTTCAAAAATTCAGAATGATAGCTCTTTAGAAAACTCTTAATTTATAGAAAATTCTGCAATTTATTTGAGGGCAAAATATGGAGTAATGAGCAAGTTATGAATTTTAGAAGATTTCAGCTGTCTGCAAGCTTTCTGGTTACAAATTAATATTTATTTCAGATCTGCTGTTTTGCAATCTCTTCTCACTAACATCCGTCACCATGATTGCAACTCTTTAGAAATCTGCCACATATTGCACATCATGAAATTGCTTGATTTGTGCTAATTCACGGAAGTGTATTTCTGGATCTTTCTGATCAAACCTTTCCATGATCCTCTTGCTAAACTCCTCCATGGTGTGGATCAAATCATGCCCTTGTGTGTGCATACCATGGAACCATCATTCGTGTGCCATACCCTCCAAATGAAGCGCAACAAACTTGAGGGCTTCCTCTTCTTGCATGGGGTTTAGGGAAAAATAGGTTTCCATCTTTTGCAACCATGCCCTAACCGGGATCTTGCTAGATCCATCAAAGCTTGGGAGTGAGACTTTTCCCAACCTTTGTTGAAGGTCCTTATGGGGTTGCTTATTTGCCTTCTTGGGCTTGTTGCCCAACTTAAGAGCACAAAATTCATCAAACCCCAACATATCCCTTGTAGCTTGACTCAAAGAACCATACTCAAGTCTTTGGGCATCAATCAACTCAGCCAACGTGAATTCTTCTCCTCTATTGGTCTCCTTGGGTAAGAAGATTTCTTTGAAAAACTTGGGAGGGGGTTGTGTAGAGCCCCTTTCTCCACAATGTGAGCTCTCTTCCCTATTGGAATTTGGAGACTTTCCCTTACCCAATGCATCCTTCATAAGCTTAGACATTTACTCACTCATAGACTTTTGGAGCTCCTTGCCACAATCTTGCATCAACTCTTGAAGGAATTTTACTTGGTCTGAAGTGAAAGCCGCATCCTCCATTGATCCCTTATTTCTCCTTTTGTAGAACAAAAACTCTTTGTTTCCTTGCATCCAAAAACACCCCCACAAGAGTAGAGGAAAGATGCTTTGATACCACTGTAAAATCCCCTTTTAGGGACAAATAGAAATCAGAGCACTCTCAACACCAATCGAACTAAGAAGGATGAGATCCTTTTAATTCAACCTCAAATAACCCAATGTCAGTGTAATTACAACCCAAAATGGGGTTGGAATTAGCCAAGGTGGTGGGTTAGATGGGAGAACCAATTGGAAACCCAATCTTTTCCAGTTCAGATTTTTATAGCAGCAGTTATTGAATAAAAATAACCCATAGACAATTGAAACTTCAAAAATTCATATCTCATTCAATACTCAATATTTTTGCATGAAATCAAGTGCATAATAAACTAGAATTTAAGAGCTTTCTAATGCACTATCAATCAGATTTTTCTGAGCCTTGAAACCCCACCAAAATAGACCCAGAAATCTCAAACCAAGTCGCTAGGGTTAGAGAAAAATAAATAAATTATTTCCAGCTCTTCTCTAGCCTCCAAAATATCTGCCCCTTGCTCTGAAATAATTACTAACACACAACAAATTTCAGATCTAGCTCTTATGACATCAAAATATGATAAAACAAGCTCCAATCCAAGTCGCTATGGCTAAAATAATTGCAGCAGTAACAACAGTACCTCAAACCCTTCAATAACATGCAGATTTAAACCCCAAATAAATGCGCCAATCCTCTAAACCAAGTCGCCAATGCTTAGGATGGATAAACAATGCATAGATTCACTCAACACTAATTGCAAGAAGGCTCACACTCTCCAAAATAGGGTGGTGTTGAAGAAACACCTTTGTTATGAGATCTCATGGGCATACATCCCTCTTCAAGCATGAAGATATTTTGATAAAAACGTCAACATGCCCCCAAGGGGTCGCCACCATCTTCTTATATAGCTTTTGCATTTCAAATCTCCAAGTTTCCCTCCTCTTTTTGGCACAAATCTCTATGTGGGAGAGTCACTTTTAAAATAACCTTCTTTCTTGGAAAGTCACACTCCAATTAAAACATTAATTTCCTCTTTTTAATATTTTAAATAAAAACATAAGAGGAGAATTAATTATTTAATTTAAAAACAAAAGGAGTAATGACATTTTCCCAATTTTTATCCTTTAATCCATGGGAAGGGTGGATTAAAGGTCTCCAATATTTTAATTTAATTAATGTCCCGAAAAGGGGACATTACACAGGTTAGAAAGGGTGTGCAAATTAGTTGTAGGCTTACTTGATAACCTTGGGAACTTGTTAATGAATGTCATAATGTGTGTGAATCATGGTGTCCTCAATGTCTTCAAGGATACAAGAGGCCTTTTGACGGATCTCATGATGCGCAACCATCATAGATTCCTCCGCTCATGGAAATTCGGGATAGGATCTCCCGGTGCATTTCCAACATAGAGGGTGGGCATGATTGGAGGGATGTCCACTTGAAGAGGATAAAAGTGAGACTCTCGTACCTCGGCGGGTCTAAAGGATGTGTGTGTAGATGGGCAGTCCATAGGAAGGAGGACCAAAGTAGGTAATATAGGGGTAACCAAACTTTTGGCCCAATGTGGAGGAGAGGGTAACCACTACTACTACTCGCTTTCAAGTACTTGACAAACAAGAGATGAATGAGAACCAAAACCATGATTGGAACAAAAGTACCGAGGATGGGAGAAGAACGAGATGGTTGTTGCTTGTGTTCTTCATGAACTTGAGCTTCTAGTATCTTCATGTGTCGTTAATAAGCCCAACAATCCTTTACATCATGCCCCAATGTCTTATGCCACGTGCAATACGAATACGACACAAACTTGTTTGATGAATTTGTAGTTTTAGTGACAAGAGGTGTAGGTGTAGGTGGTGACGAAGGTGAATGAGAGTTTGGCATAGTAGGGTTAACCAGAGAGGGCCAAGGTTTGTTGTGGCTTCGACAACTAGTTGCGGAGGATCAATGATAAGCAAGCTAGTCGGAGGAACCACCAGAGATTGTGGTTTGGGCTCGAGTTGCTTGATAGAGATGTAATAGTTTGGTCTTGAAATGGTATAAAATTTGGACCAGCTCCCATTTGATCATCTTCTTTGGGTACGAAGTTTTCAGGATTTGAAAGGGGAGTAAGATGAATGGTATTACTTGTTGTGATTAAAGGATGATTGTAGGGATTTTGGAGAAGATGTTGAATTACAAGCGTTTAAAGAGGAGAAAAATGATTGTTGGTATCAATGGATGTCTTCATTCTTAGCTTGGGCATAACCAAACAAGAATGGGTCGTCAAGTGAATATCTATCATCATACTCGGGGTGGTGATATAATTGTTGAGGTTTTAATGATCGTTTCACTAGGTGTTGAAGTTGGTAACTCCGTAGGAGGCAAAGAAGATGATGGGAATCACATCACTGCTTTCTTGCGATAACCGGGTCGCAAAGAATGGGCAATTGAGCAATGATAGAATTGGGGAGATCAAGAGTCTTGTTTTAAGGTTAATCTCATCATCATCCGAGTCAAGGAGTTTAGGTGAGATATTCTTGACAAGCTCGGGGTGCCCAGATATATCCTCAAGGGAGTCAATGGGTAGTTCAAGCGTTGATACTCATGAAATGGGACAGAAAGTGGTTCGTTAAGAGTGGGGATCCTATAGACGCCTCGATGCTGAAAGTATTCTTAGTTCGGAAAGTTTGTGTCACCTTGAATCTTAAACATGGAGCCTTGGTAGGGAAACTTAACACATTGATAATTGGATGAGGCGATCAGTGCACATGTGATGTGTCCATGGTTGGCCAAGAAGAATGTTTTATGAAAGAAGAAAGTTGAAGATCACAAATTTTACTCTAATGTTTCAAGGAGGCATGGTAATAGGTAGCCAAAAGCAGCTCGTGGGGGCATTTTCCATCAATCATACCCTTAACACGTGTTACGAGTAGATATTATGTTATCGGTGCAATAGCCTAAGGATTCAATGAATTCCAAAGAAGGTACATGTTCCTAAGCCTTTCTGTGAGAGTTCGATTGACTTGCACGTTGCCCATCTTGACGGAGATAATAAGAATAGATAGAGATTGATCTATAGTGAGATTGTTCTGATTTCAATCTCTTCGCATTGTTGAAGTATGCTCTCATCCAAACCATATACGAGGGAGTCTTTCTCCAAAGGTAGTGGTGAGAGGATATTCATATCAAAGAGAGCTATCATAAGTCAATCATGATGTTTAGGAAAAGTTTGAATTAGTTCAAAAAGAGAATTTGACTCGAAGATTTGAGAATTACATGATTGGATCCCATTCCTCCAATCTAGATGATGAAATACTAGGTTGGATGTGAGGGATCTCAATTTAAATCTGTTCTCAAGAGGATGAGAGTTCATGTTGAGGAGGATTTTTAATGTTTTGTCTCTAATTGTACATCGGTTGTGTAGGGAGCATAATAGGTGATGTTGTCGGGGACAACAAATTTTTTTAGTAGACGACATCAATCCTATTGGTTCGGGGTGGCCAACGAAATTGATTTGGAGAGGTTTCTTAGAATTTTGATGTTTTAAAGATGATTCATGGAAAGTTTAATGTTAAGGGTAGGCCTAAATAGTCTTCTAGGTCTAGTGATGAGTAGTAGAGAATGTGGTACCGATAGTAGCTATCACACATCTCATGCCATTCATGCTAACCACACTGTTGGTAGGCTCTATGTCAGGATTATAAGTGGTTTCTATAATGTTAGCAAAAGAAGTTTCTCATATTTAGGATGAGAAGTTGTCTCGGCCTTGGAATGATTAGGCAAGGGATCGGTATAGACGTTAAGATGTTCATTGGCTTGATTGACGACATAGTGATGGTCACGCTATTGAGCGTGGTCATTGGTTACAATGGATTCGTCAAGTGTCTTGTGGACCATACCTTCATGATCCAAATGGGACCAGGCAAGAAAATGTAGGCAAAAACATGAAGAGCTTTACAATTCTCGTGTGAATGACCCCAATTGGTGTGCCACCAACAAAAGAGCTTCTCATTGTACCATGGGGGAGTGGGGCGAGAGGTATCCACAAGCATTTGATAAGGCCCGGGAGATGCTGCCTCAACTCTTCCATGGAGAGAGGTTGATGACAATTCGTATGGGAGGAAGAAGAGGGATAAGGATAATTACCTCCATTAGATCTAGGAGGGGATAAATCAACAATATGGATGGTGTTTTGGAAATCGTTGCTACGATCGGGAGCATTTGTGACTCCGTCATCCTTAGCATTGTGATTTCAAGGTCTTGTTAGAGCATGTAGGTTCTTTTATGCTTGAGATTGAGGTTGAGATTGCATTGCTTGAGGTTTCTTAAACATGTGGATAAGATAGTCTTGCTTCTTAGCCTACTTGATGGTATCCTCCAAATCGAGAGAGTAGAAAAGGAACTAACCTTGTATCAAGGTGAAGTTCTAGAGTGTTGAGGAAGATTTGGTAAAGGGTATTGTCACAAGTAAAGGTGTGTTTGGTTCTCATTACAAATGGGTTTTCCATTGCTTGATGGAGGATTGAGCAATTTCATTCACACCTTTTATAATTGACAAAGATGTTCAAATTGTTCTCAGGTAGATCTTGAGAACAGAATTCCTTGAGTAGTAGATTTATTGATCCCTCAATATCCACAATGGTATTAATTGGAAGAGTATGATACCAATCCAAAGCCTTGCTTGTTAGGGTCTTAGCTTAGAGCTTGGTTGTTGCATAGGAATTATGCTATGTACCTTGGGATATAATATTATAATGTATATGGGTTGATGGAGATGCCGACATGTGGCACACATCCCCTTATCTTATTATATCATTCATTTATGATTTATTATGCTTAGGAGGTCGGCCTCAGTATTGGCCATAGGTTAGAATGGTATATATAGGGGTTAGAAGGTTGTATTTAATGATCATATTGAGTATTGGAGTATTATTGTGTGGTTTGGAGGTTACCCCCTCGAAGTGGTATTGGAGGTTGCCCCTCGAAGTGGCAAAGCTATTAAATGAACATATTGTCATAATTTTGGTGTTCTTTCATGTTATTCTTTCAGATATGTTTCTGATTTATACAAGTAATATCCACGGATATTACTTGTATAAATCAAAACATATACGAAGAGGATATTACTTGTATAAATCAGAACATATACAGAAGAATAACATGAAAGAACACCAAAATTATGACAATATGCTCATTTAATAGCTTTGCCACTTCGAGGGGGCAACCTCCAATACCACTTCGAGGGGGTAACCTCCAAACCATACAATAACACTCCAATACTCAATATGATCATTAAATACAACCTTCTAACCCCTATATATACCATTCTAACCTATGGCCAATACTGAGGCCGACCTCCTAAGCATAATAAATCATAAATGAATGATATAATAAGATAAGGGGATGTGTGCCACATGTCGGCATCTCCATCAACCCATATACATTATAATATTATATCCCAAGGTACATAGCATTGCCTCCCTCTTTGACATGTTTCGTCCCCGAAACATAAGAAGAAGCCATATAATGAGTGTGCTTTAAATTATTGCACACTTGTCGCCAAGCTTGATCATCCAACCACATGTGATCCTGGTAGATGATACATATCTGAACTAATATCCATATTCCGTTGCGCTACTCTGATTCCATTCATGACCATAGTTTATCATCCTTGGATTCCATGCATAACCAACATAAGGATTTAATGCATAACCATAATAAGGATTCCATGTATAACCATAATAAGGATTCCATGCTTCATAATTGTTGCTCCATTGATCCCCTATATAAATAAAGTGATTATTCCTCCAATTACCTGTATATCTATATTGGTTGGAAATATGATGTGCCCCGACATCTCCATGATTTTTTTCTCATCATGTTGACGTGGATTTCCATATGCTGCAGTTGTAGTATCCTCAACCTTATGAACCTGTTTCTGAAATTTCTTTTCTTCTTCCACCTTTGCATTTGATATTTTATTTTTCTCTTGAGTAGATGAATCATCATTTCCTTCTTTTTCTTCATGTTCCTCTTTTGAATCATCCTTATTCCCTTCTCCATATTCTAAATCATCCTCATGGTCTATATTGACTTTTCTTTGATTTCCATTAAGCCTGATATCTTGTAAAGTGACCTTCTTCTTTTTGTACCAAATCTTCATAAACTTATTTGTCATATTAATATTAATTGTCCCCAATGTCTCTAACCAAGGATACCCAAGAACAATATCAAAACCATCCATATATAAGGAAAAAAATCTGAATGTAAAGTATATTTGTCCATAGTAAGTTTTAAATCTTCAAAAACTTGAATTTTCTTACCATTCACTTGAGCTTCTTTGATATTACTTTCTTGAATATGTAGATGTCGAGCCATATCCTTGTTGATGAAGTTATACTTGCTGTTAGGGTTTATGGAAACAATTATCTTATTCCTTTGAATGCATCCATGAAACTGAAATATGGTATCTTCCTTCTTTGGAGATGCACTATCATGCGTAACAACTTCAACTTCTTCTTCTTCTTCTTCTATTGCTGCTGCTTCTTCTTCTTCTTCTTCTATTGCTGCTTCTTCTTCTTCTTCTTCTTCTTTCTCTCTTGATTCTTCAATATATTCATCCCCATCATCTTGCTTTGACTCTTGTTCCTCTTTGTGGTCCCATCTATCCATAAAAAGTTGTTCCATTTCCTCCCAAGACCAATCCTTCCTGTCATTTTTAATCTCAGAAAACCAAATCCATGCAGGACCACCAAGATAATGTGAAAACCTATTCCTTGTCATGAAATATGAGAAATATATATTCTTAAATTTTATCCACCATTCTTTAGCATCCATCTCACCATTTCCATAAAAATTTTCTATCCCCATGACCATGATTAGGGCTTAGGAATTCTGAAAATATTTTGCGTATGGATAAAAACACAAAGAACAAACCCCAACTTAAATTTCAAGAGATTTCCGAAAATATAAATTTTTCTAAAAAATACCACAATTTGCTTCTTGAAAAGCGAATTTATGAAAAAACCTAAAACACCAATAAAATCTGAAAAACAGATCCAATCAAGCTGAATTTTTCAGATATTCTGACTTAGAGTGTTTCCAAATTATTCTGAAAAAATTGGAAAAAATTCGATATACTCTTCAAGATATACTCGAAACAAAAAATTAGGGTTTTTGCCCTAATTTTGGCCGAAATCGCTGCTCTGATACCACTTGTAAGGATATTACTTGTATAAATCAGAACATATACAGAAGAATAACATGAAAGAACACCAAAATTATGACAATATGCTCATTTAATAGCTTTGCCACTTCGAGGGGGCAACCTCCAATACCACTTCGAGGGGGTAACCTCCAAACCATACAATAATACTCCAATACTCAATATGATCATTAAATACAACCTTCTAACCCCTATATATACCATTCTAACCTATGGCCAATACTGAGGCCGACCTCCTAAGCATAATAAATCATAAATGAATGATATAATAAGATAAGGGGATGTGTGCCACATGTCGGCATCTGCATCAACCCATATACATTATAATATTATATCTCAAGGTACATAGCAAATTATCTTTGATCCAATCCTTGTAGACATTGCCAAATGACTTAGTGGGAAGATTAGGGTTGGTTGACCCATTATAAGTGAGGGAAGGAGTGATACCTTGTATATCCATTGCTGCTATATATATGAAACCAAAGATCCATTCTAAATAGTTTGGAATACCCCGTTGGTTATGAGAGCTTGTGGAAATGGAACCCCATTGTGAGTTACAAGACGAGGTTGGGGTGGACATTAGTTAGGTACGCCTATAACCGAATGTGTTGAGGTCTATTGTTCATGTCAACAAGGTTTTCTTGCATTTGAAGAAATTTGTTATTAGAAGTAGCTTCTTGTTGATGCATTTGGTTAATGAGTTGCAAATGAGTTAAGTTGGATTATTAGGAGGATTAATTTGTGGAGGTGCATTGGTGGTAGCACTGTTGACTTAGAAACGTCCTAGGTCTTTTGTTGTCTTAAATTCTTCCTCTTACTTGATGATGTCACTTGTGTGAAAGCCAAAGTTGTCATTCAACTATTTTGTTTAGATATACGGGGTGGTTGGGGAATCGAAGTCTTTATGCACGATTGGGCCCCAGGATGTAGATAAGGAATTCCACTTAGATACCATAGGTATGACAAGCCCTTCCACTTGTCCTCTGCAGATAAAGCCCCTCTAATGTCTAGGGATGATAGGCGCTATCTAGATATGGGCCTCCACCCCACATAATAATAGGAAGGAGGGCCTTCTATGTATATTTATAAATGGGGTGGGCGTATTGAAAAGAATGAACTATATGGTATGAGGCGAAAACCGATTGCCACATATAGAGATAGGCCCTTGAAATCCATAATATAAGGTCTTGAGGGATATATATCGATCAAGTCCCAAAGCCCCCAAGATCTCAACTAGTTGGCCTAGATCCGAACTATATAGGAGCTCGGAGGGGTTGTATTCGATGTATGGAAATACATATATATAGTCCTCTAAATTGGGGGAGGCGATAGATCTATACATATATACTAAGTCACCACATTCGCCAATTTTCAAGGGAAAAATGCGAAATTCGTCGAATCTCAAGCGTTCACATGAAATTTGTTGAAATTCACGATTTTATTTGCATAGTCTACCAAAAAAAATCCCGTATCACTGAAATCGTGTTGTCTTCTAGGGTTTTTACAGTTGAAAGTTGAAACCTATGTCCATATGCTCGAAAATTGAAAATCGTTCCATTTGTGGGCCATTTCGAAAGTTGAAAGTCGAAAATCGTTCCATTTCCTGTTTGCAGTCACGAAGCCTGTGTTTTTCGTGGGCCATTTCCTCTGTTTGCATTCGCCATATTAAAAATAGAAGATTCGTGAAGATTTACCTTCACGAATATAAGTTATAACTTTAGGTTTTAACTTTAACTTTAACATTGGTGAATATATTTAACTTTTGGTTTTATTTTAGCTTTTTAATATATGTAAGTTACAATTTTAGTTTATATAGTTTTTAGTTTAGGTTTTATTTTAACATTTTTATTATATATATATTTTATATATAATACTTTTTATATTTTTATTATATATTTATATTTATTTTATATTATATATAGATATTTTTATTATATTCGTATTATTTATTTTATATTATATATATAATTTTTATTATATATGTATTTAGTAATATTTTTATTTTATATTTTTAAAAATATATAGTATTTCTTGTAGTCGAATTTAATCACGAATTTTATCGTTGATTTTTTAGCGACGATTTTTTTACGAATTTCATCTTCGGCGAATTCGAACACGAATTCAAATGCGGTGACTTAGCATATATATACATACATATACACATATATTCACACAATAGCTATACTGTACATATACACACACACATAAATATACATACATATATATGGCCCATATATCATGGGGTGGCATATATCCGAAAATTTATCGTACTTTTAAAATAATGGGTTGTTTTGTGTTTTTATTGCCTGAAAGTTCTTGTATTGTGTCAAGATATTCCCAAAGAGCCATATTAGCCTTTTTCAGCCAAATACCCAGATGCCCAAAATTGTTATATTCTATCGTCGGGATTTGTCTGCGGGAAATTTGTATTTAATTATTTTGAGCCCGTATGAGGCTATTTGCGCTCCGTTTTAACTCTGTTATGATCGAATATGTTATTACTCTTATGTACCAGAAGGGTTTTAACTTGGAATAAGTTTTGGGCTTTATTTGTAACTTTTGACAATTTTTCGTGTTTTTGTGTTGTCCGTTTCGTTTTCTGTGAAATTTCTCTAGAACAATTCCTTTGTCGGGTAAGCCCAATTTTGGCCTGGAGTAGCTAGAAAACATATACGCACGTTATGCCCGGAGGAAGTCACCATCGGAGGTCTAGATCACTGGGAAAAAGCGAAGTCATGCACAGAAAAGCCCCTGCGGGGTTGGGCACATTTTTGGAAAACAAAGGATTTAAGCTGCAATGGGAAAAATACAAGCAGCAGGCAAGGTGGGAATTTTATACTGCTGCAGGTACTTTTTCCCGTGTTATAAAATTCACTTAAGCTGCAGTGGGAAAGTTAGAGGCCGCAGGCAGGCGGGAATTTATTACCTGCCTTGCAGGGTAAAAATTCCCATGATAAAATAAAAGGAAAGTGACTTAAGTGAAATCATGGGATTTTAGTGCCTGCCTTGCAGGGTAAATAATCCCATTGTCAAAGTCAAATCACTTAAGTGGATCATGGGATTTTAGTGCCTGCCTTGCAGGGTAAAGAATCCCATTGTGAAAAATTCTTAAAAATAGAATTATATGTGCAAAAAAGTGCGCCCCCTTTGGTGAGATGATGGCAGCCTTGAAATGATTATTTTAATTAATCTATTCTTCTAAAAAGTGCGCCCAAGCTTGGAGGAAGTCAACAAGTCAAAGAGGAATAAAAGAAATGGATTAAATGCATTAAATTTAATTTATTTAGTGTTGCCCCCTTCCTTTCAAAAGTGCGCCCCATTTGGGAGTTATTTAATGATTTTTAAGGCATTAAATCATTAAATTAATTTCTATTTTCAGTGGCTATGGTCAAGGCACACTGTGAAGCTTAAGTGAAGTGATGTGTGAAGGATTAAATTGGATTAATTTAATTTATTGGATGGCTGTCCTTAAACATGCTATTTTTAAAAGAGAAGAGCATGATTTTTAATTAATTAATTGCCTTTAATTGTTAGGGCAATTATTAATTATAGAATTGTGAAGGTTATATAAGCATGGGCAGCCATATGGGTGAATTATTTAATTCACAGGTAAAGAATTGCAGCCAAGAGGAAAAGTGCGCCCCCATTTGAAGAAGGATTTTGCTCAGGCAAGGTGGTAACAAGGCTAAAAGCTTCCAGATTTGGCGCATGCTTTGAAGGAGGTGGATCTTTGTCTGCATAATTGTTTGCATAGGTGTTACAGGTGCTCAGGTGTTGTTGAAAGGATTCATGCTCTCTTTATGTGCAAATTAAACACCAATTTTTGGGGCAGCGGGCTTGAAAAGTGCAGATTTTTACAATTAAAATTCACTATTCATGCTCCGGTGGCCATTTTTGTCTGAATAAATTGCAGGAATTCATTACAGGTGCTTTACAAAAGAAAATGAGCTTTTATCAATGTCCAATACATTGCATATATCCTCCGAATCTGAAGAATTGTCCAGATCTACACCAATATTGAAGAAATCTGGCCAAGTAAGAAGAAAAAGAATTATTCAGACAAAGATAGACAAAGCCATGGCAAAGAGAGATGAAAAAGAAAGCACGATGGAGTCATGCATCGCTTCCAAACTTGCAGACATAGGAGACACGAGATCTAGGCCCAGAACCTCTTTCCGATTTGATTGATAGATCCAGAGCGGGAAAGACTTCACTCATGCGTGCGGTTAAAAGCAATGGAATTATCCGAGCTGCAGCTTTTCCATGTATAGCCCAGTTGCCAGAATTTGTTATGGAGTGCGCTAGATCTTACCATCCTTCATCCAGATCAGTGCGTGATGCTTCGGGAAAGACAATAATTCGTTTGGATGCAGAGTTCATCAATTATTGTTTGAAGATTCCAGTGCGAAAGGTGGTGACTTCCATTAGTCTTCAGGATGCTGGCAATAGGTGGGAGAAGCATAGAGCTGATTGCGTGAGCATAATGAATAGCCGATACATGAAGAAGCCTAGATCTCCTTCAAAGTTCCCGAGAACTCTTCCACGGTCCAATTTGGTGCAGGAGGTAGATGATGTCATCAAATTGCTATGCAGGATGAATGGCGAGGCGAATGCTTACACTTTCCATACATGGATGTATGCTTTCATCAGGACCATTGAAATCAACAAGGTTGATTCTATAATCAATTGGTCGGAAATTATTAGCAACAACATTGGTGAGCAACTCCGGGACGTGAAGCGTACTTTCGACTTCAAATGACTTCCTACTTGGTGTATCTTGCGGCTTCACAAGGCGTCTTTTCAAGCTTGGATAGATGTGGTGTTCTTTAAGGACCCCATTTTCAAGTGCTACCTACATCTTACTTGTACTGCGTGCGAAAGATTTCAAAGTGGTCAACGATGAATTCTTCTATGATTTCATCTGCAGGCTAGACAAAGACTTGAAGGCCAACGGGGTAAGCGAAGCGTGGGAAGGTTGTGTCAAGATTGGCGATCTATTCATTCATTTGCAGATTTCACATACCTCAGGGTTACGGGCTTTTTGGAGAACCAATAAAGATGCCCAGGCATCCGAATGATAGATTGATCGCCATGGAGCTGAGCAGAAAACTTGTGGAGTTACACGACCTTCAGTCAAAGCGGCACAAGTCTACGGGCTTCTTCCCAATCAACTTGTGAGATATTACAGTTGCATTAGCATTCATAGAGCTCGGGAATGGAGCGCAAATGTTATCCGTATGAGCAAGAGTTCTTCCTGCACGGTGAACTTGATCCATTTGGAGTAGCCGGAAGACAATCTCCCGGAGAGTACGCACATGTGCCTTCATTAGAAGATTTCTGGATGAAGTGCAAAAGTGAGTACGAGGTTAGAAAGAGAGATTTCAGCAGGCTATCAGCAAAACAAGTGTTCGACTTTGGACTAGCGTGGATACCTGCGGATCTTAAAGATGATGGGAATGTGGTACTTGACACTTACCATCAAATGGGAGGAGATAAAGCCATACTTTGCAGAATAACATAGGAGGCTGCAACACAATTGAAGAAAGGTCGGGAGCTGTGTTGGTGAATACTTCAAACTGGTTGCTGACGAAGGGATATTGCCTTGATGAAGCATTGATGAATCAAGTCACGGGCAACTTCGGCGCAGGAGATTCCCTCAAGCGAAAGCATGGAGGAGAAAGCAGCAGGAAAGTCGAGAAGTTGAAAGTGCATAGAAGATCTCAATCCAAGGAGAGGATCACTTCTACGACCATGACTTTAACTCCGGTTTCTCCAGTACCCAATACTTCACCAACTATTGCACCGCAGCAGCAGGACGCTTCCATGCCTCCACTGAATCCAACGACATTCATCTTCTCCCCTCAGCCACTTCGTTCAGCGCCTATTCCAGAGGATACGTTGAAGCTGCAGATGGCGGAATTTGAAAGGGCTTTGTCCTTGGATGATTCAGAAGATGGCAGCCATAACACTGTGGCACTTTTTGATGGAGAGGATGCAGAGCGGAAGATGGTAGTACACTCAGCGACTTCAGTGACTTCTCATTCTTTGAGAAGTAACTTCTCGGAATGGTTGGCTTCGCAATTGGTTCCAAGCGAGAATGGAGATGAACTTAGAGGAGCACGACTTGCAGCTACTCCAGAATCTGGCGGAAGAGACAGAAGGCCTAAAGTTGCCAAAGCAACTTCTAGGTTGATCATCGAGGATTCGGGAGAGAAGTTTGCTGAGATATCAATTCCGGCAGAAGGAAAGATAGAGGAGGAGCTCACGGCAGAGGATGTGACAGTAACCAAAGTACCCCTCGGTCAAGCCACCACTGAAGGATTGAAGCAGGACACGCAGACATTGATGGATGCTTTATTCCTTAGGCTTGACAGTGAAAAGGCGGAGAAAGAAGAGCTGCAGAAGCAAGTATCTCAATTATGTGAGATCATAGCCAAGGTTGCTAAACCTTCCATTCACCCATTTGAGCGGTGAGTGATCATCTTATGCGGGAAATGGAGGATGTAAGCAATCAAGTAAAGGCTATTGTGAATGGAAGGATTTGATTATTCGTCAAACCTTGTCTGACTTGGAGAAGTGCCACCCGCCTAAAGGTTATGGATGATGCAGCAAATCAATCAAAGCAGCAATGATGGCGAAACATAGAAGGCATGAATACGATTGCGAGAGTAACTACGAGTATTTTGGCCGAGATCAACAAGGCTGTCGGAGATGTATTGATTGCGGAGCAGTTGTATCGGATGGATCGGTCGAGAAGGGGAAGCTAGAGTTTGCGAGTATCTTTCCGTTTGGAAATCTGCGAGTTTTCTTGAAGAGGATGCGAGGCACTTGAGAGTAGGACATCGACTTACAGAGGCAGTGTCATTTCTTTCACTGAGGAGAGAGTGGACGGGAATGTCACTTCATATGTGCGGATCGTCTCAACTAAGGTGCCTAATTCCTTGGAAGGATCTCTTCTGATGATACAAAAGAGAATTGATAAAGCTACAAGCCTTTCACGATGAATTCTATCGGTAGGCGGTGGCGGCTGCGGCAGAGACATTGCGAGGTTTGGGCCGAGTTTGGAAGATGTGGAAGCGTGCATCAAAGTGTTGAATGAAGGGTTGCTGCAATTCAGGACAGAGAAAGAAGTAGTGGCTAAAACAGATGGAAGGATGTTGAATTACATGTTCGACAAGTATATCCGATATCAGAACAAGAAAAAGACATAAACATTACAGCTGGCATGACTTCTTCTATTCTTTCTTCTTCTATTTTCTATGTTCCCGGATGAAATTGTAAAACTTCTAAGTTATTGGTTTTGCAACCATTACTTAAAGTCATGTGGAACCATTCTATTAGTTAAGTGATACATGTGTCACTTAAGGAGAAGATAGTTGAGGATGATTGCCAAATGTCATCTTTACTTGTTTATGTTTCAGTTCAGTTTGAGTTTTCCATTTGTACTTTCCCTCCTACATTCTATAAGTAGGAGAAGAACCTCCGGGTTAATGATCGATCAAAATTTGTAAGCAGCAATCTTGTGTTCTAGACTTTGTCTTGGAACCCTGAGAGCAACTTGGAGCAAAGGAATACAAAGGAGTAGGTTTCTGGAGAACTTTGTGTCACGGTGTACTTTGTTTCTTGCTTTTAATCTTAGATCTCTTAATAAACTTTGTGTTATTTTAGATCTGGATCTAGAGATGCCTTTGTTTTATAATTACGTGTGTGTTCACATCTATTAAGTTTCTTCTATGTGCATGCAATTAGCTCTGCTATCTACTAATTGGGATGCACATCTTCCCATTTCTTCTCTGTATTTCCTTTACTTCCTTCTTATAAAATACTTCCTTTCTTGAACAATTTGCTTACTTGCTTGCGAAACTTCTTAGTTATGGTTCATGAACTAAGTGGTTAAAGTAAAACCCACGATAGATAATAACACATTTTTATTGACAAATCTAACACGGGAGCTCCTCACTTGAGTATCCAATTCTAAACAACTCTACCCTTCTTATCTACCCTCCTTGCTTCGATGTATATGCTATCCTATCTATGTCTATATTCCCAAGTTGATCCTATTATAATCTAGAGCATATCATGAAGTACTTATACTATATATTATGTACTAACCTAACCCAAAAATAGAAAACTAACCTAACTATTTTATTTTAATCCATAGTCGGTTGAGATATAGAGAACTAGAGGGTGCCTACAAACTAGATCTATATTATCCATACTATCTATAGATAGTGGCGGTGAGGCCATAATTTAAATAGTCTAACTGCTGATTGGTGATTATAGATGCCACAAATATAGATAGAGGGTTGCCCCTCTATATATACGGGAACTATAGGGTAGCAGTCTCCCTTCCACTATCTATAGAGAGGGCTCCTACCCCTTTCACTCACCCCATATATGGCTATAGATATGTGAGTTGGCAGTGTATGAGGTATATAATACTATAATGGTCCATAGGTCAAGCCTTGTTGCTATATAAAACTATAGGGGCCTAGCTATTTAGATATAGTTGCCCTCCACCTGCTCATCCTCTTGCTCCTCGAGTGTGATAGTGTAGATGGGGGTATATATCGATAGGCATAGGAGAAAGGCCTCGGGGTTTAGAGGAGGAAGGCATATGCCCCTACCCTATACATATTGGTTAGGGTTCTATCTATATATTGTCACAACCCATGCCGTTATTGGGTTCCTTCTAGGGAACATAACTCATATTTTCTTTCATATTCATTTTTGCTATTTAGATATAGTACCCTCCACCTGCTCATCCGCTCACTCCTCGCGTGTCATAGTGTAGATGGGGGTATATATAGATAGGCATAGGAGAAAGGCCTCGGGTCGTAGAGGAGGAAGGCATATGACCCTACCCTATAGATATTGGTTAGGGGTTCTATCTATATATTGGTCATAACCCATGCCGTTATCACCTATTAACACTCTTCCCTTCCCTATTTACTAAAAGCATTTACAAACACTCTCCCGGTGGTGGTGCCAAACAATTCTAACATTTATAGACTCTTCCCCCTAGATATATTGGTTGATAAATTCATTTATGTGCCCTTGTATATAGAATACTTAACCAATAGCATTTGTTTTTCGGCCCCTAATGGGGAAAGAGTTAGGTCAATGAATAATCTATATGGAGGGTGGGGGCAGTTATCTATATATGGAAGCACCCTTATTCCAATCCCCATATAGAGATATGGGATATGAAAACCTTTTATCACACCACAAAGAACCCAATTTGAGATGAAACCATATATCTATTTAAAAAGGGGGCTATAGATAGAGGGGGTCGAGCATCATCCATTAGTTGGTAGGTTTATTCTATATTTGTGACAATTTATGATTAACATCATGTCTATAATGGATGGGATGGCCTATCCAAAATTTTTATGTGGTGGGGATTGATTTGACCCCCTCTATCTTGTATGGGAAAGAGTCTTGTTGAGTATGGGAGTATTGGTATCATTGAGTATGGGAAAGTGATGACACACTTATATGACATAAGGTTCTGTTATCCAAAATTCACCCCCTGTGGTTAATTTGATAACATGCATCGAATTCTCAAGTCCTGCAAATAATTGATTTAGAGCAAACATCATGTTTCTGGGGTTCCCTCAGAATTTTTCTAACTCCCCTGACCAAAGAAGGAAAGAGCAAGCTCTGAGAAAATGCGAAAAAAGTTGCAGAAGACAGGCTCAGGCCAGAAAAAATCACGAAAAATGGCTAAGTCCTTGTCCTAGGACAATGTGGGACATTTGGGACGCCAAAGCGCGGATCGGCCGAAAAGCTCCGTGCAGGCGGCCCAAGCAGCAAAGGGACAAGTGGGACAAGAGTGCGCGAAGGACCCGAACCGGCCGGTTCGCCCGAAACAGACAACTGTAGCACCGGGACAGTCGGACCAGAAGGACGCGAAGGGCGCGAGAAGCCGACTCGGCCGAAATGGAGAGCTTCAGTCCGAAACAATGTGGGACAAGTGGGACAAAAAGACGCGAATCGGCCGGATCGGGCGAACCGGAAGAATTTGTCCCACGAAGCACTGGGACATTTGGGAAAAATGGACGCGAACCGGCCGGTTCGGCCGAAACAGAGAAAGTTCGTACTGGGACATCCGGGACGAAGGGGCGCTTGGACGTGGATCGCCAAGGAGCCGAAAAAAGCCGGAGCCGAAAAGCCGAGAGCCAATCAGATTGCGCCACGTGTCATCGGCAGATAAGGGACAAGGAAGCCCATTTCGGGCGGATCGGAAGTTTTTGTCCCAGACAGCACTGGGACATCCGGGACAAATGTACGCGAAGGACGCGAAAACCCGAAAAGCCCGAAAACCAATGAGAAGCTGCCACGTGTCCTCACCAAGGCATGTCAGAGAGGTCAAGAAACCCGACAGCAGGGGACATGTCGGAGGGGTCGGAAAGCCCGACAACAAAGGAAAATTTGGATAATCTGGCGGAAGCGGGTTTCGGGAAAACATAAACATGAAGCATATGTCGAGCCATCCTCCAAGTCCGATGCAAATGCAGAGGAGAATCCCGAACCCGACAGGCTGAAGACCTTGCTCATCCAATCAAATCATGACACGTGTCACAAGTGAAAAGGTCAAAAAGTCAAAGGGCGAGTTTTGAAGGGTCAGCCCGAACCAATGGGATAGTGCGACGTGTCCCAGCTAGGGCCCACAAGGAAATTTCAAAAGAAAGCCCGCCGAAAGGCAGAGGAGAGAGAATCACGCGACCAATCAATGCGTGCCACGTGTCATCCAGGTGGCAGAGCGCGGGAAAGATTTCAAAACACGTTTTCGCCTGTTTTGTGCCCTAAAACTTCAGACCTCCATAACTTTCGATCCAGAGCTCGGATTTGCACGTTCTTTATATCAACGGAAAGCTTATGAAATTCTCTACATGATTCTAGGGATCAATCTCGAATTTTGGTGTAGTCTGGAGAGAGAAAGTTAAGAAATGGCTCTGACGCATGGTAATGCCAGAAGTGACGCTTCAACAACCAGCTTTAATGCAGCAGACAGCCCGCCGTTTTGCCAGGATCCGCCGCTTCTACCATAATGAGATGATTTAAAATGCGACCTAGAAGTGGTTGTGGTAGTTTCGAATTTCCTCTCTTCCCTCTCTCTTTCTTCCTATATATTGTACAGAGGGGCTTCTTTCAAAAGGGGGACATGACAAGTTGTTCATCTGTTCGGCTCTGCCCTCCCTTCTTTTCTTCTCTAGGGTTGAAAATGGAGTTCGAACCTCCTCCCTTGCTCTGTAATGGCGTTTTTGCCTTTTACTGTTGAAATGATGTTTTGTGCAAACTTCTGGAGCAACAAAACGTGTTTTGTGATGCATCTGTCCATCCTTGCTCGTTTTTGCTTGTTCTCTTCTTGCCTCTCTTCATTGCGGTATTTGTGCATGTTTGAATGTTCATTGTAGGTTTGGAGTCAGTGCATGGAGTTTTGGGACATTTTACTCGTGTGAAATCTATCCTTGGGCTCGTGATGATCTGTCCATCCTTCCCATTGCTCACCTCTCTTTGTCCCATGGCAGTTTTGATAGATGTCCAACATTCTCCTTCTCTGGTGTATCACCGTTTTAGTGTAGGCTTTTGCTGTTTTTCCCTTCTCTCTCTCTCTCTCTGTCTCCTTGGCATGGTTAGATTAGGATTAGATTAGCTTGCCTGCACTAGAATAGCTTGTGGCAGGTAGTTTAGGAGCAGGAACCAGCCTTCTCTGGAGATTCCTCTCTCGGTTTCACAAGTCCCACGCTTGGAGAGAGGTTTCCATGTTGTGCAATCACACTGGATGCCTGAGTGATCAACCTAGAAGCCTGATCTGCATCCAGGGGTGCTGTGATTTTGCACTAACAGTTCTATGATGGAAACACCAACTACGTTACCTTAGAGTTACAAAATGAATTGCATAATCAAACTACAAATTTTCTATTAATTGGAAAGCCTTAACGACATCTACTTGCACATACTGTTCATTAGGGAGCTTACACACTCTCTTGGAACTATACAAACTTGGTGTACTTTCTAAGGACTTGCCCTAGACCGGTTCCCTTTTGCTCGACTCTCTCATCAACCACTTGGCTTCAACTCTCACCTTTCGGTTCTAATGTCCCCTTTTTGATATGAGAGCCTAAAATGAACTTCTTGTCATTCTCTTTCCGCGCAATGAAGTTGATTGAGCTAGGGAAGGAATTACAATTCCATTACATATTTCTTTTCTAATTTTTAATGTTTTTCGTTAGCATTCTATTCATTTTAGTAGGTCAGCTGGCTTGGTGGATTTTAAAGGCCAAATAAAAGATTAAATAAGCCCAAAGGAGGTCGGTCATGCATGTTTGGTCTTTGGTGCCAAGATTGGGGTATTTAAGGAATGTTATGACTTCATTTGCTCATCATCTACTTTGGCAAATTTACTCTAAATTGATCTTTGGGCTGATTGCTCTTAGTTCTCTCCACTTTTGGGCGAAAATCCAATTGTGTGGCTCTTTCCAAGAGACGAAAAACCCTTCTTGTGGCTGGTTGGTGGACGGAAACCCTCCATCCTTGGTTGAAGTGAAGTCATATTTGTAGATTTGGGCATTGAAGGATAAAGGAAGTCATCTACAAACATTTGCATGCATTTATAAGCCTCTCCTAGTTGGAGCGACTTGTGTTAGAGTGTGATTGGGTGCCTTCTAGGAACATAACTCATATTTTCTTTCATATTCAGATTTTCCATAATTTCTAAGGCTGGAATCTATTATATTTTGTGGAGTTTGGGGTTTGGAAACCCTCATTTCATAATTTTCTTTGAGTTGTACTTCTGCTGCTTTCAATTAATTTTCCAGCTGTGTTTTCAACCAAATTTCATATTGGAAAGTGGCATAAATATTTCCTAAAATATATATCTACATTTTGGTTGAGTTATTTGAAGAGTTTCAAGTGTTTTTCATTCATTTCCGGACTGCTGTTATAAAAATCAGACTGCTGATTTTCAGCTGTCATAAATTTCAGTTTGCTGGTCCTAAAATCAGAATTAATATTATTGGGGTTTGTGTGATTTCCTTCTTTTTCAGTTGAAGTCCCGAAAGGGACATTACATCAGTTAGCACCAACACATCTTACACCCTCTAACCTCCTTTTTTCCTATTCCCACCAATACAAAATGGTGAACTCAATATCCTTTTATAGCCGCGCATTCCCACTCATCTCTTCTTTTGAAGTTTGCTTCAGAAAGCTAGTTCTACTAGACACTTCCTCTCTCCTCGCTCCGATTCAAAGTCAAACTGGGTTTATCTAATACCAAGACGTTTCCTTTTTTGCACCATGTCATCCTAATAATTGGGTTAAACAAACTGTTAGGTCTTTGTTAGGTGATCTCATTGGTACTTTTCCAACTTGCCCATGTGTCCTTGAGTAGTTGGCCCTCATCAATCCCTATTGTTCTCCTCATGTGTTTTCAACTTGCCAAGTCATCCGCACCCTTCTTTTGCACACCCCTTTTTCCATCTTCGCATGCTCATACTCTTGTATCACACCTTCACCAAGACTCGCACACCACAGCTTCCTAGCCTCGCGAAAACACACCGCATGCCATTTCACACCTTGAAATACCATTGAGCAATTATTGCGCACCATCCTTCTCGTGCATTATCCACCTCCGCTTTCTCCGCAAAACTCCTACGCACCTTGATCTACTCCCGCGTGTCATCAAACCTCTCATGCACTATTACGCACCCATTTACCGCACAATCTACATGCATCCGACACTCACTAATTATTGCGCAAAGCCTCTCGTGTACTCACACACAATCACCGAGTTCCATCTTGGACTTCCTTGCTTCATATCTTGCGCTCCCAGTCTTGCATGCACCCACACTTGGTTAAAATCCTGAAATTGTGCAAATTGCCTTGAACCGAGGATGCTCCCGCATCGAAAAGATTAGTTAAAATCCTGAAATTGTGCAAAATTGCCTTGAACCGAGGATGCTCCCGCATCGAGAAGAGTTTCGCTTCGCAATCGTCTCGTTGAGGGTCATTGAGTATGGGAAAGAGTCTTGTTGAGTATGGGAGTATCGTTGAGTATGGAGTATCAATTTTCTAGTCGAGGCGCCTCTATTTAGAGGGAACCTTCCTCTAGACCCGGCCCTCTATCATGTATTGAGGGAGGGTAGACAACACCAATTGCCTCACCACATAGGTGGAGGCATAGCCACCCGCCCGATATAGATAGGCTAAGGGCAGTCACTAAATATTGCCTATATTTGGGGCCTCACTATTCAGTGGGAACATATCTATAAAGTCACCATGGACCTCTCAATATGCATAGGGTAACCACATAGTAACATGAATGGGAAGGGGAATGGTGCTCCTCTTTCCATATATATTTATCTCGGGGATAGTGTGTGGGTGGCTGGCCCTGTGTGTGTGTGTGTGTGTATAGGGGCAGGCAAACTAGCTATATATTGAATTGAGAGGCAGCTATATACTTTATAGAATAGGCCGCAGATATGTATATATACATATATATGTATGTATGTATCTATATATATGTATATGTGTGTGTGTGTGTGTGTATATATATATATATATATATATATAGGAGAGAGTAGCCTACTATTATTCTCTGGCCGTGGACATATAGATTGGTGGGCCTTCATCTCCATATAGATGTATAAAGGTCGCCCCTTGCCACCCATATCTGCCCATGGCCTTCTTTCTTTCGAGTACCCCTTGCTCCCCATAACTATATAGGCCCCACCAGTTACCTGATTAGATTCTATACATGACATGATGCTTGTGCACATGAATAGAGAAGTGAACATGATGTTTTTGTTTGTCTGCTATACAACATGATGTTTGTTCGTGTAAATAGAGAAGTGAACATGATGTTTGTTTGCTGCATAACATGATGCCGGAATGGAGAAGTGGCCTATAGATCTATTGGTGGGGATTTATAGTCAGGGAGACATGATTTGCGAAAGCTAACTGATATGGCATGAAACAAACTCCGGAAATGCGTTGTGTATGCATCGTATGGCTTGAGGCATTTGAGCAGATATGTTTACTGTAGAAATACAACAACATACAACAAATATAAGAATTAAACAACAGCTGCTACAAAACAAGAGTCAACAATCAAAACTTTCCATGGCATCTTTTCCATGTAACTCTTCAAAACTAACAAGTACAATGTACAATTTAATAAAAAATATATTAAAAGTCTTCATAAGCATTTATTATTCAGCATGCAGAACGCAACAAACGATAAGCTTGCTGACTATATTTATTGAAAATTGTTGCAGGAATTCAGAAAAGATTTCTTTCTTCTTATCATATAATGCGTAAACCTTAAGCACATCGCATTATTAATTTTGCAGATATTCACTTATTGGTCTAAGGAACATATCAAAAAGCGTCCACCCATTGCAACAACCGAAAAAGTTCAACAATTTGTGAAGGTGTGGGAATTCTTGCTCAAATTTTATATTGGTCAATGAAGTATTTGATGTAAGCATTATTTTATAGTTGTGAGGCTCCTGAAACACCTTAAAGACTTAGATTATGTGAGTACATCAACTACATTGCTTGCATATCCTTATAACTGTTGAAATTTCATATTCTATTAAGCATAACTTCTTTACTTGGAACATCTGAAATACATGTCCTTCTCTAAGTTGATATAAGATATTGGTCTATTACCCATTTAGGTTTTGACATGGTATTCTTCAGATAGTGTTTCATAGTTATAATTTATCCATCACGAGTAGTATTCGCTATGTTAGAAATGTGGTGCTTGTTTTAAAAGAAATTTGGTTAACCCTTCCTTCCATGTTTCCATATGTGTTGTCATACGCATGATTCTAATTATCTTCTAGTCCTCTTGCTTTGGCCTCATCTAAATGACCTAGAGTCTCCTCTGGATGCGGTTGTTGCTGGTGCTAGTACAAATGAAAATTGTGGCACCCAAGTGGGTGAGTAAGTATGTCTGAAGGTTTGCAAAAGGCAACGACCCGTCCCAAACCTGCTTGACGTGTCTATTGCTCATCTGAATATTTTCCACCTCTTAAAACCTTGAATAAATTTCCGTTAACAACTTTACTGGTCAGGTTTCCTTTGATGTGGGTTTTATTGCCGGGTAAGGGAGTGTTGGTAAGCCTATATGTGGCAATCGACAAGTCTTTGGTATTACAAACCTTTCTAAAGGTCTATTTCAATTTCAAGGCTTAAGCATTTTTATTTGGTGATGAAGAGAGGCACAAGGCTTTAAAAATATACCTCAGTTTTTCTTTCTGGTATGAGGGCTTCTCCACATAGAATCCTTTGGTATTTCAAACCTTTTTAGAGGCCTATTTAAATTTCAAGAACTAGCGATTTTTATTTGTTGATGGAATGAGGCTTACGGCTTTATAAAAATACCTTAGTTTTTCTTTCTGGTATGAGGGTTTCTCCGCATAGATTTCCACTGACTTGCATTGCCTTGTTCAGGTAATATTCTTGTGCTTTCATGTTGCTTCGGTTTTGGACCTTTCGAGAAAGGTTCATACAACCCCCGACAATACCTTTTGTTTGAAGAACCGTGTCTTACATTACAAATGAAAACATGAAAGCTATGTCAGTTTCCTCCATGCATAAATTATTTTCTCATAAAAATTGTTTTCCATGAGCCCCACAAGTTTTTGGATTTTGCAAAATTAAATGAATTTATGTTTGGTTCTAAGTTTTTCAAAACTTCGAAACCCAAACCCCCCCCATGGCGTAGGAGAAAACTAATCAAAAGATTATAATTTTTAAAAACTAATGAAATAAATTTTATAAACATAAGCAAAAAAACTGACAAATGCATCAACGCATATGTTCATTGAATTCTATATAGAATTACAAGGCATAATGTCGATGTCTAACATTTATAGGGAGGCTATACACGCCAAAAATATAAAAATGAACTCCAAATTTCCCTTTGAGATGAGGCTATACATGCCCAAAAAAACACTACATGGAATATTCTTAGCTCTCAGTATTCAGATGTGTTGAATTCCGTAAAAATACCTTTCCACTGCTGGAAATATGAAGAATACCTTGGCATCAAATTAATTATGAAAATAACTGTAATGTCCCTTTTGGGGGACTTCCGGAAATAGCTAGGGCTGAAAGTGAGATGACTGAAATTAATTTTTAGATGGTTGTAATCAGATTTCAGAGGGCTGGATATGACTGAAAATGCACACTGAAACCTGCAATTTTTCCCTTCCTAGGGCAGCGACCTGTTTTGAGAACTCCCACTCACTTTTGGATGCCCTAAACTCGCTGAAAATGTGCCCAATCAAGCTCAAAAATTCTGATTAATTACCAGCAATCAAAATATGAAGGAAAACTGATTTTTAGTGCCCCAAAAATGAAGATATGAATTTTCTATAAACCCTCTATCTGCAGAATTTATACATTACTTCAAAAATTCATAACTTTACCTAGGAAGCTCCAAAATTCACGAAACTTGGGATCTTGGGGTTTAAAAATATGAAGAATGCAAATATCAAATCAGCTTGCCCAAACATCCACCCAAACATGCCAAACCTGCCTTACAAGCAATTCGCCCCTCTTGGAAATGATGAATTAGTGGCTCAAACATGCAAAGAAATGATTGCTTTCACCTTTAAAAATTAGTACAAGTCCATCCATGCAAGAATCATACCATACATCCATCAAAACACCTTCAAAATGCTCATGATGCAAGTCGCCTAGGGCTAGATAGAAAGATATCAGCTCCAAATACCTTAAGATATTCAATAATTCCAAATATCCTTGCTTGAGGGTTTTTCGTCCCCAAGACAAGTTCCACTATCAAGGGTTTTGTCCTTGAAGTGGTCTCAAACAAGGGTTTTCGTCCTTGATGAGAGAGAAAGGAAAGGTACAACCTTTACCCAAGAAATAATAAGATTCAACATATCACATAATGGCCAAGCTTCCTTTTTTATAACATAAGGGGTGCTACATCATAACTTATGGTCGACCTTGTAATAAGTACCTTTTAATTATCTAATTTTTATTTAGAGCCTACATGTTCAAAATACTTTATTTTCTAATTAAAGTTATTCTATTGGAGAACTAGGCTTCCCAATAGGAATACATGATAATAATAAAATATCTACTTAGATAATAATAAAAATGTCATCCAAGTCTTCCCCTTGCTTCCTTCCTTAAACCCATGGGGAGGAAAATGGGTTAAGGTCTTCAAATCCGCTAGTCTCCAAAAAGGGATATGACAATAACTTTGGTAAATGTTTGTCCTCCATTTATAGCGCTTCTAAACTGCTTGATCAAGCCACGATTGAGATTATAGAACAAATCATTTTGGATTCTGGGCTAAAAAATCATTTGACAGTTGATATAGAATAAATACTAATTTTGACTATTACTAGATTGTTCCATTTTCCTGATGGATGTTTTTTTGTGTGTGTTTATTTCCAAATTAATAGGACTCAGCTCAAACAATCCAAGACTTTCAAGTCCAAGTGAATTGGGCATTAAAGGAAGCCGAGCTGGTTGGGGAGGTCAGACTTGTAAAAGACTTGAGCCTTGAGTGCGTAAGCAGTTTTCAACAATGTGCATGTCGGTATTAGTGACAGATAACTGGGGATGAATGCACAGTCAGGGCTCCATTGAATATCTTTAGAATATTTGGATTCCTTGCTTTTAAGCTTTCACTTACTTCTAGGAATATTGTGTCTAGGATTCCCCACCCTATCTTGAAGCCTAAAGAAAGAGGGATAAGATCTTCCCTAGCGTCGCATCTTAATTTGTTTCAATACTGGCCATTTCATGACCAATCATTGTAGGGAGACCGTTGATAGGACAAGTAAAAACCAACAATTTTGTTGAGGATAATATGGTTTTGTTCATACTCTTGAATGTGATTGCAATTGGGCTGGAAGCAATTTACTGCTTTTGCATATAACAACAAATGAGCAGCACCTTGCTCGCCTAGCTTTTGATCCATGATCTGAGCATTTCTATGTCCACAACCTTTATTTGGTCCATGGTCTTGGCATTACTTTTAAACTTTTTCAAGGATTTTCAAATAGGAAAATACTAGTATGAGATGATATAGCTAGGATATTAAATTTTAGATGTATATCGCCTTTTGTTGTGTTGTTTTACATTTTGTGTAGGTTTCCTAGTGGCTCACAAGCAACTTGGAGGCACTAATGGCCCAATTTATTGTTTATTTGCACTTAGCTAACATGTTTCAAGAAGAATACAATAGTTTTTATTGAGTACCCTAGCATAATGCGCTTGTACATTTGTGTCGTCGGACTGCAGGCAACTGGAAGAGAGGCAATTATGGCTGGTTTTTATCATGGAGGTTATGAAGATTCTTTATTAATGCTAATGAGAAGAAGGGGAGTTGATTCAGGACTAGTAATAAAGGTTAGCACCAGCCTAACTTCATTTTAAAAAAATCTTTTGCGAGGTGTCTAAAATTGAAAGAAAAACAGATTGCTTTTCATCCTAAAATGTTCTAAAACATGGAAAAAGATCTTTTTCTCTGTCATCTATTTTTATCTTTATCTATGGGCATTACATATCTATGCATGTAGTCTTATTGGGAACTAACATGGGATTTGAACAAACATACTAATCCAATTATGAATTCGCTTTAAATGATAGTTTCTAGGAGACATGTTCGAGTACAAGTGCATGTATTAGGAGTTGGGGAGGGGTATACCATTTTTAGAAAGATAGGAAACCGGTACTTGTAGACAACAAAAATGTATATATAATTATATATGTAAATTATAGCAAAAAAATATTATACGACCTAAGAAGAAAATTATAACTTTTAAAAGTAAAGATAAAAGATGTCGACAAAAGATGACTAATTAAATTGATATTCATCTTTGAAGTGTCATCATATCTAGGGTCAAGAGTACTAGCTGAACTTAAAAATTAATAACTTTCTCCATACTTATCATTTTTCCATGAATCCAAGTGTAAAACTAAAAATATAATCTTTCCAACCAACTATCAAACTGATTTTTCTGACAACAAAAACCTTTTCAAATCTGCCTTGGAAATCAGAAACAAGTCGCCTAGGGTTAGGAAAATTAAATAAATAATTTCCAGCCTTGTAGATGCTTCCAAAACCCTTAAATTCTTGCCCCCAAATCTGCAATAAATATCTGAACAATAGCAACTTGAAAACTTGCTAAAAACCCACTCAAAATAATATTTTAAATCCCCAAGCAAGTCGATTTGGCTTTAATTAATTGCAGTGGTGAGTATAGCTCAAAATACCACCAATAGAAGCACAAAATACTTGGAATAACATGCAGAAATAAATCAGATTTAAATATTTGTCAAATCACCATGAAATTATACCAAATGAGCCTCTAACCAAGTTGATTTGGGCAAGATTAAACTCAGGAATTAACAGTAGACTTTTAGGCACATGAAAGACCTCCAAAATATGCAAACACACTCCCAAAGCAAGTCGACTTCACTAGGATAAACCAACAACATGTATTCAACATAAAACCTTCAATTAATCTTCCACAAAGCATGTAAATGAACTCCCATACAAGCGCCTTATATAAACCGAATAATAATATGCTAGAACTTATCAAATAAAACTTGAGGGGTCACACACATTTCACACAATGGTGGTACTAAAAACACCCTTTTATTTTGGATCACAAGTGAGCGTACATCCCTCTTTAAGCATGAAGATAAGTTCATAGAACCGTCAAACATGCCAAAAAGGGCCACCTCATCTCCTTTATAGATCTTGCCTAGACTTGCACGGTTATGAGTACGGGTACGGGTATGGTTTCGATACGTTGATACGACAAATTTTTAAAAATCTTGGGTATGGTACGTTTTATATATATATATATATATATATATGTATATAAATATATAAATATATAAATACATAGATATATAAATATGTATATAAATTATAAATTGAAAGAAGCATTTACATACTTATTGAAATTTAATACTCATAAAGTCATACAACTTAAAATCATTCATAGAACATGAAAATAAAATTGAAATTTTCAATACTTTGAGAATTGAGACTTGAGTTTGTATTGATTCATAATGACATAATGTTCAAAACATGATAGTAAATAACATAATACATTCAAGTTCTCAACTTCTAGAGCATATCATCTAGATGATCGTCAAAATCATCTTCATGGATGCCACTTGCAGCTCCACTCCCACTAGCTCCACTTTCGAACCCTTGTGAAGGGCTCCCTGGAAGTTCGTCATCAATGCCAAGAAGTGAAACATTGGCAAACAAGTAGAAAAAGCTTCAAAATCTGTGTTTTCAGGTTGGAGGTCCCAAAGCTTGTTAGGACCACTAGTATACTCTTGCGTCCTGTGGGTTAAGAGGCGCAAGTTGGAATGAACGTATACTAGATCTTCAGCCTTCTTCGATGCCAACATGGTGCGTTTGGCTGAGTGGATGAAGCCATAAGTACTCCAGTTGCGCTCTGCAGAAGAATTACTAGCCACCTGTCACAAAAAACAAAGTATTAATATTATAAATTATTAATTAAAAAAAAGAATGATATCATTTTGAATTTTAATTCATAATTGGTAATTAAAATATCAAATAACAAGTTACAAACTTTATACCTGTGAGAGCAATTTGATCGCAACTGGTCGTAAGAACTTGGCATCATGGCCATGACAAGTCCACCACGTGATTGGATCCATGGTGGGTTTGTCACAAATAGCCTCTATCTCTCCCATGCTACCTTGTCCATTTACAAACATCGACATCTTCGGAGGACTACAAGTGATATAGCTGGATCAGGAAACAACCTCTTGAATGCTGACCTCGTCCCATTTGCAACCTCATGGTCATCATATGGTCATTGCCTACCAGCTCTCCCAACTATTTCATTCTTTGTAATATTTGGGATTTAAAGCATAAGCAAGGAGATGCAATGGGGTGGTCATTTTGTTCCACCTTTTCACGATCACATTTTTAACTTCATTGTAAAATTTTTCCTCAGGGTCCTGCTCTTTGGCCTGTATGATATCATGGATTTTTTCAAGCATGGAGTCAATGCCATCATATATTTCTCCAATGCAAGCATTATCTTTGTCAACAAATCGTATCATACTCAAAATAGGCTTTGTGAAACTCAACAAATATTCAACTTTTCCCCACCAATGCTCATCTAGGATCCATGATTTTATTTTTTGGGCTCTTTTTGTGTTAGATTGCCTTCTAGATGGTCCAAACATTATCAATCACCATCATGCTCAAAGCACGTCTCACCTTCACAAGTTGTCTCAAGATGAGTGTGTGAGAGGCAAACGTAGTCTCAACAACCTATTAAAAAAGAATGGAAACAATTCAATAACAACACAATTTGAAATTGATTTAAAAATTTAAAATGAATTATTAAATTTAAAATGAATTGTTTTTTACCTTCAACAACTTCAACTTTGAAAATTTTCTCAATATGACTTGAGAGATGTGATGGTTGGTGACAAACATCTAAATCTCGTTTGCCTCTGTGCATATTTGCTCAATCCACGACAATTTTCCCAATCTTTTGCATCATTAGATTCAGGGAGTGTATTGCACATGTTGTCCAAAATATGTGTTCATACCTACCCTCTACTATCAATTCTTTGCCTTGCAATTTTTGGCGTTGTCCGTGATGACTTGGACAACCCTTTGCGGACCCACTGACTCAATAGCCTCAATGAGAATATTTGCAATGAATTGGGGATATTTTACTTCCCCTCACAATCAACAGCCTTCAGAAACATTGGCCCTTTAGGGCATACTACAATAATGTTGATGAGAGGCCTATTTCTGGAGTCTTTCCATCCATCTTATATAATAGAGACTCTGAATCACCCAAGAATCTCTAATTGGCTGTAGAGATGTCTGAATGTGTTGTACTTATTTTGCCAAAAGAGAAGTGTGAACCTTATTGTAGCTAGGGCTTGTATACACCTGTGGTGCCTCATTAATGCCTCTCACCATCTGCTGCCAATAAGGTGATCTCAAGACATTGAATGGTAGTCCACATGCAAATATACACCGAGACACTAATTCATCGGCAATAACCCGCTTCTCGATGTTAAATGCTTTTTCTAATGGGCCTTTTGTTCTCTTGCTTGATGGCCCTGGGGTATCTGCATCAAAAGGGTCATCATCTGGAATAGTTTCAACACGAGTCTTAATGAAAGGATGAAATGATGGTGTTGATGTTGGTGGTTTTCTCATGGACCTCTGTTGTAAAGAAACAGTTCTAGAGCGAGCTCTTATTGCTTCAACGTTTACATCCTCTTGCTCTTTTAGGTATATGGCTATGGTTTTCTTTTCCACCTTCCTACACAGTCTAATACCTATCCCCGATGCCGCAGTCAAATGAGCTCTCAAATGGGTATATGAGGATTTAAATGTGGCGGCACAATGGGGACACGTCCAAACACGCACACCACCATCGACAACAAAGTCTACCACTTCCACATGTCCTCATAAAGGATAATTTGGATCCATTTTCACTCTCATACCACGTGAAACATTTTCCCCCTCTTGCCCCACTGAAGCTGAATGGATGCCATGATTGTAGGATTAATTTGTTTTAACTTTTAACCTACAATAAGAGATATTTTTAAAACATTGCTAAATATTAAAATAATTTAATTAAAAACAACAAATACAAATTAGAAAATTAATTTGTTAACCCATACATGTCATTCTCTGATTTTGATCACCAAGTTCGCCATAAATGGTGCGAGGTGAGAGCATACACAGAGGGTAGACGTTTAAATTTTTAACAAATTCAATTTAAAACTTTAAAATAAAAAAACGAATACATAACTAATTAAAAAAATTAAACAATTAGTCCTACACGTCAATCTCTGATTCTGATCACCAAGTTCGCCATAAATGGTGTGAGGTGAGAGCATACATAGAGGGTAGACGTTTAATTAAATAAAACTTCACTATTAAACTTAAAATATGGAAAAATTAATTAATATATTATATTTTAATAACCGTAAAATAAATAAATATTAAAAATAAATTTAGATCATGATCAATAATCATGAATGATGTGTTTGAAACACATCATTCATGATATTGATCATTGATCATATTCATATACAAAACATTGCTCAAAAGATTTAAAAAAAAAAAAAATGCTTGAATGCATGTAAAATACCTGGAAAAATCCTCCTTGATGTTTGTAGACTTGCTTCTCCTCTCTTTCTCCTTCAAGCTCAATCACTCTCTCCTCCAAGCTCTTTTTCTCTCCTCCAAGCTCTTTCTTTCTCCTTCAACCTCTCTTTCTCTCTCTCCTTCAAGCTCAAGCAAAATAACAAATATTGAGTGTGAGGAAAAAGTAGAGGGATTGGGTGTTTATATAAGTGTTTGGGGAGTTTAGGGTTAGGTTAGATATAGAAACTTTTAAAATTAAAAAAATGCATTTTTAAAAGTTTTAATGAGTTTCGGTTTAGTAAAGACGTTTTTTAAAGCGGGTACATCCGGAAACGTACCTGACACATGGTGCGGTTCGAATGCACGTAAAACTGCACCCGAACCGCACTTCTATGCCTCGTGGGTACATTTTTGAACGTACCCACAATGTACCTAGCCCTATACCTGCGCTTTCTAGGCTAGTACGGGGACCTTCTCGGGCGTTTACGTAGTCTAGGATCTTGCAATGTAGAGCTCCAATGTTTCCCTCCAATTTAGGCGCATCTCTCTAGATGGGAGAGATTTGATTTTAAAATAGTCTCCTTGGCTCGAAAATTCAAACTCCATTTAAAAATGTTAATTCCCTCCAAAGCATTTTCAAATTAAATACAAGAGAGAATTAAAAATAATAATTAATGCCCAAAAGGAATCAACCTTTTCCTAAATAAATCGATTCACCCAAAATAATAAATAATTAGCTCATGGGATAAATTGATTTGCCTTCAATAAATTCGACTTGCCTTAATTAAATCGATTTACCTCCGAATGATAATTAATTGGCCCATAAATAAATCGATTTTCTTCTTATAACTCCGACTTGCCCAAGATAAATAATATTTAATTTAATTGCACAAGGAAAATCGATTTGCTCCCCATTAAATCCCTTTAATCCAAGGGGAGTGGATTAAAGGATATCGACCTTCATTAATTAATTAAGACTTGAAAAGGGGGATATTACACTAGAACACATCCCCTCACAATTAATAGTATAATTAGGCTCATAAATTTCCGTTTTGTGTGAGAAATGTTTCATCCCCAAAGCACATGTTAAAGATGGTAATCAACAAGATCAAGACAAATCAACACAATACCGTCACATGGAAATGGGAGCAATCCAACTCGAATCGATATTTATCTACATAGAATACAAGTGCAAATTATGAATTGAAGTTGAATAATTTGAATAACACAAGATAAAACACCATGTATTTCAACATTAATGGTGAGGGAAATGTAGACCGCATTGGCATAAGAATGAAATGTTTTGATGATAGAAAGGAGGTCAATATGGTTTTCTTTTATATTACGTGTAAAATTCTTTCATTTTTTACTATGTTAAACATAGATTTGAGACTTATCTATATGGAGCCAACTATTCCAAAGCCATAACAATGCACTTATATACACCATTTTTGCTAAAGAATCTGGCAGTTCTTCATAAGGCACACAAACGGTTTCAAAAATTTAGTTCTACTGAATTTGTTTGATAAATAGAATGAATTCCACCACATTTGAGTTCATGTTGCTGTGAAGGTTATAATGAATTCTTGATTGTGCCCTCGTATTGGCTAAATTTGTGTAATGTCCCTTTTTGGGGGACTTCCGGAAAATAGCTAGGACTGAATGAGAGATGACTGAAATTAATTTTTAGATGGCTGTAATCAGACTTCGTGGGCTGGGTATGACTGAAAATGCACACTGGAAACTTGCAATTTTTCCCTTCCTAGGGAAGTGACCTATTTTGGGAACTCCCACTCACTTTTGGATGCCCTAAACTCGCTAAAAATATGCCCAATCAAGCTCAATTTTTTTGATTAATTACCAACAATCAAAATATGAAGGAAAATTGATTTTTAGTGCCCTAGAATTGAAGATATGAATTTCTATAAACCCTTGTCTGCAATGTTATTTTAAAAATTCATAACTTTACCTAGGAAGCTCCAAAATTCATGAAACTTGGGATCTTGGGGTTTAAAAATATGAAGAATGCAAATATCAACTCAATTTGCCCAAACATCCACTCAAACATGCCAAATCTGACCTACAAGAAATTTGCCCCTCTTGGAAATAATGAATTAGTGGCTCAAACATGCAAGGAAATGATTGCTTTCACCTTTAATAATTAGTATAAGTCCATCCATGTAAGAAATCATACCATACATCCATCAAACCATATCCAACTTGCTCATGATACAAGTCGCCTTAGGGGTAGATAGAAAGATATCAGCTCCAATTTCGTCGAGATATTCAATAATTCCAAATATCCTTGCTCGAGGGTTTTCGTCCTTGATGAGACAGAGAGGAAGGGTACAACCTTTACCAAAAAGAAATAATAAGATTGAACATATATGTACCAGAGAGTTTTTGCTTTCCTATTCTAAATTAATACAATGGAATAACAAAACTAACTGACCTCGGAAGATGACAATGCTTACCGATACCTGCGGTGACTGATATTGATATTGATGGATGATCGATGTCGATGGATCCAAGTGGGTGCACAATTTATTTTCTACGGGATAGGATACCTACAATGCACAAACACTCAAAAAATGATAGGATTAGATATATATATGGCGGATTGCCTGGTAAAGGCCAGCCCCCTTAAGTCAATGGACTTCCTTGTAAGGATGTCAATCCATGTTCAAGAAATCAATCTGATAATGATGAGATAAAATGATAAAATAGACAATATAACCAACAATGCAAAGGCAAAGGGACTGACGCGGTCCACGGTTATATGATGGTTTGATGATGTGGTAATACCTGATCCAAAGGGAGTCTAGGGATTACAAAATGGCTCAAAGGAGCAAGGATGGGGATGGCTATACGCTCACAAGGGTGAGCTGAGCAATGTGTTAGATTTAGGATAACTGATAAAGTGATGGCTCAAAGGAGTTGGATAGGGTTGGGCAAACACCTACAAAGGAAGAGTGGTGATAGATGATGGGATCTAGATGGCTGAAGATCAAGCTTAGGGGTCAAAGGACCTATCACCATAAATTGTCAAAGAATTAGGATAGATAGCCGATGATTGGAATAAATCGCCGCGATTGGGACAAATCGTCGGCGTTTGAGGTGAATTGTCAAAGCAATTGTTGTATAAATGTACGGCCGATAGCGATTAAGATAGAGCTTGAAAGGGGTGTCGATAAGGCTGATTTAAGCTTGTAAATAATGTGTAAATGAGATAATAATGCAAGGGAAAACACTTACCTTGTATAAGTGATGAAATAATGACGAGAGGATGATATTACTAGAGACAGAGATTGCAGAGGTAGGAAGATTGTTGTGTTGATTCCTAAACGCTTGAACGACGTTCAAAGGTAGATGAAAAGGTTGTTGATGGTGTGTGGAAGGCTTGAGTTCTATTGAGTGCTCTCGAGTGGTCCGTGATGAGCCATTATATAATGAAAAGCAATCTCGGTCTCGAGAGCAACAAATGTGGACCAACCTCCTGAATAGAATCGCCGCGATTCGGAAAATTGCCGACGATTATGGAGATTGGTTAAAACCAACTCCAACCGAGTTGTTTTGTTTTGTCATTTTGTGTGAGAGGGAGATATGCGAGATAAGGGGTTATGAAATGGTTGGGAAGGTGTTTGTTCTGTTTTGTCTTTATTTGATTTTAGAATGTGAGTGGTTTAGGATGGGGTAGAATAGGATTTTACAGGTGTAGGATGATATTTACGAGGAGTAAATATGATGGGGGAGAAATAAGACTTAGGATAGAGGATTATAGATGAAAATATTGATGTGATAGTGTTGAGAGGTTAGCGAATGCGGATACGGGGATTAACGGTGTTAATTTTAGGTGTCTACAATATCACATAATGGCCAAGCATCGTCTTTTTATAAAAGAAGGGGTGTTACATCATAACTTATGGCCGACCTTATAATAAGTATCTTTTGATTGTCCAATTTGTATCTCTGAACCTACATGCTCAAAATACCTTATATTATAAATAGATGAGTTCTTCTATTGGAGCACTTGGCTTTCCAATAGGAATACATGATAATAATGAAAATATCTATTTATAAAATGTTATCCAAGTCTTTCCTTTGCTTCTTTCCTTGAACCCATGAGGAGGAAGAATGGGTTAAGGTCTTCAATTCCGTTAGTCTCCAAAAAGTAACATGACAATCCCCCTTCCCAAGATTGCTTATTCCCAAGCAATTGCAAGTATCCAGATCCTGAATAAATCTTATCTGCTCCTTATTTGATGTACCCGCATATAAAGCAAACTCATTAAAGGAAAAAAGTGTCCCCTTCTTTATCCACTCCTACTTTTTGGATATGATGATCAGTTATTCTTCTTTTCTTGCCATTGTTCCCAATTTCTCTCATGCTGTCCCAAACACAACTGCAACCATGTATTTCGCTCCCTAGAATCGGAAGGATAGTGGCTGGGATTTTTCTTATAATAGCTGGAAACGCATCAACAATGATAGTAGATTGCAAACCCTTCAACTTCATGGTTGGATACTCCTTTCCAGATTATTAACGAGTAATGGTTAGGGAGATGAAATTGTCGTGAACCACGAATAAAACAAAAATACAACAATTGTCGTAATGATTACCTTGACCTCCAAAAGATGCTTCCAAGCTGCCCCACACTAATCTCTTCAAAATTTGGCTCAGATCAGAACTTATGAGTGCTGGTATGTAAGTATAACAGCCATACCTTGCCCGGAATTTTGTCCCAAACAATACCAAATATGTTGGAACATTAGCCTTAATTGTTCTCAATGAGTGAACCCTCTTACACACCATTTCAAATTAAAAGAATGTCTTCAAACCTGCCCCTCTATTGCTGTCCCAAGAAAATATGCACAACCCAACAAATGAGATTGGAAACACAACCTCATCTTGGTTGTGGCATTGCACTTCATTACTCAAGTTCATAATTGTAGTGGCCAACAAACATCTTGTGAGAGTTACCCTTACCTTGTCAATGTCACTAGAAGAAGAACACCACTTCCTTGTGATCGAAATCCACTTGGTGGCTGCAAATAGAATGTGGAACCAGCTGGAAATAATAGCCACAAGATCTAAAATAGCTCCCCTAATGATTTGGGGTTCATGACCCACATTTTCCAAACTCATCTTATTCATGTTAGAAAGATGACTTACACCCCAAAGCTCCCATGCGGCTGAATCCATATTTTTAGTGGATGAATTATCCATCATCTTCACATACATCCAAAAGTGGCAATCTTGAAAGTAACTTGAGTCCCACAAAAACATAGCAAGATGTTTCATACAATCTTGAAAATAACATCTAGTTTGCTTACCATCTTTACACCTTGGAATTATCTTCTTTGGTCCATTCCCTACGATCTTGTCTCCATGTGTGTTACTTAGCCCCCAAGAGTGTTTTCTTAACCAGAAACATTGATCCTTCACCATGTGGTTAGAATGCACAACAAACCCTCTATGATTGCTCATAAGTTTCCTTTCAATCCAAAGGCAAGAAATGATAGTTACCGTGATCTTACAAAGACTACCCATGCCAAGGTAATCTTGGCCTTGAATAGAAGAAACAATGTGCCCATAGTTGTCTCCAACATGCTTCTTAGTGTATTTCCCATGATGACAAAAATATGGCAGCGATATAGGAGGAGACAATATGCATGAAACCAGCTGTCCATAAATCTGAAATGACATATTGGCAAACAACAAAACTGAAATATTCTTATACCATGAGCTGCCTATAACCCTCTTTTGACTCAGAATTTCTGAGTTAGGAACAATACTCAGAAAATAATCTAATGGTGCCCTTATCTTATGCATAATATCATCCTCATAGGCCCTTAGTGAATCTGATTTGACTCCATTATGTGGTCCTGTGTAACCATTAAAATCCAATAAATTATCATAGAACATCAAAGGACTTTTACCTTTCTTTGGATGATGAAAAAATTGGGATTGTTCTTTGTTGATATCCCCATTGATTGGCTCCTTGGTGACTGTTGTTTGGGACAGTCCAACAAGCTGAATATTATTAATTTCACTTCCCATTTTTGTAAACCAAGCTCTTTCTCTTCCCACTTGGTACCCTTCATCTTCACAAAGTGGTTAGGGTATTCTTTATGATGTCCAAAACATTGTAAAGACATAGAATGAAGGTGATGTACCAAATCCTTGCCAAGAAGATGATGAAATGGCTTACCAAAAGTCGTCCTGAAATTTCCAGTGAGTTGATGATTAACATGAGCATCAAAAAAGACCCTCATTACATGGGCACGTTTCCCAACAAGGTTACCCTGAATGTAGCTTCATTAACCCCATGCGATCATAATTTTCCTCCATTCTTAGCACCATGAGGATTGCCCCTTTGCCATGATTTACCATGGAGCATCAAACTTGCCCCAAGGTGATCTTTTCCAACAAATTGCCCATGGATGTAAATTTGAAATGACATGATAGAAGGAAACAAATCCGAATTATTCTCATACCTTTGGTGGTCTTCATGAGAAATTGTTGTAGCATTCTCCTTATTCTTTGGTAATTGAGCTTCTTCAACAACTTGCAAATATGATTTTTCTTTAAGCCCTTGTGTCTTCGTGGTATTGCTTGGAGAACCTGTCAATAGTTCCATTTGGGTAAGGGTGTTGGGGTTTTTTGGACTTCCAAGGGCTGCTCCATCTTGGTAACCAACCGCTGCGATATATCTTCTTCCTTCTTTTCTTTAGAAGGATGGCCATCCTCTCCCTCATGTAGCTAATTCGCCCATGCTCTTTTACTTGTTTCTTCATGAGTATACCCTTTTCTTGGGTTGCATGCTCCTAATCTCCTTCATCCTGATGGAAGGACCACTTCTCCCTAGAGCTGAAACATTCTTGTCATGTTGTACTTCTTCCTTTGGCGTTAGGGTTCTTTGCCCGTTTGTATTCCTTCCTTGCTTAATCTAATGAAATCCGTGAGAGACATGGCTTCACGAAATTCCTTTAGTAAGGCCTGGTATTCTTCAAACCTCGCAGCATAGTCATTGGCCTGTCTAGGGCTCCCATGTGGAGCAACCACCTCTTTTGGCACAAACTTGGGTTTATAGGGCTTTGAAAATGAAACCCATTCCTTCCTTTCATCATGAGGGTTGTAGGAATCCTCTTCTCCCTTGGTCAAGCCATTACCCTGCATATTTTGGATGGCTAGGGAAAGCCTATCCAGTGCATCCGCTATCCTTCCTTGTGTTCTCACGATCCTTTCGACTTGTTCTCCATGCTTCATAGGCTGGGAGGATGATACTTTGATACAATTGTAATGTCCCTTTTTAGGGGACTTTCGGGAAATAGCTAGAATTGAAAGAGAGATGACTTAAATTAATTTTTAGATGGCTGTAATCAGACTTTTGTGGGTTGGGTATGACTGAAAATGCACACTAAAACCTACAAATCTTCCCGTCCCTAAGGCAACGACCTGTTTCGGGAACTCCCACTCATTTTTTGGATGCTCTAAAATCACTTAAACTATGCCCAATCAAACTCAAAAATTCTGATTAATTACCAACAATCAAAATATGAAGGAAAATTGATTTTTAGTGACCTAGAATTGAAGATATGAATTTCTATAAACCCTTGCCTTCAGAGTTATTTTAAAATTCATAACTTTACCTAGGAAGCTCCAAAATTCATGAAACTTGGGATCTTGGGGTTTAAAAATATGAAAAATGCAAATATCAACTCAACTTGCCGAAACATCCACTCAAACATGCCAAATCTGACCTACAAACAATTCACCCCTCTTGAAATAATGAATTAGTGGCTCAAACATGTAAGGAAATGATTGCTTTCACCTTTAATAATTAGTATAAGTCCATCCATGCAAGAAATCATACCATACATCCATCAAAACATATCCAACATGCTCATGATACAAGTCGCCTAGGGCTAGATAGAAAGATATCAGCTCCAAATTCCTTGAGATATTCAATAATTCCAAATATCCTTGCTTGAGGGTTTTCGTCCCCAAGACAAGTTCCACTATCAAGGGTTTTCATCCTTGAAGTGGTCTCAAACAAGGGTTTTTCGTCCTTGATGAGAGAGAGGAAAGGTACAACCTTTACCCAAAAGAAATAATAAGATTCAACATATCACATAATGGCCAAGCATCCTCCTTTTATAACATAAGGGGTGCTACATCATAACTTATGGCCAACCTTATAATAAGTACCTTTTAATTATCTAATTTGTATTTGGAGCCTACATGCTCAAAATACTTTATATTCTAATTAAATGAGTTCTTCTATTGGAGCGCTTGGCTTCCCAATAGGAATACATGATAATAATGAAAATATCTATTTAGAAAATGTCATCCAAGTCTTCCCCTTGCTTCTTTCCTTGAACCCACGGGGAGGAAGAATGGGTTAAGGTCTTCAATTCTGCTAGTTTCCAAAAAGGACATGACAATTTGCATGGAGAATGTATGGACTTGGCAAATAAGATCCTCAACAACTAGTTGCATAAGCTTTTGACAAAATTCGATTTAGACAAAGTCATTGAACATTATATGATTGCTTAGAAAGTTGAGCACCATAAGACAATTTACTTTTAAAATTAAAATGAATTTATATATGCCTTAGGAACCACAATCATGAAAACATAATAAATAAGTCAAACAGGGTGACACCGAGAATAGTTTGTTAGGATAAGGGAAGGAAAATAGAGAATACCATGACATCAAGTGGGCCTTCACTATAAAAACCTTTAATTAGTGGGCTATTGGAGGATAACTAGAAGCCATGAACATTGTGACAAGGAGATACCTTAATGCCTATGACGAGATAATCTAAAATCATATCTTTGACCTCTATGTTGCCCCTTCTTTTGAATCCTAAATACAGATTACAATTGGCTATAACACCCTTTTATTGGTTACCACTATCTTTCAAGAAGCAATCAAGCTTGAGTCTCTTCCAAATCTTTATGGAGAGAAAATGGGGCAGGAAGCGAACCATTCTACTTCATATTTTTGTTTCTCAATATTTCATTTAGATAATAACAATGATAGACTCTAGTATTGGTGTTTGCTACTACAAAACTCCCAATTGTCTTGAAATTCTCTCGTAATATCCCTTTTGGGGATGAAACTGAAAATTAAGGAAATTACCTCAAACACCAAATAACCAAATCTGATTTTAAAACCAAACAATTGAAAATAATTTTATTTTTGCAATATTTTAGGGAAGCAAACTATTTATGGAATTCAACTCCACTTTTGAGCCTTCAAAACCTTTCAATTAGCCCCACTTGAATTTCTAAAATTATGATATAACCTCAATAGTCATGTAGTGCAAGAAATCTGATTTTTAATGCCCTAGATACGAAGATATGAATTTCAAGAAACCCTTGTCTGCAGTGTTATTTTTAAAAATTCATAACTCAACTTAGAAAGCACCAAAAATAATGAAACTTGAGCTATTGGTCATATGAATTATAGAGAATAAGATGATAATTTCTGATTTCTCAAAATGTCACCGCACATACCAAACATCACCTCAATATAGGTCAACCCTCTTGAAATTAAATACAATTTGCACCAAATAATTGATAAAATGGAAGATTTCACCTTTATAAATCATAGGGAGCTCAACCATACAAAAATCATATAGAAACCAACAATATCCTTGAAAACACACCTCCAAGCAAGTCGCTTAGGGCAGAAATCTGTTATAACCAGCAATAGAAAGATATCCACCAAAAGGGTAGTGTGGGGTTTCGTCCACACCACTTCTCCACAAGGGTTTTCGTCCTTGGGAGTGCCTCAATCAAGGGTTTTCGTCCTTGAGAGAGGAAAAATGCTTAACAAGCAATCCTTTACCGAAAATGAGAAATCCACATAACATAATAATCTAATGGCCAAGCGACCTCCCTTTTATAACCATAAGGGGGCTTATAATGTAAATGATGGCCGACCTCTTAAGAAAAGTACTTTCTAATTTCTAATTGGTGGTTTTGGAGCCTCCATGCTCATCAATAGCTTTTATTTTTAATTTATTGTTGGGCGCTAGGCTCACCAACAATTACAGCGCTAAGCTCACAAACAATTATAATGCCAATTAAGAAATGAACATGAAATGAAACACATGACGACATTGCTAGCTTCCTCTAGCTTGCTCGCTTGGACTCATGAGGAAGGAAAATGGGCCAAGGTCTTCATTTGGAATTGGCTTGCAAAAAGGGACATGACAGTCCACCCTCTTGAGATTGCTTGTCCCCAAGCAATTGCAAGTTCCCGGATCCCAAATAAATCTCAGCTGCTCCTTCTTTGACGTACCTGCACATGAAGCAAACTCATTAAAGAAAAAGTGTGTCCCCTTCTTCCTCTCTTCTTGCTTTGTGACTATGATGAGCCTCATAATTGCCATCCACACATTGGGTGTTCCCAATTTCCCTCTTGCTGTCCCAAACACAACTGTAATCATGTATTTTGTTCCCTAAAATCGGAATGATAGGGGCTGGAATCTCTCTTACAACAGTTAGAACCACATCCTCAATGATAATAGACTGCAAACCCTTCATCCTCATGGCTGGGTACTCCTCCTTCATTGCCAAAGGAATGGGTAGAGAGCTGGAATTAATGCGGACAACGTATAAAACAAAGATATAACAGCTGTCATGATGATTACCTTGGCCTCCAAAAGATGCTTCCACGCTGCCCCAAACCAATCTCTTCAAAATTTGACTCGAATCATAACTCATGAGAGCTAGTATGTAAATATAACAGCCATACCATGCCCAAAATTTTGTCCCAAATGACACCAAATATGAGTGAACCCTCTTACCCATCATTTTGTATAAAAAGAATGTCTTCAAATCTGCCCCTCTATTGCTTCCCCAAGAAGATATCCACAAATCAACAAACAAATTTGGGAGAAACACCTCATCTTGGTTGTAGCATTGCAAGTTCAGAAGTGAAGTGGCCAAAAAACATCTTATGAGAGTTACCCTTACCTTGTCCATGTTGCTAGAAGAAGAACACCACTTCTGTGTGATCAAAATCCACTTGGTGGCAAGTGTGAGTAACCTTTGATGTGGAGGATTTCCTGATTGCAAGTGCCTTACCCGTTGTCCCAAAACATCTATCCTATGTTGTTCCTTCATGCAAACTTCCTTTATGATGTTACTAACAAACTGATTTTTGACATACTCAGCTGTAACAATATTTTTCCAATCAACTGTTATGATAGAAAGCAAACCACAATGTGAATTCCAAGCATTTCCCAATGTACTCCCTTCGTCCTTAATACCCTGAATTCTGATTTCTTTGTCTTTGTCATAAAATTTCAGTTCTCTATCATGACAATTGGGGTTGAATTCCCTCAAATATTGCAGCCATTGAATTCCAAGAACTACTTCATCAATTAAATTAATCACAAAGAATTCATCACATACCTCATCTTTTCCTAGGGAAAGTGATAGCTGTCCCAATTTCTTTGTGCAAGGTATGGTAGTGCCACTCTCAACAAGCCTAGTGACCCCTTGGTTATAAAGAAAACCTTTCACCCTGAATGGATGAGAAGTAGGTGTGCCATACATTGAAGAAAGGGTGCTGCTCTTCCACCACAAGTTTTCTAATGCTTCTGTATGGGTTAACCACAGAAAATCAGAATTATCATCATGCCTTTGATGTCCCACACATGTCATGATAAATTTTCCCTCCATACTGATTTTGAAATCAGACATTCTTCTTTTTGTAGAACTCACCATATCACTTATATTTCTTATGCGGAAACAATTTTGAATTTGAGGCCAAGAATGCATACAACAAGAGACACTTCTTACCTCATTATTTCGTGGAGTATGAGGTGCATAAGGATGCCCAATCAGCGGTGATATAAGAGGACATATCAAGCATAAAATCTGATCACCTTCTCCAACCAGCTGTGTGTGAGGGTAATATATCAACAGTGTCAAATCAACAAGCAATAAGACGAAGATTTCTTCATACCATGGACTGCCTTTGATGTTTTCTTGACTCCTAATTTCTGAGTTAAGAACAACACTCAGAAAATAACCCGATGGAGCCCTTATCTCATGCATAACATCATCCTCATAGGCCCTTATTAAATCTGATTTGATTCCATCGTGTGATTGCCCTGTGTAACCATTAGAATCCAATAAATTAGCATGGAATAACAAGGGATATTTACCTTTCTTTGGATGATGACAAAATGGGGATTGTTCCTTGTTAATATCTTCATTGATTGGCTCCTTGGTGATGGCTGTTTGGGACTGACCAGCAAGCTGAAGATTATTAATTTCACCTTGAAATTTGACTTCAACTCCGAATTTCTCCTTTTCATCAAACCCTTCTTTTTCCTTTGCCTCATGCTTCATGGTTGCTTCCCTTTTCTTGTCAATAATGAAGAGCTCTTTGCCTTATACTCTTGTAAGTGTTGTTTCCCTTGAGCGGCTATCAATCTAGCAGCCCTAGCTCTTCTTTGCCACTCCTCACACTTTCTTTGAGTTTCCATTACATCCTCCTTGCTTGCATATATGAATTTCTTCTCCTGTCTAATATCAACATTTGGTTCCCTCAAAAGTATATCTTTTTCTATCAAGGGTTCTTCATTGACAATTGTTAGTTTATTGCAACCACTAGGTGTCATCAATTCATCATTAAGCACAACAGGGTTTTTACCTTGGATGGCATGCTCCTTAACTTCATCCCGATGGAAGAACCTCTCCTCCCTAGAGCTAAAAATTCTTCTTTTGCCGCGGGGTTCTTTGCCAATAATGTCCTTCCATCCTCAGTCTGATGAAATCCTTGAGAGACAATGCCTCTCGAAGCTCCTCCGGCATTTCATGGTATTCTTCAAGCAATGTGATGTAGCCCTTGTTGCCTTCTTCCATAAACCGTTGGTCCTTTTGAAGATCCGTGCTCTGATACCACTGTAATATCCCTTTTGGGGATAAAACTGAAAATTAAGGAAATTAGCTCAAACACCAAATAACCAAGTCTGATTTTTAAAACCAGCCAACTGAAAATAATCTGATTTTTGCAATATTCTAGGGCAGCGAACTGTTTATGGAATTCAACTCCACTTTTGAGCCTTCAAAACCCTTCAATTAGCCCCACTTGAATTTCTAAAATTATGATATAACCTCAACAATCATGTAGTGCAAGAAATCTGATTTTTAATGCCCTAGATATGAAGATATGAATTTCATGAAACCCTTGTCTGCAGTGTTATTTTTAAAAATTCATAACTCAACTTAGAAAGCACCAAAAATCATGAAACTTGAGATATTGGCCTTATGAAATATAGAGAATAAGATGATAATTTCAGATTTGCCAAAATGTCACCGCACATACCAAAACATCACCTCAATATAGGTTGCCCCTCTTGAAATTAAATATAATTTGCACCAAACAATTGATAAAATGGAAGATTTCACCTTTATAAATCGTAGGAGCTCAACCATGCAAAGAAATCACATAGAAACCAACAATATCCTTGAAAACACACCTCCAAGCAAGTCGCTTAGGGAATAAATCTGTTATAACCATCAATAGAAAGATATCCACCAAAAGGGTAGTGTGGGATTTCGTGCACACCACTTCTCCACAAGAGTTTTCGTCCTTGGGAGTGCCTCAATCAAGGGTTTTCTTCCTTGAGAGAGGAATAGATGCTTAACAAAAATCCTTTATGGAAAATGAGAAATCCACAACATAATAATCTAATGGCCAAGCGACCTCCCTTTTATAACCATAAGGGGGCTTATAATGTAAATGATGGCTGACCTCTTAAGAAAAGTACTTTCTAATTTCTAATTGGTATTTTTTGGAGCCTACATACTCACAAATAGCTTTTATTTCTAATTTATTACTAGGTGCTAGGCTCACCAACAATTACTGATGCCAATTAAGAAATGAAGCACATGACGACATTGCTAGCTTCCTCTAGCTTGCTCGCTTGGACCCATGAGAAAGGGAAATGGGCCAAGGTCTTCATTTGGAATTGGCTCGAAAAAAAGGACATGACAGTCTCTTGGTTGAGAATAGGTGGCTAACCCAAGATTAGGATTATTAAGGTAGAAAAGCTACTAAGCTTCAACTAAGTATCTACTCTTAGCATACTCTATAAATGTTGCATCTTATCAAGCCTCTATTAAAATTCACAAGCAGTACCCCAGTGTACAAGTTCATTACTTCAAATACCGTGTTAGGTTGCTGATTATTTTGACATCTCCAAAAGAACTATCTCTAGAAGGGCATCTCGTAATAAGCACGATATTCAAATTTATTGGAACTAATTATTAAGGAGATGTTAGCATTTGTGAAACTATTTACAATTCGATAGCTTTTTGTAAGACATTGATTTAAGGAAAATATCTCCAAACTATTCTACGAGAAAAAGTGTTTAACATCCCTCTATAGTACCACCAATGTCCAATCAAGATGTTTATGAATAGGAAATATGTATCGAGAGTGAAGAAAAATCAAGTGCTTGAGGCAGAGTAGAAAACAACTTGGAGGAAGAGGAAGGAAGAGTTGAACCAACCGCATGGAAGCACTTCATAAAGACATGATGCATCAGAATGTCCCCTTCTCAAGGCTAGTTCATTTGGAAGACCTTGAGAGATTTGTAGGAGGATCATTGAGAGATTTGATAGGATTGATCTCGGAGGTTCACTTTTGAGAGCTAGCACAATTGAGACAACACGACACGATAGAAGATTATGTCGCTGAATTTCAGAGACTTTCTATGATGATTCTGAATGTGACAGAGAGGAGACTCATTGTCTTGTTCATTGAGGGGTTGGCTGAACCACTCAAGGGTTTGGTAAGAGCATTCAATCCCTTGTCTCTTCAAGAGGCAATAAAAATCTTTGGACTTAGAAGGTGCTGCCCCAAGGACAACATTGATCAACGGGAAGCAAAGGACATCTTTGAATAGTGGACAACCAAAAGGACCTTCCGGAAGCCCAAAACAACATCTTTGGACCAGCCAAAGAGGCCTTTTTCGATGAGCACCAATCATACAAAAGGAGCTTTCCAAAACAAGCAAAGAAGGGGAGTCACGAAATGAACTAAGAAGGAAAAACTTGTGCTTCTCTTGCAAGGATCCATGGTGTAATGTCCCCTTTTTCCACTTGAGGATCAGAAATTGAACTTCTTGCCATTCCTTCTCCATAGTAAAGAAGTAGAGGAGTTGGAGAAGAGCATTGAGCTTTCATTTGCATTTATTTTTCTAATTTATACTATTTCTTTTTAGCATGTGTTTTCCTTTAGCAAGTTGGCTTTGGGTTTTATGCACCTTAAAAGCAAATTAAAGATTAAAAGAATACTTTAAGGGGGTCGGCCTTGCTATTCCAAGCTTTGGCGCCAAAGGAGGTTATAAAAGAAGATTAGAGAGCTCATTTGGAGGATCTAGATTGGTGCATTTTCTCTATTTGGACATTGTGAGCTAGTGGCTCCTTGTTCTCCACTCTTGGACAAAAACCCAAGTGTGTGGCTTCTCCTAGAAGGACAAAAACCCTTCTAGTGGCTGGTTAGAGGACGAAAACCCTCTTTCCTTGGTTGACGTGAAGACTTATTGAAGACCTTTATGCAGATTTGAGTGTTGGAGGATCAAAGGCATCATCTACAAATATTTGCATGCATTTTAGAGCCATTCCTAGTTGGAGCGACTAGGGTTTGATGGTGTTTGAGTGCCTTCTAGGGCACAAATTACAAATCTGATTTTATATTCTGATTTGACATAATTTATAAAGCTAGAATCTCCGTTTTGGTGATTTTTGGAATAGTTTTCAGCTTTATCTACTCATTTAGAGATTTCGGGATCAATTTTGAGAGGGTTTCCATGGTTGGAAAATTATGATATTGGTCTCATTTGATTGTTGGTATTTTTATGGTCATTTTGAGTATTCATTTTTGTGGATACTCCTTGTATTCCAAGATTTTTTGAATTTACAAGTTTCAATTGCTCTTGTGCCATAATTAAATTTCAGAATTCTGAGTTTGATGATTTGATCACATTTTTTGGCTTCTAAAATCAAGGGCAATCCAAGGAATTACTTCTCATAATTTTTGAGTGTTTCTTCGGTGGATTTATCTCTCTCTCTCTCTCTCTAGTCGCTAGTGTTTGGGAGTGTTTTCTAATCCTTTATTAATTGCTCTCTTAAAAATCAGACTTGCTTAATTTTGGAGTTTTGTGCTAAATTCCTTAATATTTAGTTTTGTCCCCAAAAGGGTTATTACACATGGTCTCCCGGTCATCAATGCCTAGGTAAGGGTCATTGTGAAGAAAAAGGGGAAATGAAAGTTGAAGAGGCAACACAAAATTATGATCCAAAAGTGGGCCCGGAAAACAGATAAGAGCTTTCAAGGTTTGTGATTTTCCTGATTTCTTCTTGACAACACGCTTACCACTTTGTCGGTACTCGTAAATATCATCCATTTCGGTGAGAGGAGACCTACAAGGGCAAAGAGTCACAGTATTGATTGATAGTGGAGCTACTCATAATTTCATTGATGAGAGCTTGGTTGCAAGGATGGGATTGAAGGTGGAAGACTTCAAAGGCTTCAAGGTTACCGTAGCAGATGGCTATTCCATGCCATGCACAAGGAGAAGTCCACAACTCATTATCACATTGGGAGGGCATGAGGTATGTGATGATTTTTATATAATTGGCATAGCTGATACAAATCTTGTGCTTGGGGTCCAATGGTTACACTCTTTGGGAGAATTCACTCTCAACTACCAAAGTATGGAGCTAAGGTTAAAAATGGAGGTAATAAGGTTGTACTACAAGGTATGATCACGGGAGCCCTCAAATAAACTGTTTGGTAGAAGATGTCTTGTCAAAAGAGTCACATTTTTGCTCCTTATCTAAGATAACAATGGATTGGAAGGCCTTAATTATGGTTGAGTATGCCAAGAATAAGTTTGCTAATGTTGTTTTTGAAGGAGAAATTGTGGATGAGAGGTATAAGATAATGGATGGGCTCATCCTCTACAAGAATAGGGTCTATTTGGTTCTGGAATCAAAGGTGAAAAATAAGATATTGAGGGCTGTTCATGATGCCCCATTGGCTGGCCATCTGGGGATACTTTAAAACATACAAACAAGTTAGAGAGAGGTTCTTTTGGAAAGGACTTAAAGGGGAGGTTCTTCAATACATCCGAGAATGTTTGGTTTGCCAACAAAACAAGGCGGAGCATGAATTTCCAGCTGGACTCTTGCAGCCCCTTCCTATTCCCACTCAAAAATGGGAAAGTATCTCCATGGATTTCATCATGGGGCTGCCCATGGTTCAAGGTAAGAATTGTTTGTATGTTGTGGTTGATAGACTCAAAAATATGCTCACTTTTATCCACTTCCAGCCAAGTATAATGCACCTATAGTGGCTGATACCTTTTTCAAGGAGGTGTTCAAACTTCATGGACTGCCAAAGAACATCATAAGTGATCAGGACAACAAGTTTATGAGTATGTTTTGGCAAGAACTTTTTTGTTTGACAGCACCGAGCTTACTCCTAGCACTAGCTATCATCCCCAAACCGATGGACAAACGGAAATAGTGAATAAATGGGTAGAAGGCTACCTAAGGAATTATATTGGAGGGCAGCAATCAGCTTGGGTAAAATGGTTACATATGGCTGAGTTTTGCTATAATATGTCATTCCATATTGTAATGTCCCCTTTTCCAAGCTAGTCACTATGAAGGCCTTGGGCCCATTCCACCTTCCATGGGCTTCAGGAAGGAAAGCAAGGGAGGTGAACATTGCCATAATTGTAAGTGATTGTATTTTCCTTATTTATTTAATTACTAATTATGGCTTGGAGTGATTCGACTAGGTGATGGGTGAATGACAAAGCAAAAAGGAATTTCTATCTTCTCCACATGAGGTCGGTCTTCTTGGAGGACCAAGTGAAGATTAAAAGTACACTTCCCCTTCATTAAGAGGTCGGCCATGGGAATTAGTCCTCTAATTCATCCTTGGCGCCAAAGAGGGGTACTTAAGGAGGTTCGAATGGTGGAGGAGCATATCATTATTATTCATCATTTGACATTTACTTGGGATTTGGAGCTAGTGTAACTTTTGTTCCTACCATCAAGGATGAAACCCTTCCTTGGTCACCTATTGAGGACGAAAACCTTCAATAGGATCACACTTGGGGACGAAAAACCTCTTGTGTGCATTGGTGGCTTCACTCGGAAGTCACAAGCGAGCTTCAAGGAGGATTTCTTGTGTGTTTCTTCCCTTCTAACCCTAGACGACTTGCTTGGGTAAAGGGTTTGGTACCCTCTAGGGCACTTTTGGACATTTTGAGGTTATGAACTTGTCCCTCATAATATATGAGTTTGAATTCTCATTGTTGGTGATTTTGGAGTGATTTATGAGCTATTTCCAGCCCTTGGTTTTGGCTGTATTGTTGATTTCATAAAATTAATTACAGTTGGGTGTAATCACTTATTTTCTCCATTATTTTGATGTAATTTGGATTGATAAATATTGCCGTGGTTGAATTAATTAATTGGAAGCATTTTCAGCTCTTATTGCATGGTTATATGATGATGTGAAGTCCCTATACAGTTCACTGCCCTAGGAAATAAAAATCAGGTTCATTGCTAGGGCTAAGTGGTGATATTGTTGGCTGTCATATGAATTCCTTTGCTGCCATAAATATTCAGATCACTCTTGCTTGGTAATGGCATTATAAAAATCAAAAGTTGTGATTGGGGTTTGAGTCCAAACCCTTGTTTTCTATTTGATGCCCTAGAAGGTACATTACACATATGTCCATTGGTATGTCACCTTTCAAAGCTCTATATGGTTATGATGCTCTCTCTTTGTTGATTTGGTTATGATAGATAGTAGAGTGTTGGGGGCCAAATATTTGGTGTAGCAGAGTCATGACATCTTGAAGGTGCTCAAAGAGAACCTCCAACATGCACAAAACCCAAAAAAATGTATGCGGACCAGCACCAGGTAGAAAGAACATTTGAGGTAGGAGACATGGTATTTTTGAGATTGCAGCCCTATAGGCAATCCTCCCTCAAACAAAGTGGTGCGGAAAAGCTTAAACCATGTTTCTATGGGCCTTACAGAGTGAAGGGAAGAGTTGGAGAGGTTGCATATGAGCTAGAGCTACCGGAGCATAGCCGGATACATAATGTCTTTCATGTTTCGTGCCTAAAAAGGGCACTAGGACAACACATTACTCCTATTCAGCTGCCACCCTTGGATGAAGAAGGCAAGTTAATTTTGGTTTCGGAAGCTATAGTGGATGTTCGAGAAAGGAAGTTAAGGAACTAGAGCATTAAGGAGTATTTGATCCATTGGAAGGATCTACCAATTGAAGATGCTACATGGGAAGGTGCCACTATATTAGAGCATCCAAATTTGCAATTGTTTGAGGAAAACAATTTTGGGAGGGGAGGACTATAATGACCCCTTCTCTTAGCTAGTTTGCTTTGAAGACCTTGGGCCCATTCCACTTCCCGTGGGATTAAAGGGAAAGACCAAGGGATGTATTTAATTTCATGATTGTTAGTTGTTTTTGTATCTTCATAATAACTACCAACTTGAAAAATAAAAAGAAACTTATATTTCTACAAGGAGGTCAGTCCTCTTTGAGGGGATCATCCTTTTGATTTTGGCGCCACCTTTAGCTATATAAAGGGGTCACTTGGCTTGGAAAAGGGGACACTTACTTTGGAATTCATTTTCTTTGAGTTGGAGCACGAAATTGCTTTCTCTCTCTTCCATTGAGGACGAAAACCCTCCATGGAGGTCTATTGAGGACGAAGCCCCTCAATAGCATTCAGATTTGGGGACAGAAACCCTCAAAATCTGCATAAGGTGGTCTCATTTAGAGATTACATTGGGCTACATTCAAATTTCTTTGGTGCACTATCTATTTTCAGTCATTTTCAGCTAGGGCAGATCAGATTTGCATAGTTTTGAGTGTGGAACAGCCACAAGAGTCCATGTTGGATCAGCACAAGGGTTTGGGCAGATTTTCAGTCCATTGGGTGGAAGCACCATACTTTGGAGGGCTGTTTGGCCAATTTCAGACCCTCTCCTAGGGTAGCGACCCCTCCTTGGGAGGAGTTCATTGGTTTCTAGGGCATAGAAACTCACTTTCCTCTCGTATTTGGATTCTTCATATTTTGGAGGCTGATTGTACTTTCCAGAATTGTATTTGGGCCTTGGAATCATTATTTCCGGCCATATCTGTGAGTGTACTCGCTGCTGTCATAAATTTAATTAAATAAAATCAGTTGGTGGCTTGGATGATCATTTCCTTGTTCCTAAGTGTTCTAAAAATATTTCTAAAGCTTTGGAACCATCTGGGTATATTTGTATTTGAGTATTTTGGGATGAAATTGCAAAAATCTGATTGCTGTTATAAATAAATCAGTTTGTTGTACTCGTTGTCATACATTTTCAGTTCGTTATCTATTGGGGTTTTTGCAATATCTGTTTATTTCATTTTTGAGCCCGAGAGGGACATTGCATGCAAACATTCCGAAAATTCAAAGAAGAGTCAAAAGAGGACAAAAATCAGGTATGGTGCACTGATTGTAAGACAAAAGGGCAGACAGTGCCAGTTTACCAGAAAACATCTTCTGTGACATTAGCCAATAATGGGCCATACAGTTAAGGACTGACCGCTAACGTGAAAAATAAAGCATTGCAACACACCTAAAACACTTAAAATTAAGAATCTTAGTGCAAAATCAGCTTGAGGATGACACAGAGGAGCTAGGATTTATTTTTTCAGATTCATCACAGAGTCACTAAAGCACAAATCAATGAAAGTACAACATAGGCACATATGAATGTCCTCATCTTGCAGCTCCGCTGTCTACTTCTTGAGACTAAAGCTCCAAATCAGAGATATATGGAGAGGGGATCATTTTAGCCCATCCATTGCGGTTGACCCATGATCGACCCAAACAAATGGTGATAGTAGTTGCTAGAGAATGTGCATTGGGTAAATTAATTTCCAGCTTGTTGATAAAGTTGGTCAAGAGATTTCTGTTTGGTGGCCACCATGGGGAATGTGTAAGGTGGAAATTTGTGTCTTTAAGACCTACTCACGCCCTCAACCCCTTATTTTCTTTAACCCTCACCCTCCGCCATCCCCACAACATCCCTCCCTGTCCCCCTCCACAACAAAAGTGATGTTATCTAAAAATGCTGTACATCTGAACCTGTCAATTTTTCTCCATGCCCTTAGCTTAGCTACATGGGACAAAAACATCTACGCAATTTTCAATGACATTTATAAATCCTGAATTACATGTGCCTATTGGTCCATGCTTTAAGTATAAATCACCATGTGTACTGTGTGTGATCGAAATTTCCATGCAATTCAGTCGTGTGTACATATGCACCTATATACACAATTGACAATTGTGCATATGCTCATATGCACAAATGAGAATTGCATATAATAAAGATTGTATCTCAGAAAAAACAAAACAAAGGGTAATTACAGTAGCATCAATAATGTTCTATACACAACTAATGCCAACAAAATCCATTGTTCTCTTAAAAACAACATACTAATTGTTTCAGTAAGTTGAAAGTATGGTTATCATTCAAAATAACTTCATAACAGCTGAGCTAAACACCCATGTGAAAACATCTACATTACACCATGAATGATTTATCACATTTTGTCACACTATACAGAAAGTCCACCTGCTATATTCAGATGTATAATCTGTTTATCACAACATCGATAGATACAATAAGGTTTCATGCTAAGTCCTATTTTCATGTTTTCAAAGTGCATTTTTCCTGAGCGTGTTTATGATGTGTGGGTGTATTTTCATTCATTTGTTGTAAAAGTCCATGTACTGAGGTACAACCCTCCGTTACAAAGCCATTATAAATAAAACTAAGGTAATACTAACCCATTACAAGTTATAGTGCATAGCTACTGTTAATTTCATCTATAGGCTTGAGAAAAGTCTAGCACAGATTTATTCCCTTCACCTTCTGTCTCTTAACTCTCAACTACAATCCATTTATTCGCAAGATTTTAATGGCCGTGAGGCCTGTGTAGAGGGAGGAACGGGGTGGCTGGGACAGCCGTCCCACCTCCCCCTTTTATTTTTATTTTTAACATAAACCCTCCATCCCTATGGCCATACAACCTTAATAAAAACAAATCCTTTTTTATTTCAGATTCAACACAGAGATAGTAAAATTTTCTGGTTTATTTTTTTGTATAATAAGATTATATATATATATATATATATATATAAATATATATATATATATGTAAAGAACAAAACATATTTACACATATGGAAGCAACTAGATTTATACAAATTATATACTTGATTTGATACAGACAGAGTTACATTTCTATTTTTTTTTGTAAAGTCCATATTTTTAAGTTTAGTTTATTTATTTAGTAGAGGCATTATTTTAAAACACACACACACACACACATCTATATAAATATCTCCATAACTACTTTTTTAATATATACCGTCAAAATTATCTAGCATCAAGCAAACATCTAAGTAGAAGAAGGTGATTTTCTGGAAATATAATTACAACAGAAAAAGTTATTTCTTAAAGAGTAATTTCCAGCACATATATTTACACAAAAAAAAGAATTATTTCTAAGTCTATAAGCAAGGATATCATGCATATTTTTAAAACCATATTTACCATAAAATTTTAGAATTAAACTTGAATAAGAAGAATTGTTTAAGCATAAGATAACAATTTGATAATTACAACAAACTGAATGCACAATATATTCCCTTAACCTTAATGTTATTTCTTTCATTTCAAAAGGGGATATCTAAACAGATATTTCAAAGGATTAATTTACAAATTACACTTAAATAATCTTTGCATTCACCACAACAATTTCAACTATGTATTCATCCCTTCAATTTACATAATTTAATCAATTATAACAGAACAATAATTTCATCTCATACTAAGAGATTACAATAAAATGCAAGTACACAAGCCCTCTTGATAAGAGGAGACAACATGCCATTTTTTTTTTTGACCCAAAACATATTAAAACTGCACTTCAAATCTGCAACTTCAAATCCCCATCCGGCTCTAAAAATCAGCGTCCAAAGTATCTCCAAAATTGCAAGGAGGTGCTTGGTTGACCACCCAACCAAATGACATCATTACATGCCACCAAGGAGTCCAAGGTGGCATGCTAGCCTCCCCCAAGCCCATGGGAAAGAGGCAACTCACACACTTAGCACATAGGAATAGATTGAAAACACAACAAAATTGAACCACATTTAAAAGCCATTCACAATATATAGCAACCAAGAACAACATGCTAAAAAGCACATAGGAATAGATTGAAAACACAACAAAATTGAACCACATTTAAAAGCCATTCACAATATATAGCAACCAAGAACAACATGCTAAAAAGCTCCAAGCTTCTAGCTTGGGAAGAGGGGATGGGAATCCCTAATTTCATGTTTCATAAACCATACCAAATAGCCATAAAAATCCCCTTATCTCTCCATATTTTCACCATCTCCTTATCACTCCAAAACTACTCCCCTTATCCCTCCAAACTCCCCCAAGAAGGCTTTTCAAACAAGAATGTTTCCTTCTTGAGGGTAGGGATGAATTTCCAACCCAAATGGAAATCCATCCCTACCTAAAAACCAAATGTAGGAGGGTTCCCAAATAGAGTGGAGAAAAATCCTCCCTCTTCCCAAACAAGCTCCCAAAACCCACACCTCTCAAGGGTGGGTGGAGCAAAAAGAACAACAAAAATGTACATTTCCACAATTTGATCTCACACACACATGTAAGGTAAAAAGGAGTAAAAAACATAGAGATACAAGGACCTACCTTGTATTCCCAAAGTTGAATTCCAAATATGCCTTCCAAATAGCCCAATCTTCTACCAAGCTTCCAAGCTCCTTCCAAAATTTTCAAAGTAAAAGAACCCCATTCCCATGGAAGTGAGGGTTTAAAAGAGAAGTAGAAACCAAAGCAAGCAATGAGAAGGTGACAAATGTCACCTTCCACCAAAACCCCAACCAATGGAGAATCCACAAAATTCCAACCAAAAAAAATTAAAGGAATTTTCAAAAATAGCCCAAGCAATGATGAGGGAATTTCCCAAATCCCATACAAACCCAAAATCAAAAAGCCCATAAATTATGAAGTGTGTGGGAGGCAAAATGAGCCAATGGGCCTCATTTGCATTGGAAAGAGCCCGCCCACACATAGGGATGGGGGTAGGGTCTTTTTTCCATGCAAATGAGGTCCCTTGCTTGTCATTTACCCTTCCTAAATGACACATTTTAGCAAATTCGAGTTTGGGAAAAATGTGGCATTTATGAGGGGTGATTAGGCTCGCCTTATCCATGATTAGGTGGCATAATCCACCTAACCTCTACACATCATCCCATAACTCAAATAAGATGCTAGAACCACATGAAATGGGTAACATTAACCATTACTAAGCAATAAACCAAGGAGACATAACAATGAGCAAGAAGATAAGTAACATGTTATTTCATCACCAAGATGGAGGAAAAGATAAGGTTCACAATATCAAATCCAAGCAACCAACATGACAAACCACAACAAGAGAAATGGTCGTAATCGATAAGAATAAGAAGAGGTTTGGCCTTTAGGCTTTTTGTTGTAAGTGGCGTGTGTTTCCTGAGTCCCACGTTTCCTCATGATTTATTTCCTGTCACCGCACAACTCAAAGCAAACCTCATATCTGCCCAATATGATAATAAAATACGATACAATAATATGCATCGAAATCAACATTCATACAAGTCATGCTAAGCTAGAAGTATATCGACAACATGAATCATCCACCGAATGAAACAATACAATCATCATCATACATCAAATATGGATCACATATCAATACCAAAAAATGTCAATAATAACACATGATATCATCGTCACAACATTGTATCTGTAATTGCATAGTGGCATTATGTGCGTCATAGTCAACTTGTGATCAAGTGTTAGCATCCTAATGCTATCAATACGATATCATGAATAGTGTCATATCATAACAGTGTACCAAAGCAGTAAAATCAATGTCAAGCAACAATGTCATGTGATAATGTCCCATCAAAATAACAAAACAAGTAATAATGTCCCTATCATCACAATAGTATAGATAAAATGAGTCACATGCGACCAAAATGAGAGCACTGAAAAAGGTGGGCACTACGGTCTTCCCAGCCTAAGGGTTTTTGTGGGGAAGAATATATGGACAGATTGATGAAGGTGCATGAAAGACTAGTGGACATCGTGGACTCTCTTGCCTCTACCATGCAAAACCTACAAAGGGGAAGGACATTCAAGGAAGAGCCTAGGGTTTCAAAGGTTGCAGCTAGCTTTGAGGAGTATCAAGCCCTTTCGGAAACTATTTGTGATGCTCTATCATTTTATGAGTTTATAGGATGGAGAAAAGATAGAGTGGGCATCGGGACTTGGTCCAAGCCCCGAGGCATGCACAAGGGTCATGGGAAGGATACCCCAACCCTAGTGGAAAAGAGCCCCATCTTGTTGGCAAAGCAAGAAGAGGCTACGGAGCTTGTTGAAGAGGGAACCAAACTCCCAAGTTCGTTAGGAGAGGATGGGCATGCCTATTCCCCTAAGGTTAAGGAGGAAGGTATATTGCAACAACTGGTTATTAAGAGGGAGCAGCCCTTGGGAGAATTAGAAACCCCCAACCCTCTTGCCAAAGTTGATCTCTTGGCTGGTTTTCCTAACAACACCATAGTGACACAGGGGTTTGATGAAGTAGTGGAGCTCAATGAGCATACAACTCAAGATCTGCACCTTGGAGGAAAGGGAGCCATGAAGGATGAAGATTCAGCCCTTACTCCCATTATTGTTCCGGATAGTCATCATTATGAGGTAATTATTGACCATTGTTTGATTAATATTGATTATATTTCAGTATGTGATGAATCTAGGATAGAAAAAGAAGCAAAAGGAATGGTTGGAACCCATTTCTCAAGGAGACATGATAACAGTCAGCTTGCTGGTCTGTTTATAACAACAGTCAATAAAGAGCCAAAAGATGAAGAATTAGACTTGGGTAAGAGCCACAAAGACATCCCAAGCACATGTGAACAAGGTATGGTGGTTGTGCAAAAGGGGAGAGCACCAATTAGCGAAGAGGCAAAGGCAAAAGGAGATGAAAATCTTGTTGAAAGTCCAAGGAACGAATATATTTCAGATTTATTGCTCCCTAGTTCACCATCACATGGAGCTAATCATCATAATCAGTTTGATACAAATGTGGGAAAAATGAGGAGCACATTGAGTAGTAAGGGGTACTTACACCCTTTCAAGCAGCCCCCAAGTTATGCATGCATCAAGACAAATGTCGCTTTAGGCACAAGGACTGAGATTGGAGTGATAAGAGGTAACCCTTTTCCAAGGCCCACAGTATGCATGCAAAGGTAACTACTTCCTCTTTTAGTTTGGTTTGTAATCTGTTTGATATACTTATGTTTGAAAGAAGAATTTGGGGTCACAATGATGGTTGTGTTGATGGTATCTCAACAAGTCTTATAAGGTCAAGAAGATTGGAAAAATCTCTCCTTAAGGCACTTGATGAGGTGGCTGGTCTATTCCTAACAACAGTCAAAAGGAGGTCATTTGAGGGAATACTCATCCTTAACGAGAAGCCTAAGGTTACCCAAGACAAGCACCAACAACTTTGGAACAAATGCAAGAAAGAAAAGACCCCATCCGGCGAGGAAATCATGCCAAGAAAGAGTGTTGATTTAAACTCAGAAATTTTGAGTCCTAAGAATGTCATGGGCAGCCCACAGTATGAAGATATCTCAGTTTTTGCCAATATATCATTTCAGATTTGTTACCATGGACAGATGGTTAGGAGTACTCATGTCTCATGTGTGTTGTATCCTCCTATGTCACCGCTGATTGAATACCTTCGTGCACATCATACTTCACGGGGTGATGAGGTAAGAAGTACTTTTTGTAGTAAAGAACATATAGATACTTGGGCTCAATTTCAAAAGTGTTTCCACAAGTGGCATATAGGTGCTATGTTGAGTCCTTCAAAGGGGGAATATCTGATTTCAAAATCATTATGGAAGGGAACTCTATCATGAGGTGTTTGGGTCATAATGGTGGTTCTAACTTTCCGTTTCATATGTGGTTAACCCTTGGTTCCATAAAAATGGAAGAGTTAGAAGGAATGGGCAGCAATATGCATCAAATTATCAAAGAAGAATTGGCAAGAAGGATGGGGCCAAGCAAGGATGGTTTCAAAGGCCTCATGGTCACTATAACTTATGGAACATATCCTCTTTGCACAAGGAAGATACCACAGCCCGCTGTCCCCATGAAAAGGTATGAGTTTTGCATTGACTTCTTTGTTTTAAGTTCAGCTGAGACACATTTTTTTGGGGGTCAAGAGCTTCAAATTTTAGAGGAATTTACCCTCAAAATTCACAAGGAGTTGGGGTTCCACTTGCAAAATGATGAAATCAGAATTCATAAGAATGTTAAGCTAGGGAAGGCTGATTTTCTCGAGATAAAGGCCAAGATGTCTGCTGATTTCAATTGTAGACCTGCTGTTCTTAGTTTTTCAGCCTATGTAAATCAAATTTCAGTCCCTACATTACTCATGAAATTGTCTTTCTTCATAAGATTTCCATTTGGTAGTTATTATGCCATGGTTATAGGACTGAATTTGCAAAAATCAGACTTGGGACTGCCATTAGCAGCCATGAACAACAATGAATTTTCATTTTTGAAGAACATTCCATCACAGGTTGATATAGGAAGAAGGTTTCAGCTGAAAGGAGGGAACAAATCAGATTTGATAGCCTCAATTTGGATAAGATTCCATGTGAATTATGACTGTGGTAAAATGTTTTCAGCCCCTCCACAATCTGATTTGTATTTGGTAATAAGAGAGATATCTCATCAAGATGATTATGCATCCATTCCTTGCTTTATGATGGAAACTACATCAGTTTGCAGGGATTTTAGTACAAGTAAGCATGCAAAGAAAGGTAATATCATTGTTGTTTTTGAATTAGAAAATGATGAAGACTTCCATGAAGAAAGGGGCAGTAGAGGTATGAGTTTGTTTGGGATGAAGCTCCTTCATTTAACAGGCACAAGATCCAGATTATGGGAGCACTACAACATGTTCCTTTACTTTGATAGGATGATACTTGGGCATATGAGTTGCAATTGCTTGGGGACAAGCAATTTCGGGAAGGGAGGACTGTAATGTCCCCTTTTTCATACTTGAGGCCTAAATATGGACTTCTTGCCATTCCCTTTTCATGGCAAAGAAGAATTATTGAACAAGGAAAGGAGTTGCATTCCATTTCATTTTTCTTTTATTATTTTTAATGTTTTCTCTAGTGTTTTCTTTAATAAGGCAGGTCGGTTGGGTTGGAGGTGTCTTAAAGGAAAATTAAAAGACCCAAAGAAGCTTTTATGAGGTCAGTCCTTCTAATTGGCTTTTGGCGCCAAAGGGAGGATATAAAAGGAGATCAATGACTTCATTTTCATCATCTATTTTGGCGCATTTACTCTACATTTGATCTTTGGGCTGATTGCTCATTGTCATTCCACTATTGGGTGACAATCCATTAGTGTGGCTTTTCCAAGGAAGACGAAAACCTTCCTTGTGGCTGGTTGGAGGACGAAAACCCTCCATTTTTGGGTGAAGTGAAGACAACTTTGAAGACCTCTTGCAGATTTGGACATTAGAATATCAAGGAAGACATCTACAAGGGTTTGCATGCATTTTGGAGCTCTCCCTAGAGGGAGCGACTAGGGTTTGATGGTATTTGAGTGCCTTCTAGGGCACAAATTGCAAATCTGATTTTATATTCTGATTCGGCATATTTTATAAGGCCGGAATCTATATTTTCATGATTTTTGGTGGTGATTATCTATCATTTTCAGCGTTGGTTTGTGGTTGTTCCGCTACTGTTCTTAAAGCTAATTATAATAGTATATATTCACTGATTTTCTTCATTTATTTTTACCAAATTGGATGGATATTGGTTTCCGTGCTTGAATTAATTATTTAAAAGTATGTATCGGTTCTTCTCCATGGTTGTATGGTGAATTCTAAGCTCTTATATAGTTCGCCCTAGGGTTTTGAAGGACATTACAACTGCTGTCATAAAATCAGATAATTTTCATCTTTGGTGTTGGTGTATTTTCATATTTGATTCTTGGGGTTTGTGGCCAAACCCATACTTTTGGTTTTTGCCCCTAAAAGAGACATTAAATGGAAAGTCCCATGTTTAAGCCCTTGAAAACCCAAATGAAAACATATATTCATACCCATATTATTCCATACAAACTTTAGACACAAAAGAGCTAATTGTTCCATAAAACCACAAACCTTTTTCTTGTTTTTCCTACAACAACCTAGATCTAGGTTTTAAACATCAATAGAACATTTCCAAACCCTATCCACAAATATATATATATATATATATATATATACATAAAATTTAAAATACACAAAGAAATAAGGGAAACATGTACAAAGTGGCAACAGCAAAGCTCCCACAATGCATCGACCAAATCCTATCGCTTTATAACATGCAAAACTTTATGTGAAACCTCCACGACACAACCCACAAAAACCAGTCACCTATCCTTTTATGTTCCGTAGCCCCATTAAGTTTTCCTTCAAGTGGTGGCCGTTAAGAATGGCATGGAGGTGGAAAATTCATGTTTTCCACCTGTATGCCCTTATTTCGCCTTCGAATCCATAAATGCCGTTGAACAAAAGGAAAATCAAAGTCAAACACCACCGCATGACACTCAAAGTCATGCAACCCCGAATTACCATAAAGTCCACATGAGTAGATATCAAACGACCATCACTTACAAAAATCCTATACTATCAATTTTCATGACAATTGAGTCTCAATGCGCAAAACTTCCCTATTTCACAACCTACACACTACTACCATGTAGACTATGACTTGAAAGAAAATGAAGGATGGATAAGATTAGGACTTGACTTACTTCACTCTAACCCTTATTGTTCTTTCTCTATTTTCCTTTCTATTTCATTTATTCTATTTCTTTCATGTCTCAAAGTCCATAAAGACTATAACTCGACATTTTCTCCCGAGGTTCCAAAGTACGCCGGGTGTGAATGTTTATGTAATATCCCCTTGTAAGATATTAACTGATTATTATTAAATACTTGCAAAAATAAACACTTAGAATATAAACCCTCCTAGGTTTACCTCAACGAACCCTAGTGTCAGCTTCAATACAACCCAAATAGGGTTGGAGTGAGCCAAGGTGAGGGTTTGATGGGCAATCCAGTTGGTATTTACACTCTTTTATCCAAAATTTCATTTGCGAAGTAAAAATAATAAATAATAACTGCTGAAAATTAGCTGAAACTTTGGAAATTAATAACTCCCAAAATACTAACTCTTTTAACTTGAAACCAAATGCACCAGAAAGGGAAAATTATGAGCTTCTCATCAAAATAAATATCAGATCTTTGCATGCACTAGAACCCACTCAAATCAGCCCCCGAAATTCCGAACCCGATGCTAGGGTAAATTGCATAAATAATTTCCAGCACTTAGAACCCTTCAAAATACTCAATAACATGCAGATTTTACCCTCAATAAAATGCGCCAATACCCTAGACAAGTCGCCAAAGCTAGAGAGAATATCACATACAAACACCTTCAACACAAGAGAGCAAAATGGAAAGAACAATGGAGTCTTCAATAATCTTCAATAATGGATCCAAATAAGAGAGAGATCAATGCAAGAACTAGGGCATACATCCCAATTCTCCAAGCATGGAGTGAAATCAATAATTCATCAACATGCCCTCTAAGGAAATGCGACCTCCCTTTTATAGAACTAAGGGGTGCAATATCCAATAAAGACCTACCTTTCCCTTTTGGAGGGAAAACATAAACTCTCATTAAAATATTTAATACTAAGACTATGTGCACTTTATTTATTTTTAATTAAATAAATAAAAGTAACTAACCTATGTGCACATTAAACTAACTAAAAAGACTCCCACTTGTAGCGCTAGGCATGCCAAGGGGTTACAATGCAAATGAAAAATAAATATTAATAATGTCTCGAAAAAGGGGACATTACAGTTTATTTTGCTAAAGTTAGTTATTTAGATTTGGTTTTTTTTTTCTTGAAGTATAGATTTATGTAAGTAGGGGAATTGGTTTGCTTTATGTAGATTAATGAAGAGTGATGTATTCTTATGAATGTATGAGACAAAGTTTTCTAAAACAACACTATGGAAATGTTATTAAAATTTTATATATACTATATATGTAGTAGAAGAGGCTTCAACCAAGTCTGACTTCCTTTTATTTTCTGATATTTTACATACAATTATTTTTTATTCGTGCATAACAATTGAAAGTAAATGCAGGGAGATATGGAGGTTAGACATTGATTGCACTCTTGATATTACAGGTGAAGGTTAAGCCTTGGCAATCAATATTTCCAATATCTATTGTTGCCTTCTCTGCTGTCATTCCTTGTGATTTTTCCATTGAGGGTAACTCACCCAAATTGATAAGGCCAAGGAGAGAGGAAGAAATTCTCCATGAAGGACCAAGGATTGCAATGGGTGAAGTTGTTGGTCTGTTATCAACAGCAGTCCAACATGGGAGAATTACCAATATATTTAGCCATAATAAAGTTCCGTGCATAAGTACCATTACTAGCGTGAAGAGGCTAAAGGATAAAGTGAAGGTAAGCAGCCCTGGACCTAGAGACAATTCAGATTTATTGTCCATCATGTTACTATGCCAAAATTATGGACATCATGAACAACTGGGAAGGAATGATGACTATGTACTCTTTCTTATGTCGCTGCCATGTTTTCACCTCCACCATCTGCAAGGCCAATCTGTTTTGCAAAGAGCCCTCAAGAATGACACTGGAAAGAGAAAGTCCATGGAGGTAAGGTGTTTTTGAAATATTTTCTGAGTGCTGGTTCTAACTCAGAAATTCTGAGTTGTAGGAAGGTTAAGGACAGCCCGTGGCCCAAAAAGGTTTCAGTTTCATTGCTTACCAACATGCCAAAACAGTTCGGTTTTCACCATGCTCAATCGGATAGGTATGATAACTATGTTGCATTGCTCCACTCCATGATACTGTTGTGTTTTTACTCTCATGATCAGCTTGTGCCAAGTGGAAAGAAGGTAAGAAGTGAATTGTGTAGCAAAGGGTGCAAGGATGCTTGGGTACAATACCAAAATTGTTTTAGTATATGTGGGGTTGGTACCATTGTGAGCCTCAAAAGGGGAAGAAGGTCTGATTACAAGGTCAATTTGATTGATAATCTCATCTTCGAATGTCTAGGGATGACTCACATCTTTGCATTTTGGATCAACTCTCATACATGCCAACTTTCACAGGTAATTGGTTTCTTATTGGGCCATGGAATAGTAATGCTCGTAGATAAGGGCACCTCTCATAAATTAATCAGAGGAGAACTAACCATTAAGCAGGGGCTGAGCATAATTAACTTTGGAGGCTTCAAGGTCACCAATGTCAATAGCATTTTCATGTTGTCAAATTTCACGGGAAGATACAAGGTATGTAATGATTTTCTTGAAATTAAGCCAGCTGAAGTTAATGTTGTTTGCGGGATGCAATGGTAACTTTTGGGAAAATTTCATTATGGTTCTCTTCTTCATATATCAGCTCCTTGGAAGAACTTATTTATGGTTGGGCATGTGCAAATTCAACCACCCAATAAGTTTATAGGAGAATATAAGTTGTTGGTTTGGGTACAATCAGATTATGAGTTGTTTCCAGTTTTGAACAGCTATAAGAGTGTCCCTTTTGAAGTTATTAAATCATGGGAAAATGATCTTGAAGTTGTTGGTTTGGATGAAAGTAGTAAGACTACCACATTTTGGGATTTCAAGTATGCTGCCATAAGCTTTTATGTAAGCATTTCCAGCCCTTTCTCCAAGTTTCTATCAGTTGTAACCTTGTGGCCAACCCCCATAACATTGATAGAGTGGGGAATTTTGAAGATATGTCATGCTTGCAACTGCTGTCCCCTCCTTCCATCAGTTCACAACTTTTCCATTTACTTGCCTACTTATAAGCCACCGAGGAAGGAACTTCCAATCATATGGTTGAAGGAATTACAAGCATTTCATGGCTGTTGTAGACACTATACAGCCCCCATACAGTCACCATGGTGCTATTTCTCTAAAGGAATTGTTTGCCTAATCATAGGAAGAAGATGGGATGGCAAACACCTTGACCAAAGGGTCACTTTGGGCACTATTCCTTCAAGGGGGCTTGTTTTTGGTGCATTTTCAGTTTGTTCTTCTCAAGGTTTTGGAACATAAAGAGACATTTTAATAGCCGGGAGTTGCATTCACTACACACTAACATACTTGTGTTATTTTGTGCAAGTAAAGGTGGAATTTTAGTCCCCCTCATTCTGATTTTTGAAGAAGAAGAGAAAGATTACATTGGTATTTGGGACAACAGGAGAGAAATGGTGGGTCACCAATGCTTGGATGGTAATTGCACAAAGGAGCAGCTAAGACTTATTTGGGATCTCAGGCACTTGCAATTGCTTGAGGACAAGCAATTTTGGGAAGGGAGGACTGTAATGTCCCCTTTTCCAACTTGAGAGCATGATTTTGGACTTCTTGTCATTCCCTTTTCCATGGCAACGAAGTGGAATGAGCTGAAAAGGAAGTGAACTCTCATTGCACTTTTATTTTCTAATTTTTAATATTTCTTTTTAGTGTGTTCTTTTTAGCAGGTCATCGGGGTTTGGTGCATTTAAAAAGCAAATTAAAAGATTAAATAAGCTTTATATGGGTCGGCCTTGTCCTTTTGGGCCTTGGTGCCAAAGTTGGGGATATAAAAGGAGATGAAGACTTCATTTGGAGCATCTACTTTTGGCGCATTTTATCTAAATTGGACTTTTGGGTTGTTGCTCATTGTTCTCTCCACTCTTGGGCGAAAATCCAAGTGTGTGGCTCTTTTAAGAAGGACAAAACCCTTCTTGTGGCTAGTTGGGGACGAAAACCTTCCATCCTTGATTGGTTTGAAGACATATTGCAGATTTGGGCATCAAAGAAGAAGAGAAGTCATCAATTTTTACATGCATTGTTGAGCCTCTCCTAGTTGGAGCGACTTGCACTAGTGTGTTATTTGGTGCCTTCTAGGGCACATATCTGATATTTTCTTTCATATTCAGATTTGTCATTATTTGTAAGGCCAAAATCAATAATTCTTTGTGGAGTTTGGGGTTTGTAAACCCTCATTTCATAATTTTTATTGAACTGTACTTCGCTGATTATAATTAATTTCCAACAATGTTTTCTATCGATTTCATATTGAAAATTGGTTTGGTTGATGCCTAAAATACTTATTTATATTTTGGCAAAGTTATTTGAGGAGTTTCAAGTGTTTTTCATCCATTTTTGTATTGTTGTTCTGAAAATTTGATCACTGATCTAAATTGGGTTTAATTTCCAGTTGCTGGCCTGAAAATAAGATTTGATATTATTAGGATTATCAAGTAATAAATATGCAATAAATGTGTCTAAAGGGGGATATAACAAGCGCTCAAGTCTTATTCTCTCAAAGTGAGGAGACAAGCCCGAACTTGAAAGGAGCCTCCTACGGATGGTAAAAGAGCTCAAGCCGTGGAATCAATGACAAAAAGTCAAGTCGGCAACAGCTTAGATCCAACGTAATGCAAAGGATCACCCATTATATAAGTACAAAACATGTAACAAGTAGGGTCACTTTGCATGAGACTACTCGAGCAACCCGAATGGAGGTGAAAGAATCTTGTTCTAGTGGTAAACACCAAGTAATTATAATGATTGTGATTGCCTGAAAAGCAGCTTAAGAGAAAATGTGAACATGGTTGGAGTTTTTAAGCAATGGTCATTGAGCAGAAAAAGAAAAAGGATCACATCCTCGACCCTATCATAGAGTAACAAAGGCTTGTAAAGGATTGAACAAAACTATAAAATGCTATTGTGGAAGAAGGAAAACTTAAGAAGTGTAATGTCCCCTTTTTAAATGAAAATTAAAATAAGGGAAATTTGATTTGCACATGTGAATTTAAAAATCAAAATATATTTTAATTGTGCAAATAAAAAATAAGAAAGAGAAATCGATTACCTTGGGATAATAATTATTTATTTTGAAGGTAAATAAAGTGACAAAGCAAGTCGCATTTTTCTGGGATTATTTAATGATTGTTATTTAGAATAAATCGATTTATTCTAAGCTTGGGTCGATTCATATGGGCATCATTTGATTTAATTTTCCCATGCATTTAATATTTGTTTTGAGTGTGATTTCCAGAAAAATTTTAAATAAAGATTCCCTCCTAGACTTTGGCGCCAAAAATGGAGGAGCCTTGGAGATTGAGCAAGGAAAAGATATAAAAGAAGATGATGGGCACTCCTTTTCGCATGTTGACGGTTATTATAACTTATCTTCATGCTTGAAGAGGGATGTATGCCCACTTGTGATAAAAAAATAAAAGGTGTTCATCAACACCACCCATTGTGAAGTGTGTGTGCCCTTGAGAGCTTGAATTGATAAGTTATTTGCATTTTTCTTCTATATATGTGAGTCGCCATTTTTGGAGAGTGCATAAGCTTGTTTGGAGAGTTTTTGAGCTATCTTGGGATCAATTAAATTCTGAAAATTGTTGCTGGTTTTTCATGATATAAATCAACTTGGTATGAAACATTCTTGCATGATTTTATGAGGTTCACATGAGGGTTAAAATCTGATTTGTTTCTGCATCTAATTGGGGCATGTGGTGATCATTTTTATAATATTTTAGCTTGCTAAACACTGCTGGAATTTATTTAATGCAAGTCGACTTACCTGGGTATTTGATAACAGTGTTTTGGAGGGGTTTTTGAAGGGTTTCCGAGCTGCTGTCATAAACTATTTATTGCAGATCTGAAACAACATTTATTGGGCTGGGAAGTGAAGGAAAAAGAGCTTGAATAAATTTAATTATTTGTCCCTAACCCTAACGACTTGTTCTGCAGATTTGGGGGCTGGTTTGAGTGGGTTTCAATGGGTGAAAAATTCTGATTGTTGGTTCCTTTGAAAGCTCCTAATTTTATCTTCCATCTGCAATTTGTTTCATGCAAAAAGAGTCAATATTAAGGAAGATATTAATTTTTGAAGTTTTTAGCTATTTTCCAACATTTTAATTTATTTTTCTACTTCTGCAATTTAATTGGTTAAAGAAGTGTTAATTCCGACTAGATAGCCCATCTGAACCCTTACCTTGGCTCATTCCAACCCCATTTGGGTTGTATTGAAGCCGACACTGGGTTAGTTGAGGTGAACCTAAAAGGATTTACTTTTTAAGTTTACTTTCGCTGCAAGTAGATTAATAAAATTTAATTAATATCCCAAAAGGGGATATTATAAGAAGCCAAAGGAATCATCAAAATTAAAGAGCCTTACAAACTGTTGAGCTTAAAAATGCACCTTGCCCCGAGTTATGGAAAATCCAACATTTTAAGGCAACATGTGACTGTCTCCAAGTTGTGGGACTTGCTGCTTGAGACAGACCTCTAGAGAAGGCTGGTTCCTCTACCTAATCCTAATGCTAAACTACTCCTAAAGCTGAAAGCAAAACTATCTAATCCTAATCTAACATTCCAAGGGACCAGGGTTAGAAGGAGATGCATGAAAAGGGAAATCCTAAGCTAAACAAAGGTGATAACAGCAGAAAAAGGGTTGGAGAAACTCTATGAGGGAGAAGGAAATGAAGAAGGGAGAGGCCAAACAAGTGACACAGACCCAAAACTGCATTTACCATCTATTCTCACATGAAACACAATCAAAATGGAGCTTGCAAAGGAGAAATACATGCACAACACACTACAACAATTAAAGAGAAGCAAGATGCAAATAAAACACATGTATAGGGTAGAAGAGAGCCACAAACACAAGATTTTAAATCTTAAAAAGATACACAGTCCATTACAGAAGAAGAAGGCAAAAACACATTTGTAGAGGGAAAAAGAAGGTTTATGGCTCTTAGCTGTTTGGGAGACCATTTTGACATGTTCCCTTTACATCTTAGAACGCCCCTACAAATGAACATCAATTTACAATAAATAGAGAATGGGATAGAAAAGAGAGGGAAAGAGAGAAGGGCACGAGTTTTTCTCGGATGCATCCATCAACAACATACATTAAATCACTTGAAACAAGAGTAGCACCCTCGCAAGACCATTTCCATACATCCTTTGTCCCGTAGATGGAGAAGGAGCGCCGTTTCTCATCAATTTTGGTGGTTGGGAGTCTAGAACTACATTTTTGATGCTCAAATTGTCTTTCCCTTTTTCTCCCCCAAACCTCACCAAATTCTGAAATAAATGATGCCAAATTGAGGGGCTTGAGGAGACCTTTCCAACAAAACCATTTTTGTGCGATTTGGAGTAGCAGAGTGGAAGTTATGGACGTTTGATATTTGTGGCTTAGAAGGAATAGGAGAATGACACGTGGCAGCTTGTGATTTGTCAATGAGATTGCCTACGTGTTATTTCCTTGAACTTTTCCTTTTCACGGACCCAAAACCCGATTAATTCCAACTAATTTTGTAGACTTCAAGTTTGTAGAATGCTTTTCCATCAAGAGTGTCGGAATCTCGACATGTGTCCTTTTGACCTATCATTGACCCCCGGCTACGTGTCCCTGCTGCGCTCTACCTCGTCTTGCCGCGGACCTGAAATGTTATTCAATTTTGTTCATTCCACGGACTTGAATTCCGCAGAACCCACCGCTAGTGAAGCTAACAGATCTTTGCCATGTGTCCACCTCTCCTTTGCATGGACTTTTTAAATGTTTAATGCCCTCGCCAACCGACAGAGTCTCTAAAATCTGGCAGATTTCTAAATGGAAAAATGGCTTGAGTCCATATTTAATGGTAAGTTATCCAAATTAGCCCGCCGGTTAATTTGGGATAACACAACCCCCGAACCTCACTTGTCACTGTCATCCAAACAAAGTAATAGTTGAGAAAGTATTGCATACTCCCAATGACCGTAAAAGTGACAAACATGTTCTAGAGTTTTCCAAAATTGTAGGTAGCCACAAGAACAATGAGTGTGCCGACCGAGAAAACTCGATGAAAGGTGAGCAGATGTCAACCCCATGATTTTAATGATTGAGAAAGGATAAAAACCTGCATTGTATTTATTCATATGGAGATAATGAGAAATACCTTGATGGAGATGATTACTGATGGAGCTTCAAGTGTGACTATTCTCCCAGAGGGTACTTGGAAGAGGTTTGGTAGACTCACTTTGTGGCTTCAAACTTCTAGGTTACTAGGAGTGGACCAAGATGGGATCAAATATATGAGGTGATAGAAGCATAAGAGGTAATTACTGTCACACAAGTTCATATAACAGATTTTTGTAGTCATTGCATTATGTTGACCAACAACCTACGACACCCTTGTTGGCCGAGGTTGGCTGAGGATAGCTAATGTTAACTACAATTGGAAGAAAGATTTCTTAACATTGTAGAAGAAAGGTAGAAAATGTCATAGACCTCGAAATACATGTAGCCACCGAAGAGTTGACCTTGTCAAACTCTTTGGATTCTAGTGAGGAAGAACTCGAACAAGGGGCCATCAACCCCAGATAAGATATGATGCTTGAACCCCATGAGTACTCCAAAGATGAATGAAAGTCAAATAGTAGCCTCCTACATTGGCAGATGGAAGACTACGAGATATTTTCACGCTTATCCATAGACATCCCATTTGGTTTGCAGAGGATATCATGAGGATGAAATCAATTCTAGCTGTCCCCATCTTGGGCACTTCCATCTTTGCATGCTCTGAATACCCTATGCAATTTACAGAGTATCAAAGTTCAATGAGGAGCGTGCACACTGTATCACCCCCATCAAAACTCACTACCATATGAAAATTTTAATTTGAAATTAAAAACTCTAAAGGTACCTCCATGAGCAGCTATCCCTCTCAAACTTGACCATGACTTTGAACTTGATCATGTTGGAAAACCACATGTTGTCCTAAGAATGATCCCGCACTAGAGTTGCTAATTATATTGTTGAGAAAAATTGTACCCACAACGTATCAACCCATCGTATGCATTTATGTATTGTTTTCCAAAGATCAACTTTTATATTTTTCTCGCATTTGAAGATAAGCATTATTATTCTAAAGAAAGCCTATGGTAATGTAATTACAAACACCTAGTGTTGATATGATGTAAATGTTGTCCACCAATGGTCGCGAATCATCGATGTGATCACATATAAACAAATTTTATTACTTGCATGCTTGAAATGCGCCCATTTTGCCCAAGATTGAGCCTCACCTCCAAACTAATAAATCATACAATAATAACCATGACACAATTTTTTTAAAATTCTTAATCCAAAAATGATGTAATGACATACAAATTCTTGACATATTGTTGGTCCCAAATGCCTCCCTAGCCTAAATATAATCACATATAAAGGGGTGGTATTACCACACTTGAAATGTGCACATGTAACTCTTATACTTTGAAGCTCTTGTTCATTAGTTTTGATTATAGACTTTATACATTATACAAAATAGTTGGTTTCTAATGTTGTTAAACTATGTTACCAGGGTTCACCGCCCCCTTCCGTATCCTGTTTGATGCACATCCGGTATGAATACATGCAGTACTGTGTATGGATATGCCAGGTACATCCCGGGTACGCTTTTAATGTACTGGATGTACCCGGCGTATCCATAGCGTATCCGCAGGTTTGACGGTGAAGGGTGTGAAAACAGTTTTTTTTTTCAAATTTTGACTTGGTCAATGACCAAAAACTGAACCCTAACACTTAAACTGATAAAATAATAAACCCTAAACTTTTCAAAAAGCTAAAAAAACACTCAACTATTGATTTGAAATCACACAAACAATTCATTGTTGGTTTTTTGCAAGTGTATGAGAAAAGAAACAAAGAGGAATTGAAGAGGAGGCAAACATTGGAAGGAAGATTTGTTTGGAGGCAACTATTGCAAGAAGGACGAGATTGGGGGCAGCCATTGTTTGCAAGGAGTTCAAGTTTGTTTAAAGGAAGTAGTTTTTGAGAGGAAGACATTGTTTTATTGTTCATTCAAAGGAGGAGACGTCATGTTTGGAGGTAGCGTTTGTTAGAATTCTATTGCAACAAGGATCTACGTTTGGAGGCAACATTGTTTTACTTGCTACCCTTGTCTACACTTATAGGTATTTTTATTTAATTCAACTTTCTAGTTTTTATTTTTATATTTTTTAAAATTTATTTTGTTGCATTTTTTTAAAGTTTAGAGTTTAAACACATCCTAAATTTGTGTATGCTCTCACCTCGCACCTTTATGGTGATCTTGGTGATCAAAAACAGATTAGGATGGCACGGTTAGAAAAATTTAAATTAATAATTAGTAAATATCATTATTTTTAATTTTTAAAGGCATTGTTCAATGTTAATAATTAATATTTTAGCATTTATCATTTGATTTATGTAAAGGCAAAATGTTTTTTAATTTTTTAACTTCCTAACTCTGTGTATGCTCTCACCTCGCACCTTTATGGTGACCTTGGTGATAAAAAACAAATTAGGATGACATCACTTATAAAATGTTAAATTAATAATTAGCAAGTTATTACCCATCCTTTCATCGAAACATTGCCCCAAATTTTAGAGAGTAAGAGGAGGTTAATAGATAATGTGAAAGAAATAGATCTAAAACAATTCCATTATAAAGAAGGCCTTCATCACGACCACCCACACCTAAATTTGGTACTCATTCTTTCATCGAGACAAGTCATGCACTTAATACTCCTTTTGATGAAGAGAGTCAAGAGACCTCACGAAAAAAGCTAAAATAAGCATTGAAAATGCATTTTATAATGACAAGAGGGATATTGTTGATAAGGTGACTGTTTGATGCATTTATGCATGTGGCTTGCCCTATAATGTATTGAGGTCTCCATATTAGCAACAGATGGTGAAGGCAATCAATGAATCTCTACAAGGGTACAAATGCCCAAGTTATGAAAAGGTTCGAACCACACTCTTGGCAAAGGAAGTGGAACACATTCACACCTTTTTGCAGCCAATTAGATATTCATGGAAGGATTCAAGGGTTTCCATCATTTTAGATGGATGGAAAGATGCTCGAAATAGACCCCTAATAAATGTTGTTGCAGTATGCCCTAAAGGGGCAATGTTCCTAAAAGCCATTGACTGTGAAGGGCAAGTCAAAGATGCACAATTTATTGCCGACATTTTGATAGAGGCTATTGAGTTGATGGGCCCTAGAATGTTGTCCAAGTCATCACGGACAACGGTAAAAACCTAAAGCAATAGGATTGATTATAGAGGGTAGATACAAACACATATTTTGGACCCCTTGTGTTGTCCACTCCCTTAATTTGATGCTCCAAAAGATTGGGAAAATCCCGTGGATTGAGCAAATTTACACTGAGGCAAATGACATTAAGATGTTTATCACAAATCATCATATGTCACAGGTCATATTCAGAAGATTCTCAAGGTTGGAGTTGCTGAAGATTCCAAAAACAAGATTTGCCTCTCACACACTCGTTTTGAGACGACTTGGGAAGGCGAAAGAGGCTTTTAGCAGTATAGTGATAAGCAATGTTTGGACAAAGGTGGAGGAAGTCAAATGTTGGAAGCACAAGGGACTGAGGGGGGAGGGTGAATAGGTCCATTAAAACTTTATTCTATTTCCATTGATCATTCATTATCATTCATACAACCATTCAATCAAACATTAACCATATGTGTGTTTACTTAAGCATTGAATCAACCATACACAAGATCAAGAACAAAAGAGTACAAAAGAACACCAAATTTAAGTGGGAAATCCTTAAGGGGAAGAACAACCACTGAAACTCTGCTTGTATTACTCAAAGCAAAGAGATTTAGTGAAGCACCAATGTCACAAGGAGCACCACCCCCTAACTTCGTAGAGCACCAACCCTACAAGGAGTACCGACCCTAAATTAGTGAAGCACCCACTCCACAAGGAAGCTACAACCCCTAAGGTGATCAAGCACCAACTCAACCACCTTTAGATGAAGATCTATGATGTATTGTTGCTGCCACAACTGATGGAGATCACTTATTCAACTCACACATCTTCAAAACCTCTTCAAACCCTCATTCTTCTAACTCATTCAAACTTGAATTTTCATGACATGATTTGGCTTCAAACCCTTGAAATATCCCTTGTGGGATACCACTTAAAACTGCACCAAAAATATAAAATTGCAGCAAACACAATTTTTGATTTTTGTAGATTTTTAACAGCTAGGCAACAAATCAAGAAAATTAATCTCTCAAAATACCCACTCAAATCACTTGAAATTTTGAGGAGAGCTTGCTAATATTATAAAAACATAAGAAAACTATTTTTGAATAATATAATGCAGCCGAGAAAATTACAGAAAGCCCTAAACAAGTGTTAAAACTTCAAAATTCATAACTTCTCCAAAAACATGATAAAATTTTAAAATTCTGAAAATTACATATACTAATATGGAGAATGAAACCCCAACCTTCGGATGTGAAAATGGCAATCTGAAAACCCTCCAAATAAGGGCTGCAATTTCCAAAACAAGTCGCCCCCTTTGGAAGATGGTCAAAACCCTTTGGAAATCCTCTAGAAATGATGCCAAACCCTGTTCTTATCGCTGCCGTAAATCTGATCTGAAAACCCTTTTATTTTCTCCACAAAATGTTTCCAAAACCCTCAAAACCCTTCCTCTCAAACCTCTGAAAATATCCTCAGTAAATCAGCCCCGAAAATAGCTCCAAAATGACAAGCTAGGGTAGATCTCTCACTACCGAAAATTGCTCTGGTAGCTAGGGATGTATCTCTCACTACCGGTTAGGGTTCTGTGGGATTTCACTCCACAAGTCAGAAATTTGCAAGCATCGCTTACACATGAAGGAAAATAATTGTGTATGCAAGAACGCCTTTCTTTTTCCTTCCAACTCCTTATATAATTTTCCCCAAGGTAAAAGAGCCCCAAAAAGCCCAAGTCACATTTTTCCTTAGGAAGGGCCAATAAAATAAAAGTAACTTAAGTTACTTTTCCCTTTTTAAGTCGCCATGGCCCAAAAGTGACCCCCAATGCAAAATTAGAACATTAAGTGTCATGTGGTCCCTTCCTAACGACAAAACATAATATCTAGTCCTTCCAAAACACTTTACGCTCATGTCAACGAAGAATTATAACAAAACGGACTAGATATTCATACCCAATAGCTCCCGATGTCCATAGCCCTTGGGTATGACCAAGGCTTGGACTCGAAATGGCCCTTAGGCCTTTGTGTGGAAAGGGGACATTATAACCCTTATACACATGCTCTCTAACCTTCTTCGATTGTTGTCACACTCATCCTCGGGTCCCTCTTGATGCTCTTGAATAAGTTTCACTCCCCTTCCTTGGTTGCATTTTTCCTTCTCTCTTAGCTAGTTAAAATTTGAACCAAAACTCTCACTTTATACCCTTCTCATCTCATTAACACAACATAGGTCATTCCTACACAAGGAGTTCGACCAACACAACTCAAAAACATAACAATACACTCATATACATTCATGAAATGGACCCATGTATGTCGGCCATATTCCAACACAACCAAACAAGCCAAAAATGGCTCAAAACTCCATCACTAAGCTCCTCAAGGACCTCCAAACGCATCACCACGATTAGTCAAGATTCCAAATTCCTCACACATGTCAAATATGACATAACAAAATAATCCATGGTTGCACATTAACTTGAACTAATCAAATTCTTTATAACACTAACAAGAAGGCTCATATCCTTCTCAAATCAGTCAAGTTTAAGAACTAGTCTTCACCTATCATGCTCTAGATCACCCAAGAACATCTCAACTATGACATGTACCACTCATTGGAAAGCCACCGAGCCAGTAGATCACATCCATGCTTCTAGAGATCTTGAAACATCCATCCAGAAAACCACATTTACTTTCCTCTTCACACCAAACAAAGCCGCCTGAAAGCGCTTTGGAAACTTAACTGGTTTGCACCCTTGTTACCACTTTCAAGACTTCTAAATGACTTCACAAGTGACAAAATTCATATTTCTTCACTTTCCAATGGATAACAAGCATCAACCAATCCAAAGCAATAGACTTCTACCTCTATCTTCTATCTAGAGCAATCCTATCTTGAAAACAAGAAACCGTCTTCACAAACCGAGCTGGTTCACCAATCAAACCTCATCATCAAGAGACAAACCATAAACCATTGGAAAGCCCTCTGAATCTACTTTCTAGAGCATCTTACATTTCCTTCCAACTCCAATCTTTGACCAGTCAATCTCTAAAACTGCTCAAAACGCCCCAAACTGCCTAAAGACCAGCCTTCATAAATAGGGCACGCTTTGCCATCTAGGACCTCAACCATGATTTGAAACCATCATAGGTATCAAGTATAATTCCTGTGCTAAAAACAATGTCAATTTATTGTATACCTTCATTGGAAACTTTGCCACAAATTGAACATCTTTAGAAACTTTCCTGTTTGAGTGGGGTCCACAAACCATCACATGCTCTACCATACCTTTCTGGAAAGCTGGAGGATTCCTCTACAACCTCCATTCATCATACTAGCAAGAACAATCCATTCTAGGCACCTACCATGAAGATCTTCTCCATTGCTCTAGACCTAGGGTTTCAAACTCACAAAAAGCAGTTTACCTTCTTAACATTTGTTCATAAAAATTTGACGATGAAATGACCTCATTCTTTTTGTGAAATTCTCTTAGCTCAATGGAAAAACATCCTTGAAAGCCACAAGGTCCCATGCAAAGCACACAATCCACAATGATCATCAGAAGTTGTAATTCGAGCTGGAAATCACTCTTTCTTGGACCCTATTTCACCAAAAACACTATAACTTGCAAAATCTTCTTCATAATGACTTGAAATTTTTGTCGACATCTTTAGGATACCTCTCGTGCACCATCTCCAATCATTATGTTAGCTCAAATAGGTCTGCATCTTCATATCCCATCTCATTTGCATGACTAGCCCTTAGGGTTTTGCATGGTTTAAGCTAGGTCATAGTAGAAGAACCTCATACCTCATCATGAAACCTCTCCAAAATGCCCTAACACACTTAAGACAACATGTATCACACCCCTGCATGCCTCCATGAGCTCACATGGCTCTATACCTCATTCTCATGCTTCATTTGGCCTCTAAGCACCTAGACTAGGTCCTGGATGAGCACACAAACTAAGTCTTGAACTGTACTTGCACCCGAGACTCATGCGAGTGTCTCCACACTCCTAACATGTTCTCCATGCCTCTACCATGCTTCTCAAATCACCATGTAGCTCCATCCACCATGCTCTATCACCTAGGCTAGCTAGGTCACCTGATTAGGCTTGCTAGACCAAGCCAATCTCACTGAATCCACTCATACAATCATGAAACCACTTGAATCTCCATGTCACCATCATGTCAAGCACCTTCTAGCACTCCTCAATCCTCTTTGTCATTAATGGGCTTTTACATCAATGACAACACCTATATTGACACATGCCAATAATCCCCCTTTGTCATTGATGGAAAACCACCTAGTCTTCTCCCCTTTTACATTAATGACAAAGTGCATACTTGTAGCTCATGTTCTTCATCTTTCTTCAACCTTCATGGATCACTTCTTGGGTAGAAACAACAACAAAAGTCTTCATTTTAGCATAAAAACATGTTTTCTTCTTCTTGACTCTGATTTGACTTCTTCTCTCAGCTTGAAATCACTGTAACAAACCTTGAACCGATGCATACCACTCATCCACATGCCAACAATCATGATTTCAGGGATAAAACATCATACTTACCTCTTTCTTGATTGATCTCAATCATTCATATTCACCGACTAGCTTCTCTCTTCTATGCAATGATTGCACACAACCACTAAGACTGCAATCCCTAAACCAGACTTTCAGTGCGAATTAGACCAACTTTTCAAAGTTCTAGAAACACACATACATCATGAAGCAACTGCTTATGACTCCCCCTGGACTTATACCATCCTCCTTTACTAGAAAGTACAAAATTAGGACCACATACCTTGCATATGAGTCATGGGGATGACTCAATCACATTGCCTCTGCCCTGAAACTCTTTCTCAGTCTTATTTACCTCTTTTACATGCATGATGTAGTTTCCTTGACCTTAAAACCTCCTTCTTTCGGCAATATGCCTGCAAACATGACTTATATCACCTTTCTAGCACTTGTAGACACCTTGGATCAGCTAAACCACTTTCTTCATGATCAAACTAACTCCCCCTGCCTCAGGAGCCTCCTACAGACCTGTACCTTACTATTTTTCTTCTTTCTCAGTCATGCTTTGCCTTGTTGGCACAAATGAATAACTCAGACAAATAGACAATGGAACGAGTGTTTCATAACTTCTTGTGCAAGTTCAATCATACCAAACCCTTCCTTCAAAGTCCTCTTTGACACTGAGAACACCTGCTCAATGCTCAAAATCATCTCCCCTGCTTCAGTGATCCTTGCAACTCTTACACCAATGAACACAAGATTTGATCTCTACTTGGCAAGTACCATTACACCTATCTCAGACCTCAGACATATTTTATACCTGATCAAGGAGAAAATTGGGCTCCTCCAGCCTTGATGGATCATCTGAGACCTGTAGCACCACCTTTTAGTGTGTATTGACCACCTACAGTACCTTGAAAAGGATGATACAATCATCATTATCTTCAACTACCCTGTTTTAATCCTCTGTCACAGTCACAACAACTTTAGCTTGACATATATTGTTCTCCTATCTCCATCACAAATGTGACACAAAAGACCTTCATAGACCTATAGCATACTTTTACAGCCCTGCCCAGCCCTTTAACTCTGTATACAAGTCTCTATAGAGCTTTAGACACCTTGTGCATCTATTTGGACGACTTTCAACTCTTCTTGTTTCAAGATGACTGACATAGACATGTAGCACTCTATATGACCTTTCTAACATTCTTGTATGAAGTTTCAGATACCTGCAGCATGCCTTTTTATCAACTTATCATTCCTTTTAAGCTTATCATCATGAAACACATTTTCCTTCCTTTACTGTTCTAGCAGTGCTTGACTAACTCATACAATCTTCATCTAACCTCCAAACTGCAAGATTACACTAGTTGTACCTCAACTCCACGAATCAAGACCTTAGATGTGGAAGGACATACCTTGAGAGCAATATTCATGAAACTCAGACCTGAGATAGATCTTAAGCACATTGTCACAGCTACAGTCCTCAACACCATGGTTATGCAATTAATCTTTCTTCAAATGTTGCTTCAGGAACTTTGAGAATGAAATCAGACTTCATACCTTAATGATGCAAATTACAAGCTAATCCTTTCAAAAGACCTCTTAAAACTTGTATTAGGTTTCAACAAGTTTGATCCAATGTTTTAGATCTCCTTTAATGCTCAAGATGTGAATTCATGACGTCTAACCTTCTTTCACCTTTCAATGACATCATGTTCAGCCACTATCCCTGCTCCAAGTGAAATTCACCCATAACTTTTCATCTACTGGTCCTTTTGATCAACTAGAAGTAATTTTAGATACCCATTTTCATCTTACAGCTACCACATTTATAATAATGACACACAGAGATGGACACTACTGAGAAAGACATTTTCAACTATGCAGACTCTGCAATTTTCTTAGCTCTATTTCTCAAGAAGCATAGGCATTCAAGTGTCTTCTCACTCATGAAGCTCCACTCAACAACCAATCCTCAAGATGCAAGACCACATTTATCAAGTGATACACCTAATACTGATCTTAGGACTCTTATGATCATTTGAATATTCGCTAGCAAGCTCAGGACTTTGTTATTTGCCACTTGTTACCCTTTATGGAAACACATGCTTACTGTGGCAACTTACAATGAATGACAACATCTTGACTCTTTTCATGCAATTGTAGATTCTTTCTCAGATCACAACTCTGTCTTATAATGTTCTGATTACAACATCATGTGGTTCAAAAGGTTGACAATACATGGTTTACCTTGAAGCACCATTTCTCCTCTGAGGTTTGAGAGATTGATCAAGTCATCATGGAACTGAGTGATTCGCCCTTCATGAATTCATCATTGTACCTACCGTCAGCACCTTTATCAACTTTTGAACACCTTGAAGAACAGAGAACTCTGACCTCCCCCTGGGAGTGTACATACCTCTTGAGTAAAGTGGGTCTTCAATCATCAACACTGACCTTATAATCACTATTTAGGTGAATCCTTCAATCTCTGAGCACTTTGACAAACCATCAAGCTTTCAACTCCCACTAGACCTTAGAATTGACACTTTTATATTGACCTTATGATCACAATTGCTCTCTCTCTAGGATGATGTATTCCTATACCTTGGACCTGACTCAACACTTTCACTGAGCTACAGACCCCTTAGACCTGGTACAACATACTTGAAGAGGACTCATGACCTTGACTTGATGAATTACCCAAGGACTCACACATATCCTCTGACTGATCGCGGAGACCTTCAGACCTAAACTGAGATCACATGATGAAACCATTTCAACTTGATGATGAACATAACCTTGAGGACTCACAATCTCTAAGACACTTTTCTCCAACTGGAATGATAGACCCTGAAACACTCATCCTTGACACTGCACATTGATGATGACACAAACTTTACACGGACTGATGAAAGCAAAGACCTTGGACCCCATACCCAGACTCAACTTTGGACTAGACATCCTACTTGGCTACAAAACTCTAGATGTATAGATTTAGACCAAAGTTATGTGTTCCACACTCCTAGCTTCTTCAAATTCTCATGTACAAGAGACTAGATTGTAGATAGTCACATATGACTCTCCTCAACCCTTGACCTTTCAACCAAAGAAAACATACCTCCTTGACCTAATATGGGCTTGATAAACTTGTCCTCCACCTTATTTGAATCAGACCCTCCTTTGAAAATATTTATATGATCAGTCTTCATACTGAGCACCTCTGATTTAAAAGCACCATTCTTATCATGCCTTGATTCTTCAACCCTCAAATCAAACTCGAGAATCAGATCTCTTGACTTCTCTTGCTTGATCAACCATCTTCTTGACCTTAGGATCTGACATGACATTCTTAGACTCATTCATGGGAATTTTCTTCTTGAATACTCTTCCATTTTGACCTTGAAACCTGTTATTGACTCTTGAGATTCATCTCGATGACAAAGTCTAGCAATGTGTCCCTGTTTGCGACACTTGAAACACACAACACCTTTCCAACTTCTAGGCTCAAATATACTTAGGTTCCAACCACAATCCTTAGCTCTATGGCCATACTCACAACATGAATAACATTCACCTTTGAAGAAACCTTCACCATTCCTAAGAGACCTTCTTTTGCAATCTCTAGCTCTATGACCAAAATCATGACAAACATAAAGAACAACCGTTGAAAGAAGCACCATACCTAGTTGCATTAGGTTGTCTAACAGAATTAGACCTTAAATCAATCTTCTTGGTCACCTTCATATCAGATTGAGAACTTGTTCCAACTCCTCATCATTCTCCTTTTGCTTTCCCTTGAAACCTAGGCATGTCTTATCATTGACATCTCTCTGACTTTCTAAGATCCCATAGAGAGTTTTAGAGTTCTTCTCTAACCTCTTATACATTTTCAACTTGTTAGATGCACCTTCTAGATCAAATTCTAAGGCTTTCAACTTTGCTTCATACCTCTGAACAAGCTTCTTATTTATCCTTTAGGGCTTTAGACACTTTATCAACTTGCAATTCTAAACCCTTGATGGCTTGACCATGCTCTATCTCCATGCAACTGATTTGATCTTGTAGACTATGAATCAGAGACTCTGTAACTTCATACTTCATCCTTAATGCAGCCTCAACATTTGAAGACTTACCCATAGCTTGTGCTCCAAGAGGATCTCCTTCAAGTTGTCAAACTTGCTTCACAAGGACCTGCTCTGATACCAATTGTTGGAAGCACAAGGGAATGAGAGGGGGGGTAAATTAATCCATTAAAACTTTATTCCATTTCCATTCATCATTCATTATCATTCATACAACCATTCAATCAAACATTAACCATATGTGTGTTTACTTAAGCATTGAATCAACCATACGCAAGATCAAGAACAAGAGAGTACACAAGAACACCAAATTCAAGTGGGAAACCCTCAAGGGAAAAAACCCATCAAACTCTGCTCATGTTACACAAAACAAAGAGATTTAGTGAAGCACCAACTTCACTAGGAGCATCAACCCCTAGTTTAGTAGAGCACCAACCCTACAAGGAACACCAACCCCTAGTTTAGTAGAGCACCAACCCTACAAGGAACACCAACCCTACAAGGAGCACCCACTCCACAAGGAGGCTACAACCCCCGAGGTGATCGAACACCAACTTAACCACCTGTAGATGAAAATCTATGATGTATTGTTGTTGCCACAACTGATGGAGATCACTTATTCAACTCACACACCTTCAAAACTTCTTCAAACCCTCATTCTTCTAACTCGCTCAAACTTGACTTTCCATGACCTAATTTGGCTTCAAACCCTTTCACACATGCTCTCTAACCTTCTTTAGATTTTTGCACTCATCCTCAAGTCCCTCTTGATGCTCTTGAACAGGTTTCACTCTCCTTCTTTGGTCACAGCTTTCCCTCTCTCTTAGCTAGTTCAAATTTGAACCAAAATTCTCACTTCATACCCTTCTCATCTCATTAACACAACATAGGTCGGTCCTACACAAGGAGTTTGATCAACACAACTCAAAAACATAACAACACACTCATATACATTCATGAATTGGACCCATGTAGGTCGGCCATGCACCAACATTACCAAACAAGCCAAAAATGGCTCAAAACCCCATTACTAACCTCCTCAAGGACCTCCAAACTCATCACCATGATTAGTCAAGCTTCCAAATGCCTCACACATGTCAAATATGACATAACAACATCATCCATGGTCGCACATTAACTTGAACCAATCAAATTCTTCATAACACTACCAAGAAGGCTCATATCCTTCTCAAATCAGCTATTTGCAGAACTAGTCTTCACCTATCATGTTGTAGATCACCCAAGAACATCTCAACTATGGCATGTAACCACTCATTGGAAAGCCACCGAATCAGAGATCACATCCATGCAAACCTCACTTACTTTCCTCTTCACCAAACTGAGCTGCATAGAAAGCAGTTTTGGAAACTCAACTAGTTTGCACCCTTGCTGCCACTTTCAATACTTCTAAATGCCTTCACTAGGGACAAATTCATGCTTCTTCACTTTCCAATTGGTATCAAGCATCAACCAATCCAAAACAATATACTTCTACCTCTATCTTCTATCTAGAGCAATCCTATCTTGAAAACAAGAAACCTTCTTCACAAATTGAGTTGGTTCACCAAGAAAACCTCATCATCAAGAGACAAACCATATACCATTAGAAAGCCCTTTGAATCTACTTTCCATAACATCTTACATTTCCTTCCAACTCCAAGTGGAAGGCCTTCAACCAGTCAATCTTTGAAACTGCTCAAAACTGCCCAAAGACCAGTCTTCATAAATAGGGCACACTTTTCCCTCTAGGACCTCAACCATGATCTGAAACCATCATGGACATCAAGTACAAATCCTAGGCTAAAAACAATTTCAATTTATTTCATACCCTCTTTGGAGAACTTTTCCACAAACTGAACATTTTCATAAACTTGTCTTTTTGAGTGGGGTCCACAAACCATCACATGCTTTACCATACCTTTTTGAAAATCTATAGGAGTCCTTCACAACCCAATCATCATACTAGCAAAAACAATCCATTATGGGCACCAACCATGAAGATCTTCTCCATCGCTCTAGACCTAGGGTTTCAAACTCGCAAAAATAATCTACCTTCTTAACATTCGTTCATAAAAATGTGACGATGAAATGACCTCATTATTTTTATGAAATGCTCTTAGCTCAATGGAAAAACATCCTGAAAGCCACAAGATCCCATGCAAAGCACACTATCCACTTTGTGAGCATCAGAAGTTGCAATTCGAGTTAGAAATCACTCTTTCTTGGACCCTATTTCACCAAAAATACTATAACTTGCAAAATCTTCTTCATAATGACTTGAATTTTTGCTCACGCCTTTAGGACACCCCTATGCACCAACTCTAATCATCAAGTTAGCTCAAATAGGTTTGCATCTTCATATCCCATCTCATTTGCATGACTAGCCCTTAGGGTTTTGCATAGTTTAAGCTAGGTCATAGTAGAAGAACCTCATACCTCATCATGAAACATCTCCAAAGGCCCTAACACACTTAAGACAACATGTCTCACACCCCTACATGCCTCCATGAGTTCACATGGCTCTATACCTCATTCTCATGCTTCATTTGGCCTCCAAGCACCTAGACTAGGTCTAGATGAGCACTTGAAACTAAGTCTTCAACCTGTACCTACACCTTGAGACTCGGCGAGTGTCTCCACACTCTTCTAACATGCTCTCCATGCTTCTCAAGTCACTATGTAGCTCCATCCACCATGCTCTATCACGGAGGCTAGCTAGGTCACTTGATTAGGCTTGCTGCACCAAGCAAATCTCACCGAATCCACTCATGCAATCATGAAACCACCTGAATCTCCATTTCACCATCATGTCAAGCACCTTCTAAAGACTCCTCCATCATCCTCTTTATCATTAATGGGCTTTAACATCAATGACAAAACCTATATTGACGCATGCCAACATCAAATACAGAGAAAACTGCAAAGGTAAAATCATTGTTCCTTGATGATGAGTGGTGGGCGAAGGTTGAGTACTTTCTTAGTTTTACAGAGCCCATTCTCTCCATGATTAGATATGTAGTTACTGATGCAACATGCATGGAAGAGATATATGATGGAATAGATTCTATGCTTGAACGTATGAGAGAGGTCATACAAACAAAAGAGCAAGATCCAGAAGAGACCTTCTACAATGAGGTCAAGAATGTGGTCATGAAGAGGTGGAATAAAATGACCACCCCATTACATCTCTTTGCTCATACACTGAACCCAAAGTATTATAGCTCTGAAATACTTGGGCTACCTAACATGTAACCACCATTCTCTAACTCCGAAGTTGCAAATGGAACCAGGGAAGCATTCAAAAGACGTTTTTCTTATCCATCTATAGCCAGTGTTGTCCAAAATGAATTAGGCATGTTTGTGGCTTCAAAAGGAAACATGGGAGACATTGAGGCTCTTTTAGACAAGTACACCATGAGCCCAACCAAATGGAGGTGTGTACATGGCCATTATGCCACTTACGACCTATTGCCATCAAAATTCTTTCACAGGTATAACATTTATAAATTTATAATCATTGAAAATTTTAAATTTTATTTAGTAGGATATTTTTTTGCACATTCTTAGTATGTTACTAATTTGAATTTTCTAATGATTTTTTTGTAATAGGTGGCTAGTAATTCTTCCGTAGAGCAGAATTGGAGTACTTATACCTTTATCCACTTAGCTAAACGAAACAAGTTGGCATCTAAAAAAGCTGAGGATTTGGTATATGTGCATTCCAATTTGTGCCTCTTGTCACACAAGTCTGAGGACTATGTTAGAGGTCCTCACAAACTTTGGGATCTTCTTCTAGAGACCACAAACTTGGATGCCTCCACAGCCACTCTTGCCCAACTTTCAATATTTGATGGCGAAGATGACATTCAAGGGAGTTCACAAGGAGTGGAGAGCGGAACTAATGAGAGTGGAGCTAGTGCAAGTGGCATGCAAGAATTTGATTTTGAGGAAAATCTAGATGATATATTCTAGATTTGTTTGTATTCATGTTGACATGATATTCATATATCATATGTATGGCAGCCACATTATCAATGAAATGTAAAATCTTAAGTATATTGAATGTTTTGAACATTGATCCTAGTATATTTTTCAAGTTTTGTTTGTATTCATGTTGACATGATATTCGTATATCATATGTATGGCAGCCACATGATCAATGAAAATGTAAAGTCTTAAGTATATTGAATGTTTTGAACATTGATCCTACTATAATTTTCAAGTTTTGTATTTCTCATGGACTAAAAATGAGTAAAATGAGTATATGTCTAATACACACACACACACACATATGGATGTATATATGTATATGTATACCTATATGCATATATATATACATATATGTGTGTGTGTGTATGTACAGACGTATCTGCGTATCGAACCCAAACCCGAACCCATATCTGTTTCCTGGCAACATAGAATGCTATCTACTAGAACCGACCACAACTACTCGAACTGGCCTAAACAGTTTTTGGCATTTTTGCTTTTTGACTTGTAATTATCCAAAAATATGCATAGTTGTCCATATATATAGTACTTACGACAACGAAATTAAACACCTGATAAAGTTCTGACTTGATTAACACTTTTTGTCTTCTTAAGAGATAAGTACGACTTATCTCAAAGTATGATATGACTCAGCTTTACAATAACATGGCTGGCCCTTAACTAATTTGTACACGATCCTTCTTACAATAATAGCAGTCTTATCATTACGAACTCCTCCTAACATGTAGATTAATACATGAACTTTAACAAGTAGGCTTTACCATTATGACTAACACATCTTTCAAACAGAAATCCTAAAAGGTGTGCGGGTCTGCATTATTAACATGACCTTATGTGTAAGTGATAGTAATATGGTTGGACTATTTGTAGTGACTATACTTTCTGAGAATGAATTCATTGTTGGTAGGAGTGAAGCCACAAATTGTTTCTGTTTATGCATAAAACCTTATCTACAGTCAACACCATTTTGGGTGTACCAAAATCGGGGTTAACATTGCGGAGCGAACCATTATTCCAAAAAGATTTTAAATGAACTACCAAATTGTTTCTCATAGAGAGGTTGTTGGACCAACTATTCTTAACTGTGGTGGTCCCACAATCCGCATATGGGATTGGATGGACCGATAGGCTAGAGAGCTCATAAATAGTGATCAAGCAATCAACATTCTGTGGAAAGAATAATTTATAGTGAACGGGGAATTCCCCTCATAAGTCATTCTTCATTCCAGGCATGTATCTACAGCTTATTATGTTTTTTGTGTGAGGAAAAGTCAGAACCACCATCGATAAGAATTATTACATTAATAGTATTTAAAACCAGTTAGAGCGTACCTTAGATGACTTGTTCAAGAAGTGACTTATAGAGTAAATCAGTCTATGGTCCAAAATAAATGTGTTTACAATGGATGAAACAATCTTCCAAAAATGTAAATACAAGTCACTGAACTTTTGTGCAATGCACTTAAGAGAGACTCCATATTGTCAATGTGTCCATAATGAGCCGTATTGGGGAGTATTCAATCACATTGTGCTGATTTTGTTCTTCCTAGGTTGACCTATAAGGCTACGACCCTTCCTTTTGGACTGTTCATGTATTTTCCTCTTATTAGTTGGGCTGCTCCTTCACGTCCAGACCTTTGGTTTACCTGTGTATTGTCTGGTGATAACTGCCTTTGTGGAGAAGTTAGCTGATTAGATAGAGTTCATAAGTCGGCCTTTCCATGATTTCCTTTATTTAGCTTAGAATTCTTTCTCATGATTGTATCCATGATTTCTTCCATGAGTTTCTATGTAGATGTGAATACTTTTTCAATATTATAGGTTTATTATGTGATGTTATAGCAAGATTCGAGATATATTAAGAGGATTTGTTTGGTCAAATAATGACTGTGTTTGGAGGTTTAGTCGGAGGGGGAAAAGAGGGAAAACCTCATCCTCTCCTTCTCCTCCTTTGGAGGAGTGATTAAAGGCACCATCTCTTGTTCCCTTAAGGTGGGAAATCTAATTTCCAGACTCTGCTGCGTCTGGCCTGTCCCCTCGACACCCTTAGAAGGTCAGGAGTGTTACAATGTGCGGTCGCAGTGTTTGGTGGCCCAAAATGGACGCGGATTCTTTCCAAATCAAGGCAAATCCTTTCTATAGTGGAGATTTTTCTGCAAAAATGAAACAACTGAGTTGATTGCCTTGATTTCTTTTATCTATGTATTTATACATGAAGTAACATTGAGGTTTTCCTCCTCATGGCACATTTTAATAGAATTTCGCATTGCCCCATTGCCCTGATTTGGCCATTTTAATACTGTAGTAGAATTTCTTTCTTACTTTTTCTGTTGTACATTTATTTCTATTAAAGTTGAGCTCTCTAACAATTCACTTCTTGCAGGGTGAGGAGGGTTCCCTGTCTTTAACAACCAAAGCACGGTCAGTAGATGCTGCCAAAGGTCTCCCTGTGAATCATTGTGCTGGATTTCACACTGTGACATCAACTGAGAATAATACAACTCAGGCTGATGGTATACTTGATAGTCGAGAAATTATAGGCACCATTATAATTATCAATGTAAATCATTCTTGTTTAATATGGAAATTTTGGGCATCCCCTCCTGATTTCGATATAAATTATTCATTCATTTGCCTATGTTTTGAGAGTATGCTCATTTATTTTATTTTATTTTTTTAGCTCTACCATATGCCGTTCGTCCGATTAACCATACCTATGATTTTTGCCTTGTCTTTATAATAATGTAAAAGGTTTCTGCCAAATGTCCATTTGTAGATAATATTTCCTGGCTTCAGCTTGGTTCCCTGCTTACTATTTTGTTCTAATTTATCATATATTTTTGTTTCCATATCAAAACATGATTCTTTCAATAAAAAGGATGTTATTGTATTGCCCCAATTTTTCTTCACACTATTTTCAGATATTTTAAAAACTTGTTCGTAAATTGTAACATCTCAAATTTCGTATAAGGAAATCAACTGCCAAGGTCCTATTAGTAGAAGGTTTCATGAATAAAATCACTGTTTATCCAATTTTCCAATAGTCCCTAGCTCGGAAAAATACTTGCATGTACAGGTATGGGGTGTGCCCAATTAAGGAGGTAGGTGTATATTCTCTGTTTTTATAACAAATTAAGTGAATGACTTGCACTCAACCATCACTGCCCATGATTGTGGACCCAGTCTACAAATAATGAATGACATCAAAGAGGGATGTTTTGAAAAATTGGTGTTATGGTTATTGCGTGTTTTATGCCGAATTGTCTATAAAGTGTGAATTGAGCAAGTCTGAGGAATATATCTGCCATGTTGCAAAGGGTTACCTGAAGACCATGAAGATTGACGCCAAAATGATAAATGAGCTATTATGGTAGAAGATTGGAGAAAGAAGCACAAGACTGAGAATGACTGGAGAATGAAGCACAAGACTGAGAACAGAGATTCTGAAGCCGAGGAACACAGATTAAAGACTACCTTGTGCTTCTAATGCCTCTTACCATAGCTCAGCGAGGTTTGATAACATCATGAAGAACTAATTTGTGCTTCAGAAATGTAAACATCCTCTATTGTAAGCGCTGTGTGGCAAAGCTCCTTGGTGATCAAGCATCAGCCTCTCATAAATCTGTAAGCATTTGACTATTCTGAATTTGAGGACAGAAAAGGCCACTTTGAGGCATATCATACAGCTGACATTAGCGAAGATCAGATTGTTGACCAAGGTATTATGACCTCTTTTGACCTTGTTGCCTAGTTTTCTGTCGTATTGACTAAAGGGTCTTTTCTTTGACTTCACCTATGTTGACCAAATATTTCCGAAGAGTTGGCTGGTTTAGTTGCCACACCCACTGTGTTGACCAGTTTGATTCCGTGCCTGCTGTGTTGACCAAATACATTTTAAAATTTTTTATGAATGCATTATGTGTGTGTGTGTGTGTGTGTGTGTGTGAGAGAGAGAGAGAGAGAGAGAGAGAGAGAGGCCACTTGACAGAAGACCATACAGGTGACATTAGCAAAGACGAAATGGTTGACCAGGGTTTGTGACCTCTAATGACCTTGTTGCTTAGTTTTCTGTCATATGTCTATTTTTTTAACTTCTGCTATGTCGACCAAATTTTTCTGCAGAGTTAACTGGTTTGATTGCTATACCTTCTGTGTTGACCAGTTTGACTTTGTGTCTGCTGCTGACCAAGTACTTTTTCTTATGAATGCATATATAATATATATAGCGGAGAGATGTGGCTGGCGAAGGTGTGCTGCACGTGGTAATCAATCATGGGAATCGAATACATGACCTGATCTGATTAGATAAGCTGGCCTGATCAGAAGGGAATAGAGCTTAATCGAATAGAATAATTTCTTGAAGTACCCAACAATCAATCATGGCAATTGAATACATTACCTGATTCAAATAGATAAGATGGGTGGATCGGAAGGGAATAGAGCTTAATCGGAATAGAATAATTTCTTGAAATACCCTACCAGAATAGAGCTTACTCGGAATAGACTTCATCAAAAAGGAAGAAAGACCTTTGATCAGAATTGAGAAGGAGATCAAGATTCCTAAAATACTTGTGACTGTAAGAAATACTTTGGCAGAGAAAGTGTGCTGCACCTGGCAATCAATCATGGCAATCGAATATGTGATCTGATTTGAATAGATAAGCTTGTCTGATCGGAAGGGAATAGAGCTTAATCAGAATGGACTCCGTCCAAAAGGAAGAAAGACCTGTGATGGAATTGAGAAGGAGATCAAGACTCCTAAAATACTTTTTGACTGTAAGAAATACTTGATTGGAAAGGAAGACACCTCCATCCTCTACAATGAGCTGAATAAAACCTGATCGAGCTGGTCTGAACAGAAACATCTTTCTATATATCTAGAAATTTACTAGAGTGTAACATGAGACTGTCCTTTCAAGCTCAAGCATGTAGGTCGGCTGCATGCATATGAAAAACGGGCAAGAACATGCTGGCGTACATTAATTATCCGATTTCCTGTGTTTTCCCCTTCCAACATCTATAAAGACTCGGGTTGTTAAAATATCACGTTTCAACCACATTAGTGCCTCATTACTGATGGTTTCTAAAACACAAGACTATTAAGTTGATAAATTGTCATGTTTCAATCACTTTAGTGCCACATTACCAATGCTTGCTTAAACGCGAGCTTCAATATTACAGTGATCTTTTGTTCAGCTGTTGTGAATGTCTTACAAAATCTTTCCATTTGTTTTCAAGTGATATTATCCTATAAATGGTTGTGTTGAATGAAAATGCAAGCAGTATGAGTGTAAGATGTGGTTAAGATGAATCAATTTATCATTAATTCATATTGTGATATGTGGTCTTTTTGTAGGAGTTTTCCGTGAAACTTTCAGTGTTGATATTAATGCTGCAGATTATGGTTTTCAACCAACTCAAACTCCAAGAATCGATAGATCGGTATATCTCTGACACCTTTGCAACCTTTTGGTTCACTGGTACTTTTTAATGAAATGTTTACTGTTGACAAACTAGCTATTCAAGGAAATTAATGCTTGAGCAGGTGGCAAAAATATTGAGCTAGGATTATCTGCTCTTCGGGAGAAAAAGGTCCAGCTTATGATCGCATTTTATTGAATGCTGCTGTGGCTGACCACTTACTAGGATGCTCAGGTGTGTCTGATATCTTTTCTGCTCTGGAAAGGTCAAAAGAAGCTATTGACAGTGGGAGGGCATTGAATATATTATTAAATTATATTAAGATGAGTCATAAAGTGATGCCACCAAAATAATTCCACAGTTGCATTGCTTGCCACAACACACATGCAAAGAATAATGGGATGGAAGCATAAAACAAACTCATCCTTTGTCCTGAGTTTCGAGGGGAGTGATATTCGGTGAAGGAATCAATGCATGTAGAACATTATTTTCGAAGAAATATTTTGATCCTCTAGGCTTTTAAAGCCAACTTTGGCTAGCATGTGGACGATACATTTTCATCATGATCAATTTTTTCTGAGTGAGAACCAACGATTATGAGCAGACTCTGGGTTCAGCTGTGTAGTTTTGTTAAGTATATATATTATTTATTCAATTAAGATGATATACATGTATGAGAAATTATGTTCAAGACCTAGATCCATTGGCTTTAGAGACATTGACCTACACGAATGCTTTAGTCTCGAATTCTCTTAAAACAACCCCTTTTTTTTATAAGCCATATCCTCTTGTAAAGCTCTCGCTATATACTATGCGAAGATTTTGCCATAAAACAATGAATGTCCTTTTGATATTTTCACAAATTGTTGAACATAATAATAAATCACTTCTTTATTAATGCTTATGTAGAAATTCCTATTTTAGAGAAGTTTATTGTGAAAAATATTGCAGAACAAAGAAATGAAAATAAATATTCACTAAAGCATCTCTCTAACCGTGTTAAAGGGAAAGGTATAGATAAAGACAGTATTTTAGGTCACAGTCAAGCAAGTCATCAATTTGGTGTATGAGAGCCTCCTTGTTGAATTCCACAAGGTTATTGTTTTTCCATTCACCTTATATATTGTTCTTATTGGGTGTGCATAGCCTACTCCTCCCTATTCAAACCCATGCCTCCTTTATGGAGTACAGAAGCCTTCTCTAGATATTACTAGAAAACCCAAAGTTCACAATGTTTATAATACGGAGGAGTGTTTAAAATTTGGTAAAAGGAGTGTGGGCTATGGTCAAGGGTTATTCATATAAACTAAAATAGAAAAATGCATATTAAACTACAGAAATAATGATTAGAGCATGAGATCTAGATATATAAATTTCTGGAGTTCAAAGAAATATTTCACTATGGACTTAAAATAATTCCTTCTGTAGACAATGTTAAATACGAAGAAATTGATATGGTGATATATATATAGAGAGAGAGAGAGAGAGAGAGAGAGAGAGAGAGAGAGAGAGAGAGAGAGAGACGGAAGACATAATTGCTCTCAAAATTGGTAGATTATAGCTTATACTTGAGCACAATCTCATATGCATGTTGGCATGCAATTTTCAAAGGAGACAACGGCTAAAGTTTGATGTTTATGTTGTACTTTGCATTTTTAACGCTTTACTCTTGTATGAGATTATTTTCTTGATTCATAGAGACGGTTGTTAGTGTGAGTTATCTTGTGTCCTTAAAAACACTTCTTTCTAAAACTTGTAAGTTTTAGACAATATTAAAAAAAGTGTTTTTTTTTTTCGATTTGTTTAATTAAAGATTTTTTCAAAATTCATTAGATTTAATTACATTAGATCTAATTTTATTTCATTAACATTATTTAAAAATATATTTCCTTGGCATTATAATTTGGTCTTTGGATTGTTGTATTTCTAACCTTCTGTCGAGTGCCGAAGACGAAGGGTGAGGTCCGGGATTGGCAGGTGGCTAATTCCCCCTCACAATACAAACAAACCCTATCTCAAATTCCGTGCCATTTCCAATGAGCATACATACGACACCCTTTGCATGCGTTTAGGGCACTTTTTTAATCCGTTTGCAGGCTTATTGGCTTTTTCTCATCAAATTGCGGGAATTAGTTTTTGCTATAACTTTTGACTCGTTGCTCGGTTTTGAGCACTTATTTAGTCAAAGTTGTATGTTTTTTCGCACTCTAGATGATGGGATCATTAGCTTTGTAAACGCACTAATTTTATAAAGTGCCGCATTCTAGGGGGTGTCTTTGTTTTGCTTAATTCAGCTCATTCTTTTGAGCTTTGTTCTATTCCTTTTTTTCGTGGACTTGTGAGTGCGTCCGCCATAGTTTTATGACAAAGGGATTCTTTCGTGTGACGTGAGATATTTTTTCTCACCACCAGGGTTGGCTTTCGCCTCTTTTTTGTTTTTTGCTTGTGTTTGTTTACGGTGTTCCTCTTTTGTTGCGCTCCATGAAACACTGTTGTGGTCTCCCCGCTTGTGCGTTATTACGCTAATTGCAAGACGAGTTAGCAAGTGTGTTTCAAATCGCACGCACGGACCCGATTGTAATCAACACACTAAACTATAAAGTGTCGAAAGTAGGGGGTTGTTATTGTCTTGAGTGGTTGTGTTTCTTTTCTGCATTTATTTCTCTCTCACACTATGGATGCACTTTCAATTCCTTTGCTTACGCTGTTCAACTTTTTCGAATGGAGATCGAAAATAATAATGAAACTAAGGGGTAAAGGGTTATACCGCATCACCATGGGAACTGAGACCGAACCAGATGACGAACCTGAAAAATCTAAGTGGTTAAACCGTAGTGATGAAGCTTTAGGTCTTATTTGCATGTCCGTTTCTCTGACTTGCTCTTCCACATTGAGGCGTCAAACACCTATATTTGCGCGGAAAACGCTTGGATGCGATGTTTGGACAACTAGATGACATGAGAGCGCATGAGTTAGAAAACAAACTACTAGGGTTAAATCCTAGTGACTTTGAAAACCTACAAGTCTTTTTCTCAAAATTTGTCCACATTAAATTATTGTTAAAAGGATGTCAAGTAAAAAGAAAGATTCTCAATCGATCTTGTCGATTCTCTCTAAGTTAAGTCTTGAATATTCTGTTTCGTGTCAACTTTCTACGCTACAAAAAGTCGCTTTGGGAGATACTTGGATGATGCCCTCCTTTGACTATTTTCGTCCCAACTCATTCGAGAACAGGACAAACTCATTCAAATGGGGTCTTTCAAGTCCAAGTCACATGCCCTTGTAGCAAGTACTAGCGAAGGGAAAAAGATCAAAAAAAAGAAACTAAGGATCAACCTAAGAAAGAAACCAAGATCAAACCTAAAAATGACATAAACACTTCGACTTCCTCGAGCCTAGGGCACGAGAAAAGTAAGTATTTGTGTTCCTATTGTAAGAAGATCTGTCACGACGAGCAACACTGCTTTTAAGAAATGCATTGATCACTTATCTCATTTACTTGAGAAAATAAAATAAGTGTTCTGAATCAATAAAACAAAGTGCTCCGAAGGTGAGTCTTCTGTTGCAAAAGGTGCTAAAAATGATAAGAAGAAAGGAAAGGCCCTTGTAGCCAAAGTTACTCCTTCATTGACATAGATTATAGATTCCGGTGCCTCGCACCACATGGGTTCTTCGCATGTTGAGTTTTCCAACATCGAACCTTGTGGAATGCCTCAAATCACGATGGGTAATGACACGACAGTGTCGGTTTCCGGTAGTGGATCGGTAGAGATGGATGGGGGAACATTTAACCAAGTGTTGAGTGTTCCTGATCTCTCTACCAATCTCTTATCAGTTTACCAAATTACTCACCTTGGTGAAGGGAATGCGAATAAAATTTGGTCATAACTCGATGATTATTCGTGAGCTTAACAATGACACTACAAAGTGGCTGAGGGAAAGACAGATCACCGTTCACGGTTGTACACCTTCTCCCACTTTACTTCTGATTCTACGCCCACTGCCTTGCTCACTCATGCAAATGAGGTTAGTAAGCTATGGCATGAGCGTTTTGGACATCTAAACTATCGCTACCTTGAACAATTGAGTCAAAACAAAATGGTCAATGGGTTGCCTCGCGTCAAGTTTTCTAAGGGTCTTTGTGAGGGTTGTACCCTTGGAAAGCATCCTGAAAAGAACTTTGACAAAGGAAAAGCCTAGAGAGCCACTCGTCCCTTGGATCTTGTTCATAGTGATGTTTCTGGTCCATTTCCTTCTCCTTCGTTTACTAGAGCTCTTTATGTGCTAACCTTCATTGATGACTATTCGCGATATACTTGGGTATATTTTCTTAAGTTTAAGTCTGAAGTCTTTGAACATTTTTAAGACTTTAAGGCTCTTGCTGAGAAACAGGCGGAACGGTCTATCAAGGTTCTACGAACCGACAATGGAGGTGAATATGTAAACAATAGGTTCATGGATTTCTATACTTCTGAAGGGATCTCTTTGCAACATACAGTTGCTTATAGCCCTTCGCAGAATGGAGTCGCAAAGAAAGAACCGTACTCTAAAGGAGATGGCCACTTGTATGATTCACTCGAAGTCTCTTCCTCTGCAGTATTGGGCAAGCAGTGAATTGTGCAAATTACATTCGAGAACCGTGTTCCACACAAGGCGATGAAGAGGATGACACCCTTTGAGCCCGGTTTGGGCGCAAGCCTTGATGTTGAGCACTATCGAGTCTTCGGATCCAAGGCTATGGCTCGGATTCCCAAGAAGAAATGCAAGGCCTTGGAACCACAATGCAAGGGTATCCCGATGGCGTGAAGGGATATCGATTGATGAATCCTACTTCTCATGAGCTATATATTGAGAGAAGTGTTAAGTTCGATGAGTCTTCTTTGACTTCTACTTCTCCACCTATAGAGGTTCTTCAAATACAATGATTCGATTCTCGACTTATCAGATGATGATACTGTTGAGCGTGCTCCTCTTCCGGATCCTCCCGACCATCAGACCTTTGAGTCTTCTCGATTCTCGACATGAGTGATGATGACGATGACTATGCCCCTTCTCACTTAAGTATCTTCTAACTCTGAGCCTGATCCTCCCGGTCCCCTTTGGGCTAGGAAAACTTTGCAAAGTGCTGGAGATTTAGTTGGAGATACTTCAGATATGAGACGTACTCGCTCAGATTTCGTTGGACCCCACTCTTTCTTCGCCTCTGCTTCTGATCCACAGTCTTTTCGGGAGGCTTCTGGTATTCCTGAGTGGGATTTTGCCATGGATGAGGAGTATTCCTCTCTCATGAAGAACGATACTTGGGATCTCACCACTCTTCCGAAAGGAAGAAAAATCGTTCGGTGTAAGTGGGTGTTCCGAACAAAGTATGGAGTAGATGGAGACGTCGAAAAGTTTAAAGCACGATTAGTAGCTAAGGGTTTCTCCCAGATAGCTGGGGTTGATTATACAGAAACCTTTGCTCCGGTTGCAAAGATGACTTCTATTCGATCGACTCCTAGCCATTGCCGCGACAAGCAAATGATGGAAAGTCCATCAAATGGATGTTACAAGTGCCTTCCTTCATGGTGACCTAGAGGAAGAGATCTATATGGAACAACCTCCGGGTTATGTCCAAGATTCCTCCCTCGTTTGTAAGTTAAAGAAGTCTCTTTATGGACTTAAACAAGCCCCTCGGGCTTGGTATGCCAAGATGGACTCCTTCTTACTTACATCAGGGTTTACTAGGTGTCACTCTGATCCAAATGTTTATATTCTACGGTAAGATGACTCCATACTCATTCTTGTTCTATATGTTGATGACTTGTTGATCACAGGTTCTCTTTCTCTATTATTGATTCTGTGAAGATTACCTTAGCCAACAAGTTTTCCATGACTGACTTAGGTCTACTTCATTACTTCCTTGGGATCCAGATTTCACAATCTGACTTGGGAATCTTGATTTCACAACCTAAGTATGCTCTTGATTTGCTAGCTCGGTTTCAGATGTCTGATTGCAAGTCTTCTCCTACTCCTTTTCTTTCTGGGGTTAAGTTGGTTTCAGATTGCTCTACTCCCTTGGTTGATGGTACTCTTTACCGACAGTTAGTTGGGAGCTTGATCTACTTGACTCACACTCAACCGGATTTATCATATGCTGTTGGGATCGTGTCCAGATTCATGCAGGAGCCACATGAGCTGCATTGGAAAGTAGCTAAACAGATCCTTCATTATGTTCGTGGCACTTATGCTGATGGCATACACTATCATGGAGGGGTTGATATTGACTTGATTGGATTCACAGATTCGATTGGGCGGTGACTTAGATCATCGAAATCTACTTCGGCTATAGTTTCTTTCTTGGTTCGGTTTTATTAGTTGGTCTAGCAAGAAGCGAGAATGCAATTGCGATATCATCTACAAAGGCGAGTAATACGAGAGAGCGAACGCGCCACGAGACTATTTGGCTACATGGTATTCTAACGAGTTTGGCATCCACTTTCGGCGGCCTACCATTATCTACTTTGTGATAACACGAGCATTATCTCTATTTGCGAAATCCAGGTTCAACATTAGCGAGATTGAAGCACATTGAGATCCATATGCACTTCATACGGGAGCTTATTCATGATGGTATCATTGACATTCAATACATTCAGACAACTGATCAGATTGCAGATTTATTCACCAAGCCCTTCACTGAGATGAAGTTTCTTCACTTACGGTCTCTTCTTGGGGTGAGGTCTTCTGCAGCTTGCCCATCTTCTTAGGGTTATTTAGTCCTTTTCTTCTTCTTCTAGGAAGATTGTGTTTGTATATGGGCACCTTATCAGGCCTTTAGTTGCCGGGCCCCATTGACACATCTTTCTTAGTTGTTTAGGAGTGTCTTCCTCTTCCGTCTGACTCATCACAGCCGCTACCCTAGCTTCGATGAAGGGGGGGTGTTAGTGTGAGTTATCCTATGTGTCCTCCTCTCATGTTGGAGGGTCATCTCACATGGGTTAGGTTTAGGGTTTCATATGTGTCATGCACTAGGGTTACTCAGCACCCTATATGTACCCCTTTTCTATTCATTTATGAGCATGCCAAGACACTCCGTTGTCTTTCCTCTATGCAAGCTTTGTTTCATTGAGCAAGTTCTTCCATTACTGATCAATTTTTCCTTGCTATCGCTGGAGCTTTCACGATTCCATTGGAGTGCAACTACTTCGTGGTGCCTCGTTTCCGATTCGATTCTCGCAAACTCTTTTCAAAGGTAAGATATTTATAAGCATTAAACACCACCCTTTTGGTCTCGCTATACAAGTTTCTACCTTGGAATCTCTATTAGGGCACCTTATATTATTGTTTTTTTGCATTAAACTGAAAATGTATAGGGTTGTATGTGCCTACCGATGAAGTCATGAGAGTGTTGTTTTTCCTTTGACATATCAAAGAACCGATTTTATTGAGGGCTTTTTGTTTACATCATACATTTTGCTTGTTGTGTTTGTCATATTCATTGTAACTAAGCATGGTATGGCATTTATTAGTTCTCAAATTTTAACTCAAAAGGTGTGGTAGTCTAGTCTTCTCCTCTATGTTATTCAAGTCTTTTATCCATAGTTTGTCGATTCGGCGAGTACTCACCGATTGAACGAGTACTTGCTTCTTTTTCTTTGAGTGAGTAATCGCCATGAAAACTCGCAGGCAAGTATTGGGCAAGTCTGGCGGTTAATGGCAGCAAGTACTTTCAAAACATGGTGAGCTTTACAGTGGTCTCACCGGATGTGGTATCACACGTGGGGCAAGATACAAACGCAAAAAAAACATTGTTTTTTCTCCTTTTATAAGCCCCACACCCCCATGAATTTGTTATCACTCGGATATTTTGCATTCTTTGAGTGAATTGAAGGGAATTTATAGTGAATTTGAAGAGCAGATTTGAAGAATTTCAATTTTTTTTTTTTTTTTTAATATATTTCATTTGGAGGAAGAGGAAATTGTAAATTATTTTTATTTGTAAGTTGCATAGATATGCAATTTATGATGACAATTTTCAATGACAAGTACAAACATCATAAATTCATAAGACTTATCGGCTGGCTATTGTATTCACATGATGATGTGATTTTATACTCTATTTGTATTCAAATCTAATAGAAAACACTTACCCAACGTTTTACAAACTCATTTGATACATTTTGTAACTATATTTTGCAAAATACTTATGTTTTTTTAAAGAAATTTAGGTTTTTTAAAAAGTTACCGAGTATTTGTTGAGTCATTTTTTTGCTCCGCCAAGTACTGGGTATGCAACTATGCTTTTATCTATCATTGTAGCTCGATAATTTTTGTGGGAAAAAACACAAGTAATTTCTCATTTTGTAATTATAAGTCATTATTTCATTCCAATGTTAATTATTTACAACCTTGAACTAATTTTTCAAGTGTTTCAATGCATTAGGGTAATTTTTTTCCACATCTCTAATATGGGGATTTGATATGGAAACCATCTCTGGTCTCCAATCTTGTGTGGGGTTGTGCATTTTCATCTTAAATAGATTCTCGCTGTGTGAATCAAATGTAGAAGTTTTGGTTCGATTTAGCATTTGAGTATCCATTTGTCATTTTTTCAAACGAATGGAAGGGATGGGTTTGTTATGAAAATGAAAGTCGGATCATGTATTGAAGTTAATTTAGCAGATACAAATTGTGTTCTAATGGAAAGTTTACTATGAATTCCCATAGAAAAGAAATTCAATAGAAACAACCCTTATAATGTCGATTGACACAACCCTTCCATTACTACGTGTTGAGCTATCGATAAATTGATCAATATTAATCCTTATTCTTTGGCAAGAAATCTAAGGATGAGCGCCAATGATGGAATTCAACGTAGAATGATGGAAGAAGTTGAAGGCAAAGTGAGCTTGAGAGGAGCAATAAAGGATGACATGGGGACCATTTGGATGGGTGTTGAAGTATGAGTAGCAAAGGAAGGATATTTTGTCCAATGCGGGGATGGACAACATAGAAAGACGAGCGTCGGATAAAGAACTCGAGGCCAAGAATTGATTTTGGGCTAGATGAGAAACATGTTGTCTTGTTGTTGCATGAGACTTGTGTTGAGGTATAAGGATCAACGGGGATGCATGAGTCACTACCGGGCAAAATGTAGGTGCTAAGTGTCATTAGGATGATGAATGCAAGTTGGATATATATATATATATTTCCATTAGTATATGCCAATATACTAATAAACAAGTGCCTCCTTTGCCCAAAGATGTAAGGGGCAAGATGTAAGATGAACTACAAAAACTGATCCTCAAACTATCTCAATACACCAACATTAATCCCAATTCCTCTAGTGCCATATATGAAAGACTTATTATAAATGGCACTAGAGGAATTGGGATTAATGTTGGTGTATTGGGGGATAGTTTGAGGATCAAGTTTGTAGTTCATCTTACATCTTGCCCCTTACATCTTTGGGCAAAGGAGGCACTTGTTTTTTAGTCTATTGGCATATACTAATGGAAATGGACCTTAATTGTGTTATCTATGTTATCCATTCTTTTTCCATGAAGGATTTATGTTTTTTGTAGTAGCTTAGCATTATTGGGAAGATGCGAAAAATAGTAGGTTCAAGTGTGTTGTGGCATATTTATAATGTGTTAAAGCTTGGAATGTGATCTTTGTTTGTGCATTAAAACAATTGTCGATAATGTCGAATAGTAGTTCCCCAACATTTCCACGATTTTGCTCATACAACTAGATTGACCTCGGGCTCTCATGCTTCGGAGTACGTCGTCTGTTTAAGAATGACACTCTCCTACAAAGGAGGATGTGCTGGGGCATCGGGTTATTTCTACCCAATTTTTGCATCGTAGTTTGAAGCATACATGGATAGGTAAAATATCGATAACAATTACATTGAATTAAAATACGAGGTTTTGAAAAGGATACGAAGTCCAACATACCCAATTGAAAAAAGCACTATTATGTTTCTTGCATTATGCTTTAAGATGAATTTAAGTCACATTTGCAAGAGATTTTTATGTTTTGTATTTACTTGTTTACAACATAAGAGGTCATAAACGAGCATTATATTATTGTATTTATCGTAGTTTACAATGAATGACACATTTACATTACTTTTACTCGCACCCTAGGAACTTGGTTTTTGTATTTTCTTGTTGTAATTGTTGTCAATAAGTGTTTGTTTGTCATTTACATGATGTGTGTGAGTAATTTCAATGTCGTACATGAGTTGCACTAGTTGGATAAATGTGTTACTATTACAACGTATTTTAAAAAAGAATCAATATTTCAACTATATTAACCATGTGAGTAGATATGAGCCAATGAAATGCCAATTTATGGAATAGAAATGATGATTGATTGGATATAATCTGGTTTTCACATGGTTTTTCTAATAAACTATGTTGGATTGATGCTATGTTTTCTCATGGGTAAATTATATAAATTAATTAAAAAGTGTGTAAAAATTTGATTTACGATTTCTCATGTGAATGTGAGGAAAATATTTTACCTCACATAAGTGTCAAAACAATTTAATATTATTTTTGGTCTCTCGTATAGCTATTAATATGCTCAACAATACTACCACTAAGCCACAATTTCAAAGTATAAATATATCACATTGTGTTTTGAAATATAACACCAACAACATAAAAAGTACAAGCCAAAACAATGACCCACAAACCACATATCAACAACATTGAAACAAACATATCAATAAAAATATAATATTAATGCAAAGCTAATTATTTTGTATGTATAATAAAATAAAGTGTTTTTATTAGATGTTAATATTAAATGTTTCAATTTGAAACGTTATGTTAACAAATATCTAACAATCAAATATATTAGATGTTTGGACTAATTAATGTGTGCTCTTGTGAATGTTGCAATGTTGAATCGATACCTCTTTTTCTTTTGCTTCTTGTATGAGTGAATGACTCATAATACATTCTAATAGTAATCATATAAAGTCTAGGAGAATTTGATCACTTAAATGGATTTGTTGAGACAAATTGTATTAAATGTGTTATATATAAATATGTAAATGAGGATGAACATGATGTGTTCAAACATTGTTTCCTCTTGCTCCCCTTTTGGATAGGAATGTATTGGCTACGATATCACTATTATAAGTTGTTATTTTTATTATAGGGTAAAGCCTTTAATTAATTATTTAAGATATACAATAATATAACTTAAATTGATTTGTTAAGTTAAAATATTTTAATTAATGAAAAAATGTTTGTGTGAATAGGAACATGACATGTACAAACACTATTTCCTTATCCTAGCTTCTCAACTCTACAGGGGGTGGAATGGGTGCATTGCAAACCGTTTTTTTTGGGTTACAAAATTAGATATAAATTTGTTAGTATCTATAAAGAGAACATTTCTTAAATGAAAACTCACATAGCTTCACAAAAGTGTATTGTCGTGAAACTATTGTGCGTGTGCGTGTGCGTGTGCGTGTGCGTGTGCGTGTGCGTGTGCATGTGCGTGTGTTTTTAATGTGGTTGGGTTGGAGTGAGTGTGTGTTGGTTCCAATATCTTTGATGATTAAATAATTGACCATACTTACAAGTGGGTAGATATTGGAGTGTGGTGCGAGCAAGTTGACCTCCTTGCATGTTTATGCTCCATACCTATCTCATACTTATATGATAACTTGATGACGTTGATACCCTACATATTAAAAAAATAATTGATGCATTGAATAACATTGATATTTTCTTTAAGTGAAGGAAGCGAAATTAGTAATTGTGAAATAATAATGTAAAGCAAAAATTATTATCACTATACAAGATATAAAATCACCTTTAACTTGAGTTTATAATTGAAAAAAGTAATAAACATTGTTCAATGTCAAATTTAATGAATTTGTCCCCTCCCAATACTTTTTTCCTTAAAGCTTCATGTCATTGTCTTTATCATCCTTAATTATCGAATTAATTTTTTCCTTCTCTAATGCTTGATTTGTGCCCATATGCCTTGTTTTTGGAAAGAGAGTGAGCAACAAAGAAGAGAGATGTTGGTCGAGAAGAAAGCAAAAAAATGCATATGAATAGATTTTACTCATACATATCAATATTTTGATGGCCAATACCAAACTACAACATGTTCTTATTAAAAAAACATATGATTTATACAAGAATTATAAATTAAAAATCAAATTCCCATAACATTGTAAAATACACTAATATAGCTTAACCCGATATCATATCCCTATAGAGGATAATACTTTTGGAAAAATTGTCCATGGGCTTTATTCAAATAGGCATATGATAAGAGATGTGATATTTCCGCAATCTATATGCATAGACAATAATATTTGTGGAAAACAAAAGTGTGAGTATCTTACTCTATTATATTCATAATGTTGGATCACAAAGTGATTTGAAACATTGATCGAAAAAATGATCACTCACTCTATTCTATTCTTGATGATTATTCACACACTAAAGATTGATGAAATATTATTACTTACTCTATTCTATTCTTTATCACTTGCTCTATTCTATTCCTCATCACTTGCCCTATTTTATTCTTAATGATGAATCACATGAAGAGAAGAGTAAGTGCTCATTTTCATTGAATGTTTACAATCCCTCTGTGATCAATCATCAAGAATAGAATAAAAGGTTACAAACAAATTTTTATAGAAATTCTTTATGCATATACATTGCGAAAATATCGCATTTTTAATCATGTACCTATTTCAATGATATGGATCCATGTCCTTACTTTACCTTAATGCATACTCACATTTTATGGTTGGCAATGCTTTGATTTGCAAACATGTCAAACATATTGCAAAATAATAAAATATCTCATATAAATAACCACGGTTATTTTTTGAGAAAAGTTATGTATTACATATTTTCGTGCCAAAAGTTTGCATGTCGAATGCCACTGAAATGAGTAACATAGATTTGTAAGCCCCGAGAATGAAATTTAAAAAAATACAAATAACATTGCTAAGTGGTATAAACACAACTTAAAGGATAAAAGAGAAAACTAAGTAAACATTTTAAGCCTTAATAGTTTGGAAACGATTTGAATGTTGAAGTAATGCCTCACTAGGAATTAAAGCAAGAGTTGTTTTCAAGAAAGAAATAAACATCCGTACAAACCTATCAAATCATATAGTTTCATAGAGACATATCAAAGCTTATAGTTTCATATCTTACTACAACTATTAAACCATAGACACACAACTTCAAATGACAAACTTAATCAAAAGATTGCAAATTCTAGATCAAAGTGTAGTGCTAAACAAAAACAAGTACAAAACTAAGTTTTTCTTCCTTTGAGGAACTTATAATTTGAAAGAGTTCATTTTTGGCTCAAAAACTAAATTTTAGGGCTTCATCTTCTCTCCTCCTCTTCCCGCTAGAGCTACTCTAACCCCTCTTCACTATTTATCTTCTCTCCTCTTGTAGCAAATCCTGTAAGATGAAGTTTCAATATAAGGGAAAATTGTGGGGACAAATAGGGATAATAAATATCTAGAAACATATAGGAATGTTGGAAAGGCAAAATGAAGCATAAATAAATAAAATACACCCAACAAACATGTTCTTTTTATCTTTATAAATTATGGGCACAAAATTTCATAAGGGTGTTGTACATTTATGACACCCTTACGATATGATCACATTTTATTTAAGTGAAATTAACATGTCAACAACATTATAATGATAATTTTAAGATACCTTTTACAAAATTCAAGAGAAAGGTCATGAAAAATGTATGATGAATTTTTTTATGACACGTTGGCATTGTTTTTATGGCACCCTTCAAAAATTTAATTTCAATTATGAAGAAAAAATCATGTATTAAACTTGACCTAGAATTGACTCAAAGATTGCCTACCACCCAACATAAAACACATGAAATAGAGTAATGAGTTATGAACATTTGCAAATGTAGTTCAACAACCCCTCATAGATTTAGATGTACAAGATGTTACAAGCCAAGGTTTATGTAATATCCCCTTGTGGGATATTTAATTAAATTTGTAAATAAATTACTATTAGATGAACTTAGAAGAGCAAACCCTTCTAGATTCACCTCAAATAACCCAGTGTTAGCTTCAATACAACCCAAATGAGGTTGGAGTGAGCCAAGGTGATGGGTTAGATGGGCTAACTAGTTGGAATTCAAACTTCACTAAACCAGATTTAATTTGTAGCAGTGGAAAATAAATAAATGCACAGAAAACCAATTGAACTTTGAAAATTAATAACTTCTTCCAAACTCAATATTTTCTTATGAGACAAAGTGCATTTGAAAGCTAAAATTATTATCTTTCCAACCAACTATCAAACTGATTTTTCTGAGCATCGAAACCCCTCAAATCTGCCCACGAAAGCTAGAAACAAGTCACACAGGGTTATGACAATATATAAATTAATTTTTAGATTTTCTCCTAGCTTCCAAACCCTCAAAATGCCATTTCCAGATCTACAATAAATAATTTATAACAACTTGCAAACTTATAAAAACCCTTCCAAATATGATATTTAATTCCCAAACCAGTCGATCCACTTTAAATAATTAGCAACAGTATTAAAGGCCCAAAATATCATCAAAACAAGGGCATTACCATTAGGAAATTATGCAAGAACAAACCGATTCAAACCCTTGTCAAATACCATCCAAAACATACCATAATATCCTCAAAACAAGTCGATTTGGGCATCAAATAAATTTGGAATTGCAACAGACCATTAAGCACTTAAAAATCCTTCAAAATATGCAAGATATTCTCCCAATCAAGTCGATTTATATCAGAATAAACCAACAACATATAATCACCATGAATCTTTCATTAACATGCAAAAACACTCTCAAACAAGGCACCTTATATAAATTAATAATACCATGCAAGAACTTATCAATTTATAGCTTGAAAGGGCACACACACTTCACACAAGGGTGGTGTTGAATAACACCTTTTATTTTTGGATCACAAGTGGGCATACATCCCTCTTCAAGCATGAAGATAAGTTCATAGAACCGTCAAACATGCCAAAAAGGGGACGCCTACTTCCTTTTATAGATTTTGCAATGTAGAGCTCCAATGTTTCCCTCTATTTTGGTGCATTTCTCTAGATGAACCAAAAGTCAAACTCCATTTAAAAATGTTAATTCCCTCCAAAGTAATTTCAAATTAAATACAAGGGAGAATTAAAAATAATAATTAATACCCAAAGGAATCGACTTTTGCCTAGATAAATTGATTCACCCCAAAAATAATAATAAATGAGCTCATGGAATAAATCAATTCTCCTCTAATAAATTTGACTTGCCTTCATTAATCGATTTACCTCCAAATGATAATTAATTGGCCCAAAAACAAATCGATTTTCTCCTTATAATTACGACTTGTCCAAGATGAATAATATTTAATTTTTAGAAGCACAAGGAAAGTCGATTTCCCCAAAATAAAATCCCTTTAATCCAAGGGGAGTGGATTAAAGGATATCAACCTTCATCATTTAATTATTGCTTGAAAAATGGAACATTACAATTTAGTAGGAAATAAAAAGCCGTCTTGTCTTGACAATCAAACCTATTGTGGGAAGGAAAACCTTCTAGAATCAAAATGGAAAATACTTCAAATCCTATGGTAATGTTTAAAACTGAAACAAGAAAATGAGAGATGAACTTTTTTTTAAGGCATATGTTGTTTGTAAGCGAGTATATAAATCAACCTACTATAAAGAATAATTAGATAAAGCGATGTGCATTCAAATCCATGTTTTTATGTATGATGTCTTTTCCTTATAAGACATGATTGTAGACACTCATTATCCAATAATTTTTTTACTTACTTTATTTCTTTTGAAATATATTGAGATCCTTTATTTTTGTTTTCTATATAGGAAAAACAATTCATGGAAGATACAATAAGGTTGTTTAAAAATATGTAGTTGTGATTACTCTAAAGGACATTCTGTTGGGCATACATCTATTGCACTCTAGAATATACCCTCTTTTCAAAACAAGACAATCAAATTTATATTCAAATAATCATCTAACACCATACTAAAGACATGACATGAAATATGAAATAGTTCTAGAAGATGTTGATGATTGATTAATGATACTATTTATTAATGATGATGCCATCTTTGGTTTTATTATGGAATTTGTAAAATTTCAATGTATAAATTACCTAATTCTCTCTTAGAGTTTTTTTGTCAAATATGAATATATTTATTACACCCCTCATGTTGAATATATTGACAAGTTAGAAAGGATACCTATTTCATGAAATTGTATGTGTGTGTGTGTGTGTGTGTGTGTGTGTGTATAGAAGTACATCAAGGACATTTAAAAATGTTTTTTAATGGGAAATGGATATTGATGTACATTTTATCATTGACATTGGTGTCATCAATAGTGACAAACATGTTTCAAAGCGACAATGTGGGCGGGCTGCGAATTTGAAAATTTGGGTGGGCTGCGTGAGGGTTTCGAAAGCGCTGTTTCAGCAGCTCTGGCTGCTGAATGTCTTTCAAAGAACTGCGATGTAGCCGCTAAGGAACCGATAAAAGTGAATGTTTCAACAGCTCTGGTTGAATGTCTCTCAAAGAACTACGATGTAGCCGCTAAGGAACCGGTAAAAGTGAAAAATGCGATCATTGGTGACAGTTTCGGGTCTAGAGCCTGGGCGGAAGTTGTTAAGACTCCTCCTGACAAAAATGTGAGATCTCAGGCTGCATGTGATTTTAAAAGTACAAAAGATGCTAAAGGGGTGACCCACTTACAGGTGCCTGACGGATGTCTGCAAAGAGCTCTGGAGAAAACCAATCTGGCACTTGTCGGAAAATTTTTGGGATCACGACCCAATGTGGACACCATTAGGAAATGGGCCATTCGTAGATGGAAACCAAAAGGGGATTTGATAATCACCACTATGGCAAAAGGTTTTTTTCTGGCCAGATTTAATCTCCAAACTGATGTTGACTCGGTCTTGTTGGGTGGTCCCTGGTGTCTGGGTAATATGGGACTATTTTTAAAAAAATGGTACCCCGGATTTAATCCATTTGTTGAAAATATTCATGCCATACCCATCTGGTGTAGACTCCCAGGGATTCCTCTACATCTTTGGGATGATGAAATCCTCCTTCACATTTCCAAATCGATTGGTTCACCTATTGGCCTAGATGGACCCATGAGAAATAGGTCTAGGCTGGCATTTGCTCGGTTACTGTCTCCATAGAAATGGATCAGAGCTCTTAGATAACATTGTTCGCAATCCAAATTTGGAGAATGGAATAAGCAAATTGAATGAAGCTTTTCAATTACGATGTAGCAAATGCCACAGATTAGGGCATTTTGCCAGCAAATGTCCTGAATAGACAGATTAAAAGTGGAAGATTTCTCAGATATTCCTGAAGATCAAGGACAAAATCAGAGAGATAAGGCGGATAAAAAGTAGATTTCTGAACCAACTACTGGAAATAGGCGTTTGGAGAGGCATTCCAAACTAAAAGAGAGGAAAAAAGGATTTAAGGCAAAGAGACCACCGGTTTACAGAAAACTTTGGAAACCCAAGAAGCTGATTGAGTCTCAACAAGAATTAGATCTGGGTCCGAATGAGGAAGAAAACAAAAGGAAGCTGACAGTGGATTCAACACTGAACTCTTTGACTCCAAATCTGGTAAAGCTGAACATGGAGGTTGATGAAGAAAATGAAAAAGTTAACATTTCTCTCTCATACATGGAAGAAGAGGAAGACAAAATCAGTGCCCATCAAGAGCTGCTAAGGAGCAGCTCTTTGGAGAATCTAAAAATGAGACAGGAAAAAGGTAAAGAGGATCTAGAATCCATTGCACGAGATCTAAACCAAGAGAAAGAGGACACAGATGGGGAGGAGCTGACTCCTAAAATGGATAAGCAGGCTGATATTAACACAGGAAAGGAGGATGGGGAAATTACCCCAATCAGTAAGGAAAATGATTGTGATAATGATGGATTCATCTTAGTGAAAAGAAAGAAAAGAGGTTCAAAAAGCCTAGAAGAAAAGCAGCTTGGAAGCTGGGAAGCTTCCACCTCAAGAATCACAAGGGCCACTGCTAGAAGAACTACAAATTTTGGAGTAACCTTTAGAAAAGGCAGGCCATCTAAGAGAGAAGCAAGAGAAAAAGAGACTGAAAAAGAAATTGTAGATGGTACACAGAGAATTCTGAGCCATCCGGAAAATGCATCTCCAAATTTTTTTAATGAAGGTTATCTCTTGGAATGTCAGAGGCCTCAATGGAGGGCCTAAGCAAAGAATGCTTAAGGAAATTAAAAGAGCAAACAAACCCAACATTCTTCTCATTCAGGAAACTAAAATGAAAAGTAAAGCAGTTGAAGACTTCAAAAGATATTTTTGGCAGAACGTTGCCTTTGCTGCTGTTGACTCTCAAGGGGCTTCTGGAGGATTAGCGATCTTTTGGGACACAAATATGGTTGACGGTAAGGTACTCTCCTCAACCTAGAATCATTTAGCTATTATCTTTAAAAGCCTTGAAAATAATCATAGTGAATCTGTCTAATATTTATGCGCCCAATACTCAAGTACTATGGTAAAAGAAGTCTATGGAAAGAGTTAACCTTGTTCCAAGCAAGGTCGAGAACATGAACTGGTTGGTTATGGGAGACTTCAATACTCCTTTGAATCCAGGAGAAAAGTTTGGAGGAAGTTCTGAATTCTCCCTTGGTATGGAAGAATTTGTAGATTTCATCTCGACTCTTAATCTTATGGACATAGAGCTTCATGGCAATCAATTTACATGGTCCAATAGAAGATTAGGAGAGAGCTTAATTCAGGTTAAACTTGACAGAGCTCTTATTTCTGACAAATTGGATTCTGACCAGAATTTCCATCTTTCTACTCTCCCCAGAACGGGATCTGATCATAATCCAATAGTCCTCAATTTCTTCAATTGGACAAAACCTTTTCATGGTAATTTCAAATTTGAGAAAATGTGGTTCGAACATGAAGACATTCTGGACAGAATTAAAGAGTGGTGGGTTTGGGAAGGCACAGGGATGGCCCAATTCAGGCTTCTTCAGAAGTTAAAGAATGTTAAACAGAAAGTTAGAATATGGAATAAAGAGGTTTTTGGAAACATTTTTGAAAAGAAGAAAGAACTTAAGCAACAGCTAGAAGAGCTTGAGCTAAATGTCTCCATGAAAGGTATGACCCTAGAGGATCATCAGCGGGAAAAAAACTCCTATCAGATCTGCATAATATAAACAGCCATGAAGAAACCTTTTGGAGAATGAAATCTAGAGCCCTTTGGCTTAAGGATGGAGACAGAAATACAAAATTCTTTCATTTGACAACCATCAAACATAGAGCTTGTAACAGAATTTCTGAGGTTGCTAAAGGAAATGGAAACATTACTAAGGATCCTGAGGATATCAAAACAGAGGCGCTTAATTTTTACAAGAACCTCCTCACTGAAGATACCTCCTACAATGAACAAGCGGCCTCTTTCCTCTTAGACTCCATTCCTAATAATCTAATACCAACTGAGAGATTTAAAAGTCTTTCAAAAATCACCATTGAGGAATTAAAAAAGGTTGTCTTTGCTTTAGAAGGGGATAAGGCTCCAGGTCCAGATGGCTTCTCAACTAAATTTTACCAAAGATGTTGGGAAATATGCTCTGAAGATCTCTTGAAAGCTGTTAATGAATTTTACAGAACGGGAAATCTTATTAAAGAACTAAATAATACACACATTGTGCTTGCCCCGAAAAAGTTGGATGCAAAAGAATTCAAAGATTTCAGGCCTATCAGTTTGGTTAATGTCATTTATAGGATCTTCACAAAGATTATCACCACTAGAATGCAACCTATTCTCATGGAGATCATTTCTCAACAGCAGAGCGGATTCATCCAGGGAAGAATTATCCAAGATGGAATTATCATGGTTCATGAAACTATACATTCTATGGATAAAAGTAAAAAGGTAGGGATGGCCATCAAACTTGACATGCATAAAGCTTTCGACAGAGTCTCCTGGAGATTCATGGATGAGGTCCTATCCAAATTTGGCTTTCAAAGCAAATTCAGAAAAATCATCCACTCTTGCATCTCTACCTCTAGATTCTCTGTGGTTGTTAATGGGGAACCTGTGGGTTTTTTTTCCAGTAATAGAGGTATACGGCAAGGCGACCCAATCTCCCCTCTTTTATTCATTATTATGGCTGACAGTTTAAGCAGATCTATTTCCAAAGCTATTGACATTGGCATGATAAAAGGCTTCCCTCCAACAACTGGTAATCAGATCTCCTCTCATCAACAGTTTGCTGATGACACTTTGCTGCTTCTAATGGCTTCTATTATTGAGGCAAAGGCCATTAAAAATGTCCTTAGATTTTATGAGGAAACCTCGGGACAGAAAGTTAATTTTGACAAAATCTCTATTTACTTCTTCAATACTCCTGAGGAGAGGAAAAGAAAGATTGCTAATATTCTAGGATGCACTATTAATTCTCTACCAGCTACTTGCTTAGGGTTACCTTTAAGTCTTGCAAGATTTCATGGAGGTATGGAATGATCTTATTAAGAGATTTCAAAGAAAGTTGGCTGGCTGGAAAGGAGCCGTTCTTTCAAGTGCAGGTAAGTGTCTTTTGGTTAAAAGCACACTTCAAAATTTGCCTATTTACATATTGTCAATGTTCAGCATGCCTACAGCTGTGATGAACAGTATTGAGAAGATTCAAAAACACTTTTTGTGGCACGGTACTGAGGACAGATTCAGATATCATCTTGTGGCTTGGGAACAGGTTTGTAAACCTAAGAGACTAGGGGGGTTAGACATCAAAGATATAAAACATATGAGTACTGCCCTTACTGCAAAATTAGGATGGAGGCTTATAAAAGAGCACAGACCTTGGACAGAGCTGATTAAGATCAAATATCTTTCAAAACAAAACAAGATTTCCTTCATATATGATCAGTCCCTTCCGAGTGGTTCTATTTTCTGGAACAACCTTCTACGCAATAGACACATTCTCTCTCAGGGGTGCAGCTGGAAGCTTGGAGATGGGAAAAACATAAACTTCTGGACTGATAAGTGGACGGATTCTAACTGGATCTCTGCTTATGATCATATTAAAGACAACTTAATTGCAAAGTATGGACACAAAATCTAGGGGTACATTGAGAGGGATGGAAACAAAAGAAAATGGAAGCAGCTAAAAGTGGAGAATGATAATATTCAGGCTGATATTATATCTCTCCAGAATCAGCTTTCCCTAATCCATATAAGTAATCAAAATCTTAAAGATGAGCTCATCTGGAAAGATTCTTTTGATGGGGAGTACACTGTTAAATCAGGATATAATTCTTTCTTTACATCCATGGAAAGCGAAATTAAGTGGCACAAGTTGTGGATGCCGGAGCTAACCCCTAGAGTGAACTTCTTTTGGTGGCTAATTATTAATGGCAAGATCCTAACTAATGACAACCTCATCAAGAAGGGATTTATCATGCCGAATAGATGTTGCATGTGTCAGCAAGAGGCTAAAGATATAAAGCATTTATTCCTCCATTGTGAGATTGCTTCCAAAATTTGGCAGCTTGTTTTTGCAAAATTTAATCTGAGATGGATTTTTCCCCTTACCTGCCTTCAGGCTTGGGAGCAATGGAGCTCTCCATTTAAACATTGCATGGTGAAAAGGCTATGGCAACTTGTTCTGCCCCACACTATGTGGAGAATCTGGAAGGCTCGTAATGATAGTATTTTCAGAAACAATAGACAGGCTTGTAACAAAGTTTATAAGGAAATTATCATTGTTGTGCAAGATAATATTGCTAGATTTAAACCCCCTAAAAATAGACTCTACCCGGAGAATGAAGAATGCATTCTGACTGAATGGAATATTGCCATTGTCAATAGAAATAACAGTGGTACTGACAGAAACATAGTTCGATGGATTAAACCCCCCACTGATTGGCACAAGTTAAATTTTGATGGGGCCTCTAAGGGCAATCCGGGTGACTCTGGAGGAGGGGGAATCATCAGGGATCAAAGAGGCTGTTATGTTGCTGATTTTTTTGGGAGAATGGGCAGACAGACTAATCATTATTCCGAAGCCATGGTGGCTCTTTGGGGTATTAGACTTGCTAGAGATTGTAATATTCCTAATATCATAATTGAAGGAGATTCTCTAAATATTATCAATCTTCTGAATAAAAAGCAACACCCCAGCTTTGGTCTATTAGGGATTATATTGAGGAAGCTATTGATATATGTAAAATATTTGAAAATGTCCAAATCACCCACACCTATCGGGAAGGAAATAGGGTCGTTGACAGTTTGGCTAACTTCGGTGTTAATAATTCCTTTCAAACTTGGATTGGGGGGGACGTTTTGCCCACTCATGTCAATAAAGCCATTATCATTGATCTACATGGCAGTGAAAATCATAACTAACGGCTGTATTTTAGACGCTAATGTGCGGATCCCCAAGTACATGATGATGACATCACAAAAGATTTGGATGATTGTTGCGATCTTGTGGGGCTGGACTATCTTCATTTCTTGGCATAGGAGGAAAGCCGAGGAGCGGGGCATAATAACAAGTGTAGCATAATAATTAAGCCGACTTTCACGGGAAGGAAAGATTCAAATACCAAAATCAAAGTTTGGCCTGTCCCCGCATTGGTAGATATTTTACTTGTTGAGAACAGGAAAAGGAGCAGAGGAAACATGGGGGGGCCGCCATGCAAAACCGAACCGACCCACAATCCTGAGTGGAAAGAGAACACGGAGCTTTGGGATTACCTGCAAATTGGGGGACTGTCTAATTTCATTGAAAGGATTCAAGGCTTCGACCAAGACATCTCTATCAAATTCGCCAAGGGTTGGAAGAATAGAATAGTCAAATATAGTAACATGAAAATGGAAATCACGGAAGAGCTCATAGCTCAGATCACGGGCCTCAGCCTGGAAGGCAAAAATTCTTCAATAAGAAGGTAGACAGGGAGGTGGAAACCAAGAAATTTCTGGAAGAGGGGGAGAATCTTGAGTTCGTGACTGCTGGCCTCAAGGTGGCGTCGATCCCTGAACCTTTTGATGAACTGGCCAAAATGGTGGTAAGGTATGTTACCCTTGAAGGAAGATATGTGACTATACCTCATAAGCATCTGATTTTTTTGAATCATTTTCGTAGAAATAACATTATCAACTTTCCTCACTATCTGATTAACTCTCTGGAGAAATCTATAAGGGAAGTTCAAAGCCACTCTAGGGCTGTCCCTTTGCACCAGGGCCTTATCCTCTTGATTCACCGCCATTTCTCCAGCTGCCCTCCCGTGAATCCTAGCCCACCTCCCTCCTCCATACCTCCACCTGCCCACACTGCTCCCACTCCCCCTTGCTAAAAAGAAAGAATGAAGATGTTGTCTCCAGCAAGAAAAGCAAGAGCCTCAAAGCTAAAATCCCTGCTTCCCAACGAGTCCTAAGGAGTCACAAAGACTTGGAACTAGCTGAAAACCTCCTGCATATTAGCAAGCCGGTGGAGGAGCCCAAAGAGGAGGAATTGCTGGATAGGGTGGACAGATTAGAGAAGGAGATACAAGAGCTCAAAGGGGCTATAAAAAACATGGAAAGAGCAAAGGGTAAAAGGATCCTTCAAAGTGAGGAGGAAGAGGGGGTTATTGGTGAAGTCTTCAAGAAACTTCAGTCCTTAGATGGCAGATTGGGGAATGCTAAAAGCCGCAATGACTGCATATTGTCTGCCCTCAAAAGCATTTATAATTTCATTGAACAACATGTCCACAGTGTTTGCAGTTTAAGTGGGATTAATGAGGACATATGGGGCCCTAAAGAGAAAAGGGACATTGCAATTGCCCAAGCAGATTTGCAAGACTCCTCTCAGGCCACTGCCATTGCCTTCTTCATGTCACTGCAGGCTATCAAGACCAAAATTGACAGAGCCATCAAGTAACTAGGCTTTTTGTGATCTTTTACTGGGCTATTTTTGGCGAAGCTCTTTATGCTGTTTCTCTTTTGGTTTCTTTTTGCTCTTGCCTTCTTTTCTCTGGATCTTTGTATGTTTTGATCCTTTTTTCTCATGTATTGTAATATTTGGTTGTTGAGCCTTCCTTGGTTGATTGTTTTGCCCTTCTCTGGGCTGCTTTTCTCATCTTTTCTATCTGGCTTTTGAGCCCTTTTGTATATAGGGTATAGTCCCTTCAAAACTATTTGCCCTTAATAAAAAAAATAGTGACAAACATGTTTATTAAAGATAGGTTATTATTGACATTGACTATCGATAGTGACATCGACTATCCTACCAAGTTCTTATCATAGATTTTGATTGTTGTATTGACCTCCATTCTTTAAGGGGCTTTGTTCACTAGAACTCTAGAATTCATTACAAGATGGTTGCATTTACCAATAAGTGATTATTGACCATATTTTTTCTATTGGGCCTATTGAGTTGAATATTATTGATCAATTTGACTAATAAAATTATCTAAATAATTTGATTATAGAAAATACAAGAATTTGACAAATTTTTCATGAAACCACTTATACATTTTGTGGACATCCTCATTCTTTGAATATAACACTAATTTATATGATATTTAATGTTAAAAGATAATATTTTAGTGTTTAACTATATGTTGACAAAAACTTGGTGTTTAATGTTACCATTGCATACAATTTATTTTATTAGTGTATAATGTTACTCTCAATGTTATTTTATGATAAGAAAATATGACTACCAAAGGTTTAACTAACCCACCGAGAAATTTGTAACATTCATGTTATGAGTTTTCTTATGAATATATAAATGTGAAGGGATTGACTTTTTAGTGTTAGTTTTTACACGTGGATATGACTCAATTCTCACATTTCATCTAATTATTTATATTTAGTAATGACTCAAATTTTCTTTTGGACTTTCTCGCTCTAAAAATAGATATTCAATATATAATTTTGATGCTTGTGAAGACAAAATGATTGTTGATTAACCTTGTGATATTTTTTATTTCATGGAAGAGTTGGTTAGATCCCTTTATCAAAATTAGAAAATCCTATTACGACCACATTCCTTCAGATCCATCAATTACTTAGGTCTTTCTAATACCCATAAACTCTATATAATTACAACATTTGTTTATTATTTATTGTTGGTGGTAGTTATATTGACATTCACTAATTAAAAGTTATTATGAAGTAACGAAATATTTAGAAACAACTAAAAAAATAGCTCTTGAATAACTAAATAACTATTTCATTGACAAAAAACTATTAAAAGTAAAAAGCTTTATATAATGGTAGTGGAAAAAATAATACTAATGAATTACACATTTGTGAGCTAGAGAAAATTATTCTCCAAGTCCAAAAAAAAACTATTTCTTTATTGAATTATCACTCTTGATGGTCTCCATCTATTTCTCCTTCTTTTGTCTAAAGACATTTTATACATAAAATTTGTAGCATTATTAGGGAAATCAAAAGTACACATGTATATCTATGGATGAACAATTACAATATATACCTATTCAAATTAAAATAAAATATGAAACCTTCGATATAATTATAAGCCTAGATAAGTCAATCACATGTGTGTTTCTTTGAGTCAATACCCTACCATTGTGTCAATTATCTTATAGAATTATCATTGTAGATAATTCCATGTCCCTTCATGACCAAGTGCAATGTCATAATAGGAGGTTTATCTCAAGCCTCATTTGAATAAAGCTTATCCGTTAGATATACTTGATTGTGTGTATAATAGAATTGAGGAAACCTCATATAGTTAGAGTTGGCTTCATGTTTTGATTTTTTTTTCAAAGAGTTTGAAAGCATACTTGTTGTAGCCATACATTGTGTATTATGTTATCAATGCAATCCATTTATGTAGGATCATTCTAGAAGGAGCAATCAAATGAAAAATTTGCACAAGGATAACATGCTACAAAAGTCATTGAGATCTCTTTAGAGAGCACACATGTTACCACAAAAGAATATCATGAAGCTTGGAATTGAAGTATGAAGGAAAGATTTTGGTTAAGGTGCGAGGAACATACATGTGAAAGGACTATGAAAAAATGGGATGTGCACATGTCGTAAGAAGTAGGACCATATGAGGATATTTGCACAGAGGATGCAAAGATATGAGAACTTATAGTGAAGCTAAGATATGAAATGAAGATGAGAATATTGTGTAAGAGTTGGAGAAGACATAAGCATATGAAGATGATAGGTGCATAGGTAGTGTAAAAGATGGAGGAAATGGAGAGTAAAGACAAAGGATGCACATAAGGACATGTTTACAAGAAAGGGAACCCAAGAAGTTTTGCAATGACAAGTACACAAGAACCTAGTGGATGATGTCAACCGAGGAAGAAGAAGGGGAAGCTATGCACAAAAGGTTTGGATGGAAGGGTCTATTCGAGATACGAGAATTAGACACAAGGTTTGAGACTACAAGTAGATCAAGACATGCAAGGAACTAAATTTTATGAAGGAGAGTGTAGAAATATTTATGGGTTCCATAAGAATGAAGCACAAAATCCAAGACTTGAGTTGGCCACTAGAATTAAGAAGTTTGAAATTGACCAAGATGGAGAGGTATGTGAGGAATACGTGTCAAACATACATGCAATGTTTGTGGAGACACATCTAATGTGGCCCAACACAACAAAACACATCTCTTCTAAATAAATTTATTATAAACTCATGTTTATAATTTATATTATAACTTATATGACTTCATACTTAATTATAACATTAAATAATTTATTAATTTATTTAATTGAAGAATGTGTTGTTTAACTCATCCACCCTATAAATAGGGTGGTTTTCAATTAGAAATTGAATAGGAGAAAATACTTTACACATTATAAAAAAATATTTTTATACAATTGTAATAGTGCGTTAGGCTGACCTTAAAGTATTGGAAATGGCAAATTATTACTCTTAACAAAACATGAAAGTGAATTCTGATGGGGGGTTTTCCGGAGAGCAAATATTTGTTTACTTGTTTCTATTTGTTAAATTCAATTTGGTTTACATATTGTAAATTATTGGTACACTTAAATTCAATGCTGCATTATACTTGAAATATTATAATAATATATTTATTTCTATTACCAATGAAATTTCTAACATGTATCGAGTGGGCGGGTTCATAGTTGTGAGCGGGGTGTGAAAATATTTTGTCTTGTGTGGGTTGTCGTAGTGCCAAAAAACATCTACAGCTTGTAGAAATTTGGGCCCCACAACTTTAAATGAAATAAAATGAAATATTTTAATGACGTCCACGAGACCAAGATTCTATGTGACTAAAAGCTAAGACTTTTAGATGATTTGAGACTCTTTTCAATATCATATCTTCTACTATGGATCTTGAGCACAAAACCCGTGATCTTTTCAAGTCTTGTTTCTTCAAATAACTCATTTAATTTGTCCACCTTCAATTCATTTTTTTACTTTGGATACGAATATCATCATAATTTGAACACTCCATAATGAAGTGTCATTTCGTCTTTGCCACCCCTTTGCTATAGAAAATAAAAGTTCTCCTTTCCCAATCCTCCTTGGGTATAGTCCATCTATTGGTTTCAAAGAAGGATAACATGAAGTAAACTACACTAAAAGGTGATAGCACCAAAAAACTTGAGGGATGAACACTATCTATTTCTATTGCTTGCTTCTCCTAGAGTGAGAATGACAGGAATGTGTGAAAGGAGGCTAGGCATGAGTAAAGACAAACAAAATACACATTCACACCAAATCATTCTCATGGAACACAACCAAATATGGAACTATAGGGGACCTGAAGTAGCACAACCAACACACAACACAAAAGAAAAGGCAAGAAGAAGGAATGAAAACACGTTAGGATAGAGAATAGTCACAAAACGATGCTTCTATTACTTCTAGAAATGCACAAAATTATTACAATGATGAAGGAGGCCGATATCCACATGCAAGAGCCATACATAGAGGTCTGCAACTCAAAATACAAAAAATATGGTGTCCTTAGCAAAATGCGTAAGGATCCAGAGTGTCCAACATAACAAATGAGCCTTGCTCTTACATTTATAGATGAATCCATGGAGGAAGAAGGGAAAAGGAGGGAAAACCTAAATTTGAAACACAACCACCAACAAGAAGCATTCAATGTCTACAAATCCACTTGAAATCTATGTGAAATACGCTTCCCCATGCCTGTTTGATGTGTTGAAGACAAAAGAGGGTGGATCATACCAAATTGGGTGGTTGGAGCAATCAGATCTGCTCATCAATGTTCATAGAAAGATTTTCCCATTTCTCACCTACTAGATCCACCAAAATTTGAATTTTGAATTTCTAACACTGTAGTAGTTGATGTCAACAGCTCTCTGACAAGTCCAGGCACATGCACCGATCTGAGCTCTATAGTAGAAGATATGGCTGTCAAAAGATGTCAGAGTCATTGGCATATGCAAAACATGTGGCATGCATGCTGATTGGCTGAGATGGTGGCCAAATGTACAACTATTTTTCATTTCTTTCTACCATGTGTCAATCATTCATTTGTTGCAAGGATTCAACACCCTATTGGCATGCTTTGATTGTTGTGCATGACACACACTTAAGCATGTCAAAAGATGATCTAGCACAAAAGGGTATGAGGGAAGGGCATGTGGAGAAAAAAAGAGAAGGTGTGGAAGGGGCACGCGCATGATGATGGGGAGATGAAGCAAACTAGTGAGAAGAGAACGTATGGTTAAGGCAACTATTACAAAGTAATGGGTGGCATGAAGGAAGGGCCAAGGACTTAGTAGTAAGTGTGAGGCGCATGGGATGGGAAGAAAAGATGACTAGGAAGAAGGTGAACACGTGGAAGGTGGGTGCAAGGGAGAAGTGGAAGGAGAAAAGGAAAGGGGCACACAGGTAAACTGTGACCAAAGGAATGTGCCAAGTGATTTTGAGCACGCGTAATTCTTCAATGAATAACTTAGGGCTAGAATGTGTATGCAAGTTATCCAAATCACTAGGAGAGCTATTTGATAACAATTTTGGTGACTTTCGGGCCATCTACCTAGATGAAAGAGATCAAGTAGCCTGAAAGCATCCATTAGGCATGGAGTCTACTTGTTCAATCATGAAAATTCCCCTATGTGATCACTTGAGAATCATTTCTGCACTTTGTTCTGAATCTCACAACTACTGAGAGAAGCTCACACTCTGAAGTAACAAAAGAGCATGCACAGGAAGCAAGCAGAGAGAAAAACTATGTACAAACAAACAATGTGCATGGAGCACACTTGGAGGAATTGAAACTACTCTAATATATACAACATGATGCAACAAACCTAATGGAAGGGTTTGAGATAGATCCCATTTACTGGGATTTGTAGCGCGCTGCTTCCATCCGATGAGTTAACTCAAAAGAGTTAGCTTCTTTAGGAACTTGATGATGTATGGGCCACTCCAAAGTGCATCAAACTTTGAATGGCACCTAGCTTAGCTCTATCAACATCCCATTTTAGAACCAGGTCCCCAACTTTGAAAGCTTGAGGCCTAGCCTTTCTGTCAAACCATTTCTTTGTTGCTTGTTGATGTTGTTCTAGCTTGATCATGGTAGAGTTTCTAAGTTCTTCAAGATGAACCAACTCTGCCATCTTGATTTCTCTTTGATCCATGCCCTCAAATTCCAGTTGTTGGGCAAAGCACTAATGAATTTAGTTCTAGTGTCAAAGGAAGGGCAGCCTCCTTTCCATAGACAAGCTTGTAAGGTGAAGTTCCTATTTCCTTTTTTACTGTGATTCTATCTACCCAGAGCACAAAGACCTTCGTATGCCACTGTCTTTGGCTGATGTTCATTGTGCACTTCATGATTCTGATCAGGTTCTTGTTTGTTGATTCTGCTAGACCGTTTCCCTAAGGGTAATAGTTGGAAGAGGTTTTTAGGTAAATGCCCAAACTTAGAGCCCAATCAGTGATTTTAGCACCAAGGAAGGCCTTTGCATTATCAGAGATAATGGTTTGAGGAATGCCAAACCTTGTGACTAAACCTCGAGAAAGTCAAGGATGACTACCTCAGTTGATTCCTTAAGCGTGACAACTTCTATCCATCTGGTGAAGTAATCTATAGTTGTCAACACCCATTTATGTCCAACACTTGAAGGCGGATTGATCATGCCTATGAAGTCAGACCCCATTGCACAAAGGGCTGATCCACTTGGATTGGTCGAGGGGAAGCACTACCAATATTTTCTTTCCTACAAAGAAAGTGCATTCTTTACATTTTGTGACCCACCTATGTGCATCTGCAAATAGGGTAGGCCAAAAGATACCTACCATTATGATCTTCATTGTTGTAGTTTTGGCAGAGAAGTGTCCACCAGAGAATCCATCATGAAATTCTACTAACACTTTTTTCACTACGCCATTGATACATCTTAACAACACACCATCAAGATTCCTTTTGAAGAGAATTCCATCAATCAACACATAAGGGATAGATTGTAACCTCAGATGTCTTCTCTTTGCTTTATTTAAACCGGGAGGGTATGCACCCTCAGAAAGGAATGTGATCATGTCCTTCATCCAGTCACGCACACCAGGGTCTATATTCTGTTTAAGTTCTACACGTGGAAGGTCTTCATCCAAAAATAATGAAGCCTCAGTTCACTTCTGCGCATCCTCAACAATCTGCTTGCAGAGTGCACTACCTCTTACCAGCTTTTGTGGCCTTAATAGTCACATCATATTCCATGATTTTAGTCACCCATCATGCTCTCTTCTCACTAATTTCTGCTCCCATGATGAAGTCTCTGACATAGATGAGTGGGAGACTAACACCTTGATATGATTTGTGGTGAGCATACTTTTGAATTTCTTGAGTGTGCATATGATGGCAAAGACTTGCTTCTCCATGTGTGACTATATTTCAATTCATAATCCTTCAACGTCTGGCTGAAGAAGGCCACTAGTTGTTCCAGTCCTTGTTTCATTTTCCTGTTAGACAACAACAATGCTTGCATCAACACCATAAGCATAAAGGATGAAATCCTTTGAATAATCTGATTGATGAGTGTTAGCACACAAGAAATCTCTTTCTTGATCTTGTTGAAGCTTTCTCTTCCTTCTGCTATCCATCTAAAGGCTATGTCCTTCTTGAGCATAAGGGTGATGGGCCAACCAGTCCCACAAAGTTAGGGATAAAATGCCTAACAAAGTTAATCTTGCCAAGGAAGGACTATGGGCCTTTTTGTGCACCGAAGGAAAGGGCTAGGATGGCTGAAACACACTCAGATCAATCGCGATGCCATCCTTTGAAACCACATGGCCCAAGAGCTTTCCCTAGCCACCAAAAATTACACTTCTTGGGGTTAAGAGATACCCCAAATTCTCTAGCATCTCTCAAAGACCTTTTCCAGGTGCACCATGTGATCCACACTCTACTTTGAGAAGATAGTTATATCATCAAGGTAAACCAAGATGAACTCATTGATGTAACCTTTGAAGGCAATATCCATGGCACGCTTGAAACGTTACACCCGCATTTGATAGACCAAAGGGCATTTTCTGATATGCATATGTTCCCCACTTGGTTGTAAATGTTGTTTTGAATTGATCCTCTTCCTTGACCAGGATCTGGTTGAAACCCGAATACCCATCTAACATGGAGAATGTCTACGCACTAACTACGGTCTGCAAAATCTACTCCATTGAAGGCAAAGGATAATGATCCTTTAGAGATGCCTTATTCAAATATCTCTAAATCAACACAAAGTCTGATTTCACCATTTTTCTTGTGCACTAGAACAAGATTCATGACCCAGTGGAATATTTGATGGGAAAGATAATTTTTTCCTCAATGAGTTTGGATAACTCCTTTCTCATGAGGGGCTCTATTTTTGGATTGACTGGTCGCTGCTTTTTTCTGATGGGCTTTATACTAGATCAAGGTCAATGGAGTGTTGAGCAACACTTGGATCAAAACCTTTGAGGTCTTCATACTCCCATGAGAAAATATCACTGTATTTTTGACAGAGAGAGATGAAGGCCTATTTTTCTTCATGCGCACAAGTCCTACGCTTGAGCAGCAACAACTCTTTTCCACATGCAATAGTAATGGGAGAGCAATCCTCTTACATGCATGCACATGTATCTTTCTTCACCCTTGAACTCATCATCAGGGCTGAAAATTTTCTCTAAGGTGACCAACCCTTTAGGAAACTTATTTTTCTTCACTGTATTACTTGGTCACCATAGTGTCATGCAAGTCAGCTTGCATACTTGATGAAAATTCAGCTTCATTCTGATAAATTGATGATCTATGCATCACTTTCAAACACTTGCTAGCTGGTGTTATTGTTCTGGAATGGATGGTCTGATTACCATCTTAATGTGTTGAGTGTTTCCTTTGACAAAGTCCTCAAGAGAGAAAATTGTGAACCGAGCGCGGCCATTTGGTCACTTCTTTTTTCATTCTATGCGGGGACTACCTATAGATTAAGGGCATCAAAGCTCTCAAGTAGGTCCCAAAATCTATATTTATAAGCTTTAAGAAGCTTATTCTTTTTCTGGAATTTGTTGGTGACCTAGTGGATGATCAATTCTATGTCCCCAAAGATCTGCAACACTTTAATTTTCTTCTTTTCAACAATGAGCAAGCCATGCACCAACGCTTCATATTCTACCACATTATTAGAGCATGCAAACTGCAACCTATGCATGAAGAAGAATTTCTCATCCTTAGGGGAAATGAGAACCACTCCTACTCCCACACCATTTCTACTTCTGATCCATCAAAGTACAACTTCCATAGACCAGTTTGAACTTTGTCTCCCATGAGCACACATGGAAGCGTAACATCTTCTTCTAGAATGCAATAAGTACCAAGCCCAGTTTCATAGGCTTCTAGTTCTTCAACATAGGGATCAAATTTGTGATGCCTTTCCACCCATTCATCAAGCACTAGGTCTGGAAATAGAGGGTGGAAGAGACTACTCTTCAGGAACTGAAACTTGTTCTTCTTGGATAAGACAATTGGCTTGGAGAGGGGATGGGACATATGACTCTACATGATAGGAAAATATAGGCTCAACTTGTATGGTAAACCGGTACCATACCTTGTCTTGAGTAACATATGAGACCAATCAGAAGACAAGTAACCACCCACTTTAGCAATAAATTCTCTTGATAGACATAGGGAAAACAAAGGAGGTAGGTCAATAATTGACACATCTTGAGTAATTGTTAGGCTTGGACATGCATGGAGGGTTAACTCAAGATCCTTGATGACTCCTAAGGTGGTTACAATTGAGCCATCAAGTTGTAGGACTCCTTTAGACAAAGGGCTATATTTCAGACCTAAGACATCAACTATCTTCTTAGGCATAACAAAAGTACTAGCGCCTGAGTCAATCATGTAGTTATGCACTAGGTGTTTGCCTATAATCAAGGACATATAGAAGGGTGGGGTTTTAAAAAATTTACTTACTTGTTTCTCCTCTTCTTGGTAGATTTTGATAGAAGTGTGTGGCTTCTGCATAACCGGGTCAAGCACATGGGAGTTGCGCCAGAGCTTCATGCAATAGATCCCACTGAGATGGAATGGTCAAGGCATCCCACATTGTGATGTTTATGTTTGTTCTCTTCATCTGTCAACAATGCTGAATGGAAGCCCCCCATCTTGTGTATTTGGGGAACAACATCCCTTCTTGACTGTTCAGGTGCGGAAGCCTAGAATTTTAGCTTGGGGCAGAGGCTTGGCCTACCAAATGAGGGTGCGTGTTTTTTCAGATGGAGCTTTACGAGGGGCCTCCTACATAGGGATTTGAGAACTTTACTACACATGATGCCTTGTTTGATTCTTTCTTCTTCTGAGGATCTACTTTGCATTTCCTGGGGTTATAACCTGCACACTTGAATCTAATATTCTTTTCTTATATCTTGTGTTGTCCACAACTTGGGTGCATGGTCTGTTTGTATCTTCTATAGCTTGGTTGATTGATTGCAAAAGAAGTCCTCCACACCAAAGAACATCAAATTGGACTCCGGAGGAACTTCTGGTCTTCTGGATTATCTACTTCATGGGTGCTTGTTGAGGGCTCACAAGATGAAGCATTCTAGATCATGAAGGCTTGGGCATGTGCAAAATTAGCACAATGATATTGACTATGAGGCATGTTGCAAGGGAAGCACCATTCTACTCTTGTGCCAAGTTGTTCTAAACTAGAACAAGCACTCGACTCACACTTGGGTGTTGGGAGAGAAGTCACGGGAGGAACAACTTGCAAGGGAAGATGTGCATTAGGCTACCATCTATCATTTTACTTGATTGGGCACGTATCTTTGATTTCCATATTGATTCCACCAAGGATGATTTCCTTGGCCATGCACCTGATTGAATTGCCTCTATAGGCTTGCACCTACTGCTTTTTTCTAATGATATGACCTTGTTTGATAAATTTCTGATCAAGGCCTTCAATTCTTCATCTTCCTTTTTTGTGATGGAGAATAGGATGTTGAGGCAACTGGTTGTGCACTTTTCTCAGGGATAGGAATAGGGGCCATAGAAGGTTGGGGTGCTGTGACATCTCTAGGAACAAGGGCATGGGTGGTCTAGGAGCCAACTTTCCCACCTAATGAGACTATTTTCTACCCTTACTACAATGTTATAAGCAAGTTGGTAAAGTCCTACCTCCCATAGATTGGATCATAACTGAAATATCACTGTTGAGCCTTCAGATAATAAAGGAAAGCATGTTGGGTCAGTAGGTCTTACCACAAGAGGAATTATGTCCCAAGTCTTCTAAATCTGATGTTGAAATCAGTCATCTACTCATTACATGCCCCTCCTTGTTGTTGTCAGTTGCTCCACCAAAGATAGGTGATCTGACTTATCTTCAAAATAATTACAAAGAGTTGTTCCCAACTCATCCCAAGTGGCGATAGATCCAAGTCTCAAGCCTCGATACCATTGAAGTGCTTTACCTTTGAAAGAGGTCTACAAGAATCTGACTGCTATATCATCATGTGTGATCAGATAGAGTGAACACACATTTTCTACATCCTGGATATGCTCCTGAGGGGTGACTTGATTCTCACCAGTAAAGTAAGGAATACTCTTGAGCACGCCATTCGGCATATCATGTTGCATGGCTAGGAGTAAGGACTCCCTCCAGCAAAGTTTGCAAAGTTTCTTAATGGAGGGGGTTGTTGATGCACCATTACAGGGCACACAGGTTGTGTGTTTTTAGGAGGAGTTGAATGGGCATGATGCGCTGAGATAGAGATGATGCACGTGGGATTTTGAAATGAACTCTTCTCAGGGATAGCTAGAGGTATTCAAAAGAATCTTCAGCTTTCTGCACTTCTTCTTGTGTGCACTCTTCTCATGAAAGGCACTCAGACTATCTAAAAAAGATCTTAAAATATTGGGAGTCACTAGATGTGTTTGAAATGAGCCTCCAAAGGCTGAAACACTAAGTTCACACACCAAACTTAGAGATATGAAATTTGAGCTTTCAATGCTTGGTCCCATCGGGTGCTAGAAATTGTTTGGTTTCTCAAACGTGCACCCATCTCGATCTCGAAAAGGGCCGAGGTGTTTGAGACCACAATGGAACCATCCCCAAGTTGTGGGACCTTGCGAGCTTGGGACGGATCTCTGGAGAAGGCCGGTTCCTCTATCTATTTCTACTACTACTACTACTCCTAGTGCTGAAAGGGGAAACTAAGCTAAGAATGCCAAGGGACCAGGGAAAGAAGGATAACATGAAGTAAACTACACTAAAAGGTGATAAAGACTAAAAAGAGGGATGAACACTATCTGTTTTGAGTGAGAATGACAGGAATGTGTGAAAGGAGGCTAGGCATGAGTAACACAACAAAATACGCATTCACCAAATCATTCTCATGGAACACAACCAAATATGGAACTACAGGGACCTAAAGTAGCACAACCAACACACAACGCAAAAGAAAAGGCAAGAAGAAGGAATGAAAACACGTTAGGATAGAGAATAGTCACAAAATGATGCTTCTATTACTTCCAAAAATGCACAAAACTATTACAATGATGAAGGAGGCCGATATCCACATGCAAGAGCCATACATAGAGGTCTCAACTCAAAATACATAAAATATGGTGTCCTTAGCAAAATGCGTAAGGATCCAGAGTGTCCAACATAAAAAATGAGCCTTGCTCTTACATTTATAGATGAATCCATGGAGGAAGAAGGGAAAAGGAGGGAAAACCTAAATTTGAAACACAACCACCAACAAGAAGCATTCAATGTCTGCAAATCCACTTGAAATCTATGAAATATGCTTCCCCATGCCTATTTGATGTGTTGAAGACAAAGGAGGGTAGATCATACCAAATTGGGTGGTTGGAGCAATCAGATCTACTCATCAATGTTCAAAAGATGTTTTCCCATTTCTCACCTACCAGATCCACTAGAATTTGAATTTTGAATTTCTAGCACTATAGCTGATGTCAACAGCTCTTTGACAAGTCCAGGCACACATCGATTTGAGCTCTGTAGCAGAAGATATGGCTATCAGAAGATGTCGAGTCATCATTTGTGTATGTAAAACACGTGGCATGTGTTGATTGGCTGAGATGGTGGCCAAATGTACAACTATTTTTCATTTCTACCATGTGTCAATCATTCATTTGTTGTAAGGATTTGGCACCCTATTTGCATGCTTTGACTAGTTGTGTGCGACACACTTAAGCATGTCAAAATATGATCTAGCATAGAAGGGTATGAGGGAAGGGTGCACAAAGAAAATAGAGGAAGGCATGGAGGGGGCGCACGCAATGCACATGGGGGGAGATGAAGCAAACTAGTGAGTAGAGAACATATGGTTAAGGTGCAAACTATTACAAAGTAATGGGTGTGGTGTACAAAGGGAAAAGGAATTAGTAAGGACTTAGTAGGCACATGGGATGGGAAGAAGCACTAGGAAGAAGATGAATGCGGAATGAAGGCGCGACTAGGGAAGAAGGTGAAGGGTGCGCAAGTAAACTATGACTAAGGGAATGTGCGAAGGGATTTTGAGTGGAAGGAATAAAAACTTAGAAAGGTATGCAAGTTATCCAAATTGCTAGAGAGCTTTTTAGATAACTCACCTTGCACCAAGGGCTTTCCAATGTGCCAAATCCATTTGCATGATTTCAAAACACACCATTCCTACAAGTTCATTGTTGACTCGCCTCAATTTTCAAAAGCCAACGACCTAACTTCCATTTCCCAAGAAAACCTCTCCAAGCGATGGAAAAAAATGTGTATGCAGGTGTCCCCAAGATTTCACCCTAAAATCTGGGACTACCCTTTTTAAAAAAAATCGTTCTTTTCAAAGTAACAGGTTGTTTTGTGTTTATTTTTCCTGCAGTTGTTTGCATTGCTCTAAGGTATCCCCAGAGAGTCATAAAAAAAACTCCTCAAGTAACCCACATGCTAAAAATCACTTTATCCCTTCACCAAGTTTTGTTTGGGAGAATTTTATTTATTTATTTATTAAATAAATAAAGTTCTTTTTAAAATATATTGAGCTAAAATTGGAGGATATATGTTATATAAATAACTTCACCCCATCATTATTACCATAGAACATTTACCTGTGGGGAGAATTTTTGTAGATAAACTAATTGGAGAATTTTTTTAAGCAATTGCCCACAACTATTTTATTTTATTTTATTTCTTTTTTTCTGTGTTTTGGTTTGTTTTCTCCGGAAATTCTCGTAGCCTATTCATTTTCTTGCTAGATATTTTCCTAGACCTAGGGTTTTGAAAAGCTATCTAGTTTTTTATAATTAATAATATGTCTACAAGCGATCAGAGCTCAAAATTCTTTCAGAAGATTGAAAGAAGTTGCTTGGTCCAAAAAGGTGCAAAAATGGATTTTATGAAAATAAGAAAAATATTACCATCAATGCGTAGAGCCCGAGAAGATATACACTTTGAGAGAAAACGACACCTAAAACGAAGCCACATAATGAAATTTATGGCACATGTAAGTTTTTGCTGCTACATCTTCCCGGACCCTTTCCAAAAATGATAAATTTTATTATGTCCTTGTGTTTTCTTCACCAAAAATCCAAAAAAGGAAAGAAATATTGTCTTCATGCCAGTCGCAATTTTCAAGGCTGCCTTTCATGTCCAATTTCCACGCCGCCTTCAAGGACAAATTTTCCCGCAATTTTTAATGGAGAAGTCACAATGCAAGTCACCCTTTTGGAAGATAACTATTTTCCATGCAAGTCACACTTTTTGGAAGGAAGGGTTTAATCTACCAGTGGGAATTTTGGTAGTGGAAGGCATATGAGAATTTCTTTTCTGCATAGCAGGTTACTTTTCCCCATCAATTCAAAGTCACTTAAGCTACAATGAGAATTTCAAGGTGGCAGGTAGGCGGGAATTTCTTACCTGCAATGCAGGATGAAAATTCCCATTATAAAATAAAATCACTTAAAGTATAGGCGGGAATTTCTTACCTATAACACAGCTGAAAATTCCCATTAAGAAAGTCAAATCACTTAAGTGAAAGATGGGATTTTGGAGCTGCAATACAGATGGAAATTCCCATCACTTAGAATTTCTATTTTCAAAAATACCCCTACCAAAAAGTGTGACCCACCTTGGCATTACCGCATGTGATTAATGGTATTTATTAATGGTATTTCTAGTTGAGTTTGGTGCCATAAATAGGAAAAAAATTCAATGCACGTGGATGAGCTAAAGAGAAGTTAAGGATGCATGCTAAAAATAAATTCATTAAAAAGCAATTAGATTTAGGCACCCAAATTGGATGAAGAGGCATGACTTTTAATTAATTAAATTGCCAGAAATAGGAAAGGGTAATTATTAAAAATAGCATGCAGATGGCTATATACACGTGGGACACCATAATTGAGAAGCATTTAATTATTTTTGATGAAGTTTACAGCCCGAATAGGTTTTGGCACTGAGGGAAGGAGGATTTTGCATTAAAGAGTGTTTTCCATTGCCGGGAAGCTTCCAGTTTTAACACATTGGGTTGGAATAGCTTGATTTTTGTTATTCTGATTGTCTGCATGTTGGTATAAGTGCCTAGGTGAATTAAATAATATTTTTATTTCTTTGCATGTAAGCAAAGTCTCAAATTTTAGGGCAGTAGGCTTTATATGCAGATTTTGGTGATAAAAATCAAGTATTCATGCCATAGACTCCATCTTTGTCTAAATTAATTGCAGGTATTCATCACATGTGCTCATATTAGTGAAAGGAAGTTCAAATCAATGTCAGATACATTGAATATATCTTCCAAATCAGAAGAAATTTCTAGATCTACACAAATTGATCCAATTACAAGGGATTCTAGCAGAATTAAAAGAAAAAGAGCTTAGATAAAGATTGTTCCAGCCATGTTGAAGCATGATGAAAGAGAAGGATCAATAGAATCATGCATAGCTTCTAGATTTTCTGAAGTCAATGATATAGACATAGGCCCTAAACCTATCACCGATTTAATTGACAGATCCAGATCTCATAATTGCAAAGGCTTCGGTAAAAATTCATCCTCTTGTTTCTAATGCAGCTTGTGTAGAAGTCAATGCATGGAAAATTTCTTCCAGATCTTGTGCATGTGCTCCCAATCTTCCAGTTGAAGCCTTCATTGAATTTACTTGTATTTGCATTCACCCAGAGTGCTTTCCAGAATTTAAAATTGCTCATATGCAATTAAAAATAAAGGTGATGAGTTTTGTCTGAATTGTTTACGACAAGCATTTTATTAGTGCATGTAATGAAGAATAATTGTAGAAGCTTCAAGGATAAGAGGGAAGACAAGTCAAAGGTAATACCCGTAACAAAATCATAGTCAACTACTTCCAAATCCAGTTTGGTGAGAATTAAAGGCAAAAGAGTCAACCGCATATAAACTATGGAAGAAGAACAAGACTGGGAGTGTTGCAACTTTCTTCTAATTTCTTTTCCTCTTTGTTCTTCTTTCTCTTATTTTTTTGAAAAAATGATTGATTGGTTTAAAATCCATTACTTGAAGAAGTCAATTACTTGGAAATAGGTGGTAGACATGCAAAATAGAAGGTTCTATTTTCAGTTATAAATCATGCATGTCATGCAAAGAGGAATTCCAGGAGGAAGATTGCCAACTACTTCCCTTTTCATAGCTTCTGCATGTGGGAATTCATTTAAAGCTTCCTATTTGTAATTTCCCTCTATACACTATAAATAGAGGAAGAACCTATGGGTTAAAGGATGAGAATTTGTAATCAGCATTCTTGTGTTCCATAATTTGAGCTGAAACCCTTGATAGCTTTTTGAAAGCGAAGGAATAGAGAAGAGGTAGATTTCCAGAGAACTTTGTGTCAATGATGCATTTGTTTATTATTTCTTTTTAGATCTCTACATAAACTTTTTGTTGTCTCAAATATAGATCTAAAACTTTCCTTTGCTTCAAATTATGCATTTCAAGATCTATTTGTTTCGTCTATGTGCATGTGATCAACTCTGTCAACTATTGGTTAGGTTGCACATCTCCTTTCCTTTCTTCTCGTATTTAATTATTTCCCTTTCCTACACATATTGCTTACAACTTCTTACTTGCTACAAAATTTCCTAGTTATGGTTCATGAGCTAAGAAATTAAAGTAAAACCAACATATAGATACTAGGAAATATAATTGACAAAATCTTACATGGGAGCCTCACCGGTAAATGAGGGAGATTTATCTCATGACTGCCTAGGTTTTTAGTTGTGTAGAAAATATAGCCAACATGACATTTAACTCTTTGTGACATGTTTTTTTATTATCTTCAATGGCATGGAAAAATGAAAGAGATCTGGAAATTTTACTTATAAAAATTACAATGGGAGTGTTGTTAATTATGCAATTTTCTTGCAAAGTTTAGTTGACATGATAAAATAAGTGGAGATTTATGATTCTATCAGGGGAATTAAAGTTAGATCATAATATAATTTCCATAGTGGTAGTTTGGACAAGAAGGAATCATCTCGGATGGGAAGAACAATCTCAACAACATATGGAAAAAGGAAGAATTATTGTAACACAAAAATTGTGATATCTTCAAAGTGGCATTGAGCCACTTAATGCAAGAGGGGAAAGAAAGATACAAGGCCTCAAAAGTTATGAGTTAACAAACATAATTAAGAGGGGCCTTACAAGTTGAAAAAGAACAAAAAAATAAGAAGAAGATTTTTTTTTGTTTTCTCGTAAATAGATGGTTTGAAGAGGATTGTAAAGCGGTAATGAGAGATAATAAAGAAACAATTAGAGAGAAGTTGAAAACAAAGTTGTAAAAATAAATCAAAAAGAAAAAAAAGGTGAGCTCAAGATCATAAGGAGGGAAGAGCTTATATACTTAGGGAAACATAACCCAATTTTTTTTTGGAACTTCAATCAAAGAAAAAACATACGTAAAATAACAATATCACAACCAATCATTGATTTGAGTTTGCAAAAAAATTTATGATAAATATTTGGAAGTTGAAGGCCCCACTTTGGTCAAAATGACAACAAATATTTTTAATGTGCAAAAAGTTGAGGAGCGTATTATGAAATTGGGGGTTGGAAAATCCAAAGACTTAGATGAGTTTCGGGTAGAATATTTAAATTGGGGTTGGAAAATCCAAATAATTGGATGAGTTTCTCACTCCTCAAATTGTTGACATATTCAACAACATCATTCGGAAGGGTTTTCCTAGAGATTGACTACCAATATTATGATACCTCTTATTAAGAGTGGAGATGTTAACAATGATTCTAATTATAGAACTATCATTGTTTGCAAAGTATTTTGTAGATGTTATTCCAAGTTTATCCCATCGGCTTGATTTGGATAACACATTAAAAATAGAATCAGCCATTTTTAGCATCTCTCGGGACATTCAAAACAACCATCAAATTATACTTGCCCAAAAGCATTGACCGTTGGATTTCAAAAACCGTAAAAGAATATTTCAATTTACTGTGGGTTTGCATGGAACTTAGTGTTCTGTAGGTTCTCCTAACCCGCAAAACAAAGGATATCACTCAAAGCCTTAAGAGGGTTTAACTTAAAATTGTGGGACATTTAAAATCTGCACAAAAAAGAAGATCCACAGTGGAATCAAAGGCCAAAAAGTGGAAGAAAGTCAATGATCGGAGGCAGGCTATATGTGAGTATTCAAGCAGTTTCTAAAGTGATAAGGTCTTTCAGACTTCAAGTCCCTGAAGTTAGCTACAGTTAATATTTCGTTGGGTCTGCAAAGTCAGATGAGGTTAAAGGGGACATGTGGCACATTTATTTGAAGAGATAATTTTTCTAAGTCCTTCAAAATTAAAAGTTGCGATGCGCAGAGCTACATGGAGCTATTTCACTAGCTCACATTTCACATTCTTACAAGTATGAAAATAGATCCACATGGAGCCATTTCATTGGCTTGTATTTCACAGTTGTTAGTTAAGAGCTAAAGAGTTTCAAATCCCAAGGCAACATGGAGAAATTCTATTAGACAGAGTTTCATAGTCATGAAATTAGATAAAATAAAATACTAACAACACGAAGTACGTGGAGCTTTCTAGTTAGCTTGCACTTTGCAATTGTCAAAGGAGACCGACAAAGAGTCCAATAACCCTTGGAACATGGAATGATCTCATTGGCTTGATGCTACATAGGTGTTAGAAGGGAAAATAAAAAGGTATGAAATGCGAAGAAGCGTGGGACTATCTCATTGGTCCAAATTTCACAGATATCTTGAAAACGCTAAGGATAGTTTGACAATGATATGAAAAATGTGTGGCATGTACTCATTGGCCTGTATTTTCATAAAGGTAGAAAGAAAAGGAAAGAAAGGAAGTAGATCCCAAAAACCAATCCAATGGGAGGTAGAAACTTGAAAAAAAAGTCGTTCACACGTTGGCGAGGTAAATCCCAAACCAATTAGAGGATGCCACATGTCGAATTCCTCTACCTCTTGACAGGAAAATCTTCAAGAGGCCATATCTTTCGACCCAAAGCTCCAAATCAGACAAACTTTATATCGTTGGAAATATATCCTCGAGCCCTTCAACTTGGCATCATCAAAATATGATTTTGGTGGGGTTTGATGGATCAAATTGGAAAACAAGGCATCAAAGTAAGAAAATAGTAGCTTAAGAAGCTTAACCACCAAAATTGATGAAACATTTCTTCATTTCCTTTTGTAGGATGAAATAGACATTGTAATGGCTTTGGAAAGTTCCCATGTGCTTTGCAGAAGACTTTAATGTAGACTATTGGTGGTTGAATCTTAAAAATCCATCCCTTCTCTCTTTTCCCTCTTCTCTTTCTTCTTTCTCTCTCATTCAAGCTATATATTGTAAAATATTTCATTTGAAAGATGATGGACATTCTAAACTACAAAGGAACCATGTCAAAATGGTCTCCCAAGTAGCTGTGAGTGAAAATCCTTCATTTTGGCCTCTGTAAATTTTTCCTTGCCTTTTGTTTTGACTGTAATGGATTATGCATATTTAAGCAATAAAAATATGTTTTTGGCACGTTTTGTCTGCCCTAGCTAGTTTTTAATTGCAGTATTGTCTTCTTTGTAGTTGTAATAGATTGTGCATATTTCTTACATTTACAGCTCCATTTTGATTGTGTTTCATGAGAAAATGACAAGTTGAATGTGTTTTGAATTGTGGCACGTCTGTCTGCCCTTTCTATGCCCATTTCCCCCTATTTTACCTCACAAGAGTGTATCTCACCCCTTTTCTGGTGCTATCACCATCCTTTTAGACTAGAATTTCCTTTTCATGCATCTCCTTCTATCCCTGGTCCCTTGGCTTGTTAGTTTAGGATTTAATTTCTGCATTAGTGGTAGTTTTAGCATTAGGAATAGGTAGAGAAACCGGCCTTCTTTGGAGGTCTGTCTCAAGAAGCAAGGCACCACAAATTGGAGACAATCCCATGTTGCCTCAAAATCCTTGAGTTGTCTATGACTCGGGGCAAGGTACAATTTTGAGCTCTAAAAGTTTTGGTATGTCGGTGGGAAAAGTATTTAAAGCTACATATTTTACAAGTGTGTAACTTGGTCTACAACTTCATATTACCAATTTTGATGTGTTCTTGGTGATATTCAACCTTTGGATGAATTTATTAACACATCCGCGACTCCACTAATTCAACAAACCGATTATCTCGATTCTGATGACCTTCCCTTCATTCCTTCCATCCATTTCCTCCTTTTCCTTTCATCCTTCCATTCATTTTCATGTTTCCACTTCATCCATGGCTCTAAGGAGATCTTCCATTCTCTCATTTTAGTTCTTCTCCCCTCCATTTGTAGCAGTGGGATGATTTCCCCAAAACAACCCCGATAAATCTGCTTCTCTTTCATGGAAATGGAGATCAATATCCTATTGATCGTATCTAAGAAATAACCAACCACTGTTCCATTCATAATAACATTTAAGAAATATTTTTCCTTAGACTCTTTGCTCTATCATTTAGAGGTAAAACAAAATATTGGTTCATAAATTTGGCTCCAAAATCCATTTCCAATTGGAATCATCTAGGAAAAAAATTCTTTAATCGGGTTCAAGGAGAATGTAGCTGTCATTTTCCTTATGGAACATATTAGTACAAAACAAAGGGCTTCAATGGAGTACATCTTAGAATTTAACATAAGATTTGAGAGGACCTATTATATAATTCCTCAAGAATTCATACCCTCACAAGGTATGACATTCTTATTTTATGTTAAGGCCCTTGATTCGATTTGGCTTTATTGCTCCAAGATCTAGGAGGAAAACATATTCCTCAAGAATTTTACATTGCCATAATAGTTGAGAAGAGTCTCATTCAGGATGGCCAAAGGAAATACATTCCCATTTCTCCCCTTCTTCCATCTTCTTCCACATCTTCTATGTCTAACAATGCAACAAATCAACAACCCCTCACATATGTTTCATCCCCAACTAGTCTCATCATGTTTGATGATTGTAGAACCATTGAAGAATGGTATGAATCTAATTGGGAAGATGAAATTGAAAAAGTGATTAAAGGAGGGCCATAACTTCAAAAGGAAGTCAATCCAACTTAGAGGATGTTGTTTCGAGGAGCTAGAGTTGTTTTTAGAAGCGAGAGAAGAGTCCAAATCAGCTTGGAAGAAACAACCTTCTTCAGAAAGTTCTGCAGGATGATCCCACTTGTGGGATTAAGCTTCAAATAAATGGGAAAATTCAAAGGATCAGCCCAATGGTTCCCAAAATCCTTACCTAATCAGGTTTACGCCACTTGGAACCAAAGACAGATTTGCAACTATCCATGCTTGTTTTAGAGCATGATGATGATATTCAACGTACAAAGTATCAACTGCAATACCTCTCAAATCCAAATGTAGAGAAACTAAAAGAGGTGTGTACATGGATTAGTTAACTAAGCTAGAGAAATGAAACTAAAAAAATCTACATTAGTTCCAAAGAAAATTAACTAAACATGAACCATCATGATAAGAACTTAAAGAGACTAAACATTATTAACATGCATATAAACTTGAATAAAACCAAACTAACATGCTAACAAGATAAATCTCTATTCTCTATGATTGCTAAAATATAAACTATGCACCTATGAAGAACATAAGCAATCAAAATGGAATGGTGGAGATCTCAAGAATTGAGAATGGGATCTCACCAAGACATGGCTATAAGGCCATTTTGGATCTTCCCATATTACTCAAATTTGAGTGAAAGGATGCAAGATGGAGAAGCTATTTCTAACAATGGAGAATGGCTCAAGATCAAAATGCCTATAGTTTTCACTATTCAAAGCATGGTTTCTGAAGAAAGGTAAGAATGATGGTTCTTTATATAGCCTCAAGCTTGAAGAGGCAAGGCTAGAAAATTGATGAATGTGGGATACATGTAAAACAAGATTAGGATTGGATAAGGTTGCTTTATAAAAGTTAATATTAATTTAGAAGAATTTTGTTTGTCATTAGTAAGTCATGGGAGTTGGGGATGTTTTAATTAATCAAAGGTGATTAATTAATATGTAGAGGTAAGCTTATAGAAGCTAATTAGATGAAAATTAATATGATTTACGGGATGTAAGAGAGGAATTTGATCCAATAAATGGTGATTTATTGATTTAGAGTTGTGAGCGTAATTAATCAACCATGTAGAAGCGTATATTAATCAACAAAAGGTAATTAATCAACATACTTAATGATAGGAAGGCTAATTAATTAACAAAAGGCCGTTAACTAATGAATATGAAGAAGAATGTTAGCTAATTAGCAAAAAAGTGCTAATTATTACGTCATTGATGAAAAAGAGGATAGTTAGTGTAGTCTTAGCATTAAAGCCTACGTAAGTGGATTTTAGGTGTCTACATTTTCCCCTCTTTGGGGTGGCGTAAGTGATGCCACTTCAAAGATAGTAGACAAGTACAAAAAAATAATTTTTTTGAAGAGATAGTGATGCATCCTAGAATTTACCAAAAATAGCCTAGGAGCACTAGCACATCACTCAACCGAGACTAAGCACTCACCTGAAGCACGTAAAGGTACTAGGCCCCTCTTTACGGTTGCTTGTGTAGGATGCGAACATGATGAAGGGTTAATGCATTCAGTTCCATAAATAGTATAAACACTCTACAGAGCATATTCCAGATCTATATCTAAGGAGTAATGGATTTAAGAAATAACCATATGAATTATACCATGCAAGATCTAGTTATATTCATGTTTAACACCTTGAATCAGTCAATACACTCCATTATATTAAACACAATAAATACATAAAAGCTTCTTATAATAAGTAGTACCATAAGTTCATGCGTGCATCAGATATGACAACATGAATTCACAATAGCTCATATATATATTCCTATCTATACTACATAGATCACTACATATTTATAAGGGTGGGGACTTGCCCTTCACCGCTTACATAATTCCCAAAAAGGTTGCATGCTGAAAATAGCCACGTGCCTTTACAATAATAAACACACATGAAAGTGCACTAACAATAGATCTCTTCTGGTTAACTGACAGTAGCAATTCTATTATTATCTTTAACACATGCAAAGTGCTTAGTAGACACTCTTCCTAAAATAGCCTATGTGTGTCATGCAAGTCTTTATCTGGTTTGTGTGCTCTGCACACTATCTCCAAAAAAAACCCATAACTTGAAAATGGCTAAGTCCCGAATCTTTCCTTGTCTTTCGCACGAGTTTAATTCCCTATCCTTCCACGCCTTTAAACACACCTTGTTACCACGTGTGAACCTTATGTTTTCCTTATGTTAAGTTTCATACTTTGTCTGCTCAACATTACCCCACACAAAACTACATTGCCACCTCTGAAAATAGTTTCCTCTTGATAATTTTAAAGAATAAAGAATAGGAATGAAAGGAAATTAAATAATTACTGTATAAAAGAATGAATTTCACCCTACAACATCCTCTATCTCAACTAGAAGAATTAACTCTGGATATTCCTCTTTGATTTCAGCCTCTAAGGTTTGCCAATCACTCAATGCGACTTCTACCTTTTCTAGAATATCTGATGCAATAGAGTCTAACTCTTCTTGTGCAATCTCTTCCTTCTTGTTCTGCAATATGATAACAATGTTGGACATTTCAGTCACCCTTCCTTCCAGAAGATCCATCTTCTGCGCTATAAGTTTTCCAATTTCATCTAGTTTGTCTTTATGGGGGTTTTGTGCGGCTACAAGGGCCTCACGCTTTTGCTTTACTAGACAACAATCTCTCTGCATGCCCCAAAGTCTCATCCTTCATGGCCTTTAGGACTTCATTGTCTTCTACCATAGTCTTGATCCTTATTACTACCTCTGGAGTTGCACATATATTCAATGCCTGGTCTGCTTTCTTTAACTCCTCCTGCAAGGTTTGGAGCAATGCTTCATAAGATGAAATATTTTGAACCAATGAATCCCTTGCTCTCTCTAGCTTCTGCTCAAGGTCCTTTGGCATTGGCATTCAAACCAGTCCATCCTCAAGCACCAAATCAACTAAGGTACGCACATAATACATAGCCGAAGGAACATTTTGGGTACCTTGGACTCCAAGTGTGGTCTTTCTTACAGGACATGATCGTCGATATCCTCTACCATGCTGATGAGAACCCCATTCTTATTTTTCTCTAGGTCCTTTTCTCCTTTCAAATGTGCTATTTCTACATCTTTAGCTTTGATATATTCTCTTAGCACTTTAATAGTGACAACTTTATCCACATTCTGTGCGCCACCTTTGTAGATACTTTCACTAAGGCATTACTCACCTGTTCATCAAACATAACCATGGGTTTGATGGTTATGTGTCTATTCTGTGGTGCCTTTCTCATTCTTCTTGACACACAAGACTCTTCACATACATCAAAATTAGGCTCATCCATGTGTTTTTGCATGGACCATGACAATTGTTTCCTCACACGCATGGTTTCCATGTCGGGTCCATCAATTCCCATCCATACAAGTCCTTAAGGCCCACTTGTATTATGGAATTGGGCGTGAACAATTTTACTTGTGTCCTCTTCATAGCCCATGATTGGTGTAACATACTCCCCACTTTCCCTTTTTTTTCTTGGCCCCTTAGGAACTTGAGTGCCAAGGTTTGGAGTTGGATCCTCTATGTCCTAAGTAGTATCTTTCTCTATTTCTCCTAGCTTCTTTACTCCTTCTTCTTCATCCTTCATTTCTTTTTCCTTGGGTTCCTCCACATCCTTTAGTGGTGCAATAATTCTAGGCATGCTTTATCCGAGACTCCTCCACCTCCTCATTCAGCTTGAACTTTATCTTTATTTTCTTAGTTGTCTCTTTTTGTGGAGAGAGTCATGGTGATCTCCCGACGACCGAGGGTTCCCGTGCCTTGTGTTATTGTTCTTCCGAACACCCTTAAACCAACACACTCCTTGGACTACTTCCAAGTCCTCTTCTTCTTCTTCTCCTGTGGTGGGGTACTTGCGTGCTCAGTCTCCATTTTTCTATAGGCTACCTTTAACCTCTATGTACCAAACCACCACTATCTTCATGCTCTTCTTCCTCATCATATACCTCTATAGGTTTTGTGGGATTTGGAGCTGGTATGTTCTCCACTATATGCTTTCCCTTAGGTGGCCCTGGGAGCATGAACTAATTCTCCAAATATTTGTTATTCTCCATCTTGTGCTTAAGTTGAAGGTATACGAGCTCGCTCCAATGTCCCTAATTTCTAAGCTTAAAGGCTTAATGTTTATAACATCTGATATGATCCTTTCAACGTATGCAACCTTTCCTGAATAGACATATGCCTTCCTTAGAGTGTGGTAGTCACAATATACCTTGTCTGTAATAAAATTTAGGTGGCTCGCATCATTAAATCAATGGACTGGACTAATTCCTAGAAGTAGCGAACTATGAAGGCATACGATAGTTTACACCATGGGCTCGATGTCTCATCCTTAATACAAAATCATGTGATGCAGAAGTGCTGGTACACCAAAAATTGTACTACCTTTCCCACCACTGATGGTAACTCCTTAGGAATGTGCCACTCCTTCAAATTCCATGTGGAGCCTATCATACCACATCTCTTCCCTCCGTTTAAATGGCCCAATCATCAACCCTTCACATAAATATTTGTCTAACCTTTGTACAAGGGTATTTTTTCTCTATGGGATACTCCCACATCTTGTCCTTTTCCCCATCGGGCACTCCAATCTCCATGAATACTAAAGAAAGTAAAATAATGCTGAAAATGATTTTTCACATGTGTGCGCTTCCTCAACAATGTTCTTTACAATGTATCCTACTATGTTGTAGATCACTCCCTATGACATTCTCCTCGTGATATGTAGCCACATTGTATTCACTTGTGACCACCTATTTTGGTCATTTAACTTTGTTACCAGATGTGTATGCTTTGCTACTGAACACTGGTACTTCTTTATCTTGTCAATATCCATCCCATGCGGACCCTTTATGTATCCTAACTCTTTCCATGTTTCCAAGATTGTTGCTTTATCTGTTAGATCACTGGAAAGGTCTACCCCTGTGCCTTTTAATCCTATCATTGTTGTAATCAAGGCGGATGTGATTCTGACCCTCCATCCGACGAAATAGAAGAATTCCTCATGGACTCTACTCATTAACCACTAGATATAATGGTTCATACTTTCCAAAATAAGGGAGCTTGTACAATTGATAGACTCCAACCTACTTTAACAACTTCTCCCCAACATCATCATATACTGGCATGTCCTCTATTGTGCGCTTGTTGGTCTTCGTGCTCAATAATACATCTAACTCCTTGTTATCTAATGTGTGGTGGTTGTAATCACTTATTTTACACTTACGGATGTGGGAATCCCATTATTTCCCAACTATAACACCTTCTGGGTACTACATCTCCAAAAAATTACTTTCGGCGTAAATTCAACTTCTACCTCCACTTTCTTCTTTCCTTTAGCTCATGCGTAGGTAATTTCTTTGGTGCCATCTAAAAATCTCACCTTTATGTCCTTTGTAGTGCATAAATGTGTCTCCTTCTCTCCTCTATAGAGAGAAAGTCCAAAAAATAGCTCAAATCCATGTGCCCTAGTCAAAATCACGTGCCCTAGCTATTTTACAATACATCTACTTCACTCAAACCCTTCATCAATGGGAACGCAAGCTTCTTCTGTGCACAAATATTCTCTCCACATCTGTTTCACACTCTCCGCACCTCAATACTCTTTGCTCATCTCATTCACACTTAGCTCATTCAAATTATTGTGATCAAAATGGTAAAGATGAACTCACATCATGTCCTTATATATATTTTCAAAATGTTGGTGCATTTATTTCTCCTTCACCTACAACAAATTCTCATTAATTCACCATTTTCACAATTTTGCACGTGGTACATCTTCACGCCTCAACTATAACCTTCTAGCATGCCTTCCTACCTTCTAGATACAGACTTCTCTTTAGTGTTCTTCCATGCACATGAGTACCTTGTCACTACGCTTTCTCCCGGTAGTCTCTACTACCGTTGCTTACCTCACGTTATATTGTTCATTCTCTTATCTCCATATATGGTCCTTATTTGGAAGTAATATTCTTTCCACCATGTCTCCAAACTTTGAATAACACCTGTAGCAATTTGTTTCTTTCTGTGTACCCATTTTTTCAATAACCACCCCACACAAATGGTATGTGCATTCCTCTGCGTGCATAAAAATACTCAAATGGTTATTAGCTTTTGGTACACAAATGTGCTTTATTTATACAAAACATCAAATAAATTGAAAAATCATAATGGTGAAGAAAGAAATACATTAAGGGAATACAAAATGGAAAACCTAATCTAAATGGCAACATTACATTATTACAAACACCAAGAAGAATTATTTATAGTAGGGCTTCAACCCACTCCTATTGAAGTAATTGGGTAACCATATTCCATCAAGTGCCTCTAACTGAAAAGCTCATGTTTTAAGTATGTAAGTGATAACATATGGTCCCAACCAATGTACTTTAAGTTTACCTGGATGGTGCAAAAACTTAGAATCATAAAGATGCACCATCTATCTCTATCTCAAATGCCTATCATGCCATGCCTTCGCCTAGATTTTTCTTACTTATGACTCCAGTGTGCTATTTCTCGTCACTTATCTAGCTTAATCAACTTTTTAATTCGTTCTTCTAATACTTGTTCATTAGCTAGACCTCCAGCACGTGTAATACGCAAAGAAGGTAAAATGAATTCCATAAGAAGAACTTCTTCTATGCCAAAAACAAATTGAAAGGGTGTGGGCTTGTTTAACCACTTGTATGTTGTTTTATATGCCCAAATCAAGACAGAAAATTTATCATCCCAATCTTTTCTTCCAACATCACAATTTTTTTCAATGTCTGGCTCAAAATCTTGTTGAAAGCCTCAACAGTCCCATTTTCCTGAGGATGATATGGTGTAGTCTTATGGTGTACAATCATGAAATCATCCAATAGAATTATGATTATCTCATTCAAAAAATGTGTTCCCCTATCACTTGTCAAACTCAACGGGAATCCATACCTTGTAATAATATTTTCCCATAGAAACCTGAGCTATTATAGCTGTATACAATCCTTTATAGGTGTTGCTTCTACCCACCTTGTCAGATAATATATGCAAGTGATGATATATCATGATCTAGTCCTTCGTGTGACTATAGAAATAGGACCCAAAAAGTCTATATCCCATTTCCAAATGGTTATGTACTTGGAATAGGTCTTAAACACATTTTATCTCTTGTTCCTGGTTTTCCAAGGCACCGATAATGATCAAAACCCTTGCAATATGCCTTACAATCCTTATATAAGGTATCCCACCACAATCCAGAGAGTATGGATCTTGCAAAGTGGCATCACATGTATAGTTCCCACCTGTAATACCACCATGAGCCTCTTCTATGATATCTGTGCACTCATGTTCCATTACAAATCGACACAATACTTCATCTTGGCCTAACTTGTACACGTCACCGCTAATCAACACAAATGGTACCACATAAATGGCAAGTTATTTCTTCTCTAATGATTTCATTCCTTCTAGTGCCATCCTGTACATATAAAAGAAAGCTATGTCCTCTAATTCCGATGGCACATGTTGTAACTTGTATAACTATACATTGGGCATGGTATCTTTTTCCTGCACGCGTCTTCTCTGACTGTATTTTGGATAAATGGTCTGGTCCATAATTACTTTTCCTTGGTTTTACCACAACTATAAAATCAAATTATTGGAATAAGAGTACCCATCGACATATGTTCCCCTGTAAAATAGGATTGTTTACCAAATAATTCAATGCCATGTGATTGGTATAGAATACAAATGGTGTTGCTAGTAGGTATTGTCTAAATTTATGTAGCACATAGATCATTGACAAAGCTTCAGCACTCTGTAGTTGTATAATTATCTCTCTACATGAGTCAAATTTATACTAGAAAAATAGATAGGATGATATATAATACCTTCTCTAGGATGAGCCAACACCACGCTAATGGCCATGCCAAGTATCCACATGTACATGAAATGGTTGGTCCCATGAGGGAAAGTGTATAATAGGCAATGTAGTAAGTTTTCCTTTAATATCTCAAATGCACGTATCATTGTAGTTCCCCCAATAGAATGTCCCTTTTCCTTTTAGTAACTCCTCCAAGGGTGCAACAACCTTAGCATACCCTTTAATAAATTTTCTATAATACCCAGTGTGACCTAAGAATCCACACACCTCACTTTGACTGGTAGGATCTTCCAGATGATAATGACTACAACCTTAGCTGGATCAACCAACAAACCTTCCTTGCAGATGATGTGCCCTAACAATGTGCCAAATGGTGTAGCAAATACACATTTCTTGATGTTCAAAGAGATGCTTAACTATCGACATCTTTCAAACATTAAGTGTAAATTGTCACAATGATCCTTAACAAGTCCATACACCATCCAGTCATCTAAATAAACATGTAAGAAGTTGTGAATAAAATATTGAATGCTTGGACAACTATGCGTGAAAATACAACAGGTGCATGTTTTTCAGACCAAAAGGCATCACAATATAGGAAAAAATTCCCCATTTAGTGGTAAAATTAGTTTTTCCTAATCCTCCTGTGTAATCCTAACTTGATGATACCCAGAGAATCCATCTATAAAGGAATAGATCTCGCGCCTTGCAATGCATTATAATAATTCCTATGTGAATGGTGTAGGAAAGGATCAATCACACATGCAACATTTGGCTCCATGTAGTCCACACAAATCCTAATATGACCATCTTTCTTTATAATGATCACCATTGGGCTAACCCACTCTGACTTGTCTAGGGCCTTGATGATTCAAGACTTCAACATTTTGTCAATTTCTTCCTTGACCTTTTCATGCAAGTCGGGGTTCATCCAGTAGGGTCTCTTCCTGACTGGGAGCACACCTTCCTTAAGCTTAATCCTTATTTCTCTTAATTATTCATGCACACCTTTTAGTTCATGGTATCCTCTAGGAAATAAGTCCTGATAATATTGTAGTAACTCAATGATTTTTTCCACTTCAGAGTTAGACCAATAATCCCCAATTATGGCCTCTTTAGGCTCAACATCCGATCCAATATTCACTTTATTTATTTTCATAGGTTCATGATAGGTGCACGTGGTCTTATCTACACTATCCAAAACCTCACGCCTACATGTTGAATGATCTACATCCAAATTTTCTACTTCTTCATCATCCACTAAGTAGACCATATTTCCTTTTGTTTCTCAAGGCAAGTGCACTTTAGTAGTGTGGTGTATCTGTCTCTATTTTTTCAGAAAAACATGCTCGTGATGTGTTTCCATCAAATAAATCCTCAATGAGTTCTTTCTCCTTTGCATTTCCTCCCATAGTTAAGTGCTTTATAACCATTAATGCCTCTTCTACTTGGAGGTTTAGTAGAGAAGTATTCAAAATTCTGATCATTCCTATAATCAAATCCTGTCAATTTCCAGTCTCTCTATGGAGTTCCACATATACATACCAAACACGTGCGTAGCCTTGTAAAGTGGAATAAAATTTTGCACCCAGAGTGAAGGTGGTAAAAACTCTTACCCCTCTATCCAGAGTCTCTCACACTATTGAACATGGTGTTGAACAGGTTGATTACCATGATAAGTGCATATTTGAGTAGGTGCATTGCTCTTAGAAAACTAAGTAGAAAGAGAAATCCTGATTTCATTCCATCCTAAAAGATTATCCTGTGAACCACCCACCAACGCGTTTGCTATCTCACATGCGGTATATGCTAGCATATTCCGTCTCTTCAACTGGTCTATCCACTGTTCCTCCATGGTGTGAAGAAATACCATAGGATCTCCTTCTCTAGTGTATTAAGGTACTCGATTTGTTACCTATTCTCTTGATAGAATGAGGTCTACTTGTTCTATGAAAATGTGCTTCTTACTTTGTGCCCTACCAACTCATAAGTACCATGAGCCCAATCATCACAAGAAACACTTTTAGTATCACTAATAGACTGTGCCTCTTCCCACAAAAGGATTCCTTCTTTAGATGGATCGAGAACTTCTGGGTCTTGGATGGTGCGTACATAAATCCTATTCAGATATTTCTCACTTAAAGGCTCAACATAGGGTGCAAATTTTCCATCTGTTAAAGGGATAATAAACCTTTCCTCCTTGTTCTCAAAACTGATATATCCCTTGTTGAACCAAAGATCAACATTATTGCATAACACCAAGGGTGCCCAAGTAGAGCTGGGAAGTTGTTTGCTTCTACAAGTGCCAAAACCTCAAAATCCCCTATGAACTTGGCCCCTTATATAGTAATGGATGCATATTTTAAAAATCCAATAGGGGTGGCCTTGGTTTGATTAGCCATAAATAAAACATTAGAAGATGGTTGTAATGGGGGTCTCCCCATCTATACCCATGCATCTAAAGTAAGCACATTGAATTCTACACATGTATCAATCAATATATTGCTCAAAAGCCATCCATCCACAACAACATTCAAAGTGATTTCCTTGTCATAGTCTAAGCTATGGGGGGAAGATTTACATGTAGGATCTTCCGTCTAGTCTCAATACTTGTGCACAGAGTGTTTCCCTTTAGCCAATTCCCTAATAATGGAATGATATTCTCCTGGTGCAACATTTTGCACACATCCTTCAATTCATTAATATCAGATTTGACCATCTTTTCCATTTTCTTTTTCTCCATCTTCCGTGATTGCTCCTTTAAACACTGTATTTCACCCTGAAGATTTATGAGTACCTCCATGGTTTCCTATAAACCTCCTTCTGATGGACATGATCTGGGTACCATGCATGTAGAACCTCCTCCTTAGTGATGGTTGGATTTTTTGTAATGCTTCTTTAATGCACACCGCTTCAGGTGTGGGTAGTGATCTTTATAGGTAATACCTCAGATTCTGGTTCCAACTTGGGCATCCACTGATTTTCCACAATGAGTTATACCTACCATTCCTGTGCCTTTGTTTTCTTGTTTATGCTTTTATACTTACTAAGATGTTCATATAAGTCTAGGCATTCCTCATAACTACGATTCTTTCCACAAAAGAAATGTAATATTCTGAGGACATTCACACATTTAGTGGTCAGGAGATCCGCATGTATAACATGTTCCATGAGGAAACTCACCTCATCCACCACCATCCTCACCACCACCATGGTATCCTCGACCTCTGCCATGACCTCCTTCAAAACACCTTCATTCTGATCATAACATGCTTGATTATGATCCCGATCTTGATGCTCATTCTTACCTTTAGAGTTATCTAATACTCTTGTCTAGCCGCACACCAATATCTATAACATCATGGATCTGACCAATCAATCTACAGTCCTCTGTATCATGAGTTATGGACCAAAAATATTACAATAGCAAGATACATTCTTCCTTATTGTGTGTTGTAATAATGGGAAGTGGCTAGCATCATGGTTTAAATGACATATCTCATAGTCTAGCAATAATGAACATATTGATCTCATGGGGACAACTATCCTTGGTGTGACCTTCCACTTCACAATCTATACACCAAATCCCCGTGCACGTCTCATGTGCTAAATTTTCGATAGCTTCTCCAACTACTTCGCCATAGCTGCAATCTATGCTTCCAAGAATGGGCTCACTCCAATTTCTATACTTCCAACTACCTCAACACGTAAAGATACTTCAAGTGCTTCGTAGATTAGTGTATGTCTTATGTGATAGCTCCCTTCTAAAAGGTGTAATCAAACCTCCAACGAACAATTACACATGATGGCTTGCATGAATATCATAATAAATCTTAGATAAAAGCATTTTGAAATGGGCATCATACTCCCTAACACTCTTATTAGTTCCTTGCTTAATATCCTTGAGCGTGCTTATACTCTTCTACTCAAACTCAAGGATGTGAAACTCTTTAAGGAAAGCATATTTTAATGTTGCATAATCTACGCAAGTCTGATCAGGGTCAAAATTCATGTACCAACTATGTGCGCATCCCTACAATGTAGTTACAAATTGACTCCTTCATGCACTCAAAAGTTGTGTTTCCTTTTGCGCACCACAGTATTTCACACATGTACACATGATCAGCAACATATTCTATGACTCTATACTTTAGAAGATGAAGAGACATCTCTATGTAAATATTCTGGGGTTGGTGCGGACCTTTCCCACCTGATCTAGAACCTATCATGTTTCCTCTGCCTCTAGAACCACCGAGATCCACTGGAGCTAGAACCACATATACCACCCGATCCTCCATTTATAGCTGGAAGGGACTAGAAGATGTACTTGCTCGTGTCCCAACAATAGTATTGAATTACACCTTCGGTGCAGAAGTGTTACCACTCCCAGAGTGAGTCCATTCTATGTAGATGATGCACCTGAGAAGGATACCTCCAAACAATAATGAAGACATTTACCCTACCATCGATGTACTTGCTATGTGACCTAATCTTGCTCTCCCACTTCCTAAATTAGCTTGCTGACCACTAGTCATGCTAGCTACTAGAACACCAAGTGCAAGGGCTAGGCTTCTAGGTAGATTCGGATGCGCACCAGCAACTCAGGTTGTCTCTTTTAACATGCTTCCAAGTGAGGAAAAGGAGAGTTCCCTGTCATGATTGCCCAAATGGGGGAGTTCCTAATGCTCCTACTCTATGCCTTCTGTGTGAGCTCCAAATCCTTCACGAGCCATCTCTCTCCTCAACATCATTCACTCTACAACATCCCACTACTTCTCTATCTCCCTCTCATGTGCCTCATTATACTTAAGCTACCTTTCTTCTATCTTCATTTCTATTGCTAGGTATTCCATCTTTCACCAAACCTACTCCTTCCCCCAAGTGTGGTGGGGTTTAGAAAGCCATTAATTTTATCTCCAATTTTAGGGTCACCATTAAGATTTTGATCACCCGTGGAATTCCTTGCAAGTAAGTTCCCATGGGATATCATAAAAAATGCTATTTTGCTACCTCTGGGAAAGAATAAGTGGAAATTGAGTACTCCAGAATATAACTGTTTAAAACACCACGAAACCAAGTATCCACAACATGTGTCCAAATCAAATCAATATCATAAAGGGCTTGAAATTATTCCTATGTCTAGACAAGTGCATGATACCTCCAATCCCTTTTAGATGCATAAGTAACTAGCCACTCGTACAGTTCTACTAGAAAAATAGTGAAGAAGCTCTCATACAAACTATCATATAGATTATATTCCACCCATGCACGTGTATTAAAATTAGATCTGGTGTTGAACCTCCATGCATACTCTTCTTCTAGATCTTGTATCCACTCCTCAACACTTGCTAGATTCAACCAATATGTCTTCATCACAAACCATCCTGAAAACAACTGAAAAAGAGGTCCCGAAATGGAACCAATGATGTAGCCTAGAATTTACCAGAAATAACCCAGGCACGATGACACATCACTCAACCTAGACTGAGTGCTCACCCAAAGTGCGCAAAGGTACCAGGACCCTCTTTATGATTTCTTGCGCCGGATGCAAACATGATGAAGGGTTAATGCATTCAGATCCATAAATAGTATAAAAATTCTATAGAGCATATTCCAGATCTAGATCTAAGGAGTAATGGATTCAAGCAATAGCCATATGAATTCTACCATGCAATATCTAGTTATATTCATGTTTAACACCTTGAATCAATCAATACACTCCATTATATTAAACACATAAAAATACATGAAGCTTCTTATAATAAGTAGTACCATAAGTTCATGCGTGCATCAGATCTAGTAGCATAACTTCACAATAGCTCATATTTATTCCTCTATATACTACACAGATAACTACATATTTATAAGGGTGGGGAATTTCCCTTCACCACTTACATAATTCCCAAAATAGGTTGCATCTGAAAATTGACATGCACCTTTACAATAATAGAAACACATGTAAGTGCGCTAACAATAGATCTTTTTTGGTTAACTTAAAGTAGCAATTCTATTATTATCTTGAACCCATGCAAAGCACTTAGTAGATTCTCTTCCAAAAATATCCTATGCGTGTCATGCAAGTCTTTATCTAGTTTGTGTGCTCTGCACGCTATCTCCAAAAATAGCCCGTAACCCGAAAGTGGCTAAGTCCTGAATATGTCCTTATATTTCAAACACATTTTCTTCCCTATCCTTCCACACCTTTGAACACACCTTGTTCCCATGTGCAAACCTTCTGTGTTCCTTCTAATAAGTGTCATACTTTGTGTGCTCAACAAATATAAGAAATATTAATAGAATGAAGGATGCCCCATTGAGTTTCGATGGGGTGATGAATGAGGGTGATCGATAACCAAATAGATGAAAGAACAAAATAGAAGAAGTAGAAGAATTGATCCCTATTGCCCCAAGTTTCATTGAAGAAAAGTGTTGATAGAAGGAGAGTGATATGGAAGAAAAATGCTATTTCCAAACTAACATGCTAACAAGATAAATCTCTATTATCTATGATTGCTAAAATATAAAATATGTACCTATGAAGAACATAAGAAATCAAAATGGAATGGTGGAGATCTCAAGATTTGAGAATGGGATCTCACCAAGACATGGATACAAGGCCATTTTGGATCTTCCCATAGTACTCAAATTTGAGTGAAAGGATGTAAGATGAAGAACCTATTTCCAACAATGGAGAATGGTTCAAAATCGAAATGCCTATATAGTTTTCACTATTCAAAGCATGGTGTCTTAAGAAAGGTAAGAAGTAGGGTTATTTAAATAGCTTTCTTCAAGAGGCAAGGCTAGAAATTTGATGAATGTTGGATAAAGGTAAAAAAAGATTAGGAATGGATAAGGTTGCTTTATAAAAGGTAATCTTAATTTAGAAGAGTTTAATTTATCATTAGTAAGTCATGGGAGTTGGGGATGCTTTAATTAATCAAAGGTGATTAATTAATAGGTAGAGGTAAGCTTCTAGAATCTAATTAGAGGAAAATTAATATGATTTGCGGGATGCAAGAGAGGAATTGATCCAATAAATGGTGATTTATTGATTTAGAGTTGCGAGTGTAATTAATTAACTAAAGAGTAGTGGATATTAATTAACGAAAGGTCGTTAATCAACATCCTTAATGATAAGAAGGCTAATTAATTAACAAAATTTTGTTAACTAATTAATATGAAGAGGAATGTTGGCTAATTTGCGGAGAAGTGCTAATTATTACGTCAATGATGGAAAAGAAGATATTTAGTACAGTCTTAGCATTAAAGCATGCGTAAGAGGATTTTAGGTGTCTATATTTCCCCCTCTTTGGGATGATGTAAGTGACGCCACTTCAAAGATAGTAGAGAAGTACAAAGAAATTTTTTTTTTGAAGAGATAGAAGAAAAATTAATAGAATGAAGGATTTCCCCTCGAGTGTTGATGGGGTGATGAAATGGGGAAATCGACTATCGAAAAGATGAAATAACAAAATATAAGAAGTAGAAGAATTGATCCCTACTGCCCCAAGTTGATTTTGAAGAAAAGTGTTGATAGAAGGAGAGTGATATGGAAGAAAAATGAAGATGAAAAGAGATGGATATAGATATTATTTTTCTGATGTAAAAACCAACTTTATTTCATAATTTTACTTATGATCGATGTCATTGACCCTTATTAAAAATAATGAACAAAAGTGTAGTGTGACATGAAAATCCATATATGAACAAATGTCCATAGATAAAAGAACTAACTCCATGCAAAATACAAAATGAAATGTAATACGAGAAAGTAAAAGATGCCCGACTCCTGGAACATACATAATGCAATGAAATACAAGAAAATAAACAAGCTAACCTAACATATAAACAAAATGCGTGTTTTTTATCAAGCTTTGATTCCAACTTGTGCAAATTAATGACAAGGGTTAGAATATGGTGCACTAAATAAGGATACATTCAAGGGGAATAATGTAGGACACTTGGTTCCTTTGAAAATAAATCATGCACTATGAAATTGTACCAAGAAACTCATTGTGCCAGAGTACAAACATAGTAAGAAAAAAAAATTGTTAATGGAGGTAGATAAGAGGATCCACGAGTCACACACAAGAACAAGTGAGAGCCAAAGAGATATGTTTTGTAGGATGATTTTTATTGTATTTTATTTTTCTTGAAACATATTTGAATGTTTTTTAATGATTTTTAGATGTTTTCTCAAAGATATTTATAGGAAGAAAAATAAGTGTGGATGCCCCAAAAATATATGGGATGTAAAGGGAAGAAAGCCATGCGTATGTGCAAGAAAGTGAAGGTGTGAAAATGCCCCAGTGATTAGGTGAAAATATTCAAAGAAAAACTCTTCATACACTGATGATGAATGGGGATTGAGGCCAAAATGTATATGTTCAACCTGACAATGAACACAAACCAATAAAGTGTTGGGAAGGAGCAAGGATACACCTAGCATAAGATGGCCCAGAAACACATGATAGAAAGGAAGTGGAAAATTATCTTATTAAAAGGGGAAAAACATGTCTCGAAAACATGGAAAAGAGGCCATCCTACACACATGGATGTTCTAAAATATTTCCAAAGAACAAATGATGCTATGAAAATATTTAGAAGGTGGTTAATGAAAAAGTGAGTAGCACAAGGCACAAATCATGATACAAGACATGTGCTAAAGAAAGATTTTGAAAAAGGTATAAAAAGGAACACTTGGTAACATACTAATCTTGTTTACTTGTCGAGATCCCGTGTGTGCATGTGGAAATTAATTACCTCTTGAAGGAAAGAGTTGATATATAGTAAGTGAATATACTAGCCAACGTGTAGGAATGTTTATTTTGAAAGGTGATTTTTGAATGCAGGGTGGATGGAGAGCCACACACCGCTCTGCTTGCCACCAGATTCCATAGCCCCGATGGAGATGTATTTGATTCTAATTGCAACATTTCTCTACTTCTAGTCAGGCATCCATAGCCCCAGTAGAGATTATTGGAAATACCCCAAGAGAGATTTATATATCAATTTGATTTTTCTTTGTAGCTTTTGCTTCATTGATTGATTGATTTTGATTCTTGTTTTGTTTATTGAAAAATTATTTCAGATCTCTTGCTTTATAAGGGGTTAAGAATCACCGATGGCTTGATGGAAGGATGTGAAAGTGATTGCAATGATGACATTGGTTAGTGTTAACAAATACGTTTAAAATTTCTTAACAACAAGTTTATTAGATGAGAATTGTGATACGATCTCCGAGAGGTCAGTCATTGTTTAATTTACCAAGGTGATAAAAAAAAAAGGTCAAACAAATAGCATAGAGATAAATGTTGCAATATGAGTGTGAATATACAAACCAAAATATCATCAAAGGGATGAAAATGGTGGATGATTTGCAAAGGAATGGAAAGAAAGGGAAGAAAGAACATCCATGTGTACATAATACCTGATTGCAATGTTTGATCTTTGTACCTTTGATTTTTGTTTTTGTAATGTTTTAATGTTTTCTCATTTTTTTGTATTTTTGAACTGTTTTATGATTTTTTTTATTTTTGATGGTTATCGGAATGAAACATGTCACTCTACATGATAGGATCCAACAACGATGTTCACAATTTCTTTGATAAGAGAGACTAAGCACGTTTTCTTATCAAGTGTAATATTATCCCTGATCTTGATGATTATGGTGATCTCACACTCAACAAATGATTGTGATTTGTTTTGAAACATGGGTTTTGTATGTGGGATCTTGAGTTTCCTATCCATATGTTTCTCGCACTTTGCACCATACTTGATGGGTGTGTTGGTGTGCATTCTAGAATCACATTTAATTTTGGATTTTATGATCGTTTGAGTTGTTAGAATATTTTGATCTCTTCGAGTTTTGATCTTAGCTTGATAAAGAAACTATCTAGGTTTCTTATAAGCTAATACATGACTTGTATAATTCGAGAAGTGGGAGAAGAATGTGGACGTTTATAATTAATGGGAGAAATGACGGTGGGCTTGCCACAATCATTGGTAGAAGAATAATGTGATGGATAAAAAGGAGGAAGTCTAAGAGTTGAAGAATATAGGTGACCAGGAGGTGAGCCATAGACAAAAGATGAAGGGATACTAGGATATGGCCCCATAATAGAAGGAGAAGGGCTGCCAAGACGTGATCCATAAGCTTTGGAAGATGATGGGCTACTAGGATGTGGCCCAAGAATAGAAGATGATGGACTACCCAGGGTTTCCCATACATAGAAGACAAAGGGCTAGTTAGACATGCCCCAAGATTAGAAGATAAAAAGAATACTCAAAAATGTCCCAAAAATAACAGAGGGGGATACAAGAAGGTGATCCTCACTTAGATGAAGATGAAGGGATACTTGGCATTGACCCCATAAGAGAATGTGATTGAGGGATTATGATAGACAAAGAGTGATTGGGTGATGAGAAGATAGGACATGGATTAATGCAAGACCCGGGAGTTTCATCATGTAATGAAGAATGTGAAGATGGAAGAATAAGAGGAGGATCAAGTTTAATGATATGAGGCTCTTCCTCCATTTTTTGATAAAAGGAATCAACCTTTTCCTCAAAATACATAGAAAAATTGAAGTCTAAAGGAATACTTTATCGTAACTTGTTAGAGGTATATATTCATGTGCCCCTATAAAGGCCATGATTATGGGTTGTTTATCAAACACGCGGGTTTGATTGAAGGAAAAAGGGCCAACTGGTGTGAAATATTGAGAAGATGTTTGATGATGATTGATAGAAGAAGGTGATGTGGGGGACGAAGTAGATGTGGAGCTAGATGTCCCAAGAGTAGAAGAAGGTGGTGTGGACCTACCTATATAATTATATATCATCTCGTAAACTAGTAGCATTATGTCTAAAGTCAAAAATTGTAATGCAGAGTCGATTCAGATTTTTTACTAGAAGGAATTTGAGTTGCATGAATCTTAAAAGAAGGAAGAATTTTTGGAGGTGACTAAATAAGAAGGTCATGCAAAGAAGGGAGGACCACGATTTAAGAATCACATTGGATGAATAATAACAGGGGTCCTGTGAAGAAAGAGAGGACTGAAATTCAAGAATTATATTAGATGTTTGATTGGAGTGATTCAAAGTCACGCATATCTTCCAAAGAAGAAGATTTCATTGAGGTGACTGATAAAAGGGTTCGTGCGAAGAAGGGAGGACTGTGACATAGAGTCATATTAAATGTATGATGAATAGGGTCTTGTGAAGATAAGGAGGACCGCAATGTAGGAGTCACATTAGATTGATGATGAAAAGGGTCTTACGAAGATAGGGAGGACCATGATTCAAAATTCAAATAATAAATTTGATAGCAGAGGTCCAATGAAGAAAGGGAGGACTGCAACATAGGATTTGAATTAGATGAATGTGTAGACACCAAATTTGGGTCACACTCCCTGGGTCCCGTATGGATGAAAAATTGACATGCAACCTTCAACCGCACTCAACCCCTGATGTCATGCCGAGCAACCGATGTTTGAATGTGTGTGGATAAATATAGGAGGATCGGTGATTAAGATCTGGTAGTGTGATCACACTGGTAGCCGAGTTAGCAAAGGGGAGATTTAGAGGCTATGAATGGGTAGCGTAAATTACCTATGTTTGTTATCCTAACTTGGATCTAAGTGTTAGATGAGTTTGAAGTGTCCATGTAAACTGAATAAAATTAACAATCTATGCTACTTTTGCTAATAGGAAAATAATCTAAATAAATCACAAAACTGAAATAATACAATAACAAATAACAATTTATTCTATTATAAATAATTAAAATATCTCTACACTAAAACTAAACAAAGAGAGATAACCCGGTGTGGTTATTCACCCGTGTGTTGAGTGTATGGAAACTAAACTAACTTAAAAAAGAAAATTTCCAATTGATTTATGATATGTAGACAACCTCCTATATATATTCTCTCCTTCAGATCCACATGGATGGGAAGAAGAGGATCCATCACCGAGGATTGCTATGAAATATTCAAACCCTCTTGGAAATTAACTAATTACTTGAAAATGAAAGGAAATTGATTTATACTCTATTTGATATGATGTAAAAACAATAAATTGTAAGAATGAAGGAAATCAAACAACAAATCCAACCTGGAATTCACAGAATAGAGGTAAATCCAGCTTTGTAGTAGTTTGTCCCCTCAGTTTGACCTTTCTTTCTCTGAGTGTTCATATGAGTCCAAGGAATTGGGAATGAAAGAAAAAAAATAAGAGGGTGGTGCTTTAGCAATGATAGCTTGAAGGCAATCTAGATGAAATGCAAGTAGAAGAGAGATATCACAAGATATCTAAGCTTGGCTATGTAATTCCTAGCAAGATTGTGGCAACAATACAATGCAAGATACACAAAAATTCTCAGGACTTTTTCTTGAATACAAGCATGGAATATATAGGAATGGAGGATGGGAGGTTCCTTCATGCACAAGAAAAGAAGGAGCATTTTCAACCAATTAAATCTATTTAAAAATAGGAGGAAGGAGAACCAAGCAATCAAAGCTAATTTTAGACAATTCAGCTCACGGATGCATGCAAAAAGTGAAATTAAGTGAACCGTCGCATGTTAAAACATGCGTGAAGGATCTAAAAAAGTGGGAAAGACTGCCCTACCCTACAAGGTGATGTTTTCAGACTTCCACCCATTTTGGGTAGGTGGTTTGAACCGCACCTAGGTAGGGTGGCGGTCCTAGCACTAAAGGCCAAAACATGCACAAAAGAGGAAAGAAGCTAGAAAAAGTGTGGGAAGGATAAGTAAAAACATCTAGATGACAAGTATTTACTAAGAAGGGAAATTAGATCTCGAACACCTTCTTGAAAGGACCTGAATCATCATTGGGGACTTTTGTAACCATTTTCCAACAATGTAGCACATGTAATTTGGGTGTGTACATATTTCCCCCTCGGAGAAGTGTCTTAGCCATGAAAAGGCATAAAACATAGAGTCTTGAGTATGGTGTTCCTAAAATGGGGAGTTAGAAGCTATACCTGACATGTTCGTGTGTGAAATTATGCTATCCAAAATCCCACTACTTGCCTATAAGAAAAATAAGAGTCAAGTGCAGATAGATAAAATATTTAAAAATAAACATTAAATCAAAACGACAAGAGGAATTACCATTTGTGTGGGGATATAGAGATATACTTGTGCCAATGCTCCATCCCTATGAAAACATACACTCAAAATGAGGTTAAAATAACACACACACACACACACACACGTATATCAAAACAAGCTCACTTTTCAATTCATTTGCATGCTATTCGATTTGGTGAATTTGAATCTCTGGATTCACGGTGACCATTTCTCATTTTTGAGTATGGTTGAATTGGAATGGATTTGGGAATGGTATTTTACGTTAGGCTTGGCCCTTTGTTGTTTGAATAATTTTGAGAATAACTCCTAAGAAATTTGTAACTAGAGCGGTCATAAGGGGCCTCAAAGAGGCGGATAGGAAAAGTGCCTTTATTTCTTAGTCTCCATTTTGTGAGGCATATATGATGTTTTGATATTTCATGCTCATTGTGAGTGTTTTGACCGCACCTAGTGTGCGATGACATTGTAAAAAACTATGAAACACCATGATATGTACATATATCTCCTTTTGGCTTGGTTATTCCTTGAATAGAGTTGACTTACATTGAGGATTTTATTGACTTGTGTACTCTTAGATGTTTAGAATTTATGATTTTATATGCTTTTAAAAATGCATGCAGTGGACATGAATTCTAACAGAATGATTTCTTTTTTTTGCTTTGTAATGCTGATATATTATAATGCAATCACATTATGATATTGAACTTTAGTTTCTCTAAGAAAATTTTGGTACTTCATATTGCTTTGGAAAAATGTGGCGAAAGAGTGATATGATAAGTGAATGAAATTTCCCCACTCTTAACTCCACGCAACCAGTAGGATGCGAGGGATCAACACCAAGATCCATAAAGGGAACACATTATGAAATTTGTTGAATGGTAATGATGAGAGAAAGACAAGGATTTGGAAAAACCAAATTGAGACACTACAACCTCACTCTACTCAAGTTTGATTCATAGTTTAGAATGTGAATTGATTTCTAGTTTATCTAGAATTAGATCCATAGATGGCCACTTGGTTGAAAAATATGGTTTTGAGGTTTTAAGCTCTTTTATAATTTTGGACATCTAACTCACTTTGTATTGATTTATGATTTCACAACATTTGAATGAACTACTTCTAACTTTCAAGGTTTTCAAAGATACCCCCTACACCTTGCCCCATTCTATCAGTAGGAAGCATGGGCTCATCACCATGGGCAAGGCATAGGCGAGTAAGGGAATTTCTCTCATTTCCTAACCCTACATCACTAGTAAGAGACACAGGCTCAACACCGAAGGTTGGTAGGGCAAAGAAATGTGTAAAATAATTTTTTTCTATGGATTTGCATTTGACTTATTTATTTAGGAAAAATGTTTAGAATGTTCTTATTTCCAAAGAGATGTTTATGGGGTAGATGCGACACCATGGAGCTTCTAGAAAAAACTATAGGCAAATACATCTAACCTAGAAAGAGACTATAAGTAGATCTAGGTATGCAGGCCTTGGTATGGTTACTTTCAAAGCTTTGTCTTATCCTACTTGAACTAATGAAATGATTTGAAAATAATTTATGATACCATGAAAATTTGGAGAGACATGATTTGAATGTTTTTTTAATGTTTTTCATAAGTTTTTAGGAATTGCTATAAGAATAAGTCCCTTGATCACAAATTTACGAAATGAAATGGTAGATGAAAATGTAATGCAGATGCAATAATGTACATACGGAAATGTAGGTAAAACTACATGTGATGATGCCTAATGTGAAGAAAGTTGATGAATATTGAATTATTCACCCCTAAAATTACACAATAGAGAACCATTATCCTCAAATTTTTTTCTCTTGACAAGGGCCTACCATTCTGGGTTTAAATTTACAACCCTTGCCCAAAATTGTATATGTCCAATCATTAAAATCATTTTTCTAAAAGAGACATTTGTGCACCTCTTTGTCACATTCTTGAGACATGGTATGTGGGTGAGCATGACTAAGTTGCTCGGCCTTGTCTCCTATGTAGAGCGTTGTGTTTAATTGTGACACTTGCTGAATGATGAGGCCTTTCCCCAAAGATATGGAAAGCTTAGTTTCAAACACACTTGGGTTGAAAATGAGATTTAAAATAGAACAACCCTTAGAGATGGTTTTGATGGGCATCGTTTCAATCTCAAATTTTCCTTCTTTGTTTGTTAATTCTATCATGTTTACACCTAGACCTAGGTCATCGGAGGGAAGAGATGCTAAACCGAGAAGACTACCCATTCCCTGTGGTTCAAACAGAAGGAATATCATATCGTCACTCTCTAAGAGTTTCATAATTCCCACCATGGTTTTAGTGGATACACTATTTCCATAGATATTGATTTACCCTTATTTGTTTTTGCCACCTCAAATGTTTTTAGGTCAACATATTCAATCCTTTGGAACGTCCGGGGTGACCAGGACTAACTCTTTTGTTGGAGGTCATTTTTTCAATTTATTTTCGTGAAGTTCATACTCCATATGAACTCATTTATTCTTCTTGAGGTTTTCTAAGTGTATATCAAAGGGATTAGAATCCCTTGAGTGATGAAGACCTTCCCCAAATGGAGAAACCTAATCTCTGAAACATGGTAGAGGGGATAGCCTTCATTCGATGAATCCAAGGTCTCCCAAGGATCATGTTATAACTTTTTTCCTGTCAATAATGTAAAACTTTGTTAAGATGTTTTTTTGACCAAGCGTGACTGGAAGAACTATGGTTCCAATTGAGGTAACTTTAAGAATGTTGTACCCTTGTTACATGTTTCTTATAGAGGAACAATCTGTCTCTCCATCCCAACTTCTGTAAGAAAGAGAAAGGAACAAAATTTACAACAGCCCCGTCATCAATCATGGCTCTCTTAATGCAATTTTTATAAACCTAGACTTGTAAAAATAAGGCAGGATCACCTCTTCGGGCAATTTCAATGTTAGATGGCATCTTTTCTATATCAAAAACAAACCCAGTATCCCTATCATTCTATCCCGGAGGATGTATGTCAAAGTCAATATGATTTATTTGAGTGATAAGAGGTGGCATAACATGGATTAGATGACCAATACCTAGTGCATTGAGTAATGCAGAATGATACACAGGTGAATTCTTTAACAAATCTAGAAACAAAATGTGAGAAAAGGTCTTGTTCAAATCCAATATTGAATCATAGGCTTCTACTAGTTTTTTTTATTGTGGGAATGTCATCCCTATGTGGGAAGGAAGGAAGAGTGGGAACAGGTTATGAAACATACTCCTTCATCTGAGTTATTGCATTAATTTCATGCTTAACCTCTAGCTAAACTAATCCCAAGATTTTTGTGTTATCGTTTGAACTAAGGTTAGGAGTGACCCGAGAGTTATTGGAAGTTGAAGATTCATGGTCATTATTTCCTATAGGAATTCCTTTGTTTGTGTTTTGTGAATTCACCTTGAAATTTTTAGGATGTGTAGGGATAAGATCTCAAAATATGCTCACATTAGCATTATGAGGAGCTATAGGTCCTATATAGTCAGATTGTGAGTTTGTTTTAGGATTTTCTAGGAACATGTCTACAAAGAGTTGCCTTTGGTTTTTAGGAAGTCTTTGCAGAAACTTTTTGCAATCATGGAAATTCCTATCGTCATGACCTCAACCTTATGGAAACCACAATATAGGTTAGGGTCGTAATCTCTTGGCATTTGATAAGAATCTTGTTGTTGTTGATTATAACCTCGGTTGTAGTTTTGAAATTGATTGTTATAACCATGATTCATTACCCCTTGGCCAGAGTTTTGATACTGGTTTGGGCCTTGGGTTTGATTTTAATTTTTCACTAAATGATTTACATTGTCTGTGTTGATAGAAGACACAATGCTAGGGCTTCTTTTATTTCCCAAGTTGTTATTTTAGTGTTTCTATTATTTAGAAAACCAACATTCTTAGCTTGATCAGTAGCACTATTCATGATGACACCGTGATTGTGATTCACACCCTTATGTCCTTGGTTTTTCACACCATTGTTTTGATAATTTTCATTATTTTGATTTGGGGATACCATTTTCCCATTGGGACCATAGATCTTATGCCCACTGTCAATTTTGACTTGGTCACTTTGAAGCACACCCTGCAAAACTTCCTTATAACTATAGAAAGGAAAATTTTGTACCTCTTCATTAGTCTCTTGATTGAGTGAGTGAAGGAAAAGATCACAAAGTTCCATATGCTCCATGTTAGGTGCACTTGAAGAAGAATAGAGAACTTAGCACCATCTCTAGATGAAATGGGCAACAGATTCATTTTGCTCTGCCTAATATGTAGGAACTCTATAATCCTGTACGCGACAACTTAATCATGTCAAATGATTTGATGAACTCGAAAAACAACTTATTTGAATGAATCTATAAAAGCTTCGGTATCCTATAATACCAATCCAATGTAATTCCTTCGAGATTATTTGGAAAGATCTTAGCCACTACAACATCCCAAGGAAGAAATTACCCGATAGCGTGCATAGGCCTTGATATGAGCATTTGGTTCTCCTTAGCCCTTAAATTTTGGAAGATCTGAAAATGGTCATGGAAGCATGACACCATGTATGGTGAAGTCAAAAGGCTCCTTTAAGTACTCGGCATATGTAACCATTGCGTAAGATTCCACCATCAACGATTCTTGATGAGGAGGTGGAGGAGGAGAAGTTGGATAAGATGCATTATAAGAATTGATGGAACATAAGGGGTCCCTTGATATGACATGTAGGGAGAAAGAATGGTGCATGGGCCCATCTCGGGGAGTTTTTGAATACATATGCATGTAAGGTGAGATAGTACCGGGATATGGACTAGTGGGCATAAAAATAGGGAACATCACATTCTTGTTGTGGTGGCATTCAAGAACGCACTTCCGGAAAGCCCTTGCATAAGATAAGCTTGAGAAGGATGAGGACCCATCCCTAGTGTGTCTAACCCTATGAGAATATCACTTTGATTTGAATGAGTTAGATAAACTTGTTGTACATGATATTACGTTGATTTCTCATTGGAAGAGATGTTTATTTTTTTATCAACTGGATACCCCATGTTATGGCCTACTGGATGTGTTGGTTGTGAAGTCTGGGCACTTTCTAGTTCTCGAATCCTCCCAACCAAAGTATAAATGAGATCATTGGGATAGGATTGAGTCCCTTTTTGGGGTGCATGTGGTGTACAGTTTTATTGAGCATGCTCATGATACCCTGTCATGAATTGTTTAGTGTTATAATTCTTGTCTTCCTCATAAGTAAGAATATTAGGATAGGTATTTGAAATCTCAGAGGCTGAAGCCTTCATTCTATCCAAAGACTCATATATCTGATGAAGAATATTAGATATTCATGCAAATAGATCATCCTCTCATTGATTACATGGCAACGTGATGTATTGACAAGACCCCATGGTAAGAAACTGCTTTCATTTGTTATAACAACATGGTTTACATTAGGTTGAACATATTGCATGTCTAATGGTTGATCAACCTCCTCCATCCTTACATAGCTAATGGGGTTTGAAGTGTAACTAGGGGAGGTTTGGATGTTGCTTGTGTAATTGTCACCCCACCTTGAAAGAGAAGGGGACTATTGTGGTTGCACGTTGGTGTAATATTTATCAAAGCCAAATGGCCCACCAAACTCTCCAGACATATTTTAAAAGGTATAAAATACCTACCAAAATAGGGAAGAAATGGAAAGATGAGGTAATAGCAATGAAAGAAAGGAAACAAGAAGGAATTAATCCTTCACGTCGGGTTCACCAATTTGTACGGATGAAAATTGACATGCAACCTTCAACCGCACTCGACCCCCCGAGGTCATTGTCTTTGGAGAAGACGATGTTTGAATTTATGTGACTAACTATAGGAGGATCAATGAATATGATTTAGTAGTGTGATCTCCTAGTAGCTGAGTTGGTAAAGGGAGATTTAGAGTCTATGAAGGGGTAGTGTAAATTACCTATGGTTTGTTTGCCTAACTTGGATATAAGTGTTAAATTAGTTTTAAGTGTCCATGTAAAATGAATGAAATTAACAATATATTCTACCGCTAGAAGGAAACTAATCTAAACAAATAAAAAAACTAAAATATTACAATCACAAATAACAATTTTCTTCTATCCTAAATAATTAAAATATCTCTACACTAAAACTAAACAAGAGAGATAACCCGGTGTCGTTATTCACCTATGCTGAGTGTATGAAAAATAAAATAACTTAAAACAAGAACTTTTCCAAGTGATCTATGATATGTAGACAACCTCCTACATATATTATCTCCTTCAGATCCATAGGGATGGGAAGAAGAGGATCCGTCACTGGGGATTGCTATGAAATATTCAAACCCTCTTGGAAATTAACTAATTACTTGCAAATGAAAGGAAATTGATTTATACTCTATTTGATATGATGTAATAACAATAAATATTAAGAATGAAGGAAATAAAACAACAAATCCAACCTAGAATTCATAGAATAGAGATAAATCCAACTGTGTAGTAATTTGTCCCCTTAGTTTGTCCTTTCTTTCTCTGAGTGTTCATATGAGTCCAAGGGATTGGGAATGCAAGAACAACAGCATGAGGGTTTCACTTGAGTAGTGGTAACTTGAAGGCAAGTTTGGATTTAATGTAAGTAGAAGAGAGATAACACAAGAGATTTGAGCTTGACTATGTAATTCCTAGCAAGATTGTGGTAGCATTACAATGCAAGATTCAAAAAATTCTCTGGCCTTTTACTTGAATAAAAGCATGGAATATATAGGATTGGAGGATGGGAGGTTCCTTCACATAAAAGGTAAGAAGGAGAACTTCCAACTAATTAAATCTATTTAAAAATAGGAGGAAGGATAACCAAGAAATCAAAGCTAATTTTAGACAATTCGGATCATAGATGCATGCAAAAAGTAAAATTAAGTGAAATGTCACATGTTAAAACACATGTAAAGGATCTGGAAAAAGTGGGCAAGACCAATTCCCTGTGCAGGTGACAGTTTTAGGACTACCGCCCTATTTTGGGCAGTGGTTTCAAAACTTCCGCCTAGGCAGGGCGACGGTCTTGCCCTTTGGCCAAAGGCCAAAACATGCACAGAAAGAGACAGGAAGCTAGAAAAAGTGTGGGAAGGCTAAGTAAAGAAGTCTAGGTGAAAAATATATGCTACAAAGGGAAATTAGAGCTTGAAAACTTTCTTGAAAGGACCTGAATCATCATTGGGGAATTTTGTAACCATTTTTTGATAATGTAGCACATGTAATTTTTGGTGCATACAGGTCCTCTTTCGAATAGTCATCCTGACATGTTAACCCAACCATGACCCCTTTACCACATATTCATATTAATTTAGTTACATACAATTGAATTAATACCTATCCTCACATAATTTATTAATTTAATTACTTTAATTAAATTAATTTACACATCACCTAGCCACATCACCTAGACACCTCACCATAGACTTGTTCTTAGCCTATTAATTAACTAAGACTCAATATCCACTTATCCTAACCACTTGAGACTTAGTATAACCCTAACATTAAATTCCTATTCTTTCTCCAATAGTATTCCCGCTTATGTAAGTGTTAATCACCCCTTTAGACCCAAACCAACATGGAGAGCTCGCCAAAATTTGCTATTTTTGGTAAACCTAGGATATCCCGCCTTAACCGACGCTGGTTAACCCTCAACCAATTCTGGTCACCTTGACCATCATTGGTCACCATATATACAATTTGGAAACCATTTTCCTAGGTTGGTCACTTTGAGTTTTGGAGAGAGATGTCTGCATTCAAGCACAAACCAGAGTTTTCTCAAGTATCAAGATGACAAAATACATCCACCCAGAGACCCAAGAAAGTACTAGGACTAAGATGAAGACATAAGCATTCATGGTAACATTCCCGAAAGAACTATCATGGTATTGACCATTTAGGTTCATAGATCGACCATCATCTTACTTCACCCATCAATCTTATAGGAACAAGTAAGTGCGTTTGATTTTTTATCATTTATGTACTTATTCATTAAGTTCTTTATCTCTCTCATTATTGGATATTATTATTCTCTCGTGTTCACCTCCATTTTCTAGCCTGTATCCTTATCCATCGAACACAACCTTTCATATACTTATTCCTAACTTCTTACACACTTCTGAGTTTTTATCACCTTATCACGAACCCAACTAGTCCCCTTTCATTCTTTGTATAATCATAGAGAATCCCAAAACCACCTATTAATCAACTTTCACCAAATTTCCCCTACCAAAGTGTTGGTTACCTTAAGCGCCGCTGGTTTCCCTTCATTGACATCACCACAAGACTAACATCGATTATTGTATCCCCTACCATACTTTTACAAAATTTCCCTTAACACCCCAAAAACCTCACAAAATTCTTACCCAACCGTATACCCTACATGCAACCTCTCTACAGACCTCCCCATATTTTTGTGCAAACACGAGAGAATTTGGACACCTATTTATGATATTTTACCATTTTCACGTAAAATGAGATTGGTAATCCCTAATCGGTATCATTCATATCTAAACTGTCATCGGTTAAATCCTCACCGACATCGGTCTTTGTGTCCGGAAAAGCGCCTCAAGCCGGCCGAGCACCCCAATCACCCAAATCAGCCCCAAATTGTACAAATACTTACCCCGACCCTATCTCGTGACTTCCGAAAAAACCTTCCCACTGTGACCTGACTGACTCGTGACCCTTGACAATTTAGCATTTAAGTGGATTAAAGTTGATAAGTAATATGAGATACCTAAATCGGACTACTAGCACTAGATTCATTTATCTGCATGTTCATTTGTTTTGTATTGAAATATATATATATATATATATATATATATATATATATATATATATATATATATCAGTGGATTGACAACCATCAAGGAAGTATCACACTTCCTGGATCTAGCTTCGTTAGGAAATCCACTAACCTTTTGCTATTAACTACATTTTTTGGTCTTTCTTTGCATTTCAGGTAGTTCCTCCTAGCCAAAAAGAATCTCTCGCAATCGGCTTGGATTGAAAAATCGAAAACGTGCATAACCTTCAATCGACATCACAACATGTATTCCTACTTGGCCTATCACCCTCTATATTTTTCATTAATTTGTTAATAATACGGTGACACATTTTGGCATGCTTGGTGGGACCCATCCAAGGTTCCTTACATTTATTATTTCTTAGGGAAATTTTATATGTTTGTTTCTTTTAAAAGGAAGTTAACATTAAATTTTCTCCCTGGGAATCTTCTCTTTATTCTATTTGTCTAAGTGACATTTGTATTTCAAGACTAAAAAGAATCATTATTTTTCTTCTTGCATCTGCATTAGTGAAAGTCATTCTCTTTCCTATTCAATCTTTTTTACATCAAATATCACATTTCGATTTGGGTTTTAAAATACTTGTATCTCATACTTCTATGCTTTCATTTTTAACTCACATTAAAACTGAGGGCAACCTATACACTGGAAGTCATGCCCAGCTGATGGTTGACATAATTGAATCGTAGAGAAATTTCTTTTCTCTCTTTCTTTGCGAAACTGCACAAATATAAATTCACACATCTTCTTAAACAACACCTTACTTGGAAGAAGTTGTCAACAATCATACGATTAGAGGATTGATAGTGGGTGCCAAACTATTTTCTCTTTCCAGTCATTAACTCGAGAAAGGATTGCCCCATCCAAAACATAACCTGGAACCACCCTTAGATCTCACTTCTTCATAGGACACCTTCCCAACCAAAAATCTTGTTATGGTTCACAAATTCAGTCTAAAATAACATAAGCTAAAACATAAAATTCACTTATAGGATTACATGTTTTTCTTAGCTTTTTCTTGAGTTGTGTTTTGAGTGTGAGGTTACGTTCTTCATTTTCTTCTTCCTTTCACACACCGCCATCATAGTTGGTGTATTTCAACTGTTTTTGAGTGTGTCAAGATCCATTACTATCATACTTAGTTTTATGGGTTAATATTTCATCTGATTTAATTCAAAAAAATATTTTTTCTTCACTTTTTAACATTTCACAGTGACCAACGTCGGTCCAGTGACCGTCATCAGTTTACATCTGACCATCATCGGTTTACCTAAAGATTTTTAGCTTCCATCTCTTTTTGGTCATTCTACCAAAAATAACATTCATAATATCTTCTGTTCTTTTTGAATTTCTCAAAACATCATCATACCCCCATAATTTTAAAATCACAATCAAATACAACTTCTTTATTTCATTTTCATCAGTTTTACCTCATTTGCAAAATTTTTGATTTCCCACATTAACCGGTATCGGTTTTCCTAACTATCATCGGTCACCCTGTAACCATCATCACTTAACGTAACCTTCAAAATCCTTTGTTTTAATTTTTAATTAAAATATTGATCAGTTTCACCTCTTGGAATCTATTCTCCTCCATTTTTACTATTTTTCTATGTCATTTACAGAGAAAATTTTACCAGGTCTACGCTAATTCAAATGGTTTTGACTCATAGCTAAGAAAATTCCCTTGTGTTTAACACTAGCCTTCAACCACTCCCAACTAGCCCATTAATTCCTTCCATCCTGTCACCTATGGATCTAACTCATCCCATCACAATTAGTACCAAAGACGAGGAGTTTGTAAGACTCCTTGACCATAATCCCACTACCCTACAATATTATCTCACCCACTCATATATACCTAGGAATCTTGAGACAGTTGGTATAAAACATGCTCATGTATATCCTTCCTACCCTCGCCCCCACTTCTGCGTCATCTACCACCGGCTCGACATTGTTAGGATTTAGAGAACAAGTATGTGGAAACAATTCCTCAAACTACAAAGAGTAGGAAACTATATAGAATAATTATACTTGCGAAATATAACAACATACATAAATAATGCACAAAAGAAGACAAGACAAGATTTAACATGGTTCACCCAATGTGGGCTACGTCCACCAAGAACTTGCTCAGATTTTATTATCAACAAGAGTAAAACAAATCTCATAGTCTTCTCTCGCCACGAACTCACAAAAGAATTCCAGAGATGCTAAACCACATCTAAACCACAATTGACACCCAATTGCATAACCTTGATCACTCTTGATCACCTCTTGATCATTAAGACTCAAGACCTCTTGAACACTCAAGATATATTCAAGATACCTTAACACCTCTATTTATAGGATTACAATCCTTTTAAGAAGTCCTAAAGATGACCCTAGAATTTTGAAAGTCATGATCTTTCAACTTCCCACGGCTGGAAAAATAGTCCCGATGATAATAGCTAATTGACAACATGTTAACAACAACGTCACAACAACGGCACAACGACTGCACAACAACCTCACAAAAAACAATTGCAATGCTCTTGAAGTCTCCAAACTTAACCGTTCAAGCTCTAGCACTTCAACATTGATTCAAGAAGACCAAAAAGGCTCCACACCCCAACAATCTCCCACTTGAATACTGTTTCCACTGAGCAAAGTTCTTAACCCTTCACTATCAACCATGAATGCCAATCAAAGTTGAACACAACTTCAAATTCTCCCTTGTGACCACCTTGGTCATCATATCCACAGGATTCTAACTAGTATGAATCTTTTCTAGCTTCAACTTATCTTCTTCCAAAGCTGTCCTGATGAAATGATATCTCAGTTGAATGTGCTTCATCCTAGAGTGGAAAGCGAGTTCTTCACCAAATGAATAATGCTCTGACTATCACTGTGTAGTCTCCTAAATTCCTGCTTATGACCTAACTCATCAAGCAAATACTATAGCCAAATCATCTCCTTTATTGCCTATGTGGCAGCAACATACTCAACCTCTATGGTTGACACAGCCACAACCTTTTGTAACCATGAAATCTAGCTCACTGTTGTATCACTAACCGTAAATACATAACCTGTCATGCTCCTCATGATGTCAAAATATCCTACCATGTCTGAATCTACATATCCACATAATGTAGTGTCTGATCCACTAAAACACAATGCTTCTCCCATGGTCCCTCTCAAATATTGAAGGATCCACTTTACTGCCCCATGAAGTGCTCTCTACCTGGATCACTCATAAACCTGACTCACTGCTCCCACTGCATGGGCAATGTCAGGCCTAGTGCATACCATAGCATACATCAAGCTACCAACTGTTGATGAGTACGGTACCCTAGACATCTGTATTCTATCCTCCTCAATCTTGGGACTCTACTCCTTTGATAATTTAAAGTGACCTGCCAAAGAAGTACCAACCGGTTTAGCATCCTACATACTAAACCTCTCCAATACCTTGTTTATGTACTCTTCTTTAGATAATACCAGTTTCATCTCCTTCTTGTTCTGAGTTATTCTCATACCAAGGATTTGTTTTGCTGCCCCCAAATCCTTCATAGCAAAGGAGTCACCTAGCTACTTCTTGAGTACCTTTATTTCCTAAATGTTCTTCCCTGCAACAAGCATATCATCTACATATAGGCACAAAATAATATAACTACCATTAAGAAACTTCTTGATGTACATGCAATGGTCTGAGTGACACCTGGAGTAACCCTACTCCTACATAAAACTATCAAACTTCATGTACCACTTCCGTGGAGCTTGTTTCAGGCCATACAAGCTCTTCTTCAATTTGTACACTAACCTCTCCTTCCCTTTGACCTCATAACCCTATGGCTGCTACATGTACAATTCCTCCTCTAAATCACCATGAAGGAATGTAGTCTTCACATCCAACTATTCTAAGTGCAGGTCTTCTACTGTAACTAAACCAAGAACAGTCCTAATAGAAGTCATTTTAACAACCGAAGAAAAAATTTCATCAAAGTCTATACCTTTCTTCTGTGTAAATCCTTTGACCACCAACCGGGCCTTGTATCGTTTCCTGCCTCCATCTTCCTCTTTGATTCTATACACCCACTTGTTCTGCAATTCTCTCTTTCCCTTAGGTAGCTCCACCAGATCCCAAGTTTGGTTTTCCATAAGAGATCTATGCTCTTCATCCATGGCTTGCTCCCACTTCTTCCTGGCATCCACTTGCACTGCTTCCTCAAAGCACTTTGGCTCTCCACTGTCAGTGAGAAATAAATAATTCAAAGATGGAGTAAATTGTTCAAGTTCCCTTCTTACCCTAGAAGACCTTCTCACCTCAGGAGTTTGGGGTTCCTGATGAGTAGGTACTGAACTAGTTTGTGCGTAACATGCTTTGAACTCCGAATTGGCCCCTTGGACACCTTGCTATCTGCAATGTCCTCTAACACCATGTTTCTCTCTTTGATTTCTCTTTTTGTTCCTGCAACTAATCTTTATACATGATTTTTTCATTAAAGACAATATCTCTAGACCGAAATATTTTCTTGTCTTTAAGACTCCAAACACGGAAAAAAATTATCTTCACTATATCCAACAAAGGTGCATTTCTCGACTTAGCCTCTAACTTGGTCCTATCATCTTTGTCAATGTGAACAAATACCTCACATCCAAGTACTCTAAGAAATGAGTAATCAATTTTCTTACCAGACCAAGCCTCCTCAGGTATACCTCCATCCAAGGCCATAAAGGGTCCTCTGTTAATAAGATAAACAATCTGTGCTTACCACTTCCCCCAAAACATGAGTGGCAGCCCCGTATGTAACCTCATGCACCTAGCACGCTCCATGATTGTCCTGTTCATTCTCTCTGACACTCCATTTTCTTGTGGAGTATTTGGAACCATTCTTTTCCTGTGGATCCCATTTACCAAATAATAATCAAGAAATTCATTACTTTGTAATATTCCCTCCATTATCTCGACGACGAGACATTTCAACTTGATACCTATTTCATTCTCAACCAAGGCTTTCCATCTTTTGAAAGTTTCAAACACATCAGATTTCTTTCTAATGCAATATACCCAAAATTTTCTAGTTGCATCATCAATGAAAGTGACATAATAAATGTTGATGGTGAATCATAGCACCCCTGAGTGTCTGCAACACGATGGGTTGAGACTCTCAGTGCGATTGCATAACATGGAGCTTTTCCCAAGTGTGGGACCTTGCGAAATTGGAAAAGCTCTCCGGATGAAGGCTGGTTCCTATTCCTCTGTTCAGATGCACACGTAAAATGTAGAGGGTTTACTCAAAACCTAAACTAACTTTCCAAGGAGACAGGGTAAGAAGATGCGTAAAAATAAAACCTAAACTAACAGAGGTGATGCACCGAGGAATGAAGAACATATGTCTTGCCAGTAAACACAGATCATTAAAATGCAATGCAAGATCATGCACAGATAGCTAGGTTCACAGTGAAATATCAGGAGGATGTAAATGAACACAGAGAGGATTGAGAATCATCCACAGTCATGCATTAATTTGCTCCAAAGATTGATACAACACACTGCAAAATGCCAAGAGGCAAGGTTGCATTACAGTTTCAAATGGGAGGTTTTAACTCCACAAGTTCACCTGCCAAAGAGAAGAAGGGAGGGGCAAAACAAGAATGTCCAACCTTTAGAAAGAAGCCCCTCCTTACAATTTATAGGAAGAATGAGAGAGAAAAGAGAGAGGAATTCCAAAACTACCCCAACCACCTCTAGGTTGCATTTAATTCATCTCATTATGATGGTAGGTGAGAACCCCAGCGAACCCAAAAGTGGCGAACTGTATTTTTCATTTTTAAGAATTTTTTCTCACCCAATTAAATATATCTAGTTGTAGTTGGATAGAGGACCTTGTAAGATTTCCGAAAAGTCCAACCTTGCATGAATCTCGAGCTCCCAGTCAAAAGTTATGGCCATCTGAATATCTGCGCTAGGGTCTACTTCCTGTTAGCGCTCAAAATGTTGCACCTCCTGAAGGTATGCCATAGGTGCATCCGTGTGTGTGTCAACATCCTCTTACATACGCCAAGGTGCAAATTTTTCCCTATTGACACTCATTTCGTGCACTGCTTCCGTGCGCTAAGGGCGCATCCTTTTAGTGTCAACACTCATTGTCATGCGCCATTTCCGTGCACCAAGGCGCATCCTTTTTAGTGTCAACACTCATTGTCATGTGCCATTTCGTGTGCCAAGGGTGCATCCTTTACCCTATCGACACTCATTTCGTGTGCCATTTCCGTGCACCAAGGGCGCATCCTTTACCACTGCGACACTCATTTCGTGCGCCACTTCCGTGCGCCAAGGGCGCATCCTTTTAGTGTCAACACTCATTGTCATGCGCCATTTCCGTGCGCCAAGGGCACATCCTTTACCCTGTCGACACTCATTTCTGTGCGCCACTTCCATGGGCCAAGGGCGCATCCTTTTTAGTGTCAACACTCATTGTCATGCGCCATTTCCATGCGCCAAGGGCGCATCCTTTACCCTGTCGACACTCATTTCTGTGCGCCACTTCCATGCGCCAAGGGTGCATCCTTTTTAGTGTCAACACTCATTGTCATGCACCATTTCTATGTGCCAAGGGCGCATCCTTTACCCTGTCGACACTCATTTCTATGTGCCACTTTCCTGTGCCTTGGCGCATACATTTTAGTGTCAACACTCATTGTCATGCGCCATTTCCGTGCGCCAAGGCGATAAATGTTAGGGATTTGAGCTTCTTTGATTTCCATATTCTTTTGCTTGTCTATATCTACCTGGGGAAAGATATATACAACAATTTCGTGACTCAATGGGATTACCTACCTGCTAGGTAGAAGATCATCGACCTTTTAGCAATCCATTGGGCATGGAGTCATAAGCAATAACTTGAAACCAACCTGATATCTGGTCCCGAACCTGATATTGCAACTCCTTTGAGAGCATGATGAATCAAGGAAACAACACGAGAGCAACAAAACTGTCTGTAGGAGCACTTAGGGAAACTGAAACCTAAACTATAACAAGACAATGTGCATACGCACTTAGAGGAATTAAAATCCTAGGCTAATATTTACAAGGGTAAACCTTTTCCTTTTAGTAGAAATGTTTAAGATGGATTCCATTAACCGGAATCAGAATTCTTCTCCATCCAATGTAGACAATTGGAAGGCATTACTACTTTTACATCCTGTGATCATGTAGGGGCCACTCCAAATGGCATCAAACTTGGAATGCCTTCCCGGTTTTGCCCGATCTGCATCCCATTTTAGAACTAAGTCCCCTTCCTGAAAGGTCCTTGCTCTTGCTTTCTTATCAAACCATATTTTTACTAAGGCCTGATCTTTCTCCATTGTTTGAACTATATGTTCTCTAATTTCTTCCAATTCCATCAACTCTGCATATCTAGCCTCCATTGGTTCGAACTCACCAACTCCAACCGCTTCATGAACTCTAATGTAGGCGATTCTAATGATATAGGCAATACTTCCTCTTTTCCATAGACCAACTTGTAAGGGGAATTACCTAGACCTCTTTGGTGTTATTCCACCCCATAATGCTGATTTTAGCTTGGTATGACATGTTCTTTGATTTCCATCCGAGTCCTCCCGATGATTCTTAGCAAATTTTTGTTCGTGGACTCTCGTCTGTCCATTACCCCGGGTAATAATTTGAAGAGGTGCTCAAATAGATTCCATTATTGACAGCCCATTCTCGTAATCTTGGAACCTATAAATGCCAATGCATTGTTCGATATGATAGTGGCGGCACACCGAACTCAGGTCACTATTCCTTCATAAAAGTCTAGTATGTTAGACTCATTTTCTTCTTTAGCGCCGCTACTTCGGTCCACTTAGTGAAATAGTCCGTTGCCATGAGAATCCACTTGTGGCCTTGGCTTGAGTTTGGATTGATGACCCCCGACGAAGTCCAATCCCCATTGCATAAATGGTTGGTCAACCAGAATTGGGTGCAATGGAAGTCTTTGCTAGTCTTTCTTTGCTGTGAAGAGTGCACATTTCTTGCGCTTATCCATGTATAGCAGATCATTTGAAGACTATCGGCCAATAATACCCTGCCTTCGTTATCTTGAGAGTCTTGTTACTCATGGGGCAAAATGTCCTCCAGAATCTCTATCGTGAAAATCTCGTAACACCCTTTTAATTTGATTTGTCCCAATGCACCTCAATAGAACTCCATTGATGTCTTTCTTAAACAAAACACCATCAACAAGCACATATGGAATGGCTTGTAATCTGAAGTATCTCCTCTTTGCTTTGCTCATTTCTGGGGGGCATAGGCCCATCTGTAGGAAGTGTATCACATTCTGAGTCCAACACAAAGTGGGCACATCATCATTTTCCTGTTCTTGACCATCCTGTAGTACCAAGATAGCCTCTTTTTCATTACCTGCTTCAACTTGTTGACTCAAGGCTAGCTGCTCACATAGTCCCTTCCCACGTACTAGCTTAGTGACCTTAATTTTGATGTCATATTCCATGACATGAGTTATCCATCCTGCACGTTTCTCATTCAGATCCTTGTTTAGAAGGAAGTCCTTGACTCCCGCATGAGAGACCAATAATTGGATCTTGTTGTTTGAGACTAGGTGCTTGAATTTCTTTAAGCTCCTGATTACTGCAAGGACATGCTTTTCAATGAACGAGTACCTTGTTTCGTATTCCTCTAGACCTTGACTAAAGAAAGAAACTGGTTGTTCTAATCCCTCTTTGTTTTGCTGAACCAGGATTGCAGAAATTGTGTCTCCACCACCGAAGGCATATAACATGAATTCCTTGGAGAAGTCTGGATTGACGAGAATCGGAGCTTGAGATATAGCCTCTTTTATTACCTCAAAACTTTCCTTGCCTTTGAATGTCCACTTAAATGCCATACTCTTCTTTAACATCAACGTTATTGGCTTCACGAAAAGCAACAGAATTTGGAACAAATCTGCGGACAAAATTGATCCTTCCCAAGAAGCTTTGAAGAGCCTTCTTGTGACTTGGCAATGGCAATGCTCGAATTGCTTCAACTCTTTCTGGGTCAATCGTCAACCCTTCGTTTAAAACAATATGGCCTAGAAGTTTTCCTTGTGAGCCAAAAATATGCATTTTTGGGATTCAATGATACCCCAAATCTTCTACACCTCTCAAATACTTGCCTCAAATGACGAGGTGATCCAAAGGCATTTTTTTGAGAATACAAAGATGTCGTCAAGATATATTAGAACTATTTTATTGATCAACCCTTGAATGCCATATCCATTGCGCTTTATAAGGTAGCTCCAGCATTTGATAGCCCAAATGGCATTTTCTTGTAGACATAGGTCCCCCATTTGGTGGTGAAAGTCATCTTGAATTGGTCATCTTCTTTCACCATCACCTGATTATACCCTATGTAGCCATCTAGAGAGAGAATCTCTCCGAACCGGATACTACTTGCAATATTTGTTCCATTGAAGGAAGTGGGTAATGATCTTTGAGAGATGCCCTGTTTAGGTCTCGAAAATCCACACACAACCTAATTTTTCCACTCTTCTTCCCGACTGACCAAATTTGCAACCCACTTGAGTGCTTGATCGAGAATATAATGCTTGCCTCTATTAGCTTATTTATCTCTTTCTTCATTAGAGGTTCAATGTGAGGTTGATCGGTCTCTCTTCGCCCGATGGGCTTAGCATCTGGATCTAATTCTATGGTATGTTGTGCCAAATTTGGATCAAATCCTCTTAAGTCTTCATAGCTCCAAGCGAAGACATCTGGAAATTCTTGGCAAAGTTGTATGAAATCTGATTTCTCCCCGCTCAAAGGGCCACTTTACCAATTTGAAGAGTTTTGCCTTCCCTAACCGTAATTGGCCCCAATCTTCTCTCTTGACCTGTACGTTAGCCTTTTCCTTACGAAACTGGTCGTTAGGGTTGAAGATAGACTCCAATGTTACTAAACCCTTAGGAAGCTTGTTTGTCCGTAGCTGCACTACTTGATCCCCATACTACTGCTCTAATCTATCCTGATTTCTAGCTGAGAATTCAGCCTCTTCTTGTAAGAAATTGACGATCTGTTGATCGTTCTCAAACACCGCCACTTGTGTTAATATCTAGAATCGCTGGCCTCACAATCACATGGATATGTGGCTGTGTTTTTCCTTCGATGTTGTTAACCACATCAAACGTTGATCCAACCGCTGCGAGCCTATCTCGTGACTTCATTTTCTTCCCGGTACGGACACAATGTTGAAATCTTCGAAATCCTCAATGAGGTCCCATACCCTATTCTTGTAGCTCTTCAACAAGTTGTTCTTTGTAGCATGTTGTCCCCTAAATTGGTTGATGATTAGCTCACTATCTCCAAACACCTGCAAGTTCTTTATGCCCCTTTTCCTGGCCCAATGAATTCCATGAATCAATGCTTCGTATTCACCCGTGTTGTTTGAACAGGAAAACTGAAATGAAAAGCTGAAAAATATTTGATGTCTTGTGGTGAAATCAACATTGCACCACCTCCAGCACCTTGTCTGCTTCTCGAACCATCGAAAAATAATTTCCAAACTTTGTTTTCATCCTTTTTTCAGGCTGAATGATGTCGGGAATGGGTGAATTTTCTTCATGTATACAATACACGCCCAATTCAGATTCTTCAATTTCCTTGTATGGGTCAAATTCATGACTCTTGTTTGCCCATTCATCCAAAGTTAAATTAGGAATTCCCTCAACCTTAGTACCTATTTCTAGATCACTTGAACACTCCTCCTGATCAAAAGCCGAGCAATTTGCATTGATAGGATTTGGTACATGAGGCTCAATATGGAAATTGGCAATTGGTTCTGACCTGATTGTTGCTTTGGCTCCATACCTTGTCCTAAAAATCATGTGTGACCAATCTATAGATAAATATCCACTGATTTTTGTAGTGAAGTATCTTGATAGACACAACGTAAAGAGTGGCGGAAGGTCAATCACAGACACATCTTGTAGAACTGTAACATTAGGACAGGAATGTAGTGTTAGGCTTAACCCCTTGATGACTCCAACAGTTCCTACTGCCGTCCCATCTAGATGTACTACTCCTTTTAGCACTGGCTCATATTTCAAAACCCAGTTGATCCGCTATTTGCTTTGGCATCACCGAACTACTTTCCCTTAATCTATCATGCAGTTGTGTACCAAGTGGTTTCCAATAATCAACGAAACATAGAATGGTGGAGGCTTCAAATTTTTCCTTGTCTGGCCCCCATCATGTTGCACTACATTAGTGAGAACTTTCTCATGTCCCTGGTTTGATACATTTGTGGCAGACCAATTAGCCATTGCAGCTTGCAATAAATCTCGTTGCCCTGGGATCACAAGTGATTCCCACATGGAAATGTTCACATGTGTCTTCTTCATTTGATCGATGATGTTGAAAGGGGATGAATTGTCCTTTTGTTGTCCCTTACTTGGTGTAACCTTTTCTGGAGCTTGAACAGGTGCATGTGTTGCTACAATAGGTACCTTAGGTTGATTTTGCACATTTGGAGCTGCGTTTGGTCTACTGACCCCTTGTTGTGTAGGAGTGGACTGAGAAACAACTGGATTACATGGTTGTCCCTCTCCTATATTTCTCTTCTTTGACCGTGTGTTGGCAGCCACGCCTTGAAAATGCTGTTGGTTAACTCCACAGAAGTATTTCGTTTGCCAATTGGCCAATGTGGTTTCTATTGGAGGTCCTTCTTGTTGCATTTCTTGCCGCTGATTCTCCTCCTGGCTTGGTTCTTGAGGAACACCAATGGTTTGCACCATCAAGGCCTGATTTAGTGCACCGTTGAAACATGCCGATTGATTGTGAGGTAGATTGCAAGGGTAACACCACTGCATACTCTCGTGCCATGTTATTTTGTGTCGGGACCAAAGCTCTTGAGGACGCTTGCATTTGGATCATACGGTTGAAATGGCTTGGCAAAACTTGAGGTTGTCCTTGGTTTTGGTTTTGATTTGTAGCTCTGAGGTGGTGGTCTATTGGGTTGGTATGGTGGCCTAGCCTGGTACTACACTTGAGGCTGATATGGTCTAGCACCTTGAGCTTGTTGTCTTTTGATAGTCACTAGTTCATTTCCAAGGTTCTCCGCAGCTTGTTTCATGAACTCTTCCAATTTGTAATAGACCCTGTTGCAAGGCTCCTAAACCATCAGAAGGCCCTACCTTTGAAAGATGAAGCCAACAGCTTGACCGCAACATCCATTTCATTTATTTCGTGGATTGCACATGCATTAGCAATATCCTGGGATGTGGTCAATAGGAGTAGTATGATTTTCTCCTGTGAAATAGGGTATATTCTTTAGTGCTGCAACCGGAATTTGATTCTGAGCATTTAGGGAAAGTGGACTACTACCCGTGAAATTGACAAAGGGATTCGGTGGTAGATGTGCCATTATGATTGGCCTGAGAACCCTGGTTGATGCGAGAAAAGGTCTACCAGGTGGAGGTGTAGAAAAGTCCTGTTAGGTGGAGATGGTGATCTTTGTGGTCTTCTTCCTCTCCTCCCTCTGCTTGGTGATAGTTGCAAGTGGAAAAATAGCCCCTCTTCTTGAGTATTAGACCTGGTTCGAATTCTTCTCATGTGCCTGGGAAACTTGTGCTACTACACCGCTGAATTCTATCCCTTCGGAGTCGCCAGATGTGTTAGAAAATGAGCCTCAAAAGGCTAGCTTCTGCCAAGTTACACACCAAACCTGACAATATTAAATTTTTTTTTTTTTTTGAAAGACCTGTATTTTTGAGATTTTAGAGTTTGGAATTTGATTTGGAATGACAGTCCCGAAAACCCAAAATGCTAGACTTCAAAACCCGAAATCCGAAATTCAAAAAACCATGAAATTTTGAAAGTCAAAATCTCTAAAAACTAAGAATACCCTTTTGAATATTATCCCCCGATCTATCAACTGGTGAAATTTTGACTTGTTTTGAGCAAGTTAAGTCCTTGAAAATTGATTTCAAAGTTCAGCCTGGAAGGTGAAAATATGAAACTATAAAACCTGCAATTTTTTAAGTCCAAATTTCTTGAAAGTTCCTTCAAATCTGTGGAATGACCTCTTGGTCCCACCGGTGTCCCAAAACTCAAGCTGATGGTGAATCATAGCACTTCCCCGAGTGTCTCGTAACACGATGGGTTGAGACTCTGAGTGCGATTGCATAACATGGAGCTTTTCCCAAGTGTGGGACCTTGCAAAATTGGAAAAGCTCTCCAGATGAAGGCCGGTTCCTATTCCTTTGTTCAGATGCACACGTAAAATTTGGAGGGTTTACTCAAAACCTAAACTAACTTTCCAAGGAGACAGGGTAAGAAGATGCGTAAAATAAAACCTAAACTAACAGAGGTGATGCACCAAGGAATGAAGAACATATGTCTTGCCAGTAAACACAGATCATTAAAATGCAATGCAAGATCATGCACAGATAGCTAGGTTCACAGTGAAAGATTAGGAGGATGTAAATGAACACAGAGAGGATTGAGAATCATCCACAGTCATGCATTAATTTGCTCCAAAGATTGATACAACACACTGCAAAATGCCAAGAGGCAAGGTTGCATTACAGTTTCAAATGGGAGGTTTTTACTCCACAAGTTCACCTACCAAAGAGAAGAAGGGAGGAAAAAAAAAGAATGTCCAACCTTTAGAAAGAATCCTCCTTACAATTTATAGGAATAATGAGAGAGAAAAGAGAGAGGAATTCCAAAACTACCCCAACCACCTCTAGGTTGCATTTAATTCATCTCATTATGATGGTAGGTGAGAACCCCAGTGAACCCAAAAGTGGAAAACTGTATTTTCATTTTTAAGAATTTTTTCTCACCCAATTAAAGATATCTAGTTTTAGTTGGACAGAGACCTTGTAATATTTCGAAAAGTCCAACCTTGCATGAATCCGAGCTCCCCAAAAGTTATGGCCATCTCAATATCTACACTAGGGTCTCGCTTCTGTGCGCTCAAAATGTTGCACCTCCCCAAGGTGCACCATAGGTGCATCCATGTGTGTGTCGACATCATCTTACGTGCGGCAAGGCGCAAATTTTTCCTCGTTGACACTCATTTCGTGTGCCACTTCCGTGTGCCAAGGGCGCATCCTTTTAGTGTCAACACTCATTGTCATGCGCCATTTCAGTGCGCGCAAGGGCGCATTCTTTTTAGTGTCAACACTCATTATCATGCGCCATTTCCGTGCACCAAGGGTGCATCCTTTACCCTATCGACACTCATTTCTCGTGTGCCATTTTCGTGCGCCAAGGGTGCATCCTTTACCTTGTCGACACTCATTTCTCGCACCACTTCAGGCGCCAAGGGCGCATCCTTTTTAGTGTCAACACTCATTGTCATGCGCCATTTCGTGCGCAAAGGGCGATCCTTTACACTGCCGGCAGTCATTTCTGTGGCGCAACTTCCATGGGCCAAGGGCACACACTCATTGTCATGCACCATTTCCGTGCGCGGGGGTGCATCCTTTACCTCGCCGAAACTCATTTCTATGCGCCACTTCCGTGCACCAAGGGCGCATCCTTTTAGTGTCAACACTCATTGTCATGTGCCATTTCCGTGCACCAAGGGTGCATCCTTTACCCTGTCGACACTCATTTCTATGTGCCACTTTCCTGCACTTTGCGCATACATTTTAGTGTCAACACTCATTGTCATGCGCCATTTCCGTGTGCCAAGGCGATAAATGTCAGGGATTTGAGCTTCTTTGATTTCTATATTCTTTTGCTTGTCTATATCTACCTGGGGGAAAGATATATACAACAATAACATGAACAACCAATAGATTTTACCTTAGCTGGCCCACATACATCTCATGCACTAACTCCAAATTACCCTCCTTCCCGGTAGTTTCAACCTTGAGGAATCTCACTCGCTTCTGCTTTCCCATAAACACACCCTCATAGAAGTTCAAATCTAACTCCTTTAATCCGTAAAATGTATTTTATAATATGAATGCCCTTATGACTCATATGACCAGTCTCTGGTGCCAAAAAGTTACATCTCCATCTACAAAGAACTAAATTACAATAATCAGCACCACTGGTTAAAAACAAAGTACCATTTTTCTTACCTCTTGCAACCACAAGAGATCCCTTGGTAACCTTCCAAGAATCCACTGTAAAACTAACTGTACAGCCATCACTACCTAGCTATCCCATTGATATCAAGTTCCACCTCAACTTAGGCACATGCATGACGTCCTTAAGTAGCCATGTGTTCCCATTCTACATTTTCACCTGAACATAACCTTTCCCTACTATGCTCTTTAGTTTCCTCCTTGTTCTTCTTATCCTCAAGAACCCAAAATCTTTCTTAGTATGACCAACCTTCTCACAAAGTGCCAACATTCTAACTTACTCTTGGACTTTGACCTTCCATGATCATTTGACTTCCCATGGTTACCTTTCCTCTCGTTCTTTTGTCTCCTCTCTGCTCTCCACCGTCAAATCATTTCCGTAAGTAGAAGAATATACGGTGCTCTTCATTCACATTTCCTCACTTATGATCATGCCTATTACATCCTCAAACTTTAGCATTGAGTTATTAAAGAATGAATTACTTACAACCATAACCAAGATATCCCAACTATCTCGGTAAGGAGCACAAAATCAACAAATCCTGACCTCATCATCAAAGTAAATTTTTATCTAGTTTAACATAGTCACAACCATATTAAATTCATTCCAATGATTAGTAATGAACCATTCTTAAACATCTTCATATTAAATAAAATTTTCATCAAAAATATTTTATTAGAGGCAGGGTTTTTCATATAACTTCCCAGCCGCACTCATGAGACCTTCCGTGGTCTTCTCCTGTGATATGTTGAAAGCAACCGAAGATGCAAGGCATACATGAATTGCCCTGAGCACATTTCTATCTAGAAACTCCCAATCCTCATCCGACATGACTATAGGTTTCTTTGCTTTTCCAGCCAAAGGAATATGGAGGTCATTTTGATATAAGTAATCCTCCATTTGCATCTTCCACAAACAAAAGTTCTACCCATTGAACTTCTCAACCCTCGATATACCCTCATCTACCATAGTTACCACTCAAGATTAACTTTCCCTGTGATTTACAACTTTAGCAAAAACCACCAAAGCTCTGATACCAATTGTTAGGAATTAGAGAACAAATATGTGGAAACAATTCCTCAAACCACAATAGTAGGAAACTATATAGCAGAATTATACTTGTAGAAATATAATAGCATAAATAAATAATGCACAAAAGAAGACAAGACAAGATTTAACGTGGTTCACCCAAAGGTGGGGCTGCATCCACCAAGAACTTGCTCATATTTTATTATCAACAAGATTAAAACAAATATCATAGTCTTCTCTCAGTTATGAACTCACAACAGAATTCCAAATATGCTAAACCACATCTAAACCAAAATTGACACCCAATTACATAACCTTGATCACTCTTGATCACCTCTTGATCATTAAGACTCAAGACCTCATGAACACTAAAGATATCTTCAAGATACCCTAACACCTCTATTTATAGGATTAAAATCCTTTTAAGAAGTCCTAAATCTGACCCTAGAAGTTTGAAATTCACAATATTTCAACTTCCCATGACTAGAAAAATAGTCCCGACGTTAACAGCCAATTAACAACATGTTAATAGCAACATTGTAGTAATAACATAAAAACTACACAAAAACATCATAGCAAACGACTACAGAATGCTCTTGAAGTCTTCAAACTTAACCGTTCAAGCTCCAAAGACTTCAACATTGATTCAAGAAGACCAAAAATAGGCTCCACACCCCAATATACATTACCCTCATCCAAATTACCACCTATGGTGTCTCAACTAGACCCCACATCCTCTATGACTATTACACCTATGACATCTATCGCACCTGTGGTGTTAACTATTCCTTCATCAACTAACTTGAGCATAGCCCCACATCTACACCATTTACCTCATATATACCGGTTACATCGCAAACACCCATGGTTTTAGCAATCCATACCCCATTCCAAAACCTCATACTTTCTATCCGAAAGTCTTTACCCAAAATTACCTCAAGATTCGTTACGAATATCCCACCTACTTATACATATCACCAACAACCCTCAATCTTGTCTACTACCTATTCAGATACCTTCCACCTACATCTATTCCCCTTCATAGTTATCATACTCGCACTACCATATACTTTGGGATGTTGTCCACATCATATATCCATCATCAACCTCCTTATACCGTAAGGGGTTCCCAATCGTCACAACCCACCAATGACCTTATAAAGATGATGATGGAAAATATGCAAACATTAGAAGCATTAGTATCTGGCTCTCGCATTTCCTTAACCTATGATGAAATCTGTAAAGAGCCCATCCATCTGTCTATTCCCATTTGCCCATACCTTGTGCATTGTGAAATGCCAAAATTTAACCGGTTCAATAGTAAATAATATCCACAACAACACTTGCAGTCTTTCAAACATGGGTGTTATATGATCACCCATGACAATTATTTACTCATATGAACATTCCCATGTCCTTAATAGAACCCACATTAGACTGGTATAGTGGTTTTCCTCAACATTCCATTTACTCATTTAATCAAGTGGCTCAAGCCTTTTTAGACCATTTTTAAATTAATATCATCAAGAAGGTTACTATGACCAAATTTTACTCAACTTGACAATAAAACGACGATTCTATTGCTGATTTTTTCACTCGGTGGTGGAGCCTCATCAACCAGCTAATGTTCAACTTACCTCAAACTCGAGCTTATATATATTTTTACTAGAGCTTGTGCCAGAACATCTCACCAACTCTACAAGTACAAACCTTCCATACCTTCAAGAAGTATTTACCATGGTGTGAAAAATGGAAATTCGTGCCATTAAAGAGAAGAAAATTCAATTACATAACAAAATGCCACGTTCAAATAAAATTATTCCTCTTCATCTTAAAAGTCTCAAAATAATTATTCAAAATCCAAAGAACTCCGCCAATGTGGTAGTTCTCAAAACTAGCACATCTCACACATCTAACCAAGTAAAACCTTCCTCTAATACTTCTCCCGTTCAAACTTTTAAGTTTAGAAAGGAGCAACAAAAGTACACTCCAATTGAGATCCCTATTCTTCAATCTTAGAAAAGATTCTTATGGCCGAACCATCACAATTCCACCTATAAAATCACATTTTGGTTTGAACCCACTCATCCTATGCCTCGCATGGTATAAGGAACATGCTTATTGTAACCATCATCACGTCAAAGGCCATAGTGATGGTAATTGCATAACCTTCAAAAAAATTGTCCAGGAAATGTTAGATAATGGAGATATTGTCTTGGACAACCCGAATGCACTAGAAAATAAAAACTTGCATATCTTTAAGAATCCATTCCCTAACCATACACCATCATCTAATAAAAATGGTGAACCTTCAACTAATGACATAAATTTCTATGAAGTTCACGTTGTTTTTGAAGTTGTACCAACCATTCCTCAACTTCCACATATTCCCTCTATCGAGGAGATTCTAGCACAAGCTCATCTACCCATGGAGGAGCCAACCTCATATATTCCTTCACCCAAAGAGGAGTCCCCTTCATCTCCCCCTTCACCCAAAAAGGAGTTCACAATTTCTTCCGATGCCATTTCACCATCTAGCTTGCAACCTAATAAAAAATCAACGGTATTAATTCTCCGACCCATGGGAGAATTATGCTCACTTTCTCCTCCACCGAAAGAAGAATCTACCTTACCCCACCTATCATCTCTCCTACCTATGGGAGATCCTTTAGATGCACCACTACCTATTGGTGACAATTACCCATTAGTATTCCAGAATCTCATTGATCTACTCTCAACTCTTTTACCTACAGAGTCCAAGGCTAACCAGTTCCCTATCTCATAGATATATTTTACAGGGATTACCACTAAACCAACAACATCTCCTCTTAAAGAAGTACCATTTTTGCACCTCATCGACCGCTTGGATTACGTTGATAATTCCATGCTTTGGGGATGCCTTCAGTTACCCTTTTCAACCCAAATGCAGATGTCACTTACTGATACCTCCATGATCTATCCGAAGGTATTTCAAGCAACCAAATCAACCATGACCATGCCTATTGAAACAACTTCTTCCTCACCCTTGTGTAAATCTGAACCTTTACCAACAACCAAACCCATTACTATGCCTAAAAACCTACCTCGCATCTACATCTTATCCCATATCTAGACCTATCACTACACTAGGTGTCATGCCGACATCAAGCCTTGTCCATCTACCTATCAAATTGGACTTAGCCACATCTTCCCAATCCCACACAAAAATCATTCCTCCTCTTAAAAGGAAAACCCAACCTTCTAGGCTGCATACACTAGTTTCACCCACCACACCTCTGTCACCTTCACGCCTTCCTTTTATCCTTGGACCTCACTTGTCTACCCTAGTCAAGAAACCCCCTACCCAAGGAAAATAAAAACACAAAGAGCCCGCCTCTTCATCACAATAATTTATTACACCCAATCAACTCCGCACAAAATTTTCCATCACCCGTAGCTTTCTTACCACCTATACCACCACCAACTTCCATAAATTCATCACTACCTACGAAATTTCTTATTTTTAACCCATACCTTCCACCTAACCTCTACTAATAACCTTCATTGCAACTTCATTATCACCTTGGATAACCCATCCTCTGCCACCATATGCTTTCCTTCGCATCATGTATGCCTCCTTCACCTTTACCAAAGAAGGTGCAACCAAATTGAAAAACCCACTACCCTCAATAGAGGTAGTTTGACCCCTGCAACCCCTTTTGTTTTGAGCTCCTCTACTACACCTCTACCCAAGAAGGTACAACCTAATCCTAAGATAATAACACCTCCCAAACTAGTGGTAAAACCTATCCCAGCTCTAATTCCACCTCTTGTAGCACCTCTCCCACCACAATCACCCACCATTCAACCCAAACCCACACTCACTTCACACTATGATCCATTGGCAGGGTCTTACGCCAACATTCTAGCCAACCTTTTAGAGACCGCTGCCATCACATTACCCCCTTAGACTTTATGACCCAATCAAGCCCAAACCAAAAGGGTTTCATGATACTAAACTTTGCGCCTACCATCATGTGTGAGGACATGATGTAGAAAATTGCAAGGCTCTAAAAACCATTCTTCTCCAACTTTTTCCTCTTGAACAAAACTTGATGATGATGATCTTCTAGATGAGGACCCATTTCCACCTCCACTTATGACTACACATCCTTGCCCACTATATTCAGTGACATACACCACCACCTCCACAACCATTTTATCCACCAAAATTCGATATCAATATGGTCTGATAGGAGATCTAGCCAAAACGCCACCAAAATGCAAGTGCACCCTACTCATTTTGCAAGGTTCTTACCCCGCAATGAATTTTTTTCCATCATGTCGTTATAATTTTCTTGACACATCTTCTTCATCCACCTCTCTTCCTGAGATTAACATGATTCAAGTTTCCACTCGCACTCGAAAAGAAAAAGAAAGGAGAAAGTAACTAGCTGTTCACCAATCCTATGCCCAACATACCATCTCGCACCTTCATAAAAATCACCATTCCAGGACCCACATACCTTATTTTTGATGGAGTCACCCATTGTACAATGATAAAAAAATTACACCAATCCCCTCTAAAAATGTCTCTGTATGACCTTTTCCAAACCTCTCGAGTCACATCGATAATCCCTCACGAAGGTTTTACAATCCATCGAGGTTGTACCTAACAATCCCACACCCGTAGCCTCCATTATCACATCTCACCACTTGGCCTCTCTTACCAAATCATCTCCTTCCTCTACCCCACTACCACTCATCAAGTGACCACCCTCAATTTATCTCGATGAGGAGATCATATATCTCCAATCGATGGCCATGATATCGATCTTTTTATCTCCATGTATATCGATAATATATGCATTTGACATGTTATGATTGATGGCGGTTCCAAAATCAACATCATCTCCTCCCACTTGTATAATCAAATGTGCATTCCTTCAAATTATATGCATAATAACCCAATTATGCTACGTTCATTCAATGATGCCATCACTTACACCCTTGGTGCCATCATTATCCACGTTTGTGTGGACCCTCGTACTATGTCAAAATTATTCTATGTTTTAGAAGGGGAATTACAATATAACTTGTTTCTTTTCTGACCTTGGATCCGTGTCATGGGTTGTGTTCCTTCAAATTTACATCGTTGTGTAAAATTTGAACATGAAGGACATAACTATACCATCCTAGCTGACCCTTCACCATTTAAAACCTATAACATGTTGTACTAACCTAATGATGTCCTTATACCAGTTAAGGCATCTCCCATTTCTGCCACTTCTCCTTCACCCACAACTTCATCCACCAATGCTTCCGCTACTTATCCCACACCTAATTCCTCTATATCAACTACCACCTTAGCCTCTGTAGCTGACCCATCCACCTTCCAACCAACCAACGCTTCCTCTTCCCAATTGCCTATTGATTCATCTATTCCCGCCACCCACATATCTACTACTTGATCCCTTAGAAGGTGTTTTCCAACGTATCACTCTAGGGGAGTACCACCTATACAACATGGACACATTCCTTACTCCTCAAGTGTATGGTAACCTATGCCAACACCCTCGTTATGACCATCACATAGGTGAGGTCTTCCCTTATGGTCCTCCCCATCTTCGGACCAACTCAACATATGGGGGACTTGATACTTCCACCTACTTTCTGAGTCACCTTCATAAACGCAACCATTTTCCTCTAACCTCCAATATCTCAAAGCAACCTCCACTTTTCCCACACTTTCCTTCACTGTTGTCCATGGAAAGTATTTTTCTTTGGGTTCTATAAATAGGGCCACCATACGATCATCCTATGTACCACACGTAAACACAATGACCACAGTGGTATAGGCTTTGCCAAATCATCTCCTAAGAAATCTTGTGTCAAACTTATTGAGAACAACAAACCTTCTTCACCCCATTTACCAACTTCACCATCTTCACCCACAGAGTCAATGGATCTAGAATCCATTCCTCCTAACTTTTTTCTTCATAAAACCCATTTCCTTGGGACCTCGACTTATCAATGTGATGGCATGGCTCACTCTTCTCTTCCCTTCCTATATCTTGACATGATTGATGACAATACACCATCCATTAACATCGTTCAATGTCAGGATGATGAGTCTATTCTCACCTACCTTAGTGCATAAGATTATTATATTCATCATTTATTTCCTTCTGAGATGGAAACTATGTTAAATGAATCGAAATTGAAATCAATATTAACACTCAGGATGACCCGTACATTCTAAAGATAGGAAAATCTTTAAATGTTGCTGAACATGAAACTTTTAATTATTTTCTTTGAGATCATAGCAATAATTTCACTTGGTCCTATGATAACATGCCCGTATTGAGCCCAATATTGTTGTCCATAATATCCTCACTGTTTCTTGAAGCTAAACCAATAAAATAGAAGCTTTGTTGAAAATGTATCCTCACATTTCCCTTCTTGTAAAAGAATAACTTTAGCATCTTCTTTCGCTTCCTTCATCTTACCTATTGATTATCCCCAATGGATCTCTAATATAATTCCTATCACAAAATTAATAGGGGGAGTATGCATTTACATGAATTTCCATGACCTTAACTTAGCTTTCCCCAAAGATGACTTTCCTCTACCTAGTATTGACTAACTAGTTGATCTTACTATTGGCCATGAGATGCTATCACTCATGGAAAATTTCTCAGGTTATGACAAAATATTACTCACCATGGAAGATCAACATAAAACCACCTTCATCACTCCTTGGGAACCTTTTGCTATCGATTCATGCCCTTTGGCCTTAAAAACACTAGTGCTACATATCAACGAGATATGACTTATATCTTCCATGAAATCATGCATCATATATTGGAAGATTACGTAGATGACCTTCTTTCCAAATCAAAACATTGGGCCAAACACCTTATAGTCTTGAAGGTCATTTTTAACCGTCTCATCAAATATTGTGTTCACCTTCAACTAAAGAAGTGTGTCTTCACTGTTCTCTCAGGAAAGCTCCTTAGTTTTATCATTTCTTTGAATGGTATAAAAATTGATCCCACTAAAATAAAGGCTATTCTTGAGATTCCTCTACCTACTAACCTTCACCAACTTTGTAGTTTGTAAGGTAAGTTGCAATCTATTCATCATTTTATTTCACAGCTTTTCAACCGTTGCCACCCATTTCATCATCTCCTAAAAAGGACATCTCTTTCAAATGGGATGATGAATGCCACAAAGCCTTTGAGGCCTTAAAATAGTACCTCCTCTAACCACCTATACTCGTTCCTACTAAATATGACCAACTATTTTACCTTTACATTTATGCTACAGATCATTCCTTGGGAGCCACGCTTGCTCATCATGATGAGCAACACAGGGAGAAAGAAATTTATTACATAAGCCATACACTTTTGGATTATGAAACCCGATACACCCATGCCAAATTTTTTTCTTAGCCTTAGTTTTTGTTTCCACTAAACTTCGTCATTACCTACTCAATCACAAAACATTCATCATCACAATACTGACCCCTTACATTACATGTATGCTAAACCCTACCAACATCAATGTGCTACACGTTGGCTAATGCTTCTCGTAGACCTATACCTTGAATTCATTCATCAAAAATATATCAAAGGCCAAACTATCACTGACTAACTTGAAAACACACCTCTCTCTAGAAATCATCCCTGTAACTTTGATTTCCGAGATGAATCCATTAATATCCTCTCGTTAAATGATACCATTTACCCGATGACCTTATTATTTGATGGTTCTAAATGTCATCATGGAGGTGGTGCTGGAGTTATCCTCATTCCTCTCGATGGTGAGCCTATGCCATTATCTTTCAAACTAGATTTTGAATGTACTAACAATATTTTTGAATATGAAGCAATCGTATTAGGCCTTCAAACCACCATCTCCTTAGACATCAAATCAATTAATATCTTTGGTAAATCTCAAGTAGTTGTAAATCAAGTCAATGGTATATACAAGTGTCGTAATGAAATACTTCAAAAGTATAAGCATCATGTAGACATAAGTTTGACTACCTTTGACCATTATGAACTTCAAACCACTCCACGTTCCCACTAATTTTTTTCAAATACCATGGCCTACCTTGCTTCTTAGATACATGTTGATGTGTAATCACAACACCCCTGACTATTTGCAATTTGAAGGATTGAAACTATTAGTGTGATTGCATAACATGGAGATTTTCCCAAAGTGTGAGACTTTGTAATCAAGAAATATATTTGGATGAAGGCCAGTTCTTATTCCTCTATTCTAATACATAAATAAAAATAGTAGAGGATCTACTCTAAAATCTACTCTAACTTGCTAAGGAGACAGGGGTAAGAAGATTGCAAGAAATTAAACCTAGACTAATAGAGGTGATGCACCAAAAGGAATGTTGAATAAATTTCCTTGCATGGAAATGAATGGAAACAAGATTAAAGAGGATGAAAATCAACACGATAAGTTTTTATTATCAATTCATTCACCATTAAACACAAACCATCAAATATGCAACAAAATAACCATGAAAAAACAACCAAGACTCGCAAAGAGAGATCATATGAAATCAATGAACACAAGATAGGGTTTAAATTAATCTAAATACTTCTATTATTCCTCCACATACTTGATACAATGCATTACAATGGCCAAGAGGAAATATTGCATTTACAGTTTGAATGAGAGGTTTTAACTCCACAAATTCACTTGCAGACAAGAGAAGAAGGGAGGGTGCAAAGAAAAATTATCCAACATTAGAAAAATGCCCCTCCTTATAATATATAGGAAGAATGAGAATGCATTGAATTCACCTGCAACAATGATGGGTTCCACTATAAAACCCATGCTTCCATGTACTATGCCTTGTTGGGAAAGAAAGGAAGCCCATACTTCATCATTGTGGTAGGTGAGAAACTTGGAACATCCTATAAAAATGTGGACTATATTTCTTCGTAGTTGTGTAGAGGAGACTGTGAACTTTCTAAAAGTTTTTTCTTATGCAAATATGAGCTCCTAGTCAAAAGTTATGGCCATATGAATATTGGGGTGCCATATTGCATTAATGGTAAGTACTTAACTTCATTTCTCGAGTCTAAAATGCATATAACCTCTCGAAAACGTATGAATCCAAAAACTTTGAAAGTATGAAGTCTAAAATTTAGACTTCAAGCTTTCAACTTTTATTGCTTCAACCCCAAAACAAACCTCCGAAAATGGGACCTTCGAAAGTTTGAAATGCCCACTACATTGACCACGAAACCAAGTTTGAATTCTGAAATCTGAACCTTTTCAAACTTTCAGACTTAAGGATTTAAGATATTTTAGTTTTTTTATCCATTTTTCTCAACAAAGAATCCAAACTATGAACCTCTAAAACCTTGAAGTCTGAAATTCAGACTTCGGACCTCGACCACTCTAAATTTTATCACTGTTGACCCCAAAGTCTGAAATTTAGATTTCAAACTTTTTGTATTTTGGGATTTTTCTCACTCCTTTCAACTAGCCATTTCCTATCTTTGAAACAAAGAAACTTGAAAGTCTAAATTTTGGACTTTTAGACTTTCAAACATTTTCATTTTGGGTTTCTCTCCACCTGAACTCCAAAATGCTAAATGCTTGAAGTCTGAAAACTTCAGGCTTGGGCCTCCATTATTTTGCTAGAACCGATAAGTGAGTTACCCATTTGTATCCAGCCCAAATTTCTTCCGAGCTTGGTCGATTTGATCTATTTCTTTCTTTTTCAACCTTGCATTGCCATTACCAAGCCCACCTATAACTTAGCTATCTAATCTCAAAATACAAGCTCCCGTAGCTAAATGAATCCCTCCATCCTCGTCGGTGTGCAAGGTCATGTTGTCTAATTTTTCCTGAGAGGTAAAATTGGATAACAATACCCACCTCAACCTTTGACTCAAAGATATTTGTCATAGTACAAAGGCTGAAATCACCTTCCTATCTATTTCGAGACGTCAACCTCGTCGAAACCGTTCAACCTGACCCACGTGACCTTTGGTACAAGTTGTAGTGCCCACTTCCTTTGACACTTTTAGATACTGATTTTGATACTATTGAACATATTATGGAAACTATCATGTTTTGTTTAGTATGATGGTTAGATGTTATATCATGGATTATTATTGATCCGGATTTGGTTATTATGCACGATGGTTACTAGAGACATTTTCTATATGTGGTTGATGATATACTGTTGTGACATGGATATATTATAGATGTTGATTTGGACTTATGATATTGGATATTTGAGTAGATCTGGTATGGTAGATTTTGATGATGATATAGTTGATTTATTTAATTAAAAATGATAATGTTGAATTATTGATATTGTTGTGATCTGTGTGTTTGGATGATTTTGAGATATCGTTTATATCATTTTGGATGTTCTGATATGGCCATGAGGCCAAAGGAGGTATTTTCATTTTACAGGTTAAAAATCACAACAATGTCGGGGGACTGGAGACTAACCATATTAAAATTCTAGGTGAAATCAACAAGGTCACCATGGCAACTATGTTGTGTGTTGTGTGTTGTGTTTTGCTAGGAATTCCCATGGGGGGGATTTCCATTATATGTGACCATGGGATATGTGTTTTATTTATGTGTTCCTTTTTGAATTATTGTTGTATGTATTTTATTTGTAATGTGTTCCTTCTTTTAATTAATTTAAATGTGGTAGATTAATGTGAGAGATCATATAGTTAAATTTTATTTAAATTTAATTGGGACATGGAATGTAATTAACAATTTTGGAAGAGTGTGTAAGTTAATATGTAAGAATTTTTAAGAAAGATGTAAGAGTATGTAAGACATATTTTGGAATGTCTAGCACTCCATCTTTTAAGGAATTCAAATTTGACCTTTGAGGCCAAATTTGGAGGCTTGTGGGACAAGTTAAACTTGTCCCATACCTCTTAATATAATCCAACAACCATGCTTAAGGTTTGGAGGTTAAATTTAGGCATTTATAATGCATTTTGAAGTGACAATATGTAAGTTTTAATTGCACTTCCCTTACATGTTTTTAATTTGGTCCTTTTGGAGTATGGGCATTTTTGGAGTGTGTAAGTCATTTTGTCATTTTATTTATTGTGATTTGGTGGAGGATGTTGAATTTCCTCTTGGGGTTGAGGAAGAATGATGTGGCATCCCACATGGATCCACATCATCCTCTTCTCTTCCCTCTCCTATTAAAGTGAAACTCCTTGCTTTTTTATGGTTGTTGAAACTTTGTCCATTTCCTCTTGGGGCGCATTTTTGGTGCTGTTTGTTTTGGAGTTTGTTGAGGAAGAACTTAGAGTATTTTTTCTTGCTTGAATCTTGCTGATTTTGGACTATATTTGGCATCTTAGAAAGCTTGTGATCTTGGAACAAACTTCAGTATGGAGAGGTAAGATATTTAGCTGTGTTTTAATAGTTTTTTACCTTCTCTTGCATGCATGTTTAAATGGTGTTTGTGTTTGCATTCGTGATGGTTGGGTAGAATGCTTAGGGCATGGTGTGGTAGAAGGCTATGGGGATTTCATATGGGGGCATAAGGGATTGCCAATGGTACTGTTTCATTGAGGAGGGAGTTTTGGTTTGAGATCCACCTTGGAAAAGAAACTCCTTGCATTTCTTACTCTTGGAGGGGCATACGGATAAACTTGGGGGCCATAATGAGGGGTTGGGAGATATAAGGTTTATGGGGTTGATATGTTTATTGGTAGTATGCATTTTGGTGGATTCCTAATTCCAAATTAGGAGGCATAAGGAGTTCCCCATAGTTCTTGCTCTTGTTGGCTTGCTTGATCAAGCCTATGTGTTGTGTGTATGATTTCAAATGTAGTTGGGAACTGCTGTCTTTTTGGACTGTGTATTTTATTGTTTGTATGCAATGTGAAGAATGCTTGTTTGTTATGGAAGAAGCCTTGTTTCCATGTGTTGATGTTCATACTTTATTTCAATATGGTTGGGGCTTGGGGGCCAATGAGGAAAGGATGGCTTCTCCTTTCTCATTGGATGTCTTTGTTGGGTGGAGAGCGTTGCCTTTCCCCCTTCCTTGTTGTGATCAAAGTTGCAAAGAAGAAGAAACAAGCATGCTGCTGTTTGGAGAAAGAATTTCACAAAGATGACATTCATTTCCCTTTAAGTAATTCATTGTAACTTCTCCCACTTTGAGTGGATGAATGGATTAATCTATAAATGTCGTAATGTGAAGCATTGCATTGTTAATGGAAGTTGTAGTTGCATTGAGGAATGTAAAGAAGAGTTACACTTGTTTTATGTTTTTGGAAAGAAATGTAAAGGATATTATAAGCATTGTAATTTGTATTTTGTAATCAAATTGGAAGAGTGTTTAGTTGTAAAAGTGTCATGGAATTATGAATAAAATATTGAAGTAGTTTCAAAATTGGATTGTATACTGGAATTGTTTTGCTGTCCAAGAATGATATCTCTGTTTTGAAAAGGAATAAGAAATAGTGTTGTTATTGTATGTACTGTAGTTTGAAATTAAATAGAAAGGAAAGTAGCAAAATTGTATTGATGATCAATGAAGGATTGCATTCCTTTCTCAAAAGTGTTTTACCTTGTTCATATGCTATCTTCTCCATTGGAAATCTGAGTTTTACTTGCAATGAGAAACCTCTGTTTGGAATGTTGAAAGAAGAATGCATATGGAATGAAAGTCAATGTTATTTTCCTTGCAAAATGTATATTAAAATTGAAATCAGAAATGTAGTTTCATTTAGAATTGGATGGATGATTTAATAAGCAATGTATTTGACTAAGTTAGGAATCACATGCACATTAAAATGAAAAAATGGAGATTCCAATTTAAAGAAACAATTCACTGTAGTATGCTTCATCTTGACAATTCACATTTTAATAAAAATGAACAGTTCATACTTGCACTAAACAATAAGTTATGAAACATTGAAAATTAGACTTAATACTACCTAAGGAAATGAAATTCACTATAACAGTCAAGAATGAATCTCCAAAACTTAATGAATTTCAATTGAGCTTACACAGTTGTTTTTCCGTCTATTACCGTAAAAATGCAACCTTGAACAGATTATCTAAATTGACTTCCCCAAAACTCTAAACCCTCCCTAGATTGATCCTCCATGTCTGTTTGACATGTTGAGTGAAGGAGGAGTTCTAATTTTATCAAAATTATAAGTTGGAAATTGCTAGTTTTCCAAATAAAGGCCTACAGATCCTTTTTGCAAAATTAACCCTTAAAACTTCTTTAAAAATTAAATTTTATGTTCCCTTTGAAAAGAGGGCTTTGAGATATTTCTAAAAGTCCTCATTTTCCCAAAACTGAGCTTTCTAGCTCAAGTTATGACACTTTGAAGTTTCTTTGCACAGGCGAAAAATTTGGGATAATTTTCCATGGCAGGCCCAACCCAAAAATTTCCCATCAAATTTTCCCTTAGAAATGTTTTTGAAGTTTTGGGGCTCAATAAAATTTTCAATTTTCCCTCTGCCGGACCACGCTAATCCAAGGCTGCCACGTGTCCTCCAGGGGCTAAGGCAGAGGCGCGGATAAATTTTACTCATTTAACATTTTGAAATTTTTTGGAAAATTTTCAATTTTCCCTCCGCCCCCACCCACAACCAATAAGAGGGAAACATGTGTTCCCTTGTGGCTATAGTGCAGGCACAGAATCTTTTAAACCCCTTAGCTTTTAAAAAAATTGGGAAAAATTCCCATGTTGACCCCGCTGGCCCGCGGCTAATGAAAGTGTGCCACGTGGCACCATGGGGTGGCAGCGGAGGTTTGGGAGAAATTTTGTTTTTGGGCCTTTGGGAAAATTCTAAAAATCCTCCCATGGCCCACAACTCCACATTCTCCATCGGATTCCCTTCTTCAGTGGGCGCGTAGACCCGCACATCCTTTCTTTCCTTTTTTCCCCTTGGGCGCTAAGCGCTAAATCGGTTCTCCACCCCGCCCTTCCCCTTTCCCTTTTTTTTCCTTGTGCCAGGACCTGATACGTGTCCCTTGGGGACTTGTGGGGGTGTGGAGTGCATTTTTTATTTGATCCCACATTGGGAAAATTTCCCAATACCACCCCGCGACCCGCTAACCCCAGCCCAAGGTGCACTCCTCCTCCTGTTGCCACGTGTCCCTCTGGGAAAATTTGACCCCAAGACTCGTCCGCTCATATCTTGAGTTCTACAAGGAGTTAGGAGGACTTATTTATATCATCGAAAAGGTTAGAAAATTTTCTACCCTTTGGAAATGGTTTAGGGAAATTTTGAAAATGTTGAATATGATAAAAATATAGGTGAAGTTCTGAGCCTATTAGAGAGTAGGTATGGGGTAAGATTACTCGCTGAATCTAACTAGAACATATAACCCTAATTTTGGAACCCCGTGAACTTGATATAAGTTAATAAATTAAACTTTTGTATTAGTAAAAAGTTTTTTCCAAAACCTATTAGTGAATCAAAAAAGAAAAAAAACATTATCCCTAATTTTTAGCTAACCCTAGGTTGTTTCTTTGGTCTCTAGTGGTTGTTTAAATGGGCACAATTTGGTATTAGAGCGAAATTCAAAGGATTGGACCATTGGGCACACTAGAAAACTTGAGACATGAAAACTTAAACCTAGCACACTGAAACTTAGAAAACAACTTAGTAAGAATTAATATGTTTTTAGTAAACATGGAAGTTGTATAACTTAGCAAATGAATTGAATCTTGCTTTGGTCTATGCAAGAGGCTCATATGGAGTGAGAGGAACCTTCACAGAGACTTAGACTCACCACCACCACCACCACCGTTTAGGGTGTAGCAGCCATTCTACCTCAGATTCTATAGACCCTTCAGGATGTTAATGCCGCCTTACGTAGAGGATCAGTAGGAGGGCATGCAACTAGTCATGATAGAGCTCCTTCTATCGAGGGTCAGGTACCCCCTCAACTTAATGAGGAGAATAGAGGAGAGAACTCCCATGTGGAGTTAGCTAGATAAAATTCACCACCTAGGAGACAAGGTGATAGAGTTATGAAGCATAGAGAGAGGTCTTAGAGCCCTAGGCTTAGGGATGAGCATGCAGAGAGACCTAGAGGTTGATAGACCACATCAGCGGATCACATCAGGGAGATCCTGAAGCTTAGGCCCTCACATTACTCAGGTGATACAAGTGGATTTTAGGTAGAGACCTAGATAGTGAGCTTGAGCGGTTGCTTCAAGATTTTTCTTGGTTCTAGTAACATGAGAGCTCGTGTTGCGATCCATCTACTGAGGGATGGAGTAGGAGTATGGTGGAGGATAGAGGAGTAGAAGCTCCATGTAGATTTAGAGACAATGACTTGGGAGCTATTTGAGGAGAGATTTAGGAGTAGGTACCTATCATGAAGGTTTATCCAATAGAGGATTGATGAGTTCCATGACCTCCAACAGGCTACCCTTTCAATAGCAGAGTATGAGAGTAGATTTCTAGATCTACTTCAGTATGTAGAGTATATGCAGGATGAGCAGGTGTGGATTCATAGATTTATCTAGGGCTTGAATTTGGATATTGGGGGTGCAATGTGGATTGATTGTCTACAGACTTTATCAGAGGCCATTAAGAGGGCCTATATTACAGAGGAGAATCGGGGTAAAACCTAGTAGGCTAGAGACCGAGTCAGGAGCCACATTCAGTAGATGCATGACGGTAGATTGAGAGGTTCAGTACCTCTTCCTCATGGTGGTCAACATTCAACATAGTCATCATTTAGGCCACAGTAGTAGTAGTCCCGCCCATTGTATAGACCTCCATAGAGAGCTGATGCACATAGAGGTCAAATCATGGGGCCTCCTCCTAGGAGTCCCAACAGGACATAGGGTGGACCTAGAGCTCGGTCAACAGAGATCACCAAGTAGAGGCCATAGTAGAGTGTAGCTAGATCATCAAGATCCACACCACAGCTTCTAGGGCACCTATTGGAGGTGTTATTCCTTGGAGAGGATCAGGTGGTTGCTTTGGATGTGGAGTAGCTGGACATTTTTGGAGAGATTTCCCTCATAACCCTAATAAGGGTAAGGCACCAATTTCTGAGCCGATAGTTGGTGACATGGGATGTAGCCACAAGATCTATGTAGTGGTTGAGAACCACCAGGAAGAGCACCAGAGCATAGTCATTGAGACCACAGTAGCATTGGTGGTATTCCTACCTTTGTATTGTTTGATTCTGGTTCTTCTAATTCTTTCATTGCACCATCTTTAGTAGAGTGATGTAGGCTAGTGGTAGTTAGGTAGGGTCTTAGTTGGGATGTCGAGATGGCTTTTGGAGCCAATATCTCCGTAGAATCCTTAGTTAAGGAGTGTGTTGTGGATTTGGGACCTTTCACCACCACCTCAGATCTCTCGTATCCTTCCTTTGGGCTCCTATGGAGTTATCTTAGGTATGGATTGGCTATCTACACATAGGGCCAGGATGGATTGTTATCATAAGACTATAGCTTGTGCAGATGATTTGGGAGTTGATTTGGTGATCTCGGGGATCATGAGACTCCATTTCTATTTGCACCATATCCGCTATGGATCTTAAGCGGTGTGTGCAACAGGGGTTTATCATATGTATGTTGTTAAAGTTAGTGATAGATCGAGAGGATGGGTCTATTGGACCATCGATAGATGATCATCCCATATTAAGAGAGTTTTCCGATGTATTTCCAGGGGAGCTACTAAGGTTACCACCCCCACGTGAGATTGATTTTCATATAGACCTAGTTCCAGGAGTAGAGCCTATCTCACGGGCACCTTATCGGATGACCACCCTGGAGCTCTATGAGCTCAAGTTACAACTTGAGGGCCTTTTGGAGAAGGGCCTTATCCATCCTAGTGTATCCCCTTGGGGTGCACCAGTGATTTTTGTGAAGAATAAGGATGGATCATTGTGGTTGTGTATTGATTACCACTAGTTGAACAAAGTGACGATCAAGAATCATTATCCTCTTCCTCGTATTGATGACTTGTTTGATCAGATGAAGGGAGCCATGGTGTTCTCTAAGATTGATCTCAAGTTAGGCTACCATCAATTGAGGATTTTGGAGGTGGACATTCATAAGACCACCTTCCATATGAGATATGGGCACTATGAGTTCATAGTGGTGCCTTTTGGTTTGATGAATGCCCCTACAGTGTTTATGAGTTTGATGAATGGGGTATTCAAAACATTTTTAGATCGCTTCATTCTCATCTTCCTAGATGACATTTTTATATACTCACGCACATGTGAGGAGCATGAGGGGCACCTTTGATACATTCTCCACTATCTTCATGAGTAGCAACTTTACGGAACTTGGAGAAGTATGCTTTCTTCCGAGAGAGGTGTAGTATTTGGGTCATATTATTTTTGGGGAAAGTATCGCAATTGATCCTTCCAAGATTATAGCCATTATGGATTGGATAGCACCAACTACAAGGTACTGACGGGTGCATAACTTTATGGGTTTAGCAAGTTACTACCGGATATTTGCTTAGACTTCTCTCGGATTGCATACCCTATCACTTCCCTTCAGAGGAAAGGGAAGAAGTTTGTTTGGATGGAAAGATGTGAGCAGCCTTCAGACACCGAAGAGTGCCTCACTAAAACACCCATTCTTGCGTGCATCCATAGTGCTTTGTTTGCATAGATGCTTTTTAGCAGGGGCTTAGAGGTGTGTTAATGCAGGATGGTAGGGTTGTAGTTTTTGAGTCTCACAAACTCAAGGATCACGAGCTTAATTATCCTACCCATGATCTTGATCTTACGGTATTTGTGCATGCTTTGGTTACATGGAGGCATTTTCTTCTTGGATAGAGATTCACACTCAAAATAGATCACTTGAGTCTTCGCCACCTCTTCACATAGCCCAATCTAAATGCTCATCAACGACATTGGATGGAGTTTCTTTGTGAGTATGACATAGAGATCGAGCATGTGAAGGGGAAGGAAAATGTGGTAGCAGATGCTATTAGCGGATGAAGACATGTGGCTATGGCCACTACAGTGAGCACATATTTGTAGAGTAGGATTCTTCAACAGCTTCCTCTTGACAGCTTCTACATGATAGTATGAGCAAAGATCGAGTCACAAAGACCCCTTGAGGGGAATTTTGATGACTTTTCCTTAGAGGAAGATGGTATTCTTAGGCATATATGTAGGATATATGTTCCCAGAGATGAAGTCTTGAGGCAAAAATCTTGGTAGAGGCACATCATGCACCCTATTTAGCCCATCCCGGGGTGAAGAAGATGCACGCTACCTTGAGACAGTTGTACCACTAGAGAGGACTTCATCGAGACATGGCTTAGTTTGTGTCACGGTGTTTAGAGTGCCAAAGGGTTAAGGCCAAGCATCAACATCTAGCAGGTCTTCTTTATCCTCATGCCATACCGGAATGGAAGTGGGACACCATTTCCATGGATTTCATTGTTGGACTACCTATGTCGAGATATCACCATGATGCCATTATGGTCACGGTTGATAAATTGACAAAAGTGGCTCACTTTTCTTTGGTGAAGACCACTTATACAGCTAGAGTAGTAACACAAGTATATTTGGATGAGATTGTCAGGTTGTATGGGATTTTATGGAAGATCATTTATGACCGCGATCCTTTGTACACTTAACATTTTTGGACTACCATGCAGTATGTCCCCAGGACTAGGATCAACCTCAGCACAACATATCACCCTGAGAAACATGGATAAACCAAGTGAGTAAATAATATTTTAGAGGATATGCTTAGGATGTATGTGATGGATCAATAGTCTAAGTGGGAGGAGTACCTGTACTTAGTGGAGTTTGGCTACAATAATAGTTTTCAGATTTCTATAGGCATGGATCCTTTTTAGGCATTGTATGGTAGAGAGTGCAGGACACCTCTTAGCTGGGACATGTTAGAGAATAGAGTGTCTATTGGACAAGATATTTTGTAGGACATTGAGCAGCGGTAGTGTTGGTTAGGTAGAGATTGTAGAAGGCACGTGATAGGAAAAGAAGTATGCGGATCAGCATAGGATTGATCGTAGCTTTGATGTGGGCATGAAGGTGTTCCTTCGTGTTAGACCACACAAGAGCCCTATCCATTATGGAAAAGGTTCTAAGTTAGCTCCTAGATTTGTTGGTCCTTTTGAAATCTTGGAGCGTATCAGCCCTTTAGCTTACTATCTAGCATTACAACCCAGCTTGTCTCACATACATGATGTGTTTCATGTTTTTGTCCTTAGGAGATACATTGCAGATCCTTCTCATGTGTTGGATTGGACATCATTACAGGTGTAGGATCAGGGGAAGGTGATGGTGGATCCCATCTATATCATAGATCACAGGACCCTGGGCCTTTGAGGTAGAGAGATTTATCAGGTATGGGTGCAATGGGATAGATATGATGAGACTGCTACCACTTGGGAGGATGCCATAGTATTACGAGTGTAGTTTCCACATTTTTTCTAGTGACTTTCAGGAGGAAATCGACTCTAAGGGAAGGGGATGTAGTGCCCACTTCCCTTTGACACTTTTAGATACTGATTTTGATACTATTGATCATATTATGGACACTATCATGTTCTATTTATTATGATGGTTAAATGTTAGATCATGGATTATTATTGATCTGGATTCAGTTATTATGCATGATGGTTACTAGAGACATTTCCTATATGTGGTTGATGATATACTATTTGACATGGATATATTATAGATGTTGATTTGGACTTATGATATTGGATATTTTGAGTAGATATGGTATGGTAGATTTTGATGATGATATAGTTGATTTATTTAATTAAAAATGATAATGTTGAATTATTGATATTGTTGTGATCTATGTGTTTGGATGATTTTGAGATATCATTTATATCATTTTGGATGTTCTGATATGGCCATGAGGATGAAGGAGGTATTTGCATTTTGTAGGTTAAAAATCACAACAATGTCGAGGGACTGGATACTAACCATATTAAAATTTTGGGTGAAATCAACAAGGTCACCATGAGAACTGTGTTGTGTGTTGTGTGTTGTGTGTTGTGTTTTGCTAGGAATTCCCATGGGGATATTTCCATTATATGTGACCATGGGATATGTGTTTTATGTATGTGTTCCTTTTGGAATTATTTTTGTATGTATTTTATTTGTAATGTGTTCCTTCTTTTAATTAATTTAAATGTTGTAGATTAATGTGAGATATCATATAGTTAAATTTAATTTAGATTTAATTGGTACATGGAATGTAATTAATAAAGTTGTTGAGTTAAATAATAATGTTGGAAGAGTGTGTAAGTTAATATGTAAGAATGTGTAAGAAAGATTTAATAGTATTTAAGACATATTTTGGAAGGTCTAAACACTCCATCTTTTTGAATTTTTAACCTTAGAGGCCAAATTTGAAGGCTTGTGGGACAAGTTAAACTTGTCCCACACCTGTTAAGATAATCCACAAATCATGCCTATGTTTTGGAGGTTAAATGTAGAAATTTATAATGCATTTTGAAGTGGCAATATGTAAGTTTTAATTACACTTCCCTTACATGTTTTTAATTTGGTCCTTTTGGAGTATGGGCATTTTTGGAGTGTGTAAGTCATTTTGTCATTTTATTTATTGTGATTTGGTGAAGGATGTTGAATTTCCTCTTGGGGTTGAGGAAGAATGATGTGGCATCCCACATGGATCCACATCATCCTCTTCTCTTCCCTCTCCTATAAAAGTGAAACTCTTTGTTTGTTTATGGTTGTTAAAACTTTGTCCATTTCCTCTTGGGGGCACATTTTTGGTGTTGTTTCTTTTGGAGGTTGTTGAGGAAGAGCTTACAATATTTTTTCTTTCTTCAATCTTGCTGATTTTGGACTGTATTTGGCATCTTGGAAATCTTGTGATCTTGGAACAAACTTCAGTATGGAGAGGTAGGATCTTGAGATGTGTTTTAATAGTTTTTTCCTTCTCTTGCATGCATGTTTAAATGGTGTTTGTGTTTGAATTTTTAATGGTTGGGTAGAATGCTTAGGGCATGGTGTAGGAGAAGGCTATGGGGATTTCATATGGGGGCATAAGGGATTGCCAATGGTAATGTTTTATTGAGGAGGGAGTTTTGGTTTGGGATCCACCTTGGAAAAGAAACTACTTGCATTTCTTACTCTTGGGGGGGGCATAAGGGATAAACTTGGGGGAATAATGAGGGGTTGGGAGATATAAGGTTTATGGGGTTAATATGTTTATTGGTGGTATGCATTTTGGTGGATGCCTAATTCTAAATTGGGAGGCATAAGGATTTCCCCATAGTTCTTGCTCTTGTTGGCTTGCTTGATCAAGCCTATGTGTTGTGTGTATGATTTCAAATGTAGTTTGGAACTGCTGTCTTGTTGGATTGTGTATTTTATTGTTTGTATGCAATGTGAAGAATGCTTGTTTATTGTGGAAGAAGCCTTGTTACCATGTGTTGATGTTCATAATTTATTTCAATATGGTTGGGGCTCGGGGCCAATGAGGAAAGGATGGCTTCTCCTTTCTCATTAGATGTCTTTGTTGGGTGGAGAGCGTTGCCTTTCCCCCTTCCTTGTTGTGATCAAAGTTGCAAAGAAGAAGAAACAAACATGCCACTATTTTTGGAGATAGAATTTCACAGTATGAAATTCATTTCCCTTTAGTAATTCAATGTAATTCTCATATTTTGAGTGGATGAATTTATAAATGTTGTAATGTGAAGCATTGCATTGTTAATGGAAGTTGTAGTTACATTGAGGAATGAAAAGAGGAGTTACACTTATTTTATGTTTTTGGAAAGAAATGTAAAGGATATTATAAGCATTGTAATTTGTATTTTGTAATCAAATTGGAAGAGTGTTCAAGTTGTAAAAGTGTCATGGAATTATGAATAAAAGATTGAAGTAGTTTCAAAATTGGATTGTATACTGGAATTGTTTTGCTATCAAAGAATGATATCTTTGTTTTGAAAAGGAATAAGAAACAATGTTGTTATTGTATGTACTATAGATTGAAATTAAAAAGCAAGGGAAGTAGCAAAATTGTATTGATGATCAATGAAAGATTGCATTCCTTTCTCAAAAGTGTTTTACCTTGTTCATATGCTATCTTCTCCATTGGAAGTTTGAGTTTTACTTGCAATGAGAAACCTCTGTTTGGAATGTTGAAAGAAGAATGCATATGGAATGAAAGTCAATGTTATTTTCCTTGCAAAATGTATATTAAAACTGAAATAAAAATGTAGTTTTATTTAAAATTGGATGGATGATTTAATAAGCAATGTATTTTAATAAGTTAGGAATCACATGCACATTAAAATGGAAAAATGGAGATTCAATTTTAAGAAACAATTCACTGTAATATGCTTCATCTTGACAAATCACATTTTAATAAAAATGAATAGATCATACTTGCATTAAACAATAAGTTATGAAACATTGAAAATTAGACTTAATACTTCCTAAGGATATCAAATTCACTATAACAATAAGAATGAATCTCCAAAACTTAATGAATTTCAATTTGGAGCTTGCACAATCATTTTTCCATCTATTTCCAAAAAAATGCAACCTTGAATAGATTAGATAAATTGACTTCCCTAAAACACTCTAAACCCTCCCTAGATTGATCCTCCATGTCTGTTTGACATGTTGAGTGAAGGAGGAGTTCTAATTTTATCAAAATTATAAGTTGGAAATTGCTAGTTTGCCAAATAAAGACCTGTAGATCCTTTTGCAAAATTAACCCTTAAAACTTATTTAAAAAGTAAATTTTATGTTCCTTTACAAATAGGGCTTCGAGATATTTCGAAAAGTCCTCGTTTTCCCAAAAATGAGCTTTCTAGCTCAAGTTATGACACTTTGAAGTTTTTGTGCCTTGGCGGGAAAATTTGGGAAAATTTTCCTAGTGGGCCCGCAACCCAAAAATTTCCCATCAAAATTGCCCTTAGAAATGTTTTTGAAATTTTGGGCTTAGGAAAATTTTCCTTTTCCTTCTACCTACCCGCAGCCTAATCAAAGGCTTTCACGTGTCCTCAAGGGCTGAGGTAGAGCGTGGATAAATTTTACCCCTTTAACCTTTTGAATTTTTTTGAAAATTTTCACTTTTCCCTCCGCCGCCCACAACCAATCGAGGGCACCACGTTTTCCATGTTGACCCCACTTATATTTTAAATTTTTTTTGTGGAAAAATTCTCATCTTCAAAATGTGAAATGTGCCACGTGGCACCATGGGGTGGCGTCGGAGGTTCGGGAGAAATTTCATTTTTGGGCCTTTGGGAAAAATTCTAAAACTCCTCCCACGGCCCGCAACTCCACCTTCTCCATCAGATTCCCTTCTTCGGTGTGTGGACCCGTGCATCCTTTTTTTTTTCCTTTTTCCCCTTAGGCACTAAGCACTAAATCAATCCTCCGCCCCATCCTTCCCCTTTCCCTTTTTTTTTTTTACCTTACACGTGACTTGACACGTGTCCCCAGGGACCCACGAAGGGTGTGAAGAGTGCATTTTATCTTTAAGCCCACATTTGGAAAATTTCCCAATGCTGCCCCACGACCCGCCAACCCACCCAAGGTGCACTCCTCCTCCTCTTGCCATGTGTCCCTTTGGGAAAATTTGACCCCAAGACTCCGCCCACTTATATCTTGAGTTATGCAAGGAGTTAGGAGGACTTCTTTATATCATCGAAAGGTGAGAAAATTTCCTATCCATTGGGAATGGTTTAGGAAAATTTGAAAGTATTGAATATGATAAAAATCTAGGTGAAGTTATGAGCCTGTTAGAGAGTAGGTATGGGGTAAGATTACTCCCTGAATCTAACTAGAACATATAACCCTAATTTTGGAACCTTGTGAACTTGATATAAGTTAATAAAGGAAACTTGTGTATTAGTAAACAAGTTTGTTCCAGAACCTATTAGTGAAAATTGATGTCTTACAATTTAGTTGTAGACACTTCAAATAAAAAAATTATCCCCTAATTTTCTAGCTAACCCTAGGTTGTTTATTTGGTCTCAAGTGGTTGTTTAAATGGGAACTACAGTTTGGCACACTAGAGAACTTGAGACATGAAAACTTAAACCTAGCACACTAAAACTTAGAAAACAACTTAGCAAGAATTAGTATGTTTTTAGTAATCATGGAAGTTGTATAACTTAGCAAATGAATTGACTCTCACTTTGGTTTGGCCTATGCAGAGGCTCCAAAAGGAGTAAGAGGAACCTTCAAAGAGACTTAGACTCACCACCACCACCACCACCACCACCGGATCGGTGTAGTAGCCACTCTACCTCAGATTCTATAGATCCTTCAGGATGTTAAAGCCACCTTATTCAGAGGATCAGTAGGAGGACATGCAACTAGTCATGATAGAGATCCTTCTATCGAGGGTCAGGTACCCCCTCGACTTAATGAGAATCATAGAGGAGAGAAATCCTATGCAGAGTTAGCCATAGTAGATTCACCACCTAGGAGACAGGGTGACATGAGTTAGGAGCATAGAGAGAGGTCTCGAGAGCCTAGGATTAGGGATGAACATACGAGAGATACCTAGAGGTTGAGACCACAACAACAATGGAACACATCGGGGAGATCCTGGCTTAGGTCCTCACATTACTAAGGTGATACGGGTGGATTTTAGGTAGAGTCCTGAATAGTGAGCTTGAGCGGTTACTTCAAGATTTTCCTTGTTCTATCAACATAAGAGCTCATGTTGCGATCCATCTACTAAGGGATGGAGTAGGAGTATGATGGAGGACGAGGAGCCAAAAATCTATGTAGATTAAGAGACAAAGTGACTTAGGAGCTATTTGAGGAGAGATTCAGGAGCAAGTACCTATCACAGAGGTTTATCTAGCAGAGGATTGATGAGTTCCATGACCTCCGATAGGCTACCCTTTTAGTAGCAGAGTATGAGAGTAGATTTATAGATCTACTTCAGTATGTAGAGTATATGTAGGATGAGCAGGTGCAGATTCACATATTTATCTGGGGCTTGAATTTGGATATTGGGAGTGCGATACATTCATTATCCACAAACTTTAGCAGAGGCCATTAAGAAGGCCTATATTACAAAGGAGACTCAGGGTAAAACCTAGCAGGCTAAAGACCAAGTCAGGAGCTGCATTTAATAGATGCATGATGCTAGATCGAGAGGTTCAGTACCTATTCCTTGTGGTGGTCAGCATTCAACACAATCATCCTTTAGGCCACATCAATAAGCAATAGTCTCACCCACCGTATAGACCTCCACATAGAGCTAATGCACAGAGAGGTCAAAGCATGGGGCCTCCTCCTAGGGGTCCCATCAGGACATAGGGTGGACCTAGAGCTCGGTCGGCAGGAGCTCAAGAGAGGCCATAGAAGGACCATAGCTGGATCATTAGGATCCACACCATAGGCTTCTAGGGCACCTACTGGAGGTGCTTTTGCTCGGAGAGGATCAGGTGGTTGCTTTGGATGTGGAGTAGCTAGACACTTTTGGAGAGATTACCCTCAGAACCCTAACAAGGGTAAGGCACTAGTTTCGATCCAACACAATGGTGACATGGGACATAGCCAAGAGATCTATACGTAGGTTGAGAACCGCTGTCAGAGAGCACCGCAGTAGTATAGTCATTGAGACCATAGATAACATTGGTGGTATTCGACCTCCGTATTATTTGATTTCAGTTCTTGATTCTTTCATTGCACCATATTTAGTAGAGTGATGCACGGCTAGTGGCAGTTAGGTAAGGTCTCAGTTGGGATGTCGAGATGGCTTTTGGCCAAGATATCCGTAGAATCCTTAGTTAAGGAGTGTGTTGTGGATTTGGGACCTTTCACCACCACCTCAGATCTCCGTATCCTTCCTTTGGGATCCTATGGAGTTATCTTAGGTATGGATTGGCTATCTACACATAGGGCTAGGATGGATTATTATCATAAGACTATAGCTTGTGCAGATGATTTGGGAGTTGAGTCGGTGATCTCGGGGGTCAGGAGACCCGTTTCTATTCACACCATATCCGCTATGCATCTTAAGCGGTCCGTGTGCGATGGGGTTGTTAGATGTATGCTATTACAGTTAGTGAAAAATCTAAGAGGATGGGTCTAGTGGACCATCGCTAGATGATCATCCCATCTTGAGAGAGTTTTTTGATGTATTTCCAGGGGAGCTATCGAGGTTACCACCCCCACGTGAGATTGATTTTCATATAGACCTAGTTCCGGAGAGCCTATCTCATGGGCACCTTATCGGATGACCACCCTAGAGCTCTATGAGCTCAAGTTGTAGCTTGAGGGCCTTTTGGAGAAGGGCCTTATCCATCCTAGTGTATCCCCTTGGGGTGCACCGGTGATTTTCATGAAGAAGAAGGATGGATCATTGTGGTTGTGTATTGATTACCACCAGTTGAACAAAGTGACAATCAAGAATTATTATCCTCTTCCTCATATTGATGACTTGTTTGATTAGATGAAGGGAGCCACAGTGTTCTCTAAGATTGATCTCAAGTCAAGCTACCATCAGTTGAGGATTTCGAAGGTGGACATTCATAAGACCACCTTCCGTATGAGATATGGGAACGATGAGTTTATAGTGGTGCCTTTTGGTTTGACAAATGCCCCTATGGTTTATATGAGTTTGATGAATGGGGTATTCAGAAAATTTTTAGATCACTTCATGCTCATCTTCTTAGATGAAATTTTGATATACTCTCACACATGTGAGGAGCATGAGGGGAACCTTCGATAGGTTCTCTAGTATCTTCCTGAGCAACAACTTTACGCGAACTTGGAGAAGTGTGCTTTCTTCCAAACAGAGGTGAAGTATTTGGGTCATATTATTTTTGGGGAAGGTATTGCAGTTGATCCTTCCAAGATTAGAGCCATTATGGATTGGCTAGAACCCACTACAGTGAATGAGGTGCATAGCTTTATGGGTTTAACAAGTTACTACTAGATATTTGTTCAGGACTTCTCTTTGATTGCGCACCCTATCACTTCCCTTCAGAGGAAAGGGAAGAATTTTTTTTGGATGGAAATATGTGAGAAGGAATTTAGACACTCAAGGAGTGCCTCACTACAACACCCATTCTTGCATTGCCAAATTCACTTTGTTTTGTTTACACAGATGCTTCTTTAGCGGGGCTTGGAGTTGTGTTAATGCGGGATGAAAGGGTTGTAGTTTTGAGTCTCGTAAACTCAAGGATCATGAGCTTAATTATCCTACCCATGATCTTGATCTTGCAGCGTTGTGCATGATTTGGTTAGATGGAGGCATTTTCTTCTTTGACAAAGATTCACACTCGAATAAATCACTTGATTGTTCGCCACCTCTTCACGTAGCCCAATCTAAATGCTCGTCAACGGAATTGGATGGAGTTGCTTTGTGAGTATGAAATGGATATTGAGCATGTGAAGGGGAAGGAGAATGTGGTAGTAGATGCTCTCAGTAGATGAAGACATGTGTCTCTGGACACTACGGTGAGCACATGATTTATGGGGTAGGATTCTTCAGCTTCCTCTTGACAACTTCTACATGGTAGTACGAGCAGAGATCGAGTCACAGAGACCCCTTGAGGGGAATTTTGATGGATTTTACTTAGAGGAAGATGGTCTTCTTAGGCATAGAGGTAGGATATATGTTCCCAGAGATGAAGGCTTGAGGAAAGACATCTTGGTAGAGGCACATCGTGAACCCTATGTAGCCCATCCCGGGGTGAAGAAGATGCATGCTACCTTGAGACAATTGTACCACTAGAGATGACCTCATCGAGACGTGGCTTAGTTTGTGTCACAATGTTTAGAGTGTGAAAGGGTTAAGGCCGAGCATCAGCATCTAGCAGGTTTTCTCTATCCTCATGTAATAACAGAATGGAAGTGGGACACCATTTCCATGGATTTCATTGTTGGACTACCTATGTCAAGATATCACCATGACGCCATTATGGTCATGGTTGATAAATTGACAAAAGTGGCTCACTTTTCTTCAGTGAAGACCAATTATACAGCTAGAGTAGTGACACAGGTATATTTAGATGAGATTTTCAGGTTGCACAGGATTCTGTGGAAGATCAATTATGACCACGATCCTTTGTACACTTCACATTTCTAGACTACCATGTAGTATGTCCTCGGGACGAGGATCGACTTTAGCACAACATATCACCCTGAGACAAATGGATAGACCAAATGAGTAAATAATATTTTAGAGTATATGCTCAGGATGTATGTGATGGATCAACAGTCTAAGTGGGAGAAGTACCTGTAATTAGTGGAGTTTGCCTACAATAATAGTTTTCAGAGTTCTATAGGCATGGATCCCTTTCAGGAGTTATATGGTAGAGAGTGCGGGACACCTCTTAGCTGAGACATGTTAGAGGATAGAGTATTTATTGGAGTAGCTCTTTTGCGGTACATGGAGCAGCAGGTAGTGTTGATCGGCGTAGACCTTGCAGAGGCACAGGCACATGATAGGCAGAAGAAGTATGTGGATCAGCATAGGATTGATCGTAGCTTTGATGTGGGCATGAAGGTGTTCCTTTGTGTTAGACCACACAAGAGCCCTATCCATTATGGAAAAGGTTATAAGTTAGCTCCTAGATTTTGGTCCCTTTGAGATCTTGGAGCATATCGCCCTTTGCTTACTATCTAGCATTTCCACCCAACTTGTCTCGCATACATGATGTGTTTCATGTTTCTATCCTTAGGAGGTACATTACAGATCCTTCTCATGTGTTGGACTAGACATCATTGTAGGTGTAGGATCAGGGGTAGGTGATGGTGGAGCCCATCTATATCATAGATCACAGGACCTAGGCCTTCGAGACGAGAGATATTTATCGAGTACGGATGCAATGGGACGATACGATGAGATTGCAGCCACTTGGGAGGATGCCACAGTATTATGAGTGTAGTTTCCACATTTTTTCCAGTGACTTCCAAGAGGAAGTCGAGTCTAAGGGGAGGGGATGTAGTGCCCACTTCCCTTTGACACTTTTAGATACTTGATTTTGATACTATTGATCATATTATGGACACTATCATGTTTTGTTTAGTATGATGGTTAGATGTTAGATCATGGATTATTATTGATCTGGATTCGGTTATTATGCATGATGGTTACTAGAGACATTTTCTATATGTGGTTGATGATATACTTGTTGTGACATGGATATATTATAGATGTTGATTTGGACTTATGATATTGGATATTTTGAGTAGATCTGGTATGGTAGATTTTGATGATGATATAGTTGATTTATTTAATTAAAAATGATAATGTTGAATTATTGATATTGTTGTGATCTGTGTGTTTGGATGATTTTGAGATATTGTTTATATCATTTTGGATGTTCTGATATGGCCACGAGGCCGAAGGAGGTATTTACATTTACGGTTAAAAATCACAACAATGTTGGGGGACTGGAGACTAACCATATTAAAATTTTGGGTGAAATCAACAAGGTCACCATGGCAACTGTGTTGTGTGTTGTGTTTTGCTAGGAATTCCCATGGGGGGATTTCCATTATATGTGACCATGGGATATGTGTTTTATTTATGTGTTCCTTTTTGAATTATTGTTTTATGTATTTTATTTGTAATGTGTTCCTTCTTTTAATTAATTTAAATGTGGTAGATTAATGTGAGAGATCATATAGTTAAATTTTATTTAAATTTAATTGGGACATGGAATGTAATTAATAAATTTTTTTAAAGTTAAATAATAATGTGTAAGAAATATGTAAGAGTATGTAAGGCATATTTTGGAAGGTCTAGCACTCCATCTTTTATGGAATTCGAATTTGACCTTGGAGGCCAAATTTAGAGGGTTTTGGGACAAGTTCTTAAGATAATCCACCAACCATGCTTATAGTTTGAGGTTAAATGTAGGCATTTATAATGCATTTTGAAGTGACAATATATAAGTTTTAATTTCACTTCCTTATATGTTTTTAATTTGGTCCTTTTGGAGTATGGCCATTTTTGGAGTGTGTAAGTCATTTTGTCATTTTATTTATTGTGATTTGGTGAAGGATGTTGACTTTCCTCTTGGGGTTGAGGAAGAATGATGTGGCATCCCGGATGGATCGACATCATCCTCTTCTTTTCCCTCTCCTATTAAAGTGAAACTCCTTGCTTGTTTATGGTTATTGAAACTTGAGTCCATTTCCTCTTGGGGGCACATTTTTGGTGCTATTTCTTTTGGAGCTTATTGAGGAAGAGCTTGGAGTCTTTCTCTTCCTTGAATCTTGCTGATTTTGGAATGTATTTGGCATCTTAGAAAGCTTGTGAGCTTGGAACAAACTTTAGTATGGAGAGGTAGGATCTTGAGCCGTGTTTTAATAGTGTTTTCCTTCTCTTGCATGCATGTTTAAATGGTTTTTGTATTTTCATTATTGACTTGTTGGGTAGAATTCTTAGGGCATGGTGTAGGAGAAGGCTATGGGGATTTCATATCGGGGGCATAAGGGATTGCCAATGGCACTGTTTTATTGATTAGGAGTTTTGGTTTGGGATCCACCTTGGAAAAGAAACTGCTTGCATTTCTTACTTTTGGGGCGGGGGGGGGGCATAAGGGATAAAATGGGGGGGCATAAGGAGGGGTTGGGAGATATAAGGTTTATGGGGTTGATATGTTTATTGGTGGTATGCATTTTGGTGGATGCCCAATTCCAAATTGGGAGGCATAAGGAGTTCCCCATAGTTCTTTCTCTTGTTGGCTTGCTTGATCAAGCCTATGTGTTGTGTGTATGATTTCAAATGTAGTTGGAAACTACTTGTCTTGTTAGACTGTGTATTTTATTGTTTGTATGCAATGTGAAGAATGCTTGTTTGTTGTGGAAGAAGCCTTGTTGCCATGTGTTGATGTTCATACTTTATTTCAATATGGTTGGGGCTCGGGGGCCAATGAGGAAAGGATGGCTTCTCCTTTCTCATTGGATGTCTTGGTTGGGTGGAGAGTGTTTCCTTTCCCCCTTCCTTGTTGTGATCAAAGTTGCAAAGAAGAAGAAACAAGCATGCTGCTGTTTGGAGAAAGAATTTCATAGTTTGACAGTCATTTCCCTTTGAGTAATTCAATGTAACTTCTCCCACTTTGAGTGGATGAATGTATAAATGTTGTAATGTGAAGCATTGCATTGTTAATGGAAGTTGTAGTTGCATTGAGGAATGTAAAGAAGAGTTACACTTGTTTTATGTTTTTGGAAAGAAATGTAAAGGATATTATAAGCATTGTAATTTGTATTTTGTAATCGAATTGGAAGAGTGTTAAGTTGTAAAAGTGTCATTGAATTATGAATAAAAGATTGAAGTAGTTTCAAAATTGGATTGTATACTGGAATTGTTTTGCTGTCCAAGAATGATATCTCTGTTTTGAAAAGGAATAAGAAATAGTGTTGTTATTGTATGTATTGTAGTTTGAAATTAAATAGAAAGGAAAGTAGCAAAATTGTATTGATGATCAATGAAGGATTGCATTCCTTTATAAAAAGTGTTCTACCTAGTTCATATGCTATCTTCTCCATTGGAAGTCTGAGTTGTACTTGCAATGAGAAACCTCTGTTTGGAATGTTGAAAGAAGAATGCATATGGAATGAAAGTCAATATTATTTTACTTGTAAAATTTATATTAAAACTAAAATCAGAAATGTAGTTTCATTTAGAATTGGATGGATGATTTAATAAGCAATGTATTTGACTAAGTTAGGAATCACATGCACATTAAAATGGAAAAATGGAGATTCTAATTTGAAAAAATAGTTCACTGTAGTTGCTTCATCCTGACAACTCACATTTTAATAAAAATGAATAGTTCATACTTGCACTAAACAATAAGTTATGAAACATTGAAAATTAGACTTAGTACTACCTAAGGAACTCAAATTCACTATAACAATCAAGAATGAATCTCCAAAACTTAATGAATTTCAATTCGGAGCTTGCACAGTCATTTTTTCGTCTATTACTGGAAAAATGCAACCTTGAACAAATTAGATAAATTGACTTCCCTAAAACACTCTAAACCCTCCCTAGACTGATCCTCCATGTCTGTTTGACATGTTGAGTAAAGGAGGAGTTCTAATTTTATCAAAATTATAAGTTGGAAATTGCTAGTTTGCCAAATAAAGGCCTACAGATCCTTTTGGCAAAATTGACCCTTAAAAATTATTCAGAAATTAAATTTTATGTTTCTTATGCAAATAGGGATTTGAGATATTTCCAAAATTCCTCATTTTCCCAAAACCAAGCTTTCTAGCTGAAGTTATGACACTTTGAAGTTTTTGTGCCTTGGCGGGAAAATTTGGGAAAATTTTCCTGGTGGGCCCGCAACCCAAAAATTTCCCATCAAAATTGCCTTTAAATTTTTTTTTGAAATTTTGGGGCTTAGGAAAATTTTCAATTTTCCTCCACCAGCCCCCACACTATCATCAGGTTGCCACGTGTCCTCCAGGGGCTGAGGTGGAGGCACGGATAAATTTTACCCCTTTAACCTTTTGAAAATTTTTGGAAAATTTTCACTTTTCCCTCTCTTACCGGCCATGAGCTAACCAATCGGGGGCGCCACATGTATGAGTTATTTTAAACCCCTTAGATTTTAAAATGTTTCTAGGAAAAATTCCCATGTTGACCCCGTCATTGGCTGGGCCAATTAAAGCGTGCCACATGGCACCATGGGGTGGCGGCGGAGGTTCGGGAGAAATTTCATTTTTGGGCCTTTGGGAAAAATTCTAAAAATCCTTCCATGGCCCGAAACTCCACCTTCTCCCTTGGATTCCCTTCTTCGACGGCACGCAGACCCGCACGTACTTTCTTTCCTTTTTTCCCTCTCGGCACTAAGCGCTAAATCTATCTCGCCGCCCCACCCTTCCCTTTCCCTTTTTTTTGCCTTACACTGGGCGACACATGTCCCCCAGGGACCCGTAGGGGTGCAAAGTGCATTTTGTCTTTGAGCCCACATTGGGAAAATTTCCCAATGCCACCCCATGACCCGCCAACCCGCCCAAGGTGCACTCCTCCTCCTCTTGCCACGTGTCCCTTTGGGAAAATTTGACCCCAAGACTCCGCCCGCTTATATCTTGAGTTCTACAAGGAGTTAGGAGGACTTATTTATATCACCAAAAAGGTGAGAAAATTTCCTATCCATTGGGAATGGTTTAGGGAAATTTTGAAAGCATTGAATATGAGAAAAATCTAGTTGAATTTCTGATCCTGTTAGAGAGCAGGTATGGGGTAAGATTACTCCCTGAATCTAACTAGAACATATAACCCTATCGGGTATGCGTTAACATCCCACATGCCCCACTTAGCCCACATCCTTTTTGTTTTCCCCTTTTTCCTCTTTTCTTGGCCTTTTGCCCTTGATTCTGAAACCCCCCCCACCTGGGCGGCGGTCTCGTGACCCCACCACTGATCGGGGTGGCGGTCTCTAACCGCCACACCTGCTTTCGGGCGGCGGTCCTGCACACGTTTTTCAGAAAAGCACTTTGACGCGACTCACGTAAAATATCAACGTTTCACCAGCTTTCCTTGCCGACTTGGGCATGCATTTATGTTTTTGGTCCCCTGGAATAGTGTTTGGCCATTGTTTATGGTTTTTAGAGTTCAGTTTGGTTTTGATCTTTGGGTGAATGAAAGCTATAAATAAATGGTTTGTGCACAAACAAATGGTCTGATCTTTTGCTCTCATCCTCTCATTTTCCATAGTTCAGTTTATCATTTTGCTTAGAGGCCATAGTTTCAATTCATTTGCAGGCTTAGTTAGTATTGTGCAGCTGTTGGTAAGCCACATATCCACCTTGTGCAAGTGTTGTCTGCCAGGTCTGCCCCTCATTCACTTTCAAGCTCTCATTTTCATAGTTCAGTCTTTTGTTCTGTTTAGAGCCATAGTTTTAATTCTTTGCATGCTTATTTAGCATTGTCCAGCTGTTGGTAAGCCACATATCCAGCTTGTGCAAACAGTGTTGTTGTTTTATCCATTCCATTGGAGTAGAATAGCTTAGGAAGCCATTAAAGTTGCAGGTTTTGCTCTTCAAACAGGATAGTTTCAGGTTCTGGTCACTTTATGTTGCATGACTCACAATAAAATCCCACTAGGAATTACATAAGCCAAGCTCTGTACTCTTGCGCTATCCCTCTCCTACTCACATTTTCATCTGCATTACAGTTGTCCTTGTCCCAATATCTATTTACTGTCGATCTTTAGCATTACACGCTTTTCTGGATCCACGTGAACACGAAAGAATGAGGAGATCACACTGAGGGGACAAGATCACACACACCATCGGATTCGCCACTGTTCTGCGGAATCCAGGTTCTAGCTTTCAAAGTTCTAGTTAGAATCATATCAAATAGAATAGTTAATTGCTTTATTTCGGTAAAATTTCTATTCTCGATATTGCCAGGGAAGCTGTGAGGATTGATAGTTTCTGAGAAACTATGATTCACTCCTCACTTCTGAGGTAGGATCGAGAATCTTGCAAGTAGATTAGGAAAGTTATTGCATTATTTAGAATAAATCTACAAATCACACAAGACAAATAACTACACTCGGTTATCTTGTTTGTTTTAAATTGTTATTTAGTTGTTATTTCTAGATACGTTTAAATAGCTACTTTCCTTAAACTCTTAAAAGGTTTCTCAGAAAAATAGAGTTATATATGTTTTAGATTTATTCCACGTAGTTAGAATTTGCTTTATTACAGTTAGATTTACATTTTATTTTGTATGACAATCACGGGACCTCGGGAGCCCAGGGAATACATATTTGAGCCAATCGTGCCTCAACCAAACCTCGTCACAACAATAGTTGACATAGACCAAAATCTCAGAATACAAGTATTCCAAACAACAACAGATTTACAACTGATCAGTTCTCAGTTGAGAGGGTTAAACATAGAAGACGACCAAGCACACACGTTTTGGTCAAATCAACCGAATTACAGATTACCCTAGACAAACATTCACATGACTGTAGAAGGGTTCGAAAGAGAACAAACCTTTGGTTGTGATCCTTTGGTCCCACAGCCAGGTGCAGGAGACACTCTCACAGATATAGATACTAGTCTAAGGATCCAGGTTGCACGAACGCCTGTGAGATATTATGAGAAAATCACGCAGTTGTTGGTCCTAAACATAGAAGCTGAGAAAGCATATGATTATTGGATACTAGGAATTAGGACTTGATTTCGTATATGACCATAACAGGACCGCAACAACCAAGAGTCTACGGTTGTGACCCACAAGTCCCACAGCCTAACGAATCCATAAGTCAATCAGATATAAACACTGGCCTACGCACACTAGTATTCCAATCCACTCCACTTCCACCCATCATCATCGAACAATTGTCCTTACTAGATATAGCGGCTAACAAAGCTAGAGAATTCTGGACTAGGCCAGAGAATCGTCCGTAGAGTCAATTGTTTCCACCATCCACCATATGACCTTATCTGGAGACATACACGAAACTATCCCAGGTCATTTCCCACGTATTCCACAACCCATAGATCGAATCACGCCAGAGCTCGATATTGATTGGAGCCTTCGAGCAGTCATCCTTGCCGATCGATCTATCACACCAATCCAAGTTAGAAGGGCTTTCTTTGCCTTAGATTCACAAATTCCATTAGTGCGTGTCGAAGACATTAGACTTGCCTAACTAGTTTGTCTGCATCCCACGCATATTCCATCCCCACCGGCTGTCTCGGCACATGACCTCGGGAGGTCGGGTACATGGAAGAGTTACCTGTAGATTCCCACGCTCGCTTGTCACTTTTCCGGCGTACAAAATTGGTGAACCCGACGTGAAACAAACAAAATTAGTGAAGCTGACGTAAACTTCCTACTTTCTCGTTCGAGTCATAGTATCACGTGTTCTTTCACAAATCACCTTCGCTCCTTCCCATTATTCTGCGGGTATTCATATACCCCCCGAATATGTCGGGATTCGATGCATATGGCAGACCCCTCTTGGGTCTTGAGGCATACTATGCCCAACAGAATAGACAATCATCACCCTCACTCTCAGTATGGGGTGACAACTATTCAACTAATCAGTTGTCAACACAAACCCCAAGAAACAGATATAACTCATCTTTTCAAATGGGGGAGTTAGATCAACCCCCTCGAATGCAACAAACAGAGCCTTCAGGCTCGAACAATATGACGTTTACCGGAGAATCTGGTTCGTCTCCTCAGATGCTACTTAGACCACAAATTAGTAGACAATCTGACCCATACCTGGTCTTAGATGATGAACAGTCAATACGTTATCCTAGGAGTGAACAACATTCTCGGGGTATGTACCCACCTATAGGAGGTTTACAAATACAACCCGAGATCTCTTTCCAAGAAAATACCTCTATGCCACTGCATATAGGAAATACTCTCGGAGAAACTTGGCAAGATAGCGATCAGTTTATAGCAGGATATCACATGCCTATACAACACCAGGGTATACAACAAATGCCACTCAGGCAAAGCACCGTGACTTCACCAAATGAAGTCATTTCAACGTTAGTAGAAAAAGTGAGAGGGTTAGAACTTGCTCAAGCAAGTCAAAATCCTCAGTTCATGCAAGCAGGAAGTTCCAATCCTCCATATCACTCTGGCCAAGTAGATCTCCTCACAGGAGTAGGCACGTTAGGCATGCCTCCTCAGTATCCACAACAAACGCCAACAAGGCCTATCATCTCTAACATTATTTCTCCCGGTCTAGTATCAAACAACCCATTACTAGACAATATCCCGTCATACTTAAACATGTACTCCAAATCACCACAAGGAGATATGTTCTCCTCTCCCGGCATGTTTGCTCAAACACAGGGACTTCCCTATGCCCCTGCCAATGCATACATTGCGCCATATCAACAACCCATCCCACCACCACTCCCTCAGCAACCACCATCAATGGTCGAAAACTATGCGATAGGGACTTATTCAGAATATCTGAAAGGAACCCTTAGACTTCACCATACGAAGCGTCATGCTTCCAAGACCTCTTCCCGATTTACCCAAGTACAAAGGTGAGGGAGATCCAAATGCGCATATCAAAGCTTACGCTACAGCCATACGTGAATTACTCCCTTGGGATGGGGTTGTTGCTAAAATATTCCCCAAAACCTTGGAAGGCATTGCTCTCGACTGGTATTATAGAATACCTGAAGCCTCCATCCATTCATTTAAACAGCTCGTATCAGAATTCATTAAGGCATTCGACATGAACAAACTGTTGAGAACAGGAATCAGGGAATTCTTGCACATCAAACAAGAACACAACGAATCTGTCACCCATTTCATCCAGAGGTGGCGTACAGTTCTTTATTCTTCAGCAAGTGCTCCAAACATGGATCAGATGGAACTATGTGATTTATTCCTTCATTCTCTCAGCAAAGAGGTGAAGGAAGAAGTCCAGAAGTTCCCATTAAGAACTTACGATGAAGTACTTGAGAGCGCTCTTCGAATAGACCAAGCAGCGATAGATAGTGGTCATAAAACATATGGAGCAAACGGGAGGTTGATCGCCCCCAATCAAAACACTACAAATTATCCCACTACCACAAACGTTAATCAAGGACCCAAAATCCTTAACAAAAATCGGGGTGTAACAACGGATGGAGTAACCGACCAGCCCAAGAGGTAAATGTTGTCAATACTCCATCACAAACAAACAACCAACGAAACAACAACTTTACCCCGACAATCAATACAGTGGATTTTAACCATCCACAACAACAACAACAATGGTGAAATCCTATACAAGGGCCAAAACAAAACTCATTTGGTTATCAAAACCAAAGCCAGAAACAACAAATGCAAAATTTTAATCCTAATAGGCAACAGTTTGATCAGAATTTTAGGCCACAATATACACCAAACCAACAAAACAGGAATTACAATCCCAATTCTTATTGTGGTTTCCACAAAATTCGGGGTCATGATACTAGAACGTGCCGTGACTACAATAAATTCATGCAACGTTTACCAGAAGAACAAAGATAGTTCTTCACAGATTTGTTTTTGGCAGATCCCGTGTCATCACCACCAAATACGCTCGCAGGGGCAGTTTCCCCTCAGAATGCTCCTCTCAAGATCTTTAACGATCCACTCCCAAATCATGATAGCAATAGGCTGAATCCAACTGGAACAAACAAAAGTGCAATGACGGAAACAATGATCATGAAGCCTCGACTTCACTAAATCCATCAGTTGCGCCACAGTTAGGAAGTCAACCGAGACCCAAGATAGTCAGTTTGGTAGAATTAGACGTTGAACTACCTATCGAAGCTATAACAAGAACACGAGAATATTTCTCTCAACCAAGCCCAAGTCATCTGCCAAAATAGGATAAGAGTCAACAAATAGTAGAAAAACCCGTAGGTGCCTATGATTTAATTAGTGACCTAACAAAGACCTTCTCGCACATTTCATTTTTGGATTTACTAAAGAACTCTCCTCCTCACAGAGCTGCTCTTTTAGAAGCATTAGGTCTAGGTCATCTAATTAACATCACTCCACCTCCTGAAACACAAGTAAATCACGTAGATTTTGATATCCACCCTCCGGGGCAGCCGGACAAGGATGTCGAATTCATATTCGAAATAAGTAAAATGCCCACAGATGCTTTGAGATCACACGCCGAGGTGATCCAACCTTACACTTACAAGTATGGGTTTATAATAACTATGTAAAATGGGCAATGGTTGACGATGGGGCCGCAGTTAACATAGTCCCTTTCTCTTTCCTCCAAAAACTAGGATATGGGGAAACAAACTGTTCCACCACTCGAAATACATTGAGAGGCTATGATAGCCTTAAAGCCACTTCGATAGGAACTATAATACTGCCGGTCACCTTAGGACCCAAAACAATCCTGACTGAGTTTTATATTATAGATCGGAAACTAATTATAATATGATACTCGGCCGACCATGGATACACCGAATGAAGGCAATCCCTTCTACGTTATTCCAAGAAGTAAGATTCTTGCATCTAGGAAAGGTATTTGTAGCCAAAGGTGATCCAAAACCTTTCGATTTGCACCTAGCAGCTGATTTAAAGAAAAGACCGGTGTGCACTCGAAATTTGAACTTCCACAAACCAACTTAATAAACCCACGACCCAAAACCGGAGGAGAAGTTGGTACCTCTGATGGATCTTGAAACTATCAGCATAGCCAAAACAACCCCAACCCCTAACGATAAAGCTAAAGAAACGGTATCATTAGGGACTACTGCAAAAATCGTTGAGTTAATAGAACAAGATTCACCAATGTTCTTACCATTTGATTCGGTAGGCATAGGATATTCCCTAGGTGTTGGTTCCCTTCCAGCAGAGGACCTCTGTATGGTAGAAGTAGAGTGTGAAACAGCAGATGCCCCAACATCTATACTCCCGACTAAGTATTGGACTCTCCATTTCGATGGAGCTAAATGCCGTTATGGAGCGGGGGCAGGTATAATTCTTACTTCACCCGAGGAGAAAGTCCTCCCATTCACCTTTAAGTTAAACTTTGAATGCACAAACAATGGCGCTGAGTACGAAGCCCTCCTCCTTGGCCTCACCTTAGCCAAAAGAATTGGTGTTGATAACATCAGAGTCTTAGGAGACTCGCAATTAGTGGCAAACCAAGTTTCTGAGGTATATGAAACCAAAGCCGAACACTTGCAGCTTTACAAAAATGCTGTATTAAATTTAAGCAAGGCATTTAACTTCATATCCATTGAAGCAATCCCATGAGAGAAAAATCTTCTCGCCGATTCAATAGCAACTTCAGCATCACGTTTTACTCCAAGCAATGAGTTAGAAGATACCCAGTTCACGGTGTCCATTCGTGATGAACCATTGATAAAAATAATGACAAATCCTCTTTCAAGCGAAGTGAATCTACCATCCTAGACCGTATTGATAGTGATGCGGCTACTTTGGATTATTTAAACGCCTATGCAGCACTACATCTCTCCTATCATATGCTAGATTTATCCTTAATTCCACATTCGTCTTCTTACTTCGGAAATCCCATGATGGATCTCCCTCACAAATAGAACCTAGCATATACGCAGTAGAAAATGGGGATGATTTGGATTTACCTCCAGCACCACCTGAGTTCGAAGAGGGTAACGCCTCTTTGATCGAAGAAACAATCGATGTCAACATCGGGACAGAAGATGAACCAAGAATATTGAAACTAGGTTCTTCGTTAACCCCAGAAGAAGTAGAAATACATACTCGGATCCTCAAAGAACATCAGAAGGCATTTGCATTTAATTATAAGGAGATGACAGGAGTTGCACCCCACATTGCGGTGCACAACCTCGTCACTAAATCAGATGCAAAGCCAATTAAACAAAAATCAAGACCCATGAAGCCCAAAGTAGCTCTCATGGTAAAGGAGGAGGTAATAAAACTCCTTGGGTAGGATTCATCAAGCCGATCGACTACTCCCATGGGTATCTAACATCGTTCCCGTTCTCGAAGAAGAATGGAAAGATACATCTGCATAGATTTTGAGACATCAACAAAGCATGTCCTAAGGGCGACTTCCCATTACCATCCATTGATGTTATTGTTGATCAACAATGGGTTTTGAACTTTTGTCTCTCATGGATGGATTCTCGGGATACAATCAAATCAGAATATCTGAGCAAGATCAAGCTAAAACCACGTTTATAACTCCTTGGGGAACCTATTGCTACGTTGTTATGCCATTCGGTCTCAAGAACACCGGTGCTACGTACCAGCGAGCTATGACATATATATTTCATGATCTAATCCATAAAATCATGGAATCTTACGTTGATGACTTATTGGCTAAAGCCAAGAAGCGTTGTGACCATCCCGAAGTACTCCGCGTCATTCTTTCACGCTAATAGAATACGGAGTCACACTAAACCCAGAGAAATGCGTCTTTGGTGTAACGGGAGGGAAGCTCCTAGGTTATATCATATCGTCACGAGGGATAGATGTCGACTGACCAAAATCCGGGCTGTCCTCGAAATGGTTCCACCTTGAAATGAATCTGGAGTCAGGTCATTCCTCGGAAAGCTGGGTGCAATCCGAAGATTCATCCCGGACTTAAGCTTCGCCGTTCATCCAATCAACAATTTACTCAAGAAAGACTATAGCATTGATTGGACCAAAGACTGTAATGAAGCCTTTGATGCAGTTAAGCGTTTCCTATTATCACCACCTACGCTAATGCCACCTAAGCTAGATCACCCGTTAATTCTATATTCACGAGCTACCAATGTCTCGTTGGCTTGTATGTTGGCCCAAGAAGATGATAACAAGAGAGAACGCGTGATTTATTTCATCATGAACATTTGCTCGACTATGAAACACACTATACACAGGCAGAATGAGAATGCCTTGCCATAGTCTTTGCTACTAAACGCCTAAGACATTATATGCTGAATCAAGAAACAAGGGTCATGGTAAAAACGGACCATTTACGGACTTTCCTCACACAAGGGTCATTGTCTAAAAAGGTTGGACGTTTTATAACCTTAATGGGAGAATTCGAATTAACATTTGTAAATCAGAAGTCAGTTAAGGGACAAATCATCGCGGATTGGTTAGCTGACAACCCATTAGACGGAGGTGATTTAGTAGATTTAGACTTTCCAGATGAGTGCGTATACTACATCGAAGCCCGACCCTCTATCTCTGAGTGTCTTTGGTACACTGATATCATTAATTATATCATGGACCATACGTACCCAGAAGGAGTTACACCACAACAAAGAAGGCGGTTACGCATAATCGTAGCTAAATACGTCATTATAGAGCAGGTGCTCTATCGAAAAGCATTCGATGGAATGCTCCTAAGATGTGTCGACACGAGAATCCATCCAAGAAGATTCTCCATGAATCTCACGGTGGAATATGTGGAGGCCACTTCGGTGGCCACGCCCTTTACTTTCGAAAAATACATCGAATGGGCTATTTACGGCCCACTCTAGAACATGACGCGATAGAGTTTGTACGCGGGTGTCGTAAGTGCCAGAATTCTCCCATGAGATCCACATGCCAGGCAAAGCTCTACTGACCAATCGCTACTCCATGGCCCTTTTCTACATGGGGTCTAGACTTAATAGGAAATTCTCTCCCTCATCCACAGAGATGGCCATAATTTTATAATCACGGCCCTTTGAATATTTTACCAAATGGGTGGAGGCCATGCCTCTTACTCTTTACATGTACACAGTTACTGTGATCGCCAAGTTCATTTTGAACCAAATCATTTGCAGTACGGTATCCCATAAATCATTATCTCCGATAATGGAACTTCTTTAAAAATGAAGAGGTTCGCGAACTATGCAATAAATTTAAGATAAGCCATCATACGGCTTCCTTGTATTATCCCGAGCCAGCGGACAGGTGAAGTGACAAACAAGACAACTTTGAAAGCCATTCTCCTTAAAACGGTGAAAGAAAACAAATGAGATTGGCATTTGAAGTTATATCCGGCCTTGTGGGCCCACCGAACCTCAATAAGAACACCAACGGGAGCAACTCCTTTCTCACTGGTATTTGGGGCAGAAGCAGTTCTCCCGCTTGAGGTCGAAATACCCAGTCTCCGCATTTCACTACAGGATTACGGATGAAGGCGCTTACGAGAGAAGCACGTCTTTCCCAACTAGAAAGCCTAGATGAAACTAGGTTAGATGTTGAACAATGGCATAGAGCTTATGCTGACCGAATGTGCCGGCAGTATAACAAGAAGGTCTATGAACGCGACATATACGAAGGTGATCTAGTTCTAAGGCTAGACAGCCGGATCGACAAGAAGACCGGCGAAGGAAGGAAATTCCGGCCCAAATGGTTGGGCCCATACCAAGTCATGAAGGACTACGGAAATGGTGCTTACCTCTTATGTACGCTAGAAGGTGAGGAATTTGGTGAAACAGTCAATTCCCTGCACCTCAAGCGATTCTACGCATAAGCAACTAGCACTACTTGTATAATTATCTACATTACATCTTCATATAGATTAAGATCATTTTGTCCACTTGTTTCTTACATAAATTGTGATCAAGGAATCTATTCTCAAAGCAATTCATTACAAACTCATGATGTTGTTGGCATAAAGCTCTTTAATCATACCTCTCCATCTTCATATATCATCGAATCATCTCGGAATCTTTTATCAAATAAAATCAAACATGACAAAGTCTTAACGGTAACCATACCAAGATCTGCAAGTTTATTCTCGCTTTGATTTCTTCTTAGGATAGGTGTCTTGCCTATGGTCTATTCTAGAAGCTTCATGGTGTCACATCTATCCCATATATATATCTCTTTGGAAATAAGCACATACTGACATTTTACTCAAGAAAACAAGTCAACAAGTGATTAAACAGAAAATTTTAATTTTACACATTTCCTTGCCCCACCAACCTTCGGTGATGAGCTTGCGTCTCTTACTAGTGACGTAGGGTTGGGAAAGGATGGAAATGCCCTTACTCACCTATACCTTGCCCACGGTGATAAACCCACGCTTCTTACTAGTAGCATGGGGCAAAGTACAGGGGGTCCTCTTGACAAAGCAAACGTTAAAAGTCATAAACAAACAATTCAAACTCTGAAACTTTGAGTCAAAAACAAATGAATCAGATGTGCAAAATCCCAAAAGAATTAAAATCCTAAAAACCCAGATCTTGTCTACTATGTGGCCATCTACGGGTCTAAGTCTAGATAAACCACAAAGCAAGTGCATTCTAAACTATGAAGTCATTCGGGTAGAGTAAGCTTGTAGCTTCCAATTTGGTTCCGCCAAAGCTTTGTCTGTCTTTCATCACTATCGTTTCACCACATTTCATAACTTGCGCCCTTCTTGACTCTCGGTGATGAGCCCTCGCATCTTACTAGTTGCGTGGAGTTAGGAATGGGGCAAATTAATCTGTTCATCGTACTGGTTATATTCATCACTCTGCAAAACAAACATGAGGTATCCAAATTGCTCACAGAAGCTAAGATTCAAAATCACAATATATCTACATTATCATGTATCAGCATCATGAAACACAAAAAGAAAGCAAACATTTGCATCATCTGTTCTCCATTGCATACATTCTAAAAGCATATAAACATACATCGTAGTATACACAAGGAAACTGGAAATAGAAAGGAAAACATGAGTGCCAAGCTTTTAATCCAAAACGAATGCATATATATAAATAATCAATGTTTATATACAATGCCATCATGCTCTAAGCATGGTCAAAATGCTCAAAGAGCCCGTGATATACAAAGAATATATAATACAAAATACACGAGAGCCAAATGGCTTCTCAATCCCTGTGAGACCCCTCCGAAGGTGCACGCCCACGCCTAGGACTCCGGCTACGCCGGCGCTCTGAATGTACGGAGGGCTCAGGGTCTCGAGGGCAGCTCCAGGTCTCACCACGAGAATGGCTCCTCATGAGGCGCTCAGCCATCCTGTAGCCCGCTAACTCTGTGCGGAGGGTCGACACCATCCTGGCCACGTGCCAAATGGGAGCGAAGACATCGGTATGTCTACCGGCTGCTGAGGGCTCCCCGGCATCTACGGATAGCTCCGCGCGGGTCCTATCCATGGGGATCATCAGGGAATCGGTACATACCCTGCGGATCAAATCCCGCCACTCGTCAACAGTCTCTGCAAACAAAGGAGAAAAATGAATTAGAAACCAAGCAAGAGGCTAAAAGATACAACAATAGCAACTAAGGAGAGCCTACATATAAACATTAAAAGGGAGAAAGGGTAACTTACTCGGATCACCAGGCCTCCAAGATGGGTCGCTGGGACCAGCACCCACCGCGGATGCCGCTGCCGACTGAGGGGCTGCTCCTGTGGCAGGAGCAACGTGTCACCCTGCAACGGACTCATCCTCTCCACCATGGCCCTGGGAGAGTGGCTCCTCTGAAACTAGAGTCACCCTCTCTGCGCTCTGCTCATCCCTCTCTGCCTGCATAATGTCCTGAGTGTCATGCCACTCAGGATCACTGTCATCAGTCTCCTCCTCTGACCCTCCCTCTGTGAGCTCCTCAGAGTCGAGTCAATATCTATGGGGTCATCGCTACTATGAGCAGGACCCGTATCTGAAGCAAAGGTGCCCGAGGCACACCGGCTCTCCCTCTAGCGCGAACTATCCTCCTGGCTGCAATAGGAATGCCAGGAGTAATCACTGTCCAACCTCGGCCTCTAGGCCCCCTGCAGCCTCGCGGCTGATCATGTAAAAGCCCAGGTGCCCTTTGGGGAAGCATGCCCGTATATGGAAGACCAAACTGCTGAGGAACCCGGCCGAAAGGATGTACCTCCACTCGTCCCACTCGATCGATAAGCTGCCCTGTGGTGGAGCAGGAGATCAGGGTAAGAGTCTCCTCACCCCATATGCCGGCCATAAGCCGGTACGGTGTCACCTCCATGTCTGCAGTAGTAAGGGAGGCAACTGGCTGATGAGGTGCTCTGAGCACCGACATGTCCATCCATCTGGCTGCCCTCACAGCCCCAGGATCTGCCACCTCCACACCCCTGCCATAAGGGATAAAATGCTCATACACCCAACTCATGACTAGAGTTGGGTGGCTCAATGACTGTCCCTGTAAATGGACCACCCTATATAGATCATGGTAGGTGGTCCCCAGAATATCTGCACCCCAGGCGTATATCCGGCCATGCCCCTCTATCGTGTATGATGGGGGCCCAGCAATATAACAATGTGTCCCCTCCCTTGTCCCCGATCAATCTCGAGGCAAGGATCCCCATGATGGCCTGTCGAAATACGGGGATAGGCAAAGAAGGAATGGATCGAACTCTCACCCCCTTCTTCGACCCCATGGAGATGGCTGCATCTCCCATATAAGCTGCCCACTGTGCAATCTGTGCCCGTGAGCCTGCTGTCTCTAATGTAAGTCACCTCCCGATGATCGGGACCCCCAGAATGTGGTAGACATCCTCTAATGTGATGGTCCACTCACCACGGACCCCTGGCAGTCGGAAGGTGTTCCGATCTGCATCCCAGTAAGAAAATAAGTCACAAAGGATGTGACTAGATGGTGCAACGTGGGGCACGCGCGATATGCGCAATATGCCGGCTCTCTGTAGTGTGTCCTCCTCATCCTGTGAGAGGGCATCCAGTACCCCTGAGAGCCAATCACACTCTCTCTCTCTGCTCCATCTAATGTACTCCTCTCTCGCCTGCATACACCCAAAAACACACAAAACAGAGCAAGTTAATATCCGAACAATACCGAGAGAGTCATAAAAACACGTAGAAATGCTAAAAATACAAGTGCAATCTCAAATATAAGTTCCTTTTGCATTCTGTGCAAAACCGCCCTACAGCAGGGAGGCGGTTTTGTAACCGCCGCCTTAAAGGCGGCGGTCGTGTAACCGCCGCCAACAGCAGGGGTGGCGGTCATGTGCCCACCCTGGCGGGTCGGGCGCGGTCGTGGTCCGAAAACCCACGCGGGTTTTTAATCTAAAAACACCTAAAAAGTCCCAAAAATGACCATTTAACCTAAAAATGGAGCCTACCCAGTAGGCGCCCCCCCTAGATGGACCTTTTAACACTAGCATTTTCAAAAATAACCCCCCCATTACAAAGTATTCAGCATTTCAAATTAAAGGGGGGAAAAACACAAAATTGAAGAAAACCAACCTGTGATCTAGCGGGCGGTGTTCCGCACGTGGAGGCATGATCACGATCTCGCTGCGGACGTTTTGACTCTACTCACGCAAGAAACCGTCACCGTGGGCCCCAGAGCTCAAAAACAATCAAATCAACTCACGCAAATGAATAGGAAAATGGGCCCACTTTCATATATATAGCACTCTGTTTCATTTTAAAATGATTTTTCACAGGTTTGGAGCGCTGATGGAGGTAAGTTCCTATCCCCACACGAATGGTACGTTCTCATTCCCTATTATTCTTAGCGTTTATTTTCGAACTATTGTATCTATCTGCACTTGAGTTCTCTTTTCATTTTGCAGGTAGCGGGAATTTTGGATGGCGTCATTTCAACACACGGACGTGTAAGGTATAACTTCTAACTTCCCATTTCGGGACTGCCATACTCGGACCCACCATTTTATGCCTCTTCATGGCTAAAACACTTCTCAGAGGGCAATATGTATACGTACCCAAAATTGTAAGGTCTTGTCTTTGCCCGAAACAATGTAACAAGTGCCCCAATGATGATCTGGTCTCCTCATGCAGGTGTTCGGGATCCGGAAAAGCCCTCGGAGTATGCGTTAACATCCCACATGCCCCGCTTAGCCCCCGCGTCCTTTGTTTTCCCCTTTTTTCCTCTTTTCTTGGCCTTTTTCCCTTCAGTTATGAAAAACCGCCGCCTGCTTAGGCGGCGGTCTCGTGACCGCCGCCCTGATCAGGGCGGCGGTCCTGTAACCGCCGCCCTGCTCAGAGCGGCGGTCCTGCACGCATTTTCCAGAAAGTGCTTTGACGCGACTCACGTAAAATATCAACGTTTCACCAGCTTTCCTTGCCGACTTGGGCATGCATTTATGTTTTTGGTCCCCTGGAATAGTGTTTGGCCATTGTTTATGGTTTTTAGAGTTCAGTTTGGTTTTGATCTTTGGGTGAATGAAAGCTATAAATAAATGGTTTGTGCACAAACAAATGGTCTGATCTTTTGCTCTCATCCTCTCATTTTCCATAGTTCAGTTTATCATTTTTCTTAGAGGCCATAGTTTCAGTTCATTTGCAGGCTTAGTTAGTATTGTGCAGCTGTTGGTAAGCCACATATCCACCTTGTGCAAGTGTTGTCCATAGTTTTCATTCACTTTCAAGCTCTCATTTTCATAGTTCGAGTCTTTTGTTACATTGTTTAGAGCCATAGTTTTAATTCTTTGCATGCTTATTTAGCATTGTCCAGCTGTTGGTAAGCCACATATCCAGCTTGTGCAAACAGTGTTGTTGTTTTATCCATTCCATTGGAGTAGAATAGCTTAGGAAGCCATTAAAGTTGCAGGTTTTTCTCTTCAAATAGGATAGTTTCAGGTTCTGGTCACTTTATGTTGCATGACTCACAATAAAATCCCACTAGGAATTGCATAAGCCAAGCTCTGTACTCTTGCGCTATCCCTCTCCTACTCACATTTTCAGTCTGCATTCTGAGTTGTCCTTGTCCCAATATCTATTTCTGTCGATGCTAGCATTACACGCTTTTCTGGATCCACGTGAACACGAAAGAACGAGGAGATCACACTGAGGGGACAAGATCACACACACCATCGGATTCGCCACTGTTCTGCGGAATCCAGGTTCTAGCTTTCAAAGTTCTAGTTAGAATCATATCAAATAGAATAGTTAATTGCTTTATTTCGGTAAAATTTCTATTCTCGATATTGCCAGGGAAGCTGTGAGGATTGATAGTTTCTGAGAAACTATGATTCACTCCTCACTTCTGAGGTAGGATCGAGAATCTTGCAAATAGATTAGGAAAGTTATTGCATTATTTAGAATAAATCTACAAATCACACAGAAAAATAACTACACTCGGTTATCTTGTTTGTTTTAAATTGTTATTTAGTTGTTATTTCTAGATACGTTTAAATAGTTGCTTTCCTTAAACTCTTAAAAGGTTTCTCGGAAAAATAGAGGTTATATATGTTTTAGATTTATTCCACGTAGTTAGAATTTGCTTTATTACAGTTAGATTTACATTTTATTTTGTATGACAATCACGGGACCTCGGGAGCCCAGGGAATACATATTTGAGCCAATCGTGCCTCAACCAAACCTCGTCACAGCAATAGTTGACATAGACCAAAATCTCAGAATACAAGTCTTCCAAACAACAACAAATTTACAATTGATCAGTTCTCAGTTGAGAGGGTTAAATATAGAAGACGACCAAGCATACACGTTTTGGTCAAATCAACCAAATTACAGATTACCCTAGACAAACATTCACATGACTGTAGAAGGGTTCGAAAGAGAACAAACCTTTGGTTGTGATCCTTTGGTCCCACAGCCAGGTGCAGGAGACACTCTCACAGATATAGATACTAGTCTAAGGATCCAGGTTGCACGAACACCTGTGAGATATTCTGAGAAAATCACGCAGTTGTTGGTCCTAAACATAGAAGCTGAGAAAGCATATGATTACTGGATACTAGGAATCAGGACTTGATTTCGTATATGACCATAATAGGACCGCAACAACCAAGAGTCTACGGTTGTGACCCACAAGTCCCATAGCCTAACGAATCCACAAGTCAATCAGATATAAACACTGGCCTACGCACACTAGTATTCCAATCCACTCCACTTCCACCCATCATCATCGAACAATTGTCCTTACTAGATATAGCGGCTAACAAGCTAGAGAATTCTGGACTAGGCCAGAGAATCATCCGTAGAGTCAATTGTTTCCACCATCCACCATATGACCTTATCTGGAGACATACAAAACTATCCCAGGTCATTTCCCATGTATTCCACAACCCATAGATCGAATCACACGAGCTCGATATTGATTGGAGCCTTCGAGCAGTCATCCTTGCCGATCGATCTATTACACACCGAAGGGCTCCAAGTTAGAAGGGCTTTCTTATATTCCATTAGTGCGTGTCGAAGACATTAGGCCCCTAACTCCCATCCCCACCGGCCTCGAGACCTCGGGAGGTCGGGTATGTGGAAGAGTTACTGTAGATTCCCACACTCGCTTGTCACTTTTTCGACGTACACTAACCCTAGGTTTTTCTTTGGTCTCAAGTTGTTGTTTAAATGGGCACTACACAATTAGTTTCTGACTACCTTTCCCTTTCAGTTCTACGTCCAGACCTTACTCATAATAGACAACTACCCTTTCTCAAAAGTGTCTCTCAGTATCTCATCATGGGAGGCCTTATCTATAAACGTGGTTTTGATGGTATCTTCTTGCGATGCCTTACAAGTTCTTAAATTCCCTACACCATCAAGGAAGTTCAAGATGGAATTTTTGGAGGACACTTGACCATTTAGAAGAATACAATCTCTACCTAGGCTATTATTGGCCAACCTTAAACCATGATTGTTGTGATTATGTCAAATGTTGTGTGAAGTGCCAACAACATGCTAATCTTCATCACACACCTAGTCACACCTTACAGGTTGCACGAGACCTTTGGCATTTCTCTTAATGGGGTTTGGATCTTGTTGGAGAAATCAATCCCCATTCTTCATAGTGCCATCAATGGATTATTACCACTATTGAATACTACACTAAATGGGTAGAATCCATACCTCTTATTTCAACAAAAGCCGAGAAAATATGTGAATTCATCAATCATCATATCATTTGTCGCTTTGGTGTTCCCCATCATCTAATCATTGATAATGGAAAATAGTTCAAAAATAAAACTCTACGGAAGATTTGTGATGCCTTTGGCATTAAACATAGTTTTTCTTCACCCTACTACCCTCAAACAAATGGCCAAGCTGAATCCACCAACAAAAACTTAAACAAAATTCTTATGAAATTTGTGGATGATACTGGAAAGGATTGGCACACACACATTCCTTTTTCCTTATGGGCTTACCATACTAGTATTCATACCTTAACTATGGCTACGCATTTCTCTCTGGTCTATGGCATAGAGGTTTTCTTTCCTCTTGAATTCCAGATTTTGTCTCTTCGTATCTCACTCAAAGAGATGCTTAACGATGATGAATTTCACCAGGACCATTTGGCACAACTCAAGTTATTAAACGAGTCATCTTAATACTCTTGATCACCTTTAAATATACAAAACAAGTATCAAATGTGCCTAAAAAAATGCATCCATGAACGAACCTTCCATGTTGGTGACCTTTTCCTTAAATAAAAGCAACATGTAACAAAAGAGGAAAAAATTAAATGAGGAAAATTTGATCCTTATTGGCTTAGACCTTATATCGTTACTCATACCTATGGATTAGGTGCTTTTCATTTATCTTCACTCAAAGGTAAAAATGAACTCGAACTCCTTAATGCCTTACATATTTGACCATTCTACTATTGAATTCAGTCCTATATCACCTCTTGTCTATTCAACGCCCTTCCCTTGAGCACCGTTCACCTTCCATTCTACTTATTTTTTAAAGGATCAATGACTAACCAAGGATCATGTGATTACCCATTACCTCTCAATCTTGTCTTCAATATGAGTACCAAGACTCTACTTATGGAATGATTCTCATGGATACTTTTCATCTTTTTCAAGATGGAATCCCATGGTTGTTCATCACTTAAAACCTCTCCATCATAGTTAACCTCTATGTGCTATATTTTTGTCTTCAAAACACAAGAGCCTATTTTCCTTTATAGTTTTTTCCATGAGATAAAATGTCAAAAGTAAAAAAAAATTAAAAGTAAATTGGGATTCCACTCCTTAAGTCAAAATTCTAGCAAAAAGACGACTCTCTCAAAAATGAAATCTACACTTTCTATCTCGTGGCTATAAATAGGCTGCTTCCTCAAGGACAGTTATATGAAGCCAACTATATTGTACTTAGTTTATCATTAAAAGAAGATTATTCTTGCAAAAACTAAAATAAAAACATTCTAAAGCTTCCTGTATTGATTGGCTTCATGAAGAACTCAAGGAGATAATATACTCATCCCATATAGACTTCCCGCATCGACCAGTCTATCAAAAAAACAAAAGTAAAAATAAAAATATTAACTTTTTTGTCATGGACTTGCCTATTGTGATCTTGGGTCTCTTACCAAGTCAGCATACTATCTCACACTAGGTTACACTAAAACCAAACTACTTTCACCTTATCACCTTTTCACCCAAATTTCCCACCTGCTCAAGGGATGTGCCACAAATGCATCATTTCATGGTCCTATAAATTTCTTCACCCTTAGAATATTCAATCATGAAAATGAATTTATGGTATTATGTTCATAATCCCATCATTGGTATGGTAGATTTGATTTCGATCTTACCAATTAGGAGGCTATTCTGTCACCTCTTACCACTTAACTTCTTCATTACTTGTTGATTATCGTATATAGGACTAAGCCCTTGAAACATCAAATTAACAACACCTCAATGACCTCAATTCACTCCTACCTGCATGACCTAGACTCAATCATACCCAAATAGCCTAGACTAAATCAAGCATAAAAATTACCAACCCATCCCTTACCTCATCATATTCTTCCCTAGCTTATGGGAGAACTACATTGGCCTCGAGGCCCCTTTTAACTCGGGCTATATAGATAGCACTTTGAGGGCATGTGCCCTTAGAGGTTAGCTTAACCACTCTTTACCCTAACCAATTTACGCCCCCCATGTTTTCAATTAACATTTCACCTTACTTAGTTTCCATTTTTCATAACACTTGGAAATTAAACAATTACCAAACATAAATACGTGCCATTTTCTTACAACATCATATCATACATCCATCATTTCACATTTCCATGATATATATTTTTGGAAAGCTACACGATAACATACATATACATCATCATTTATTTCCCATGTTACCAATAACTTGGAAATTAAATCAAAACCAACAAACCTTAACTCCACCATGCCTAAATCACCTAGACTCAATCATGCCTATAACCCAATCAACCATGTCTAACTGACCTAAACTCAACCATGCATAACTGACCTAAACTCAACCATGCCTAATAACAAACCTAAAACTCCACCATGCATGACTGAGCTAACTCAACCATGCCTACATGACCTTGACTCAAACATGCCTAATTTACCTAGTTTCCATCACATATACAATAGAATGGAAATTAAAACCAGCTTACATCATTAATACATACACATAACCATCAAAATCATCATCTATATCAATGAAAAGATCTATGTATCACTACATATGTCCAAAACTACAAAAATACAAGTATCTCAAGATGCTCGAGATACATATCACTATCTTCAAGACGCATGCTAGTATAATAATCAAAATAAAAAAATCTCATGTACATCCTCACTATCATCGGCACATAGGCTGGTATATACCAAAAATTGATATACCAATCATATCAGGTGACTATTTGTCACTCCATCTGATATCCATGTCTATTTCACCTATCTCCTCCTCCTCGGCTCCAACTCCGATAACCTTCCCGTAACTCCCTACCTAGCATGGTTCTCACCTAATCTATGTCTACCCTCACCTAGGAATGGCCTCTATGAACTTGTAGCCTCTTCCCCGACCCTATCTTTGGGCTTACCATCCCCCTGTGCTCTCTGAACTATGAGTGCGGTATCTTGTCCTCTCACTCACTGCCTATTGCTCCTTGTACTCAACATAGAAGGGGACATCTATCCTGCGGCCATTAGATGATCTTGGTAATATCATGCCTCATTCAGGGCATCCCTAAACCTCACCATAGACACCATCGAGATGATGCCATAGGTCTCACAAGAACATGTTAACCCTATTCTACTATGGTTGGCCTCAGACCCTATACCTATGACCCCTTTCCTCCTCTCTCGTACCATGGAACCCTATCCCGTTATAGCTAGTTGTAGTGTGGGAACCTATTGTTGAGACTAGTGAGGTATGTGTGTTGCAACTTGGGCTTGTAAGGCCATAATTTGAGCTCGTGTAGTGGCCATCTCGGCCATGTAAACTCGCTACCTAGACCTATAAGGTGGCTACCTATTTCCCATATCCATCTCCACCCTATGCGGGTGCATGTCCTATGTAACCTGGGGCTATAAGGACATTACCTGAGCCTATAAAATGGCAACCTATGCCTCTAACATGGTAAGATGCCTCTGTAAAGTTGTAATCTATGCCTAAAGGGAAGCCACCTAACCTGCAAGGTATCCTCTATAATATGATGGTAGCTAAGTCCGCTTCCCTACCCTCGGTGGTGTTTCTCATAGTTATGCCACCCACCACTTCCTATATGTATCGGTGACCCCTAACTCATCGATCCACCTATCGACCGCCTACTTCTCCTCTGTCTCGTTGGCACACTCGATCATGGTGGAGACATAGGCCTCTCCACATCATATCTCTCGTATTGTGGGAAGGGTGGAGGTGCGTCTGTGACAGCCCAAACTACCATCTCGACCCTGTCTTTAGGTATCATCTCGTGCTTGCTAGAATGATGCCCCTAAATCAACCTTAGTAGGCTGTAACTCCTCTCACTCCTCTGACATGTCCCCGTATGAGGGATAACCAATATATGGCCTCCAAAAAAATACACATCATAAAATCCCTCAATCAACCACCTTGTAATATGAAACATCATGTGTGGCCCTAGCCACCCTGTGCTTTTCACCAACTAGTACCCACCATCTATATCCGACTCTAACCAAGCCACCCCCGAACCAATCAAGTTAGGGAAAACCAACTAGACATACACATATGATGTGCTCATATGCCCAGTAATGCAAAAGAAAAGTGCAACACAAACTAAACCACCGTAATCTCCCATAGGCCCATAGCTCCCTATACAACTACACCAGAATGCTAGTGCCCATGTAAAATAGATCCACTCCTCCACCATATCCTGGAGCACTCCCATCAATGCTCATGGGAATCTCCCACCCTCGGCATCTGGTAAGGAAAAACAACATACCACCTCCATCATCAAAACAACCAACCTCATCTCTTAAGGATGGGATGCATACATCTCTTTGTAGCTAAGGATCATGCTATGGTACCTCAAATTGCCCATCGCCTCCCCAAACATAACCACTATAGGCTCCACTGAGGCCTCTGAAGAAATATAATACACTCGCTCACCCACAATTAGTAGCCATGCAGGATCCTGTATACATCCTCCAGGGTGACAGTAATCTCACCCGTCGGTAAATGAAAATTGTTTTTCACTGAATCCCATATATCGATGAGTGTGACCATCAAACTAGGATCTCGAGATATACACCTATAGTGTCATATCCCAATCAATCCAACATCAATCATATGCTCCCACTCCTCCGTAGTCACACTCGATTGCATATCTACCAACAAAGGTGGTACTCTATCCCGCATACGTAGCTAGTCCCTAGCCTGCATCCAACAAAACACAACATTGTTAAAGACATGACTACCTCCAATTACCAATTAACCCTAACACCATACCCAATCACACCAATCATGATTACCCTATTTACTTAATTCACATACAAACCTCCTACCCTTTATAATCATGACTCATCACCTTAACATTATTTCACATACTCACCTACCCTATATCACCAAATATTATATTTTTACCCTTATCCCTCTACAAACACTCTTCATTTACCCCTTCCCACCTATTTTCCTTTTATACCTAGCCCTTCTTACCCCTATTCCTCCTTCACCCTAACCAGTGTTAGTCACCTTGACCGTCACTAGTTTTTCTTGACCGACATCGGTTCCATTTAACCAGTGTCGGTCACCCCGATCCGATCGATCTTTGCCAAAACCAACCAACGTTGGCTAAACCTAGACCAATTTCGGTCTCTGTTGCGACAACCAAAATTGAAAACCCCTCTCCCATTTCCTAAAAATTGGCAAAAACAACTTACAAACCTACTTAATCCCACCCACATCTACCCCACATTTATTTCTCACCCTACTTAGCCTATATTGGACCTTTTCCCCGATTTCGTTAATTTTTCACCCACAAATTAAAAATTAAAAACCCACCCAAATTTGTAACCAAATAATTTCACCAATACCATCTTTAATCAAATAACGGGTTTAGATTGCCTTCTAACTCATCTCGATGGCATCTACATGGTGACATGTTTGGCCACCGCACCACGTGGTTCACCCGACCACTCTCGGCCTTTGCTATCTTTGAAATCTACCTTGAATCTCTCCACCAATCACACATCTCTAATTGATCTCATGAACCCATCTACTTGGATCCTCTCACCACTTAGTCACCTCCACCTTAGCCTAGTACAATACCTTGTCTTTTTCCTCCCCAAAAATGTACAAGTCACTTAGCTCTATCGTTTTCTCAAAGTAAAAAGTAATAATGTTTCCATAAAACAATATTTCAACCTTATAACCCTAAACCAACAAGACCAACATCGGTTACCCAAAACCGATGTCGATTAGCTTATAATCAGCATCTATCATCTGCCAATACCATTTCCTCCACATTTTTCCTATTTTGACCTAAACTCATTACTATCCCATACCTTTTGGCCTTACCAACACTTCATAGACCCTACCCACAAGCCTAAATTACCCATACATTTCCTTAATTACATTTAGGGACCTATTATTTTACCTATACCTCGGCCTTACCCATGCCATGACCTATAAATCTTGACCTGAACCACCTTGTGTGACCTTTGAACTTGTGTCCTCGCTATAGCTTGCGATACTATTACCTATGTTATTTTAGCCTAACAACCATACCTTACCTATTTATGTGTTGTTTATCCCAACTAAACCCATGGTATACTAGATCATACCTAAACATTCCTGCACCTAACCTATGTTGTGTTTCTAGACCATATCCTATACCTTGGATACTTGAATCACTTCAACCTTGTTTGGATAAACCTATCGACCTTGGATGATGTAGAGTTTGTAAGCTCTTCAACCTAGTACCATGTTACAATCTATACATGTGTGTGCATTCGATTTCCATTACCCATTACCCAATTTGACCCTGGCCCATTACCTATTACCTGATTTGACCATTATCCTTTACCCAAAGTACCCATACCCTTCCCCACCTACCTTAACTTACACCAACTACACATTTATCAAACCACTCACCGACTCCATATAACACCTCATCAGTTCTGGGTTGAGGGGATCACCTTCACCCACACTTGGGGAAACCTCACCTTTAGCCTTACTTGGGGTAATCCCACTCTCACTTATATTTGGGGTAACCACTTCCTATTTTTTTCGCTTATCAATACAAACTACATGACAAAAAGGGGAAAATGTAGACACCAAATTTGGGTCACACTCCCTTGGGTCCTCTTTCGAATAGTCATCCTGACATGTTAACCTAACCATGACCCCTTTGTGTCATATTTATATTAGTTTATACTTACAATTGAATTAATACCAATCCTCACATAATTTATTAATTTAATTAAATTAATTTACACATCACCTAGACACCTCACCATGGACTTGTTCTTAGCCTATTAATTATCTAAGACCCAGTCTCCACTTATCCTAACCACTTGATACTTAGCCTAACCATAAAATTAAATTCCTATTCTTTCTCCAACAACTTATTCACTTATCTAAGCATTAATCACCACTTTAGACTGGACCAACAGGGAGAGCTCACCAAAAATAGCCAAGATATACTATTTTTGGTAAACCTAGGATATCCCACCTTTACCGACTCCAGTTAATGCTCAACTGATATTGGTCACCTTGACCATTGTTGGTCACCATATATAAAATTTGGAAACCTATTTCCTAGGTTGGTTACTTTGAGATTTGGGAGAGAGATATCTACATTCAAGAGCAAACCATAGTTTTCCAAGTATCAAGATGACTTAATACATCCACCCAGAGACCCAAGAAAGTACCAGGACTAATCTGAAGGCATAAGAATTCATGGTAACATTCCAGGAAGCACTGCTACAACACTGACCACCAAGTTCACAGATCAATCATCACCTTCCTTCACCCACCAATCTTACGGAACAAGTAAGTGTGTTTGATTTTGTATCATGCCTGTACTTATTCATTAATTTATTTATCTCTCTATTATTGGATCTTATTATTCCCTGTGTTCAGTCACCTCCATTTTCTAGTTCGTATCCTTATCTAGCCACCACAACCTTCCAGATCCTTATTCCTAACCTCTTACACACTTCTAATTTTGTATCACCTTATCAAAAAGCCAACCAATCCCCTTTCATTCTCTGTGTAATCACAGAGAAGCCCAAAACCACATGTTAATAAAATTTCACCAAATTACACCTATTGATGCCGATTACCTTAATTGCCATCAGTTTCCCCTTCACTAGAATCGGTCACCGATCGACCTCGGTTCTTATATCTCTTGCCACAATTTTACTAAATTGACCCTAACACCCAAAAAACCTCACAAAATTCTTACCCAAGCCATTACCCTACCTGCAACCTCTCCATAGAAATCCCCATATTTTTGTTCAGACACAGAGAGAATTTGGACACTTGTTTATGATATTTTACCATTTTCATAGAAATCAAAATATGTTATCCCTAACCGGTATCAGTCATATCTAAACCATCATTGGTCACATCCTCGATCGAAATTATCGGTCCCCAGTGTGCAGCATCTACCTCAAAGCTAGCGAGCACCCCAATCATCCCCAAATTATACCAAGCCTTACCTAGACCCTGTTTATGACTTCCAGACCACCTACCCAGCCTATGACCTGACCCGTGACCTTTGACAGTTTAATATTGAAGCATTTAAGTGGATTAAATTTGATAAGTAATATGATATACCTAAATCGAATACTAACACTAGATTCATTTATCTACATGTTAATTTGATATATATATATATATATATATATATATATCAGTGGATTGAAAACCATTGAGGAAGTGTCATACTTCTTGGATCTAGCTTGCGCTAGGAAATCCACTAACCTTTTTCTATTAACTATGTTTTGTGGTCTTTCTTTACATTTCAGGTAGTTCCTCCTAGACAAAAGGGAGATCTTGTAGTAAACCCGGATCGAAAAATTAGAACGTGTGCATAACCTTCAATCAACATAAAAACAAGTATTCCTCCTTGGCTTATCATCCTCTATCTATTTCATTAATTTATTAAGAATATGGTGAAACAAAATGATGGGGAGAATTTGCAAAGCAACACAAAACTTTAGAGTAGAACATAGTTTAGTTGACTAATTATTCCTTAGGAAAAGGTTGATTAGATGAAGTTTAAGAGACTAAGGAGAATCTAAATAATAGTTTGGATTAGAATAATCAAGAGAATTAGAAGAATCAGACGAATAGTTTGGATTAGAAGCCTCTGAATCAGAAGGAATGTTTGGATTAGAAACAGAATAATCATACCACCGACTATGAGATGAATATGGGGAAAGGTGTAGCTGGATGGGTTCTCTAGCGTGAATAACCAAAAGAGGTTTAGTCGTGATGGAAATATTTTGATGTGAATGTCAAAACTTTGATTCCTTATTTTCATATGTATAAGGGACCTTGCGATAATCAGTCATTGTTGGCATGTGTTGGGTTCAAAGGCCTAGACCTATATTATATGATCAAACTTCTTCAAAAGTGAAGAAGCTTTCATGTTGATTTGGGTGGCATAATGACAACCAAATCGACATTTTGTAAATATGGGGATACTTGTGTGATTTTCCAACAAGGTTTGGACAAAAATTTGTGAGTGTAAAGAATCAAAGGCTCAAAAGGATTGTCCCTAGAACTATTAGTCTATAAGGTGAAAGGTCACAAGGAAAAATCATGCAAGCTTTAAATAAAACACCAATCAAACTTAAGTGATAAAAAATGACCAAATAATAATGAATGATAAAGAATCAATGGATCAAAGTGATTTCCCTAAATGGATAAGTCAAAATGACGAATAATCGCAAGACACAATCATGCAAGGTTTGTTTTAAACCAATCAATCATTAAATTAATTCCTAAGTGATTCCAAATGGTAGTTTGATGTTTAATATTATCAAAAAAATGTCACCACTTATGTCGAGTTCAAAAATGAACAAGGCGTAAGTAATAACAAGAAGTTGAAGTGATTCCCAAACAAAGTATACTCAAAGTGAGTTTAAGTCCAAACAAGACCTATATCTCAAAAAGTGGGGGTTACAAATATGAACAACATAACAATACCACTAAGATACGTTAACCAAACTTTGCAAAAAATTAAGGTGTTAGTATCGAAATAATATTAGTACAATGCACAAAAAGTAACAACATCACCTTTCAACATTGAGGTAACGTTTAAAATCAAACCAAGGCTAAAGTATACCAAGGATTTGTTTAAGATGCACGAAGCGTAATGTTACAATCTAATCACTTAAGTCAAGTTTGTGAGAAAAAAGATGTAAGTAGTGAAATTGTTTTTATATGATACAAGCAATGTGGTCTATAGAATTTTTACTAAGATTTTAACCACTAGATTGCAGCCTCTTCTCATGGAAATTATATCCCAACAGCAGAGTGGATTTATAAAAGGTAGAATTATCTAGGACGGAGTTATTATGGTCCATGAAACAATTCATTCTATGGATAAAAGTAGAAAAGCTGGGATGGAAATCAAGTTAGACATGCATAATACTTTTGATAGAGTCTCCTAAAATTCATTGATGAGGTGTTTGACCAAGTTTGGGTTTCAAAATAAGTTCAAAAAAATTGTCCAAGCTTGCATTTCCTCTCCTAGATTTTTATGTGGTTTTTAATGGAGAACAAGTTGGTTTTTTTACTAGCAATAGAGGCATTCGCCAAGGGGACCCCATGTCCCCCTTGCTATTCATCATAATGGCTGATAGCCTAAGCTGTTTAATTACAAAAGCTATTCATAATGGTATAATAAAAGGATTTCAACCTACTTCTGGCAATTAGATCTCTTCTCATCAACAATTTGCTGATGACACTATTCTTTTACTTATGGCCTCCATCATTGAAGCTAAGGCTATCAAAACCATTCTCAGATTCTATGAGGAAGCCTCGGGTCAGAAAGTAAACTTTGATAAAAGCTCGGTTTACTTCTTTAATACTCCTATTGAAAGACAAAAAGATTTCTCTTATTCTCGAGTGTAAAATCAACTCCCTCCTAGCTACTTATCTTGGGCTCCCTATGAGTACTAGTAAGGTTTCTAATGAGGTTTGGAATGATCTGCTTAAGAGATTTCAGAAAAAGCTAGCTAGATGGAAAGGTGCTATCCTCTTAAGTGCTAGTAAATGTTTGTTGATTAAAAGCACTCTTCAAAATCTTCCCATATATATCATGTCGATGTTTAGCATTCCAATAGCAGTGGTGGATAACATTGAAAAAATTAAAAAACACTTCTTATGGCATGGGACAGAAGACAGGTTCAGATATCATTTAGTAGCATGGGAGTATGTCTGCTAGCCAAAGAGGATTGGGGGTTTAGGTATTAAAGATATAAGAAATATGAATGTTGTTCTAATTTCAAAGCTTGGCTGGAGGCTCATCAAAGAGCATAAACCATGGACTGAGTTAATCAAAGTTAAATACCTTTCTAATCAAAACTTATATTCCTTTCTTTTTGACTAGCTGCTTCTTAAGGGTTCAATTTTTGGAATAATCTACTCCACATCAAGCATATTCTTTCCCAGGGCTGTAGATGGAAACTTGGAAATGGGCATGATATTGATTTTTGGGATGACATCTGGTCTGACACAAGTTGGGATATCACTTTTAGCTCCATAAAAGACAACCTAATTCAAAACTATGGAAAGAAAGTCAAAGACTATATTGAGGTGTTTGGCAACATAAGGAAATGGAAGTAACTTAAATTTGATGATGAAAATATGTAGCCTGTTGTTTCCTACATGCAGAATCATCTCTCCCTAATTCATATCAGCCAACATGATAATAAGGATGAGATTATTTGGAAAGATTCCTTTGATGGAGAATATTCTGTCAAATCTGGTTATAACTCTTTTTTTGCTTCTATTGATAGTGAAATTGAATGGCATAAGCTTTGGATGCCAGAGCTAACCCCTAAAGTAAATTTATTTTGGTGGCTCATCATCAAAGGTAAGATTATCACGAATTAAAATCTCATCAGGAAATGTTTCATCATTCCTAACAAATGCTACATGTGCAGAGAAGAAGCTAAAGATATTAAACATCTTTTTCTTCATTATAAGTATACTTAAAAAATATGGCATCGTATCCTGGAAAATTTCAATCAGAATTGGGTTTTCCCCCATACTTGTCTACAGGATTGGAATAAATGGAACTCCCCTTATAAGCATTGTATGGTCGGGAGGCTTTGGCAACTAGTTCTACCTCATACCATGTGGAGAGTCTAGAAAGCTAGAAATGATGTTATTTTCAGAAATACCATAAAGGTTTGTACAAAAGTATTTAATGAAATTATCATTACTATGAAAGAAAACATTGAAATATTTAAGCCTCACAAAAATAAACTTTATCCTAAGGATGAGAAGCACACTCTTGCTTCTTAGAACATTGGCACTTGTAGCAGTTAATGTAAGGACAACAATAGCATTGATGCAGATCTATTGTTTGATGGATCCAGCCTCCCACTGCATGGCACAAACTAAACTTTGATGGAGCTTCAAAAGGTAATCCTGGGGATTCGGGAGGTGGAGGGGTGATTAGAGATCACAGAGGTTGCTTTGTTGCCACTTTTTCTGGTAAGATGGGTAAACAAACAAATCACTACTTGGAAGCTTTGGCAACACTCTAGGGAATAAGGTTGGCTAGAGATTGTAATATTTCCAATATTATAATTGAGGGGGATTCATTGAACATTATTAATTTGCTAAATAAAAAGCAATCTCCAAGTTGGTCCATCAAGGACTTCATTAGTGAAGCTATTGAAATATGCAATGGTTTTTCTAACTATAATATTATACACACCTACCGTGAGGGTAATAGGGTGGCTGATTGTTTAGCAAATATTGGGGTCACTAATATAATGCAAACTTGGTTAAGTGGTGAATCCCTTCCTGCCAAAGTACTTGATGAAATCACTAAGCATATGCATGATTTTAAACACAATTATTAATAGTTACGGTGCTTATTAATTGTAAAGTTAAGTTTAATGGTGCTCTTAAAATCCTGCATGATTCGAGAGGTCCCCAAAAGCGAGGCAATGCTGAGTTGTATGAGTTTCAAAAATTGTATACCATTATGCAACGTAGAAAAAATATAGGCAAAATGGGGGACCTCTTGTAAAATCCGAGCCCATGTATGATCCAACCTGGAAAACATATACTATTCTTTGGAATTATCTCGAAATGGGGGTATTTCAAGTTTCATTGAAAAAATAAAGGTTTTTGATAAAGAAATTTCGGTGAAGTTTGCTAATGGGTGGAAAAATCATGTGGTTGAGTATAGAGATGTTAAGGTCAAGATCTCTGAGGAGCTCATTGCCAGTCACTTTGGATGAACATGGAAGGTGCCAAGTTCTTCAACAAACGTGTCATCGAGAGATGTGGAGGCGAAAAAATTTCTTGCTGAAGGAAAGAACCTCAAGTTTTTCATGGATGGCATTAAGGTGGCCTCCATACCTGAACCCTTTTATGAGATTGCACACATGATGGTTAGCTATGTCTCTTTGGAGGGAAGATATGTCACCATTCCCCTGAAGCATTTAATTTTCCTCAATCACTTTTGCAGAATATTACAAGTAAATTTCCCGCATTATTTACTAAACTCCTTGGAGAAGTCTATCCTTGAAGTTCAGAAGCATGCCAGGGCTGTTCCCCTTCACCAAGGCCTGATCCTACTCATTCACCATCATTACTTCTCTGGCTCTCGCCCTCTTCCCACTCCCCCTGTGATTAACCCTCTCCCTGCTGGCAGAGATCTTGACATTGCTACCTCGGGTAGAAAGAGGAAAGATAAGAAGGTTAAGGCTGCTCTGCCTTCTTCGCAGAGAGTTTTGCATAGCCATAAGGATTTGGAGCTTGTGGAGAACTTACTACACATTAGTAATCCTGTGGATAATTCCAGAGAAGTGGACCTTCTTACCAGAGTTAGTAAACTTGAAGAGGAAATCAAAGACCTCAAAAATGATCTGAGGAATATGGAAAAAGAAAAAGGTAAGAGGAAGTTGCATGATCTTGAAGACATGGATACTGTTGCTGAGATTTACAAAAAGCTTCTTTCACTTGTTACTAGGTGGGCAATTCCAGGGGCGTCGAGGATTGCACCCTCTCTACTCTGAAAGGAATGTATAATTTTATGGAATAACATGTGAAGAGTGTATGCAGCCTTAGCGGCATTCCTAAAAATATTTGGGATTCTAACGAGACCCGTGACCTGGCACTTGCTAAGGTAGACATGAGTGATCTTTCTCAGGCCATGGCCATTGTGCTCTTCCTCTCTCTCCAAAAAATTAAGGTCAAGATTGACAAGGTTGTCAAGTGATGCGGTGCCTTGGTGTTGCTTTGTTGTTGTGTTGGTGCTACTTTTTGGCAGTTTTGATGCTTGATATCTTGCTTTGGGATGCCCTGTTTTGGATCCCTTTTTGCTATTTTTTGGCCCTTATGTTCTTCATCAGATCACTATCTGGTTTGATCATTTTTTCTCCTTCTACTATTGTATCTGGCTATTGAGCCTCTAGTTTAAGGTGTTTAGCCTTTCTGGTTTGAGCTTTCTCCTTCTACTATCTAGGCTTCTTGAGCCTTTTTGTACACAAGGTATAGTCCCTTCAAAAATATTTATCCTTAATAAAAAAAATGTAACACTTCAAAGGAGAATCAAGTAAAGAAACACACCCAACTACAATGATGATCTTGACTTGGGTATCTATATAAAATGACTATCAATGATGTAAAAATGTACCCACACACTTTATATGTTTAACAACTTAGCTGCAAACATGGATGAATGTAAACAAACATAAAAGTGGTGAACATGTATAGTTGTTCTTATTTTGATCAAAAAAGTGTCAAAAGAAAACAAAGGAAGTAGATCAAGTGGGGTTGAAAAGTGTTTGGCCTCACTTTGGAAAATTTTTTCCTCATCTTATGGCGAATGAAAAACTAAGCAAAAGTAATGTCGCAAAATTTTTGTGATGAATAATGTCTAGTTTAAAATTTAATGAACTCTCCCTTTGTTTGATAAATTTTTTTATTCGATAAAGTTCTCCCTTTACAAAGGCTCTCTAAAAAAGATTGGTACAAATAAGTTGGCTGCAAGTCAAGAAAGCTTTCTAGGTGGTTTGCTAAACTAGGTGTAACAAGTTATCTAATGCGATCTTGATTTACCAAGAAATTCACACTAAATAATATTAGGTTATTACAGCTTTACTTTACCCCCTTCAAGTACAATGAGAAATTAATGCGTTCATTGTGTACTCTCATTGGGTTCACGATATGGATAACTTTGACTCTAACTCATAAAGATAAAACAAGCCAAGTAGGCATGTGGAGCACTTCCTGGTTCATCCACAAGGTTCCCTCTTGCATGGACTACTTTGGGGTTTATAGGACCACCCCCATTGTTGTAGCTTAAGTATTATGCCAAAGGGGTTATGTCCTAGTTTAAAGCGGACAAGGCATACCCTTATCTGAACTTGCATATATAGTTTGATGAATGTGGTGTGTTTTTTTATCTTTTAGACTTAATTTAGTTTATTTGTTCATCATTTGACAAACTGCAACACACATGTAATTAGAAAGTTTGTTTTGATTTTCCTTTCTTTGGAAAGCATTTAGGTCCTGCACTCAAATGTTAGTAGTTCTCCAAGAAAATCACATTATTTGAAAGATGATTAAGATTTTATTTTTACTCTTAAGTTCATCCAAGGATGCAAGAGAATAACATACACAACAAATAATCCAACTAAAAAATTAAAGGAAATATTTGCAAAGAATGAACCATACAAAAATCTTGATAAATGTTCATTCCACTAAGCCCAAAACTAAAGATGAAGTTTACAACTATGCAAATGTTGTAAAATGAAGACTAAAGTTTCTTTTGATTCTCAAGATCACCCTATAGTGCAAAAGAATAGCATACACAAAATTTAGCCCAACTAGATAGAAATGGAAAACTTCAAATCAAAGGACCATAACAAATTCTTTGTAAAAGGTTAATTCCCTTAAGAAAAATGAATAATTAAATTTCCAATTTAATCTAAATGTTAAAAAGATAGAGATCAAAGTTGATTTTTATTGTGAAGATGAACAAAAGGTGAGGGAGACGAGCATACACAAGATTTGGTATAAATCAAGTAAAGCATGGAAATACAACATTCATCAAAACATAGAAATGTGTTAGAAAAATATCCATAATAATAGCCATTTTTTATTCTCAAGGTCACTTGAAAGTGCAATAGAAGAGCATACTTGGTGTTTATCAAAAATTAATCTAGCATGCAACGAAAAATGACCATTTTTATAATAAATGAAAACCTTACACTTTATGTAAGTATAAATCCCAAATTTATGTTTTCATTGCATAGTTCACTTCAATACGTTTCCAACACCAAAAAAATAGAGTCATTTTGAGTTCGGGAGTGAACATTATGGCCTTCAGAATATGGTTTACGCATACACTTTTATGCTCATGGGTATGCACTTAACTCGTACTAAAAAAATGTCAAAAAACGTCCCTTAATATGAAAATGGGTCAAATTTTTCCACCCAAGATTCAATTTGAGAGTAACCCGTAGCATTAATACATGTAAACAAGACTCAACGCTATCAAACATAAACATTTATGATAAAAAAATTAATATTTTCAAGAAATTGACAAAAGTAACATGTAGAATGATGAAAAAGTAAGCTCTAAAAATGTAAACATGGAGAAATATTGAAATTTTCTAACCAAGATTCAGTTTTTACAACAACCTACAACATTAATATGTAAATAGAAGATTTAACACTATCAAACACTAACCTACATTCTCAAGAATTTAATATTTTCAAGAAATTGACAAAACTAGTATGTGGAATGTTGAAAAAGTAAGCTCTACAAATGAAAACATGGAAAAAGATTGAAATTTTTTCACCAAGATTCAATTTTGACAAGAACCCACCACATTAATATGTAAATAGAAAAATCAACATTGTTAAACACTAACCTACATGCTCAATAATTTAAGATTTTCAAGACATTGACAAAACTAGCATGTAGAATGTTGAAAAGTGAAGCTCTAAACATGAAAACATGGAGAAATCTTAAATTTTTCCCATCAAGATCAAATTTTGATAGAAATTCACCTCCTTTATACCTAAAAGGAAGATTCAACACATGAAAACTCAACAAAACAAGTTAAGAAAAATAAGTTAGATCAACATGGGCAAAAGAGGGTTAGTAACCAAAATTGAAACTTAACTACAAAAACTTAAAATTTAGTGCAAATGGCAATGGAGTAAGTCCCTACTGGGCATGGCATATATGTACATGGATTAGTTAACTAAGATAGAGAATTAAAAATAAAACAATCTATAGTAGTTCCAAATAAAATTAACTCAACATGAACCATCATGATAACAACTTAAATAGACTAAACATTATTAATATGCATATAAACTTGAATAAAGCCAAACTAACATGATAACAAGATAAATATATATTCTCTATGATTTCTAAAATATAAACTATGCACCTATGAAGAACGTAAGAAATCAAAATGGAATGGTGGAGATCTCAAGAATGGAGAATGAGATCTCACCAAGACATGGCTACAAGGCCAATATGGATCTTCACATATTACTCAAATTTGAGTGAAAGGATGTACGATGGAGAAGCTATTTCCAACAATGGAGAATGGCTTAAGATCAAAATTCCTATAGATTTCACTATTCAAAGCATGGTGTCTAAAGAAAGGTAAGAAGGAGGGTTATTTATATAGCTTTCCTAAAGAGGAAAGGCTAGAAAATTGATGAATATGAGATAAAGGTAAGACAAGATTAGAAATGGATAAGGTTGCTTTATAAAAGGTAATATTAATTAAGAAGAGTTTAACTTGTCATTAGTAAGTCATGGGAGTGGGGATTTTTAATTAATCAAAGGTGATTAATTAATAGGTAGAGGTAAGCTTATAGAAGCTAATTAGATGAAAATTAGTATGATTTGCAGGATGTAAGAGAAATTTAATCCAATAAATGGTGATTTATTGATTTAGAGTTGCGAGTGTAATTAATTAAGTAGATGCATATATTAATTAATGAAAGGTAATTACTCAACATCATTAATGGTAGGAAGGATAATTAATTAACAAAAGACCGTTAACTATTTAATATGAAGAGGAATGTTAGCTAATTAGTGGAAAAACACTAATTATTATGTCGATGGTGAAAAAGAGGATAGCTAGTGTAGTCTTAACAAGAAATCCTGTGTAAGAGGATTTTAGGTGTCTACAAGAGGTATTTGTTTTATTTCTAGTTATTAACTTGATGGATTGGGTGGAGAATTGGTTCCATGTTAGTTTTTCATTCTTACTATAGACCATGTTCAACGCCAAATCAATCACATGGTCTCAATTTGTGAGGAAGGAAAACTAATTCTGGCAGTTGCAAGATTTTTTTGAGTTTCTCATTTATTTGGTTAAAGTAGAGTAGGTAGGTTTATTTTCATAAGAAAATGTGAATTATGTATAATCTTCATGTTTCCACTTGGAAACATGTATGATTTTCCTATTTTGTACATATTTTTTGTGTTCTTTGTTATTGTTTACATAATTCATTCAGTTCAAGCAATTTTATTGGCTAAATAAGATATTGCGGTAGTTTTTAGAGTGTATTCTTGATTCCCCAAGATCATTTTCAGTTCGAGCCTATGGTGCGTCTTCCTTGGTAAAATTTTAGTCTTTTAGGGACAAGTTTTTCAAGCAAATCATAAGAGTTCGAGATATTAGCTTGAGAAGACCAAGGTAGTCTCATATCATCTTGAGAAAGTTTTATGATATATAAGATAGATGGCGTAGTTCCTTAGATCACTCGAGCTCCAAAGATCATGTTAATTTTAGTTCATGCTTCATATGGCTCACGGGTAAGAAATATTCAAATTTAGATCAATTTTCAATGTTGTTCAAGCATGACTCCATGCCCAATGGATGCATAAAGCTACTGGTCAAATTTAGCAGGGAAATTACCCCTAGAGGTCACCAAACTAATATTCCAAATTTACCCCTGGGTTAATTTGGATAACACATAAAAATGGACTTATCCATTTTTAGTAGCTATGAGATGTTCAAAACAGCCATCAAATTGCACTTCCCAAAAGCATTGGTTGTTGGATTTCAAAACCACGAAAGACTTGTTGATGTGTAATCATAACACCCTTGATTGTTGTAACTTGATAGATTGAAACTGTCAGTGTGATTGCATAACATGGAGCTTTTCCCAAAGTGTGGGAATTTGCAATCGGGAAAGATCTCCAGATGAAGTTTAGTTCCTATTCCTCTATTCTGATACACACATTCAAATTATAGAGGATCTATCCTAAAATCTACTCTAACTTTCCAAGGAGACATGGTTAAAAGGATTGCAAGAAATTAAACCTAAGCTACAGGAGGTGATGCACCAAAAGGAATGCTGAACACCTAATTTGCATGGAGATGAAAACCAATAAGTTTGAAGGGGATGAATACACACCACAAGTCAACCAATTTCTATGAATTCATTCACCATTAAACATAGACCATTAAATATGCAACACAATTTAACATGCACAGTTAACCAAAATTGCAATGAGAGATCAAGAGAATGTAATGAACATAAGAGAGGGTTGAAATTCATCCATAGACTTATATTATTGCTCCACATATTTGATACAGTGCATTACAATGGCCAAGAGGCAAAAATTTTCTTTAACGCTTGAACGAGAGGTTTGAACTCCACAAATTCACTTACGAGACAAGAGAAGAAGAAGGGAGGGTGCAAAGAAAGATTATCCAACCTTTCAAAATGAGCCCCTCCTTACAATATATAGGAAGAATGAGAAAAGGGAGAGATAAGGAATTCAAAATCTTTCTTCAACCACCCTAAAATGCATTAAAATCACTTGCAATAATGATGGGTGCCACTAAAAACCCATGCCTCCATGTACTTTGCCTTGTTGGGGAAGAAAGGAAGCCCATACCTCATCATTTTGGTAGGTGGGAAATCTGGAAACACCCTATAAAAGTTATGGCCATATGAATATGAGGGTGCCATATTGCAATAAATGCCAGTGGTTAACTTCCCTTTTGGACTTCAAAATTGTATCACACCCTATGAAATCAGAAATTTTAGACTTTTGGGATTTAGAACTTGAGATTTTCCACTTAGATCACTTTGCTTGTTCATGGCTCAAGTTGGATTGAGAGTTCCAAAATGCCAAACCTCCAAATTCTGAATTTTTGACTTCAGAGTTTAGACTCTAAATCATGTCATGTGACATTTTTCATTATTCGAGCCAAAATTTCCAAAATTATAAAACCTTGACATCTGAAATTTAGACTTCGGGTTTGGACCTTTACGTTTTCGGGGTTCGGGTTTCAATTTTGGGTTTTTCGGGGTTTCGAGGATTCAAGAATTTGGGTTTTGGGACTTTAGGTTTCAGAGATTCAAGGATTTGGGACTTTGGGTTTTAGAGATTCGGGGATTTGGGACTTTGGATTTTGAGAATTTAGGACTTCGTGTTTGAGGATTCGAGACTTCGTTTTAGGCATTCAAGACTTTAGGTTTCGGGGATTTATGACTTTAGAGATTTGAGACTTTAGGTTTTGGGGATTCAAGATTTCTTATTCATCTAGGTGGTGCATATATCAAAATTCCAAAACCCCAAAGTATGAAATTCAAACTTCGGGTTTCACACATTTTCCCCTCCTCCATATGACACTGTTCATCACTATAAGCTCATGAAACCTCTAAAACTTTGACACCCCAAAGTATGAAATTTGGACTTCGGGTTTTGGATTTCCTACTCCTTTTTGCAATTCTTTCTGCTTGAGTCCCCAAATTTCTCTTCGGCCTAACGCCGAATGCCCTCACCTTCAAAGTCAAAATTTTGAACTTTGGAGCTTCTTCATTTCCCAAACTCCTCTGCAATGTGCATAGCCTACCTAATATATTCGGTTAATCCTAAAGTGTTATCTCCCTTTTCCAAATTGATCCCTCATTTTTTCTCTGTGGGGTCATATTCGTCCAATTTCACCTTAGAGGAAAAATTGGATAGCAAGATTGTTTCATTTTAATGTGGGTTTTCATGAAACTTAGTGTTCGTGAGTTTTCCTAACCCACGAAACAAAGTAGCTTGGTAAAAGACTTAGGTGGATTTAACTTAAACCCACTATACATTTAAAAACCACACAACAAATAAAATCCACTACAAAATCAAAGGCTGACAAGTGACATACGATTAATGATCAAAGGCATGCTACGTGTCAATATTCCAACAATTTCTAAAGCGATGAGCTCTTTCGGACTTCAAGTCCCTAGAGTTAGTTGTAGTTAATATTTCTTCAGGTCTAAAAAGTTAGATGAGGTTAAAGGGGACATGTGGCACATTTATTTTGAAGAGATTAACTTTTCTAAGTCCTCCAAACTTAAAAGTTGCAATACAAAGAGCTATGTGGAGTTATTTCACTAGCTCACATTTCACATTTTGAGTGGTCTGACAATAGAGCAACATAGATCCATTTCATTGGCTTATATTTCACAATTTTTTGTTAAGAGCTAAAGAGTCATAACAGACCAAGGTAACGTGGAGAAATTCTATTGGTCGATTTTTCTCATTGTCGAGTAGATAAAAAAAAGACTAATAACACAAAGTGCGTGGAGCTTTTTCATTAGATCACACTTCACAGTTGTCATAGGAGACTAACAAATAATTTGATAACCCTTGGATCATGGAATGATCTCATTGGTTGGATGATTCACAGTGTCGAAGGGAAAATCAAAAGGTCTGAAATGTGAAGAAGCACAATACTCTCTCATTGGTTGACATTTCACATGAGACTAACATAGTCTAAGGAAATTCTGATAGGCATGTGAAAAACGTGGTAGGTACTCACTAGCCTGTATTTTCATAAAGAAAGGAAAAGTAAAAGGAAAAGGAAAGAAAGGAAGAAGATCCCAAAACTAGACCCAATGGAAGGTAGACTCTTGTAAAAGGTGAATTCATGCACAAATTGGTAGAGGTCAATCCCCAAATCAATCGAGAGGATGCCACATGTCAAATTCTAGTGCCTCCACATAGGAAAATCTTTAAGAGGCCATATCTTTCGACCTAGAGCTCCAAATTAGACAAAATTTATATCGTTGAAAATATATCCTCAAGACCTTCAAATTTGCATCATCAAAATATGATTTTGGTGGCATTTAATGGATCAAATTGGATAAAACAAAACCAAAGGAAGAAAAAGAGTAGTTTGAGCACACAATCAATCAAATCAAGTAGCTCAACCACCAAAATTGATGAAGCATGGATTCATTTCCTTCTACATAATGAAATAGACATAATAATGGATTTAAAGAGTTCCCACGTTCTTAGCGAAGACTTTAATGCGACTATTGGTGGTTGAAGATTCAAAATTTGTCTCTACTCTCTTTTCCCTTGTCTCTTTCTTCTTTCTCTCTCATTTAAGCTATATATTGTAAAATATTTCATTTGAAAGATGATGGACATTCTAAAATACAAAGGAACCATGTCAAAATGGTCTCCCAAGTAGTTGTGAGTGATAAGCATTCATTTTGGCGTATACAAATGTTTTTGTGCCTTCTTTTTGACTATAATGGATTGTGCATGTTTTAAGCAATAAAAATATGTTTTGTGGTACGTCTTGTTTTCCCTAGTTAGTTTTTACTTACAGTCTTTCCTTCTTTGCAGTTGTAATGGATTGTACATATTTATTACATTTACAGGCTCCATTTTGATTGTGTTTCATGATAAAATGTCAAGTTGAATGTGTTTTGAATTATGGCATATCTATCTGCCATTTCTATGCCCATTTTACCCCATTTTCCCTCATAAGAGTGTCTCTCACCCATTTTCTAGTGCTATCACCATTGTTTTAGCTTAGGATTTTCCTTTTCATGCATCTCCTTCTATCCTTGGTACATTGGCTTGTTATTTTAGGATTTAATTTTTTCATTAGGAGTAGTTTTAGCATTAGGAATAGGTAGATGAACTGACCTTCTCTGGAGGTATTTCTTAGGTAACAAGGTCTCACAACTTGGAGATAGTCCCATGTTCCCTAAAAATCCTTGAGTTGTCCACAACTTAGGGTAAGGTGTACTTTTGAGCTCTAACAGTAGTAGCATTATGGAATGAAAAATCAACAAGTGGGCATAAGAAAAAGGTGAGAGAGAAAAAGGAAAAGAATGATTCAAACATAAGTATTCAACAATAGATCATGGTATCACTTTGAGGCACATTATTGAAAAAGTTTGAAATGATAAAGAGGAAACTTACTGATATTTTTTTGACTGGAAGAAGTATTTTGACATAGTTTCTAGGAACAATCCATGGGATAGAATAAAGGATCTTGGTATCCCAATGCATCAAAGAGAAGATGTTCATAGGATATGAAAAGGTGTGAGTCAAAATTATAACTAAAACCAATATCTCAAAAAAAATTTAGGAGAGATATTGGGGATAAAAAAGGATGCCAAATATCACCTACTTTATTTGTCCTATATATCGACAAGCTTGATGAATGGCTAAGTTTGCGAGTTAAGATGGTGTTATCCTAGGAGTATGTTATAATACTTATCCTTTATGCTAATGACCTTATCTTTATTTCTAGGTTTTCTCAAGATCTAAAAATAATTTATTTGTGCTTTAGAGCTTTTGCAAAGAAGTGGGGATGTACGTCAACACCAATAAGACCAAGATCATGATCTTATCCAATAGAAAGAAAGGAAAGTAGTATGATTTCTATTTAGATGGAAGCATATTAGAGGAAGTAACAGAGTATAAATATCTTGGGTTTAATCTTAATAACAAGATTAGTTAGGATATTTTTAACAAAAAGAGAACTTTAGGGGGTAAAGATATTTTTATGCTTTCGAAAACAAATGCAGAGAGGTGGAATTATGGGATTGGAAAACTATACTGTATTTGTTTTGGATTTTAGTAATTCCAATGGTGCTTTATAGATGTGAGGTTTGGGATAGCAACATTTCAAACTCAAGGTGAAAACAATTTGAGAGGACTAAAGAAAGCATGACTTCTAGCAATTTCAAATTAAAGATCTTGGTCCCATATGAGATTCTTGTAGCTGAAATAGGTGTTATACCTCTAGAAGTTGTTGCTATGGTTCGTCTCATAACATATTTAAAAAGGGTCAAATAAATGGATGGTAGTAGATGGCCTAAGGTAGTCCTCAACAAATTTTTGGAGAAAAGAAAGAATTCATGGATGAATAAAAACAACAAATGGCTTAAAAATGGAAATATTACTTGAATGCATGTCCTAATAATAGCTAAGAGATAAAGAATTCTTTTATAGATAAATTCCACTAAGTTGTGTGGGGAAATCTATTAGGGAGAAAAATATGTACTATTTGGAGGAATTTAACTCTACGTGTGATCATCAACAAAAGACTTTTATAGGGGCTAATATCCCATGGAAAGTAAAGATCTTCTTAGCTCAATTGAGAACTAATTCACATTGTCTTCAGTGTGAAACAAGAAGATGGAAAATACCTAAAGATGTATGGGAAGAGAGAATCTGTGTCTTCTACACATCTAGTGCAGTGGAGTTAAACACACATTTCATATTGGAGTGTAATGCTTACAATGATATTAGGTCCCAATTTTCTAGTACGGTGATTGTTGCATCCTTACAAGATCTTTTCAACAAGAATATAGTTGAAAAAATAGGGTATCTAATTATCAAACTCACTAAGAGGATATATGAATCCTAGAAATATCTTTAACAATATCTTTTGTCTCATAAGATGTCTTTGGTGGCCTTGTAGAAGTTAAAATGTCTTCTTCTTCTTCTTCATTGAAAAAATATTATCAAAGTCTACACCCTAAGCTCAAAAGGCACCTAATAAATAAATTTCAGATTTTTCCAAACCCAACAACCATAAAAAGGGAAGTTTGTGTGGCATATTCAGAAAAGGTAGTTTCTTTCCTTGGAGCATTTTAAAAAAATATAGTTGTTGTTGATGGTTTTTTTAGTTATTGTGTTTTGAGTGGGTTTTGAGTGGTAGCTATACTTCAAAAATGTACTTCAATGCATGGGAAAAGGAAAAACCTTGTATTCTGGGTATTTAACCATATTAAAATCACCACATATGATCTAAATAGAATTATGTAAGGAGTAAGAAATCCATCTCCAAAACATGGCTCATTCAACAACATTGTTGCACACATAAATATTAGCTAACCCAAGGATACACCAGTCAAAATAAAAAATAGTCCAAAATAGTCGATGAGTGGGGTTAGAGCCCCATGAAATTACATGTTACGTAAGATTAGGGGAATCAAGTTCATGACCCTCCACACCCAAGGTCATGATTGGATGAATAGAAAATAACATTGGTTCGGATGGAGCGAGCAACAAAATGGAGTAAAAATCTTGCGATTTTAACTTCTTATAAACAAAAAAATGCATATGATTAAAGTGATGACAAGAAGCCTAGTTTTATCTGAGGTAAAATCTCATATTGTTTGACCCCAACATCCCCTTTAAGGAGAGATCCAATTCTTCTTGGTTCAACTGGGATGATTTTTGATAGGGTTAATATTGAATTGTTCAAAGTCTGGACCATGATCTTATGCCACGTCAAGAATTATTCTATTTGTCTCCCAATCTAGGCATACATGTTGTGGTTGGTGATAATTATCTCTTATCAGATCATTCCACATTTTTCTTTAATATTACTTGGGTTAATCCTACAAAAAAATAAGGTCAACTCTCGATTTTATTTAAACACTATCCACCTAAAACATGCTTGGATTGTGTCACATATCCAATGGGTTTGGAAACCATTTCCTCACCCTATTGGCTGGGAGGATTGGATTTATTGGTGGAATGACTCCATCAAAATAACCAACACCTTCCTTTGCATATATGGAAAAAAATCTGCTCTCTTTCAACGGGTTTCACATGAGGCTTCATATCATGATTTCCAATGAATCTTATAAGAGCTTAATGCCCGACCTTTCAATCAAAATGTATAACTATAGGATTCTCGTTGGAGGTAGAGGCACATACATAAGGTGGAAGAAACTTACAAAGAAATTGGTTCTCTACTATGTACTCATTTACATTTTCTCAAATTCAGGGACAAATCCTCTAGAGAGTTTTTTTCATGTTATGCGCCAAACATTGTTCTAAGCAAATCAAAGCTATTGTTTAAGGAAATGTTCGACACACTTCCTTGTCAGACATCCTCCAAGAATTTTTCCACCATTATTATGGATGATCTTCCTCCCAACCTACCACCCTTGATATAGAATAGACTCTTTATAAATGCCTACAAATTTTTCCCTACAAATTTAGTCACCCTCAATGAGGTATGTGTGATAGACCTTTATCCCTTGCATAAATTAAGGAAGAAACCTTTCAAATGGCTAGTGACAAAGCTCCGGGTATTGATGTATTCTTATTTAAATTCTATCAAACCATATAGGATACTTTGGGAACTGATATGCATAATGTGTACCTTAAAGCCTTAAATTCTAATTCTTTGGGTGAGTTGATCAACCAAGGAAACATCAAGTTTATCCCCAAGTCTGGAGACCCTGAACAATTACAAACTAGAGACCTATCACCCCTTAATATTTCCTACAAAATTATTGCAAAGGATTTGTTTAACGAGGTTGTTAATCTCCTTCCTCTTATTTTTAGAATTGAGCAAAATGGTTTCATCAAACACAAGTACATCTTAGATAATATCATTGTTGTTTGGGAAGGAATAAAATGTGATCACCTCTCTAACCAGAAGGATTTAGTTTTGAAAATTGATTATGCCAAAGCTTATGATGGAATTCAATGGTATTTTACTCTCGATATGATTCAAGCTCTTGGTTTTGTGATGAGATTTTTCACACCGTGTAAATGATTTTTGATTATGCTTGGATCCTACATTACCATCAATGGGAATTAATCCTATAGGTTTGATTTTATTAGATCCATTCGAAAAGGGTTTCCTTTAGACCCCTCATTGTATGTGCTGGCAGCAGAAGGTTTTAGCTACCTACTATCCCATAGTGCTTCTAAAAGTATGATTCAAGGGATATCTATGCCTACCTTAGATCAATATCTCATTAATGAAAACTTTGCAGACGACTCTTTTCTCACACTCATTAAAGAGAAAAAATATATTCAAACTACTTTGGGTGGCTTGAAACTTTATGTTTGGCTATTGGATCCTCCATTTAATGGGAAAAAACCCAATTCTATGGATAGTCATAGTCTCTGATTCCTCTCTAATTAGAAGGTTTGTAGTGGATCTGGATTCGGATGAGTACTCAATTAGAATTTCTTGGCATTCCCCTTTCCTTCCGGACTACATCTCGTGTAACATTGGAACTATGTCGTGCAACGCGGGTTGAGCACAATATTTCCTTTTGGATAACCAAACTTATTTATTTTATAGGGAAGTTTCATATTTGTTCCAAGGTTTTAACTGCTACTCATGTCTATTATTCCTCTTGTTGGGCTATATCTAATGTTGTTTATGAAAAAATTGAGAAGTTACGAAGGTATTTTATATGGGGTAATTCTAAGGAACACAAGGGGTTTCACTGGGTTTCTAGGATATATGTTGTAGGACTAAATAAGCTAGGGGCCTTGGGATTCTCGACATTAAACTCCAAGGTCATGCTCTTTATGTCAAGTGGTTAATCCCTAGCCTAGAGGGTAATGAGGCTTGGAAGTTTTTCTTTGGCATGGCATTTGTCAAGGATCTCCTATGGGAATAAAAGCATGGACAAGTCTCGATTTTCAATCCCTTCTTCTATTCCCGTTTCAATTAAAATTGAAGGAAACTTCATTTCCCAAAGCATTTGAAAATCTTGGGAGATATATAAAACACACCTAATATTGAAGGGAGATGGATTTATATCTGGTCTATCTTTTAGCTCTCACTCTCTTTGGTGGTCTTCCATTTTCACTTTTTATGACACTCCTTTCATTTTGGTTCCATGGGATAAATCATTTATCTTTTCAAAAAAAGGATCAAAGTGGTGTGTGATTTATTTTGTAGACACTCCAGATCCTATATTTCACGGGTGCAATCGTTATTAAATTAAATCTTCAACATCAAGATGCTAAACCAATCATGAAAATAATTTCTTGCATACATGATGATATGTGCACAAAAATGACATCACATATGGTGTTTCATGGTGGCATGAATGAAATTGGCCCATTGTTATGCATCTCCACCATTACAAACCCCACTTGGGATACTCATTACTCGCCCCTCAGTCAGTTCCCACTGACATGTTTGATCATCATTAGAATGTTTCCTCCTATTATTTTGTTTAGAAATGATGGCTTCAGAGAGTTCGAAATGTTCTTGTCGAGGACAAAAAATCCTCATTTTTACGGTGTATTTTACAATAGGGTCTTCCATCTAGGGATCAAATCAAGCATATGGGTTTTAACCCCACTCTCCTAGTCTAACATTAATAGGAGTGTATTAAACACATTTTTTGGTTTTTCCCTTGTGCCTAATCGACCTGGAAATGGATTCATTCCCTTCTTCAACCCTTTTCTCTAGAGTTGTTTATCTAGAAAATGGATCTTTTGGGAGAATATACCTTGTTACATGTAATTTAACACAAAATTTAGCACATATTTAGAACTAGTACTCTTTTACATCTTTGGAAAGACAAAAATAATGTCATTTTTAATAATTTTCCTATAGATTGATTTTTTTCTATTACTATTAAAGAGGTTGTTCTCTCAAATTTTATGCTTTAGATGCAAACCAAACTAATAAAAATTGGTTCAAGGTTGAGCACCTCCTGTGCTTACTTGACCACTAGCCCTTGTCCCTTGTGTAGTAATTTAGGTACCTCTAGATGCTCCTGCTCATCGTCACTCGCCGCCTTAGTCAGTGTCACTCCCTTCCTTTTCCTCAGGAATGAGGTTTTACAGACAATGTTCTTGGAGCTAGAGGATTTGTTCTCACAAACGGTAGTGGTCCTCTCACTCTCAAATGTCTTCCATTTTTCATGACAGGGTGTTTAGTTGGCATGGTGATTCTAGTGGCACTGGTTGGAATGCCCCTCAAGAGGGGAAAATTACCATGGCTCTCCCTTTCCATTTCTCACTCACGTCTGTCTTATGATAATCCCGAGTAATAGAAAAAATAAAATGAAAGTGGGTGGGAACCCATCCCAATCAGTTCATCCTAGTTATGGTTGGGGTGATAATCCTAAAAACCCTATGCCTTCTCCTCTGTTTGTCATGTTTTACTGATATAGCCTAGTATTATGTCTCCTTGTTTTGTTCTCATTTTTGGATTAATTCTCACACTATTATTGTAGTTTTGATGTCTCATCCCCAACGTCATTCCTTCATCCTCTTCTACCATCCCACTTTTCACCATCTTTACAAGAAATTCATGTTTTTCAAACCTATACACCTTGTAAACTATGACACATATCTCCATTGTATACTATCCATGAAACTTTATACCTTGAAGAATGCATCCTACATTTATAAAAATTTGACGAGACAAAATATTGATGTTCATTGTGTCTCGAGAAATGGGGACTCGAGTAGCTTGTGGATGGAATGCATCACACTCATTTGCCTATTTCTAGCAATTATACTAATGTTTTATTATTTTCTCCTTGAACACCCTTCTCTATAGAAGTAAATACATACATACATACATACATACATACATACATATATATATATATATATATATATATATATATATATATATATATATGTATATATATATGTATATATATATATATATATATATATATGTATATATATATATATATATATATATATATATATATATATATATATATATATATATATATATATATATATATATATATACATATATATATATACATATATATATATATATATATATATATTATGGGCAATTCAAATCCTTAGAAATAGGTAGATTCAGCTATATTGTGTTTGGTTTCAACGTGTCATCCTCTCTCAAAGAAGAACATGGTGTATGTAGCATATTTCATGGTATAGAATCCAATACGTGAGTTATTTCTCCCTAAGATCCTACACATCATACTAGTAATCCACCAATTAATAAATAAAATCCTTAAAAGTCTCAAAAGAATATATTTTAACCTACAAACCGGCATAAACAACTCAAGCTATCAACATACATTTTTACTTGCACGCTGGTAGAAATAATTCATCATCACCGTCGGGATCTCAATTAGAATAAAAATGCTTATGACGCAAAAATAAAGGCCAAAATTCCCACTTTATGCAAAATAATGATAAATCATAACTTACGATCAAGATGTGTATGCTTTTAAAACTAATTTCTAAGATGATATCATCCTTTACCCATGTTAACATGGATAGATTCATGATATTTGAATGTATATTGATGGAAGCGAGCTTTGATATTGAATCAACATTCTTGGTTTGATGGGATAATTCAAGTGTGGTAGAGTCTATTAAAATATTGTAAAGTTTTTAAAAGTTTTAATTAACCATTTATTTTTAGTATTGTAAATTCCCTTTATCTTTGTTGTCACTCACCCAAAAATGTGTAATTTTTTAATTTTTCTTGAATTTTTGGTTAAGTGACCCCTTTTCCCTAATTTTTTTTCGTTTGTGAAGTCTGAGGAGTGAAAAAGTCCAATAGTTATTATTTTTGAGAAAATTTAAGTCATTTCAGTGTTATGTGGCTAATGCGGGTTCTAATGGAATAGGAGGAACAAGTTCCTCCATTTCCTCAAATCCCCGCATCCCCATTTTCCCTGCAATTTCTTAAGTCAAGTGTTGTGCAGCTTTTTTTCCCAGGTGCAACTATTATTTGAAGCCCTTTGTTCTCCAAAGTCCCTTTCCTTATGCATTTCTATATTGTTTCTCTTTGTTGTGGGTATTGGAGAGGTTTTCAAAACTTTTGGAACCCGTTTCCTCTAAATTTTCATTCCCCACACACCCTCTTTTCCCTTATTTCCTTATTTCCTTTATGTTGCAGCCTTTGCAGATAGTTTCAAAACCCACAAAACTTGGTCCATCCGGCACTTGGTTCCTTGCACCTCATTGTTCCCTATATTTCTCCTTAATCCAAAAGCTTAGTGTTTCTTAATTATGTGGAAATTTATCACCCTAAAAAAACCATTCCGTTAAGCTTATTATTCCCTACAACCCCGAGTTTTCCACAAACCATTTAGTTTCTTTGTTCTTTGGGTGAAGTGGAAATCTTTGGAACACACGGTATTCATGCCCTTGGGTCTCATGTTCTTCAAAATCCCGTCATATCTGTAATTTTAAGGAAAAGTGATTAATTTTAAGGAATTATCGACATGATCATTCTACTTGCAAGATTGATGGGATTTTGGACGTGTGTGTACATTAACAAAATTTGTGAGGGAAAAATAGTTTAAATTGGGGAGAGATAATCTATGATAACTTAAGTGAGTAACTGGTGAATTTATAGCAAAGTAAAACTTTTCACATAAAATCTTACCTCATGTATACAATTGTAGCCTATAGGGTCTGGGTAGGGTTGTCACCTCAAGATGATAAATATAATGCACTAGTTTATGAGTTCTATCCACATCTCACTTTTGAAAATAAAATTTTTATCATAGGAGGGTTAATAATGTTTTCACAATGTTTGAGTTAGGCTTCTAGAAGGAAACACAACTAAAAGAGTGTTTACATAAGTAAAGCAATTAATTTCCACCTGTGGTAGCCTTTTCATTTAGTTCAGGAAGTTTTCATATATAAGATTAGCTAGTTTTGAAGGTGCACCCAAAAAATTACCCATGTATTGCAACGAAAAATTGACGCTAGTAGAAATATGCAAACAACTGGATATGTTACATAGAAATTGCAAGGATAAAAAAATCATAGGTATTCAGTTTCCTATTTCCTTGGGAAACTACACATGGAGATCTGCCTTGGATGCTCAAAATGTGGAAATAACAATCACTGAATTCAAGTTCCACACCTATCAAAGAAGATCCTCCTTTGATATTAAGCATTTCATTTCAAAGCATCTAAGAACATCCTACTATCATGTTCCCACCATTATGCACTCTTTGGGAAGATTTTATTGATGAATATGAGGTGAGTGAAAGGTATTTTAAGAGAATTTCCTAGTAACAAATAAAATATTTCAAGGTATATCAAGTTCTGAGGATCTAGAGGATGAAAATGAGGATTTTTACTCTATAGAGTATATCAAAACCATTCAGCATATGCCTCTCCCAACTGTTGATTAGTCCTAGAAAGAAAGGGATGATCCTTTTGATATGAACAACCTTGTGTGCGTAAGAACAAGGGAATTGTACAATAAAAAGATGAAGTAATAGAAGGAAACTCTAAAACCATATTATTACCAGGAATCCTCCACCTCACACAAGTATCCACTCCTCAATAGGTTCTAATGTAATCAATCCTTCTTCTCAACCCTTGGATTCCTCAACCAAGGTATATGTAAAAAATGATAAAGAAAAGAGGTAGAAAAAATTGATGAAGAACCTAAAAAATGAGGTGGAGTAGGAGAAAAATAAAGACACAACTAAGGAAGTTACCCATGTGACAGAAAAAATTATCACAACCTTTGGAATAATAAGTAATGGAAGATGAGGAAATAAATGATGTATTAAAATAAGAGGGAAAGGAACCAACCAAAATGATCAAGATGAATAAGATGGAGAGAAAGAAATTGATGAAGAAGAAGAGATGGAAATCATTGAACCTGAAACTAAAAAGTAAGTAGGCCCAAGCTTTATGTTAGGAGACCAAATTATTCCTCTGTTAAGGCTCATACTCTCAAGGTTTCCATTGTTTAGCCTATTTATCCTCCTAATTTTATTTCACTAGAAACACCTCCTTCCCTACCATCGGGTGATTATTTCACTTGGGTTCAACCCATGATTAACAAGAGGAAGAGGAAGGATTCTTCTCTGATTGTTTCTCCTAGTTTTGATCCAATAGATTCCTTGCTTGGCACAACTCCCATACTCCACCAAAGAAGGCCAAGACAACCTCCTGTTTGGTCTCTGATTCAAAATGACGACAATTTTTGGAAATTTCCAAGCCAAAGGGAGATAAGGATAAAAAGGACATAACTGTGGGAGATTTAGAATTGAAAAGGATGTATCTTGGAGAATCCACTCTTGAAGGAGAATTGAAGAATATTAGAGAGACTACTTCAAAGGAAATTGAAAGAGTATCGAAGGAAAGAAAATATAATAATAACTAGAGAATTCCCCATTCACATGTAGGCCATTTAGGGGTGTTGTGATTGGGTACCATTTGTAACACCTCTCAAGATGCGGGACTTGTGGGCTTGTGGTGGACCTCTGGATAAGGTTGAATTTCTCTTCCTAAACTAAGAACTACACTACTCCTAATGCAAGGAAAACAACTAACTAAATCTATTCTAATATTTCCGGAGGGGATAGGCGAGAGGGATGCATGAAAGAAAACCTACACTACAAGTGGTGATGCACCAAGAAAGGGATTTTCTAGACAAATTTCCAGCCTACCAATGAAGAAGGATGAACATGGGAAGGATGGACATGCATCATAGACCCAATTACATACAATAATTCATTCTCAGTAAGAACAACATCTTCCAAAATATGCAATAGAAACATGGGGTTGCACAATATACTTGCAAACATGAGAGAGGAAAAAGGAAGCAACAAAAATGGTGCAAGGACAAATAATTGATCACAAAACATCATTTTATTACTCCAAGCACATGTAAAGTGCATCATTACTACAGGAAGAGGCGAAATCACCATTACAATATTTGGAAGGAAGACATGAAAGACTCTAAATTCATAACAAATCAGCTTGGAAAGAAGAGGGGAAGCTTGGAAAAATTTTCTAACTCATGAAATTTTACACTCCCTTACATTTATAGAAAATCTGAGCTAGTGAGAGAAAGAAGGAAGAAAGCCTAAAAACTAGGCAAAATTGTAGCAGATTAAGGAGGCCATGCTTTTACCATGCTTTCCTGCAACACTCCATGCTTGCTTGCATCATGCCTATACCCGAAGAAAAATATCCTTCCCATACCTTCATAACTTTAAAATTCCCCTCCATTTAATTAAAAATAATATTTCAATAAATTTCTGAAAAGCACCTTAATGTGATTTGGGGCCCACAACATTTAATTTCTACATGGGGGTCTTATGTGGTGGCTCGATAAATGGTGTTCCATCCATCTCACCTAGATGACTGGTGAGATCATCCTTTTACATTATTCGGTGAGCACGTGCTTTACATGGCGGGTTTCATGATTTTTCCTACCTTCTTGTTTGATTTATCCCTCTGGGATTTTAATGCAGAGCTCTACGTCACAACTCCCGATGGATGAATCAATTCGTATTATCCTCGAACACTTTGGATTGGCATTTTCATTGTCGACCCATCATTAACTTGGTAGTTCTAGGATCATTATCCCATGATATACTCATAATGGTCAGCACTTTGTTGTTTTCCTTGATAAATAGATTAGACGCTACATAGAAATCTCCATGCCAACCTCCATATGCAACTCGGTCGATGACTCACCATTTGACCCATGACATACTTGCTAACATCTACGCCCCCAAGGGAACCTAACCCTTAAACCACCTCAGAATCCTCTCCCCATGCCACCCAAGAAAATTCAGATTTTAGGATACGAATAGCCCCCACTCCTTAGGTCATCAATCACCCATAAACATCGATCTCTCTGAAACAAACGAGTTCCAAACTTTGTTATTCGGAGTTAGGAATTTGGAACTCCCCCTCCATTTTTTCCAACTAACCCCTTGAATATTCTAAATGCATAAAATCTGAAATCTGAAGTTTGAAATTTGGACTTCGGACTTCGGAATTTGACCCCATTTGTCCAAAAACTCACCGGGGTGAGTTCCAATCCAATAATCTCTTAAAGCCCAAAATAATCCTCCACCTCGGTCTTTATGTTATTCACTCCCGAGCTCACCGAGAACACCTCACCATAATTTTCTTCACTTTTCCACCTAGAACCTACCTCAACTCATATATCCATCTCGAGAATCGACCCATTAACTTCCTTTAACACCGCTATGACTTCACCTTCCCACAAGCTATGAGCTACTCATCTCCAATGTTTGAGTCCTCTGGGTGAGTTCTTACAATCTTCTATCCAAAGCTATTCAATCCCATCTCATCCACGAGTTCATGTGCTGTGCACTAAGAGTGTTGCGAGCCATCAACACATTCATGTAGATGACCCCTTCAATCCCGCTAACATTCAATACTCTAATATTTGTTCTACATGATTTCCTATGGCCAATCTTGTCTCCTCTATGTGACCGCTGAGCCCATATCCAAAAAAATCAAGGCCAAGCATTTGATTCATTAACGTGGCTTAATTTGAGCTCATCTCCAAAGCATCTACGATGACTTCAGTCGATCCCCTACTCTGTTCCCACGGTGAGCCTCCTATGTTTCGTGTCTCGTATTCAAATATTGCATATAAAATTTGCAAGACCCATGCCAAGTGGCTCACCTATCCTTGCCACCTTCAACCCATTGAACTTGAATAGTTCCAACCTGACCCTATCATGCACCAAGCTCTACTATTGCCAAGTCTTCCTTACAACTTTTTCCATTCTAATCTGCGATCTTTTTGAGCAAAGTATATTTCATGATTCCTGATGACTTCTCCATTGACTTGTTACCTTATTTTCTACCTTTCTTGATACCTATGTAACTTGAACCACCAGAGCTCGCTCATTATTCATTCTCCTCAAATGTTGAGTCCTCCTCCTTAGTCAATGCCAAGTGTTATGATGAGCTTGATTGAGCTCAACACACTAGATGCATACTTGTAGCTCAAACGAACTATGTTGAAGGTCGAACCCCCTATACATCATGTACACTCGAAAATAACTCGCTGATTTGTTCGAGAGAGATATTATTAGCTCATGAACCCTTTTTAATTTTTTAGGGTTTTCGGTTCTAGGGAACAATGAAGGTAAAGTAGGACACCTTAAAATTAGTCCATCCATTTTAACCAATTTTTTCCTCTAATGGTCGGGAAGTGGGTCCTTAGGGGCCAATTTTCTCACTCGAACAACCCTTAGCCTTCAAAACTCGGAAAGATAATAAAATTCCAAGATGATCAAAAATCTTCCCAAAACATCATAAATGTGCCCTAAACACAAAATTTTACCCAAAATTCCCATGAATGTTTCATGAACACCTTTTTCGGTGTCATGGATCTAATTCACCCCATTGTCCATTTTTGTGCAAGGGGAGAAATGGATAATTTTTTGGTGACTCATGAGGATGCTTTCCTTCTAAGAATTATTCTAGTAGCCTTTAACATCCATTTGGCACAAATTCATTGTTAGTATCCTGAAATTGATTAATCTCGTGAATCCCTAACCTCAAAACTATCTCGGTAATCCTTTAAACCTAAAGCTGATATGTTTAGGCTTGAATTTTACATTTTTATAAGATATTCTCTAAAATTTGTATTATGACACTTTGGAAAATTGTGTCAAAATTGGATTGTCATCTTACTAAAATATGTAAGCCTATACTCCTGTCCCACAATCGGATTGTTGTTAAGAATGAAGCACACAACAACTAATCATAGTAATTATGAACACTTAAGGAGGTGTGATAACATGTTGTCTTGAAATAATTGGGAATGTTGTTGTAAACTGAAAATTTTCCCCATTCTACCCGTTTCTTGAAAAATTACTCGAGGCATTGTAGAAGGTTGAAGATACCTATAAATCCATTAGATATAAAACTGAAATAAACTAAACAAGGATTTGAGGTTGGAATTTTGTTGTCAAACCTAGGAGAAACCTAAATGATCTAGGAAAGGATGCTCATTTGCACTAACTTAGATGATTTACATGGGGCATTAGAAACTCAAGGTTGATTGACTGGAGGGACGAAAGAATGGAAACATTGAAAATTGTCCCTTTTTTATTTTAATTTCTCTACATTTGAGATATTTTTGAGAACTGCATATATTCTCTATGGCTATGAGCTTCCTTATTGAACATTATTTGGGAGGCACATTGAAACAAAATGCACTATGAAAGAAAACATTGGAACAAAAATATGTATAAAAGGATAAACTCATACATTCCTTAAGTGAGACATGCAAAGTTTGCATAGAAATTGTTTTACCAAAAACAAAACTACTCCTACCCTACCGTAACTAGATGCACATGTGTGATAAATTAACCCTACAAATGGTTGTGAAAAATAGCTTCCCTTCCTCATAATAGGAAGCCATGCAAATGATTTGACAATGGTCATGGATGAGACTAAGAGTGAAAAACTAAAGCCCAATTCTCCACTTGGTTCACCATTGTGTCACTTGAAAATAAAATGCATGCTTCTTTTAGTTGTTTTTCATTTTCTTTATAGAGGTATTACATATGATCCTCGGGACTGTGAAACTCACCCTAACATTTTGAAGTGAATGTGACTGGTTGTGGCTCCAATGAAGCCAATTATCTTATGGGGCATGGTCTAATGAAGCCAATTTTTTTGGCACCCACCGTGGGACATGTACTATGCTTCCTACCAAATAATATTTAGATCAAACCAAAAATTTCATCACACCGGATGAAATAAGATATACACAAGAACAGAGAAATCAAGATTTAGAAGACCCTACCTTCAAGTTATAGCAACAACAAGGTTTCTTGTTGTCTCTAGAAAGATAAGTAGAAGAAAAATATCCTTAAGAAATCATCCTTCCAAAGGAATGACTGGTTCATCCTCTAAAGAAATTACTACAACTCAGCCACAAGTAAGTGTTATTTCTCACGCTTTAGTCTTAACAGGTGTTGTTGTTTTTTTTCAAGCTATTTTTTCCAAAATGGTTGCACCAATACCTTGAGGCCAACAATTTGGACCTCTGGCTTTTACACAACCTCTGCACAATTTTCCTAAGGGGAATTGAAATAATTTTCCCAAATTCAAAGGTGATGACAAAGTGCATCTAGATGAACACATTGCAGCCTTTATTGTTGCATGTGGGATTCTTGGGGTTGAGTATGAAGATGTCTCTATCAGCCTATTTGTTGAGACCCTACAATATAGTTCTTCTAATTGGTTCTATCATTTTCTGAATGGTACTATCACCAATTGGAAAACCATGTGAAATCAGTTCAAAAACAAGTTCAAGCATGTAGAATATTATCTTACACTTCTATCCCAACTCTCCCAGATGAAGAAATAACCTTATGAGCCTATGCAGGAGTTTGTTTCCAAATTGAAAAAACTAGCTAGCAATATTCTAGCTACTTCTTGTCCTACTTGATCAAAATTTGAATTATTGTGTTATTAATATCCAGGTTTCTAGAGGTGAGTTACACACCAAGGAGAGATAATGTTAGGAAATTTGAGAAAAGAACCACCCAAGGCTAAAGCCTCTACTTCTAGTTCTTTAAGCTCTAATAAATTGGTTCGAAAGTTATCCAATGATATGATTCCAATCAAGAAAAAATATCTCAAAATGTTCCATATAAGGAAATTTTGAGAAGGAACTTCCAACTAAGGAACCATCTCCCTCTTGTTCAACCAAATATAGAAATTGAATCCCCTCATATGAAGGTTCCATTTAATGTAACATGTGAATTACAAGAACTTGAAGATAAGATAGAAGCAAAAGAAATTGAAGATCTTGAAGAGGTTCAAGAGGAGGTGGATGAATCTCAAATAAAGTATCTCATCTATGAGGGTGTAGATGATGATGATGATTATGATGACATAGTTTTTGACATGAAAAATGAATCATATGTTGTCATGATCATAGAACAACTAACCAAGAAGAAAGAATTTGTGCAACCTACAAAGAAATATAAGTCTAAAGAATCTCTAACTACCATCCTAGTGGTTGCAATAAGAGGAGCACCTATTCTCACTACTATTAATAAAGTAAGCACTGTTCCTTCACCTAGTACTCCCTCTTCCTCTACTTCTATGCCTAAGGTAACAAAATCCAAACCTGTGTCTAAAAATGATAAGCCTTAAGATGATAAGCCTAAAGTCTTTGTTGTTTCTAGCTAAGAAACTTCATCAACTTCATGATCTTTTGATATTATTGATCATATAAAAAAGACTACAATTCAGATATCCGAAGCTTAATTTTATCAAACTCACCCTAAGGCCTTTTCTCAAGTTGTAAAATTTGTCAATTCTAAGCCCAGTCAGTCTTCCAAATCTTCTAAATGTCTCTTTCCTAATCCTAACTCTCCATCAAAACAAAATTTAATGGCTTCTGCACCTTCCACCCTTTAAAAAATTGAACCCTTTTATTTGACTTTGCTAATATCTAGCCACAAAATTAGCAACTATGTCATTGATTTTGGAGCATTAGACAATGTGATTCCTAAAAAAGTTTCTCATGCACTTGGTCTTCTCCTGACCCAAAATTTTGGTTCCTATTACTCAATGGAGACCAAGGAGGTACCATTGGTTGGAAAGATAAAGGATGTTCAAGTAGCTTTGCCTCTTCCCCCAAAATTCAAGGCCAAAATCCTTGTTGCTGACATTCCTCCATCATATGGTATGCTATTGAGCATAAAATTTTGCAAAGAAGTTAGAGGTGAAATTCAGATAGAATGGTCTCATGCACTCATCCCATTCAATGGATAGATGAAGAAGTTATTTTCAGAGAGGCGAGATGAATAAATTGTTTAAAAGATAGATGAACCTAAACCATAGATTTTGTATAATGAAATGGGTCATGAAAAATGGTGATGTCTGAGTTTGAAATCAAATATCCCAAGGTTGTTTAGGAAGACCGAAATGATATATAGACTCTTGATTTTAAAGGGATTTTCTCTATAATATGTTTTGGAGAAGGGATTGTATTGGTGTCACCTAATGGAAAAATTCATCCATTATCCTAAAAACTCCAGTTTTCCAATACCAACAAAACTATTGAGTATGATGCCCTTCTTCTCGGAAGAGGCACAACGAAAGGATATGGGGATACAAAATATTCATGCACAAGGTGATGCATATCTCATTATTAAGTAGGTCTAAGGAACATTTCAAGTGAAAAATGAGAGGTTAAAGCACTATCACAACAAGGTATGGGATTCTATTGAGTTTTTAGATGATTTTTGAAATCAATGTTGTGTTGAGAGATAACAACACTAGATCAGATGCTCTAACATTTTTTGGGTCCCTGCTCATTCCCCACCTAGATTTTAGTCAAGACAAATTCATGATGGAGATGATATTCAAACCCTGTGTTCCTGATAGCACAGATAACTGGAAATTATTCAATGATGACCAAAATTTGATTTCCTTCCTTTAATTTAGTTATAATTTTATACAATTGTATTTCGAAGGAAGTGAGGCTGGCTATCATGAATCAAATACCTCTTTTGTGGATCGAGGAAGGAGTTGAGGAAGAGTCAAATCAAGATGGATGTATGAAACTCAAAGGTAACAAGATACCTAGAGGTCTTGTGAGTTTAGAGGATTTTTTAATAAAAATAATAGATATATAAAAGGAAAAGTATCATAAGATGCTAGCCAATCATCTGAGTTTGAGAAGGTGAATTTAGGAAGTGACGAGAAGAATTTTTTTGTCAATATTGGAAAATTTTGTTCTGGTGAAGAAAGAAGGAAAATGGTTGAATTATTGAAGAAATCCATAGATGTGCTAGCTTATTCATATGATGAGTTAAAAATTTAAAGCCAAGGGATATGCAACACTACATTCCCTTGAAGCTAGACATTCAACCATTTCACCAGAAGTAAAGAAAATATAATCCAAATATTGTAAGTACTATCTACTAAGAAATTGAAAATCTTATGAGTGCCAAGATTATCTTTACTATCCATCACTCAACATGGGTTTCCAATATTGTTCCTGTAAGGAAGAAGAGTGAAGGAATTTGGATTTGTGTTGATTTTAGGAACTTGAACCATGATTCTCTCAAATACAACTACCCACTTCCTATGATGGACTAGATTTTGTAGGATGTGACTGGTTTAAAGATGTTGTCTATGCTTTAGATGGGTTTTTAGGATATAACCAAATCATAAGTGGATGTGCAAGATTAACATAAAACTACCTTTACAACCCCATGGAGCACAATTCCTTATCGAATAATTCCTTTTAGGTTGATCAATGTAGGTGTAACATTCTAGAGGGAAATATACTTGGCCTTTCGTGATTTAAAGAAAAAATGTATATTAATTTACTTGGATGATCTTAGTGTCTTCTCAAAGAAAAGAGAAGATAATTTTTAACACCTAAAGTTAGTTATTCAAAGATGTAGGGACAATGACATCTCATTACATCCAAATAAATTTATATTTGGTATAACAGAGGAAAGCTTCTCATGAATATTATGTTTAAGGATGAGTTAATGTTTGATCCGAGTGTGCTCAAACCATTCAAAACATATCTCTTCCAACAAGTAAGAAATATGTTCAATCCTTTAGAGAGATCAATTTCCTTAGAAGATTTATTCCTAATTTTGTAGAGTTGACAAGAAACATAGCCCATATGATGAAATAAAAGTTATCTTTCCATTAGAGTTTTGAAGGGAAAATTTCATTTGAGAATATAAAAAGGGTTATTTCTTGAAACCTACTCTTTCTTGTCTTGATTTTGATAAGGAATTCATAATTTACTGTTATGCCTCTAAGCATACTTTGTTAGCCATTCAGTGTAAAATAAATTTTAGGTCTGTGAAGTGCCCATTGTATTCATGAGTTATCTCATTTGAAATATCATGATTAAAGTACTCATGATTTAAAAAGTATGCCTTTGATGTGGTGAAAGATGTTAAGAAATTTCATTTCTACATTCTCAATTCACACCCCACTATGTTTTTATTTGATACAATAGTGAAGTCTATGCTTACCTAGCAGGAGCTTGGATAAAAATGAGGAAATATTTTAGCCAAATTCTAGGAGTATGATCTTGAAATCAAACTGAAAAATCTTGTTCAAGGTAAGGTCTTGTGTGAATTGATTGCTAAAAGTTAGAGTGATTCAAGTGAAAAATAAACCACCGATATTCCTAGTGTTCTTTTCCTAAGTTCAACTAATGAGTGGTATTAAAATATTTCTCATTTTCTTACCTACAGAGAGTTTTTGACACATCCCAATGCCAAAGAGAATAGATCCATAAGGCTTTGAGCTGCACAATATGTCCTTTGAGATAATTATTTGTTCAAAAAAGGAATTGATTGTCATTTTCTCATGTGTAGATAGGGATCATAAAAAGGTTATTGAGAGATTTTTATGATCAGGCTTGTGGAGGTAATTTTTCTTCCTCAGTAATGACTCACAAGATTCCCCATTTAGTGTAATACTAGCCAAATCTATTCAAATATGCAAAAAAGTGGGTTTTGAGATGTGAAGCATGTCATAATTTTGTTGGCAGACCCAAGTTGGCCACCTTGCCTCTAAAACTAATGGTTATTGAAGATCCTTTCCAACAATGGGGATATATTTCATAGGAACTCTCAATCCAAGTTCAAGTGCAGGTCACACACATGTTCTAACTGCCACTGATTACTTCACAAAGTGGGTTGAAGAAATTCCAGTTAAAAGAACCACTTCAGAAGTAGTTTGTGATTTCATCAAGGAAAACATATTGGTTAGATTCAGGATCCCCAAAAAAATTATGCGATAATTCCCCGACTTTTATTCTCATGAACTCATTGATTTTTGTTATGGGTATGTAATTTCCCTTGCACATTACTTTTATTATTATCCATAAGGTAACAAACATGCTGAGTCTACCAATAAGAACCTAGTAACCATTATCGGAAAATCGTGAATGAGTCAAAAAGGAACTGACATAAGATGTTAAATGATGCTCTCTAGGTAAAAATGATCACACAAAAGAGAACCATCGGGATTTCTACATTTCAGTTAGTCTATGGAATGAAATATTGGTTTCATCCAAAGTAGAGCTTCTTTCACTACATCTTGCCAAAGCTATTAAAGATGAGCAATTCTCAAATGACATGGAGAAGAGGATTTTGTACATACAGAAGTTGGATGAGGAGATATTGTAGGTTATGGTTAGGATCTTTAAACACCAGAAAAAATTCAAGTAAATTTTTGACAAGAAATCCAAGTCCTGAGATTTCCAAGTTGGATATATTGTCCTACTATGTGACAAAATACATGAACCTCGAGGAATTCATGGTAAGTTTGATTCACTCTAGCTTGGTCCTTTTAAAATTTGACATTTTCTTGTGAGATTTCATATTATTTGAGCTATATGGATGGAAATTCCCTCCATTTCCATATAGTGGCTAATATCTGAAGTTTTTTAAGTCATAGGTGGATGTCAACCCTTTATATATAGTTCTATATATACTCTTGTACTTTTTTTGCCTTGTACCTTTGTGTCTTTTTGTTCTTTTGTTTCGTATTTTTTTATATTTTCCGAATGGATGTATGCATTAGTCTTATAAACATGAGATTCTAATGTTATTTTCTCTATCTTTTTTTCACTATGTGTCGAGTTAGGTCAATCCCCGAAAAGAGCTAACTATTGACACTCACCTAAAAATGTGCAATTTTTGTTTTTTTAATATTTTTGGTTAAGTGACCCCTTTTCCCTAATTATTTTTCATCTATGAAGTATGAGGAGTGAGGAAAGTCCAATATTTAGTATTTTTGAGAAAATTTGATTCATTTTAGTGTTATGCGGCTAATACGGGTCCTGGTGGAATAGGAGGAACAAGTTCCTTCATTCCCTTAGTTACCTGCATCCCCATTTTCCCTGTAATTTTATAAGTCAAGTATTATGTAGACTATTTTTTTCCCCGTGGAAATGTTCTCCGATGTCCTTCGTTATACACAGTCCCTTCCATCTGAATTTATCTATTATTTCTCTTTGTTATGAGTATTGTAGAGGTTTTCAAAACTTGTGGAACCCATTCCCTTGGACCTTTTGTTCCCCACACCCATTTTTCACACATTTCCTTAATTCCTTTGTGTTGTGGAATTTGTGAATAGTTTTAGAACCCATGAAACTTGTTCCATCCGGCACTTGGTTACCCATACCTCATCGTTCCCGTATTGCTCCTTAATCCATAAGCTTTGTATTTCTTAATTATGTAGAGATTTATTACCTTGAAGGAACCCTTATGTTAAGCTCATTGTTCCCTACAACCCCAAGTTTTCTGCAAAAAAATAATTTTCTTTGTTCTATGGGTGAAGCGGAAATATTTTGAACACAAGGTATTCATGCCCTCAAGCTTCCATTTCTCCAAAATCCCGTCATATCCACAATTTTAAGGAAAAGTGATTAAATGAGTTCCAAAAACATTATCGTCACATACATAATAGCCAGTTGTCTCAACTTAACCATTTTATATAGATATTTTTTATAAAATGGGTAAATGAAAATCATTTTCACCATTCCAAGTTGTGAATTACACTGTGCACTGCACTTTTGCTCCCATGCGTTGGAGATACGTTTTGAGTCATATCTCGCTCAATTTTCATCCTTTTTCAATAATTTGAATTACACCAGGACCTTTATGAAGGATCAATTATTATCATACATGAGGCGAGTCATTTCATTCCATTTTGTTGTGTTTTGTGTTTTCCTCCTCCCCTTCAAGTACCTCCTAACAATCATTATTGAAGCTCAATTATCCTTGATTCTTCTCTCATATCCTCACCATGAAGTTCTAGTATGGGGGTTATGAGAATATTTCTTCCTAGAGACCTCAATACCAAATATAGGGGATAGTGATGTTAGAAACTTGAATTTGGAGGATTTTTGGGCCCGAATTTATGAGGACTCTCCCAACATCATGGTCCAATGTATCAAAAATAGTGGAATATCCTATGTTGTTGGGTTTCCTCTCTCATTGTAGTGTACTAACATTGTCCTTTCTTGTGCTTCATGTTTTGACCTTGAAAGCAAGGAAGTTAGAGATCCTTAGGGCCATACTATTGCTAAAATTGATGCCAACTACATAAATTCAGCCATGGGGATTCCAACTTTTGAATATTCCAATAACCTAACCTTGGCTTAGGATAAGAATAATTTTAATCAAGATAAATATAGATATAAAAAATAGTGGAAAAATCATGGCTTAAACCGAAGAGAGGATATTCTAAGTTTCTCAAGGTCTTGTACATGCCATACTTTAATGATGAATTGTCAAACATGATCACTCTACTTGAAATATTGATGGGCCTTCCTTCTACTAATGAATTTCAATTTTGGATGTGTGTGTACATTAACATCATTTGTGAGGGAAAAAAATTTTGAATTGGGGAGAGATCATCTGTGAGAACTTAAGTGAGCAATTGGTGAATGTACAAAAAAGTAAAAATTTTCACATGACATCCTACCTCATGTACACAATTGCATCCTATAGGGTCTAAGTAGGGTTTTCATCTCAAGATGATAAAAATAATGCACCAATCTATGAGTTCTATCCATAACTCACTTTTAAAAATAGTAAATTTCATCATAGAAGGGTTAATGATGTTTTCAAAGTGTTCATAATTAGGATTTTAGAAAGAAACATAGTTGAAAGAGTGTGTGTAGAAGCAAAATAAATTAATTTCCACCTATGGTGACCTTTTCATTTAGTTCAGAAAGTTTTCATATATAAGATTGGCTTGTTTTGAAGGTGCACCCAACACATTTCCCATGTACTACAATGACATATTTGTGATAGTAGAAGTCTGGAGACAACTAGATATGTTACATATAACTTACAAGGATAAGAAAATAACAAGTATTCGTGTTCCTATTTCCTTGGGAAACTACACATGCAGGTTTTACTTGGATTCAAAATGTGGAAAGAACAATCACTTACTTCAAGTTCCATACCTATCAAAGAAGATCCTCCTTTGATATTAAGGGTTTCATTTCAAAGCATTTGAGAATGTCCTATTATCATCTTCCCACCATTGAGGACTACTGGGAAGATTGTGTTGATGAATATGAGGTGAGGAAAAGGTATTTCAAGAGTCTTTCTTTACAACAAATAATAGATTTCAAAGTATATCAGGTTCATGAGGATTGAAAGGATGATAATAATGATCAATACTCTATAGATTATATCTAAACCATTTAGAATATTCCTCTCCCAAAATATGATTGGTCCCATAAATAAAGAAATGATTCTTATGATATGAAAAACATGTGATTATAAGAACAAGGAAATGGTATGATAAAAAGATGAAGGAATACAAGTAAACAATGAAACAATATTCTTCCCAAGAAGCATGCACTTTGCATAAAGAAGTATCCTCTCCTCAAGAGGTTATAACACAATTGACTCCTTCTTTCTCACCCTTGGATTCTTCAATGAATGTATATGTAAAAAAGGATAGAGAAAAAGAGGTGGAAAATTGATGAAACACCTGAAAATGAGGTGGAGCAAGAGAAAATTTAAGAGACAACTGAGAAAGTTACCCTTGTGCTAGAACAAGTATCCTAGTCTTTAGAAAAATAAGTAATGGAAACTGAGGAAATAAAGCATGACTCGAATAAGAGGTCAAGAACCAAGAAAACAATATCAAGAGGGAGAAAGATGAAGAGGAATAAAATGATGAAGAAGAAGAACTAGAAATCATTGAACCTTACACTTTGGAAAATTCATTAGGCCCAAGCTTAATGTCGAAAGCAACTTATTCCTTTTTTGACGCTCCTACTCTTGAGGATTCCATTGTTTAACATCTTGTCCTCTTAATGTTCTTGCACCGACAAAGCACCTCTTGCCCCACCATCAGTGATTCTTTAATATGGGTCCAACCCATGATTGACAACAGGAAGAGGAAACATTATTCTTTGATTATTTCTCCTAGTTTTGATGCAGTAGCTTCCTTTCTTGGCACAACTCATCCCCTCCACCAAATAAGGCCAAGACAACCTAATTCAAAAGGACAACAATTTCTATAAATTTCCAAGCCAAAGGGAGATAAGGATGAAAAAGACATAATGTTGAAGATTTAGAATTAACAAGAATATATCTTGGAGAATCCACTCCTGAAGGAGAGGAAAATAATCTTAGAGATACTATTTCCAAGGTGATTTAAAGAGTTGAGAAGGGAAAACAAACACAAGAACAATTTGAAGAATAGGTTCAGGTTATTTCCAATTTCATTAGATCCTTACCCTCAAATGAAAAAGTCCCTCTAGATCCCACTCCTCTCTCCTCACTACCTCTTACAAATTTTCTTTTTGAAGATGATATCAAATATATAAAATAAATCCGCAAGTATGAAACATTTTGCAGAGATTATGAGGTTTGAATTAAAGATATGCAAATTTCTAATCTAGGATTTATTGATGAGGAATTCAAGCTCTATGATAATATCTCCTCAACACAAGATCAATCCAATCCCACAATCATTGACATTAATAAAGAGATAAGAATTTGGTTAATAAAATTCAAGATCTTAGAATCATGAGCACTAATTATGAGATTATTTTTCTATCTCATAATATCTTTAATGATTACAAAAGATACATATCCAAGAAATGGGTATAAAGTGTAGAATGGAGAATCGAGTTCTCGAGGAGGCTACTAGTGAATTAAAGAATTCAATCCAAAAGGGTGTGTCCCTAAAGTCATAAATATGCACTGATCTACATGCTTTTGATATCAATTTTATAAAGATAATTTTACATAGAGAAATACAAATAAAGAATTCAAGGATAAATTTAATTTATTGATTAAAGAGAAATTATTCAAGGAAAAATCAGTCAACAAGGAAAAATTGAGGAACTCTCTGAGATGCACAATGTTGTTCTAGAAGCCACCAAGGGCCTATTGCAGAATGGTGGAATTGCAAAGGAAATGTAACACTCCCTTGGCAGTTGGTTAGCTTCCATGTCGAACATGGTCATCCCTAAAGTCATGGATATTTCTAATATTGTTGCCAATTTATGGGTTCATCTTCTAAAGATAAAGGTTACAACTATGCCACACTCTAATGTACCTTCTTCTAGTTCTTATTATTTCTTTTATCTAATTGTTATATTTTGAAGTTGGATTTATTATTTGAAATTGAAATTGTAAAATAAAGACAACTTATGTAATTAACTAATTAAGTGTTTAACACTTAATTAAAAGGAAATTAGTTAGGAAAGTTGGTTACAACCACCCCTCATCCTATATAAGGGTTATTTTTCATTGTAAAGGGGTTGTTGGATTTCTGTGTATATGTGATGTAGATAATTTTTTTTATCAATATCGAAGAAGGTTTATTTCCCTCTCATCTATTTTCTTTCTACTTTCTTTTCCTAAAATTTGTGAATGTGAATATTAATATATTTGAATCCTGAAACTTTGTGTTCAATCCATCGAATATAGTGTGAAGAAATTTGTGTCTGGTTGCATTTATATTTTATGGGTTTTTAGATATATTGATTCATATGTTCTTGAAATCTCTTGCATGCATTAGTAGGATATAACTCTGCAGGTCTGTATTTGAATTATTCTTGTCTTATAGTGGTGAGAAATTTTGTACAACCAAGGAGGATACCTGTATCCTTGATAAATAAGTTAGACAAAACTTTGTTTCCCTAATTTATACTTCTTTCCCATACAAGCTGTTGTTTCTTCCTCTAGAACCTTATTCCCTATTCATCTTCTATATTAAAAATATGGAACCATTCACTACACTAAAATCCTCATTCAAAAATAGTTAGTCTATACATTTGTAAATAATTAAAGTTCCAGTTTTGGTAAATAAGGAGCCTACCCATAACTAGGAGGGATTGTTGTCCCTCGAAGTATGATTCTACCCAACGAAATTTTTTCCAACCAACAATATGAATTAAAATAAAAGGGAGTCACAAGAGCGGGGTGACCTAAAACTCACGATCCCACAAAAATTTCATGTAGGCACTAGAAAACACCCAAAGTGCAAATAGAAAGAACGAGAGTTACAAAAAGAAGAAATAACTATGTACAAGTTGCCACTCTAAGAGGAGGAGGATTATCACAAGGGGTAATGAATGCTCCACTTCAAAGATCAACTAAAGGAGGATAAATATTCTTGGCATCATGATATGAATATGCATCTAAATAGGAACAAAAATTCCCCAACCAAGGGAACAAGAGATAGAAAGTGTTTTAACTCCGGAAGAGGAGATTACCATTACTAAGAGATAGCCACAACCTTCCCCCTTAGAGGAGGAATCCAGTTTGGATCGAAGAGAACAAAGTTGAAGGGAAACCCTAGGAGAGGAAGAGTGGTGGTTGAAAGAGCGGATTCTATGACATGAACTTGGTAGAGGAGGAATACAAGCTGGAGATGGCACATGTGGTGAGCGAAAAGGTTTTGGAGGGACTGAATCATCGTGCATGGTGCACTCCCTAGTGTGTGAGCAACTCCTGCAAGTGAGAAAATTCTAGAGTAACTTTTTCTATTTGATCTCAAATTTGTATTGACATAGTAGACAAGATAACCAATTTTTCATTAGTGTAGAATAAAGAAACATATTTATCATTATGGAATAACATAGAGTTATAATATTTATAAATATGAAATAGAATACAATCTCTAAAAAATTGCTACAAATTATCAATATAATTAGGCTAAGGGCTGAAATCTATAAATAAATCTAAATGCTAATGAAATAATTTAGGGTGGTAGGTTTGAAAGAGAAAATTAATCAAAACCCAAATGGCTTGATCATGGTGATAAGACCACAAAAATTCTTAGAGGATTCATGTCTAGAACAAAAAGGGAATTTAGGATTGGGAATTCCGATGTGACTTAGATGTTTACGATAGGGAGGCCTTGATAAATAAGGCACCAAAGAAAATGGTTAACTTTAGGATCAAGTAAGGAGTTATAAGCACGTGAAATCCTATGAAGCCAAATAGACTCTCGAGGACCGCAGGCCCTAAAAGGCCTTGAGTTTTAAAATGGAAGGAGAGATTGGTCTCAATAGCTATTAAATGGTCTTGGCATTATAGTGTAAAAAACAATATCATTATTCCATCACTAATTGTGCCACCATGCATCCAAAGGCTTAAGCCTAAGTTTTTAGAGCATGACATCCGGAAATAATTCTTAAATTATGTAGACAGATAAAAAGGTCCAAATTAGCACAGATTAAAAATTGTATTAAGCTCGGGGTATGGAATCGAGTCTCTATGGGAGACCAAATCTAGAATGATGTGGATCCCTTTGTGAGATAACTAGAGAGATTTGATTCCTAGAGTTTCCATAAGTGGAATACTATCATCAAGAGATGATGGGAGACCACCAGATATTCTAAGAATTGAAGGAAATCCTAGTGTAAAATACATCTCCAATTCAATGTAGTAGGGGTTTCATAGTTTCAAAGTATTTCCATATGCTTTTGGTGACAAAGGTGCCAAAAATATTGACAGGTACCCTAGTGATAATTAAGGTATGCAACCCTATATTATTCCAAAAAAAAATCATAAGGAGCACCATAAGAAATGCAATTCCAAAGCATAATTTTCCATGCTTGAATTCCTAAAATACATCTCACAACCCATTTAGAACATAAATCCATGATTTTTCTATAAACATCAATAATTCCCATTCCACATTGATCACGGGTAAACAACAAACATTTTGGGCCACCCAATGAAAGCCAAATAAACCTAAAATTTTACACCAAAGGTTTTCTGAAGTATCTTGGAAATTTTGGAAAAATAAGCTCAAAAGGGGCACTAACATGCAAAATAATAAACATGAGTGATAATAATAGTATTGGTACACACCTGAAATTTACTGCCAAGGAAATGTCTTTAGAAGACCACCGAGAAACATTTTGTTCAACTCTATTGATCACATACTTCTAGAGATTGGAAGAGTCACTATCAAAGGAAAAAGGAATGCCCAAAAATTTGAATTGCTCTTTGTGTCCTATCCAGTTCTAGGGGTAATATTTCAACTAGCCTAGCATTGGATAGTAACTTTTCGATAGCCCAATGTTTTATCCATCTAAATTCTCAACCCTAAAGAAAGACAAAAAAATGTCAAGGAAATCAAACACAGGAGCCACATTCAACTTAGATTCATCAAGGGTAAGAAATGAGTCATCATAAAAATTACCACTAATGAGTTGCATTACTTGATCAAGTAAAATGATTCCCTAAATGCAGCCTTGATCAACATGATGAGAAATAAGATAGCTTAAGGCATCAGTGACTAAGACAAATAGGGAAGGCACTAGAGGGCGTCCCTGTCTAATAGAGTAGAAGATTCTAATTGAGGCATAATTTTTCTCACTGATGGTAAGGCAAGTAGACATATTGGAGAATAGATTTCGAATCGCCTAGGTACAAAAATCCCCAAATGCTAATGTTATGAGCATAGCCAAAATAAATGGCCATTCGATACTATTAGGATTTAAAATGAATGTATAATTAATAAATTATAGATCCAAATTTTTTTTTCCAAACATTATAGATTATGTTGTGCATATTACATAATGTAATAACAAGAGCTAAAAGTAAATAACATGAAATAAAAGGTAAAAGAGACACCAAATGTATAGTGGGGAAACCCAAAGGAAAAAAACCCACTTAGAATAAAGAAATTATTATACTAAGATTGAATAATAGTTACTAACCATTTCAATAGTTACTAACCATTCAATCTTATGTATCAATACTAATGTATACATTGGTTTATTAGAAATCCCAAGAGGGATTACCATGAGCCATTCACTCTATTAGTCAGTCACTGCTCCACTCTTAAATGTGGAAGACCATCATAATAAATTTTAATACATAAAATTTATAATAATATGGGTGTAAAGTTGTGGTAGATATCCCACTTAAAATTACTACCCCAACACTCCCCTTAATGTTAAGTGGGAAAAAACAAAACAAGACATGCCAAATTTACATTTTTCTACAAAAGGATTTACAGATCCATGAATCAACAATAGTGATTCAGGATAACATGCAAACAAGGGAAATCATACAGATCTTCCCATACATAAATTATTAAGACAAGTGCTTTATATATGAAGACTTATATCATATTATGGAGCCTTTTATAAACTAAGGCATACCCATAACTAATGTTTCGTTGGGATTTACAAGTAACTTCACATAGCATGAAAAATTTACTTATTACAAATTAAAGGAAGTATTAGAAGTTTACAACAATCTGTTGAGAGGTGGCATTGTCATGCACACTACCCCTTAATGGAAAATTTGATAGGACCAACAAGGCACAAATTTTTCATAACTTTATAGAACAAAACAACTTTGTGAAGATATCTATAAATTTATCTTGATAGAAATAAACTTGAGATCAATACCACCATTCATGACTTTTTTCTTCTCAAATAAAGTGTATATGAACCTCTATATGATTTTTCATTTGATGTTGAAATGGGTTCTTGGTAAGATAAATGCAACTCTAGCTATCACATAGAAGAGTAGTGCTTCCTTTGACGCCCATATGCGCTTCATCTAATAGTCTTTTTGGCCACATAGATTCTTTTGTATTTTATATAAAACTTATATATGTTGCTTCAGTAGAAGAGATAGAAAATGTTGGTTGTTTATTGCTACTTCAAGTGATAACACCTGCACCCAACTTGGAAATAATATCCATAAGTTGAATTTCTATCTCAGTAACATCACCAACATGATCAAAATCACAATAGCCAAATAATTGTGCATCATTAGAATAATAATAAAATAGACCATAATTAGCTATTCCTTTAACATATTTCAAAATTATTTTTCCATTTTATAATGATCCTCATAAATATCCTACATAAATCTTGAAAAACTCCTACTACATATAAAATATCACACCTAGTAATAGTCAAATAAATTAGACTACCAACTAACTGTCTATATAGAGTAGGATCACATTTAGCACATACAAAGTTTATGATCTAATTTAACACTAAATTCAATAGAAATGATGACATGATTACAGTCAATCATGTTAAATACTCTAAGAAGATTCACAACATAGTGATATTGAGATGTAATAATAGATTTATGGTCTTGAAATATAATCATGCCTAGAAAATGATTTAGAAAACATAAATCAGTCATATCAAAAAACTATTTTAACCTTTGTTTGATTCTAAAAATTAAATTTCTATCACTGATAGTAATCAAAAGATCATAAAAATATAAGACAATAATGATAATATGATTGTTTTCAAACTTAACAAATAAATCATTATCGAACAACATTTATAGAAGCTAAGATCCTGAAATAAGTTGTTAATTTTAGAATACCAAGCTCTAGGAGCTTGTTTAATACCATAAAATACTTTTTCTGCTTACAAACATATAGTTCTTTACCAGGTTCTTAAAAACCTTTAGGATGATGCATGCATGTTTACTCTTTTAATTCACCATTAAAAATTATTTTTAACATCCATTTGGTGAATCTACCAACCATATTGGGTAGTCAAAGCAAGAATAATTCTAACATGCTCACCTTAGCTATAGGATCAAGTCTTAACATAGTGAAGACAAGGTTTTTGAGTGAACCCACGAGCTACCAAAATTTCCTTGAACTTTTCAATTTCTCCTACAGAGTTATACTTGATTTTATATAACCACCTGGATCCTACAATGCTTTGTTTAGAAGGAGAAAGGACTAATTCCCAAGTGTTATTTTTAATCAAAGCATTGTATTAATCTTTCATAGCTTCAATCCATCTATCATCTTGATAGGATTCTTTGAAAGATTATGGTTCAAACTCATAGAGGGTCATCAAGGCATGATAAGAATGATGACTACGAGTTACCTTTTCGGAGTTAATAAGATTAGAATCCTTAAAGAGATTTTGAACCCATCTAGGAATCCCGAGGATACAACACATTTTGAGATGACTCCCCTCAATCTCCATCATATCTAGATCAAGATAATCATCCTCTTGAACTTTTTTTCCCATATTGTTAGGAGAAGGATTATCATGTTATATCTTAGGAGAACCAGAGGAGGATTCATAAGAAGCATCATAAAATGTCTTTTCTAAGAAATGAACATTTCTATTTTTCAGTATATCATACTTGAAAGGATCATAAACTCTCAATCCTTTAGTTCTACAACCATAGCCAACCAAAATAAAAGAGAAGGAGGTTGGATCAATATTTTTCCTTTTAAATTTTGGAATAAATATAGAAGCAAAGCTACCAAATATTATTAAGTGTGAGATATCTAGATTTTTCTTTGTCCATACTTCATGAGGAGTAGTTTGATGAAGGTATTTTATAGGAACTCTATTAATAATATAGACAATAGTGCTCATTTTTTCTTCCCATAAAAACTTAGAGACACTAGATCCATGAATCATAGTCCTAGCCATTTCTAAGACACTTATTTTCCTTTCTACAATGCCATTTTGTTTTGGGGAATAAGGATTAGTCAACTCTCTTTGAATCGCACATGACACACAAAATCATAAATTTTTTTTCTAACATATTCACCTCCATTATCAATCCTAATTATTTTTATTTTCATATTAGATGCATTTTCAACAAGTGATTTAAACTCCTGAAATTTAGACAAGACATCAAATTTTTTCAATAAAATAAGACCAAGTCATCCTAGAGAAATCATCAATAAAGAAAACAACATACACAACACCACCGAGAGAAGGAACTTCCAAAGGACCTTGCACATCACTTTGTGAATCAACTCTAAAAGATAAGAGGATTTAAATCATGATGTTTGTGAAAAGGTTCAACATGTTACCTACCATGCAAGCAACTTCCACACATTTCATGATCAAATTTCATCTTTCTGAGACCAATAAATAGATTAAGTATAGACATTTCATACAAAATTTTGAAATTTACATGACCTAATATTTCATACCAAAGCTGAATATCATTCCTAAAAAAGAAGAATAACAAGATTCAAATAAAAATACTTAAAAGCTATATAAGCCATTTTTTTGAATACCGTAAGCACTAACATTATCAAGATTATCTTTTACATACCATTTATCTTGCAACAAAATAACTTTACAATTTTATTTAGTTAGCTGAGAGCAAGATAAAATATTCTTTTTCAACTAAGGAACATACAAGACATTCCTAATTATTCCATTTTTCAGTTTAACATTTCCACAACCTATAGATCTAATGATGGAATTGTCTCCTAGATATATATTTTCCTCACATTTTACAACATTTGAGAGGATACCATGAATACAAGTCATGTGCCTAGAGGCACCACTATCTAGGATCCATTCATCTTCATTTCAATTCGAGAGAGTGGTATGTAGGGCAATACACTTCTTAACAACTTTTGCATGATTTTACTTCTGATTTTTCTTTTGATTGTTAAATTTACTAGTTTTATTATTTTTAACATTTTTTTAGGTTTTACTCTACAATCAATATATTTATGCCCAAATTTTCCACACTTGTTACACGTGCCATTAAATTTGACTTTAAATTTATGACTTTTTTAACAGAGTTAGACTTAGGATTATATTTGAATCTTGATTTGATATTAAACTTCTTATTATATTGATATTATTCATATTATGAGTAGATTTATGATTATGAGATAAAATTTCTTGAGAAGTAGTCTATTTTGAATCAAAATTATCCATTTCATGTTCTTCTTGGATTAACAGATAAGATAACATGTCAAGATCGAGTAAATCAGTCTCATTCTCGATATTTACGATTAAGGATGGAGATATAATTTCTGAACTTTTTATGAATATTTATCGAATGATAAAATATAGTAGTTTATCTTGAAATAGTTCAAATTTACATCTATCCAACTAAGCTTTAATATTTTTAATTATATCCAAGTAATTGATAATTTTCTCATCCCCCTTCATGGGAGTTGTAAACAATTCCATATTTAGCTTAATTATTTTTGACATGAGACTACCTTCATGTATAGTCTATAAATGCTTCCAAGTACTGAAGGATAATTCACATGACCTATATGCATTAAAAATTAATCTCTTATGCTTTGCAATAATATGGATAAAGCTTCCTATGATATTTAAGAGAAGGAGATAAGGTTTTCAAGGGCTATTTTTCTTCCAGGTGGGTCATTTCTCCATACCATTACAAGATCCAATAGGTTTCTATCCATTAAACATGATTTTAATCAAAATCTTCATATATCGTAATTAGTTCCATTTAATAATTGAGACTTATTCAATGAAAAACTAGAAAAACTAGCCATTTTTAATGCTCGGATAGATTATGAAGAAAAATACAACAAAAAGTGAATCAATTATTTACAAAAGTGATAAACAATGACATGAAACAAGATACATAATTTCTTAAGCGCTACTTGCATATAAAAACATGGGAGTAATTAACATTAACTCGCTTTGATCGAGTTTAAAAATGAGTTAAATTAATTTTAAAAGATTAATTAACTATAACGAGTGACAAAATAAGAAACATCCACTTGGAATGAATCCAACAACTTAAGAGAGACACACATCACAATTATGGAGTTCTCCCAACTTGATTTCATTGATGGACTTGAAACACATGGAATAAAATGAAGTTAATAGACTTATAAATCTAGAGCGGTGTAAGAAAAATATCTCGATGAGCTATTTTGTAGCTTGGTGGGGGAAAACTCATAAGCGAGCTAACCGAGCTTTGAATAGAGCTACTTAACCACGAAAAAATAAATTAAAGGACAACCAAAGTAGGATGCAACACGTGGTAAAAATCAACAAAATTAAGAGGGGAACGTATCGAATTTCCACAAAATTATAAAGTAGATCCCCCTAGTGGACATAAGTCCATATAATTAACTAAATTAGACTACTTTTTAGGTTCACATTAGGGTTAAAAATACATGACAAAAATAAAGAAACATGCAACACAAGATATAAAAAAGCGACACTTGCAAAAATATAAAACACTTGTCACTTTTATATTAGCTTGTACTTCACGGTCAAAAAAGTTAGAAGACTAACTAATAGAGAAAAAAACTGAAAAATCATACACATGTGTCTTTAATTTATTGGATCACTTTTTTGCACTCTAAAAGAATGCAAACTATATGCAAAAAAAGTCATAGTCGAGACGATGCCACTTGTCTACAATCTAACGGCTAAAGAATAGAAACTTGGCAAATTTACTCCTTAAATTTAAATATATTACTTTGGGAAGACTTGAAGTCCTTGGAATAAGCCAAAGTTTTAAAATAAAGTTCGGTATGAAATTAAACAAAAGATGTCACAATCTAAGTGACTAAAATAAAGTAAAGACCGATGCCCCAAAAGATAAATTCTAACACTTGTGAAGTCTCACACAACAGAAAATAAATATAAATGGCCAAATGCAATTGGTTTTCACTTCACAATGCTACCTAAATAACTAAAATAAAATTAGACACACATGGAGCCTTCTTAATGGCCTGATTTTTGCAAGTCTGAAAAATACCGACGAATGCAAAATGGTGGTTGATTCTAATTGGATAACCACTTCCGTAATTAAAAATACTGACAAATTCAGAATGCAGAGATACTTGGAACACTTCTATTGGCTCAAATTTTGCAAATGATATAAGCAGGCCAATAAAAGACTGATAATTCAAATATGGAGCTACTTGGAACTATCTTATTGGCTCGATTTCTCAAAGAAATAAAGAACTAATTAAATACTAAAAATGTGAAATATGGAGCAATCTTATTAGCTTAGATTTCAAAAAAATAGAAACAAACAACAAAAGTCCGACAACACAAAATATTAAGTGACTTGGAGATTTCTTATTAGATCATATTTTAAAATTGACAGAGAGAAAGCTAAAAAAGTATGTCAATGCAAAAAAACATGAAATGATCTTATTGGATTGTGTTTCATGACTAACAATCAAATAAAAAAGGAATGACAATGCAAAGTAATATGGAGCCTTTTGATTGGCCCAGGGCTTCGTAAAAAATAAAATATGTAAACAAAATTGACACAACGAAGACACTTGGCACTTAAAGATTGGATCGGGATTCAAAAAAATGAAAAGATCTATAGTGAAGTGACTTAGAGCTTAATGATTAGCTCAAGCTTTGCAAAAGAAATAGATCTAGAATAAATAAAGCTAAATACTATTGAAACAGGCTTAGAAGCACAAAACTAACTCGGATCTATAGAAAATTTTTGGATCCACAACCAAGAAATAACTAAAACAACTATAAAGACACAAAAAACTTAAAATAAACTCATAGATGACGGATTTAACTATACACGATCAAGAAAGATGAAAAAACAAAAATCTAAGCAAGAAAATGCTCAAACATGATCTAAACAACCATTTAACCAATATTTTAAAAAAATTGGACAGGAATTGGAATTTTAAACCTGATTATATTTAAAATGAATGTGGAACAATTAGGGCTTCATAGATCTGTAAATAAACTTCAAGCTTATTCACTCTAGAAAATTAAAATCTTCCTGAACGATCCTGCACATGCATAATTTCTAGATCTGATACCATGTTAGGATCTATAAAGAATGTATAATTAGAAAATTATAGATCTAGAAAATAAATGCCAAAAATCTAGATTATAATGTGCAGATTACAAATGTCATAACAAGAGCTGAAAAAATAATAGGAAATAAAAGAGACATAAGATGCCGATATATAGTGGGTAAACTCAAGGAAAAAAACCCACTTAGAATAAAACACTATCTCGTATTAAAAATTTTATATACAACTTTTACGAAACACTTCCAATTCACTCTTTGGTCCTATTAAACAATTACGAGAATTTTCTTTTTATACAATGCAATGATAATAATTATTACCAACCATCTAATATTTTGTATCAATTCCAATGTATACGTTTGTTTATTAGCAATCCCAAGAGGGATTGCCATGATTCACCACTCGGTTAGTCACTATCCATTCCACTCTTAAATGTGGAAGACCATCCTAATAAATTTTAATACATAAACTTTAAAATAATATGTGGTGTATAATAGTGGCATTTTCAAAGTCAATTTTGAGAAACAATGGTTATTGCAGAGATAACCAATCCCTTTCCATTCCTTCCCGCACTATTATAAGATTATCCAAAATGTAGTGGCCTTTGACGAATCCCATTTTCTTGAGGTGAAAAATATTGGGAAGAAGATTCGTAATGTGAAGTTCTAGAGCCTTAGCAATAATTTTTACAAAACATTCAACAAGGCGATATGGCTCTAACTAGTAATCTGCTCTAGATCGCCATCGTTAGGAATGAATTTTATGTTTCCTTGATTGATAAAACTACCAAGAGAATTGGATTAGAGAGATTAATTATAGACCAAAAGAAGGTTGAGACTAACAAACAACCATGTCACTTTGTAGAATTTGCAAGGAAATCCATGCAATCTTATATATTTATCATCACTAGGCATAACATAACAACATAAAGCTCATCCAAAAAAAGAGGAACATTATATCGGTCATGATCCTTAGGAGAAATATTTATCAAAAACACCTCGATACATTTCAGTAATATGGAAATGTTATCACCGAATCACAACACCCTTGTGTTTATAAAAGTGCATATACTTGAACTCACGGTGTGATTGGATAACATAGGTACTATCTCCAAGTTGTGGGACTTGCTACTTGAGATAGACCTCCAGAGAAAGCTGGTCCTTACTCCTAAACTACCTGCCACAATCTACTCTAATGCAAGGGAAACTAACTATTCTAATCTAAATTTCCAAGGGACCAGGGAGAGAGAATGCATAAAATGAAAGCCTACACTAAAGCGGTGATACACCAGAAAAGGAGGGTGTGAGAGTAGTCTCCAAATGTGTGAAATACAGAGGCAAAGTGCACACTAAAAGAGGTGATGACAGTTCTCCATAATCTAGCAAAATGCATTCACAACAATATTCCAAGCATACACAATGATAATGAATCCCTGCAAGAACATAATAATAGACACAATATTCTTGTAGAAAGATTAAAGGGGCAAGAAGAATGCAAGAAAACATAGCAGGGAAGATACATCCACAAACTGATATTTTATTGCTTCATGATATGCACAGTTCAATCTATTACAAGATAAGGGCCTGGATCACCATGCAAGGAGTCCACTACAAGGGCCTACAACACATTGGCTTCACAAAGCAATTTTGATAGAGCTTTGCTACAAGGAACTCCCTCTCTTTTACAATGAGCCCAACACTCCAATTTATAGAAAAATGAGAAGGGAAAGAGAAGGGAAAATGGAAATCCCGAAATCTATCCTTCAACCACTTGTAAGAGGCATTAAATGGAGTAAAATGATTATATATTACTTGTAAAAGGCTCCCCATACTATCCCAGGTGCTGCAGCAGAGAAAGAATGATGACCATGCCTCTTAATTGCACTCCCAACCACCAAATGAAACACTGTTATGAACTCGGCCACATTTTATAAAAAATATCCATCGATCTCTCACCAAATCCAGAATTTCTTTATTGTTGTGCATCGGGCTCGGAGCCATGATTCCAATGGTACCAATTTTTGTGATTCATTGAGAACTCGCAAAAGTTATGGCCTTCTCGAGTGCGGGCAGCTATTTTGGGTCCGCAAGCGTTTTACGTCATTTTCGACGGGAATGAGCATTAACCGATCGGAACCGAATATGTTTATTTTATTTAAATATATCTACCCTCATTAAAAATATTAAATCTAGTTTTTGTGGCATAGAGGACATCGTGCTCATTCCAGAAAGTCCAATTTTGTGAAAATCGGAGCTGGGAGTCAAAAGTTATGGCCGTTTGAAGTTTCACGGGTCAAACGTTGACTTTTATTCTTTGCCTTTGGCCGCTTCAGCTTTTCGTGTCCCACGCATACCTTTGGCCGCCCGGATGTCCCAAACTACCTTGGAAAAAAGTCTCATGTTTTGGCTAAATCGGCCAGTTCACGTCAGCCGCGTACTTTTGTTCCAGATGTCCCAAACTTGACAATTTTTTCTCTCGGCCGGTTCAGATTTTCACATCCCTCGCGTACCTTTGGCCCGGATGTCCCAAACTGTCCTTCGGATTTTCGGCCAGTTCACGTCCCATGCGTACTTTTGGCCCGGCTATCCCAAACTGTGTGAAAACAACACTTAGTCGATTTTTTCCACTTTTCGGCCGGTTCGCCTTTTCGCGTCCCGCGTCCCGACGTCCCAACTGCTCCGCGGACGCCTTGGCGGCCTTTCGGCTGATTCGCGCCCAGATGTCCCTCATGTCCCGACTGTTGCGAGGACTAGGACTTAGCCATTTTTCATGATTTTTCCTGGCCCAAGCTTGTTTTCTGCAACTTTTTCACATTTTTAAAACTTGCTGGGTTTTCCTCTTGGACAAGAGAGTTAGAAAGAAGCCGAGGGGACCCCAGAAACACAATTTTTGCCTTGAATCAATATAATTGCTTGGGACTAAAGAATTTGATGCATGTTATCAAAATTACCTTGAGGGGTGAATTTTGGATAATAGGAAACTCACTCATTCATATCCTCTTGAACTTGGAAAACCAACTGATAATGATCAATAAAGGTGTTTGAGATCTTAGGAAAATCTATGAGATGATGATAAGTAATTTGAATATCTTTGATTTTTTTATGAACATGTTTGGTTTGGAGAGATTTGAAATTTTTTTTCAATGCTTTGTCTCCCACCTTGAGCCTGTGTAACCTCAACTAGATATGTGCACCATGAGACAAGTAAGATTCCATAATCTTAAGCTTGTACCAAAAATTAACAACTTATAATCGAAGAGGTATATCAAATGGATTGGCCTTAAGAAGAACATAAATCCCGATGAATTCTTTATGCAGAACCGAGTCTGCTCATTTTCACACTTGAGAAATATGCTTACCGAACTATTAGAGAAAATAGGTCATGTACTAAATCTCCACTTCCCAACACTCATTATAATCACAAGAAAATGTGGACATGGTGCCATGTTCCAAAATTTAGCAATAAGCAGGACTACACCCAGTGACTTAGCAAATAAACATTAAGAAGGAATTGATTAGATGGGACTTTGAAAGGGGCCCCACACCAAATAATCTTAAAATAAATTAGAAGATGATCTAAAAAATAACATCTAACCACACCATGACAGGGGAAAGGCCTTGTGTGTCAAAATAAAAAATAGGTTACTAAGAGAGAAGTGCACGATCAAGTCTTTTAAATACTTGATCACATCCTTCTCAAAGATTGGTCCAAGTATACCAAGCTTGAGCCTTAAATTCCTATCATCATCCGAGATAAGGATCATAAATACCCAAAAATTATAAAGAAATACCAAGCCGTATGCTCGCCAACACACCATCGCATAGGTAGGGCGCCAAATTTATCATCTATATGTTATATCATATTAAAGTCACCACACACCAACTAGTAAGCTAAGGGTAAGTTGTCACCTAACCATTTCCATAATGTCATTCTTTCAGAGCCATCATTAGGAGCATAAATATTAAGAATACCAAATGAAATATCATTAATGGTAATTATCACCCACAATACCAAATTTGAAGGATCTTGTCCCAAGGAGGTGATTATGGACATGAATTTTAGGGCTATGGAAATTACAGTGTACCATAGAGTTTTTGTTTTCCTATTCTAAATTAATAAAATGGAATAAAAAATAACTCGACCTCGTAGGAAAGAAGGGTTTACCATTACATGCAATGAAAGAAGTTAATACTTGATGGATGATCGATGTCACATTGGGTGAGCACTCTTCTTTTTCCAAGTGAAGAACTCTACAATAATAGACAACTAAATAAGAGATATTAGATAAGATGGATAGATGAGACGCTCGAAAGGATGATCCTATGAATCCAAAGGGACTTTCTTGGAGGATGTCAACCCATTTTTAAACAATTAAGTGAATGGATAGAAATGATAAAATGCTAGATGATGATAACGATAAAGATATATAAATGATAGATGTGGAGATAGAACTCAAGATCAAATGGCAAGTCTTGTTCTACTTCGTAGGTATCCATGATAATATGAAAAATATATGGACAACTTCAAAATAATCATACCAAGTAGTCTGATGTTCCTTGTTGGATCTCGTGGAGGAACTCAAATCGATCCATGATATCTTTAAAGTCATTTGCGAATCAAATGGCACATAGTGTGATCTCATGAAGGATGTCAAATTTTTCCCAAAATAAAGGTTGTTAGACAATTGGGAGGTCATAAATTCTTGTAATGGGGTGTGATTAGCCTAGAACAGTCATCTAAAAAAAATAAGTACATGTAAAAGATAAGTTAAATCCAGAGATATTGATAGAAAGTTGATAAAATACTATGATTAATTAAAAATATGATGAAAAATAGGGATTAAAGGTGATTCAAAGGAATCATAGGTGATTCAAAGGAATCATGGTAGATTCAACATAATCTTTGATGATTACCATAAAAAAAATCTTGATTTCTCTAAAAACGATAAGTTGATGTGAAAAGAGATCAAGATGAATGCATTTTTAAAGTTGATGTTATAAAAAAATGATAAAGCAATAATGAAGTGATTAGGAGTACCTTGAAGTATTAGGAAATATCATAGCACCTACAAATGGTGATTGAAGGTTGATATTGTTTATTGGTATTGCTTGTTGATCACTTGGAAAGGTTGCTTGGAGGTAATTCCACAAGGATTGATGTATTGTAGGCTTTGGGGAGACTTTTGATGCTATTGTGTGGCTTGGAGATCACTGAAATGGAAACATATTTATGTCCGGCTCATGAACAAGAGTGCACAAGTGTTTGATATAATTATAAAGATCCTTGAAACATGAGTTATAAATCCTATTTATAATCGTTGGTGATTTGTTATAATCATAGAAAATCTAGGAATTATGGAGAAAACATTTAGAAATGGTTGAAACCACTTTCAAAATGGGATTTCTTGGTAAAATATGAGATAAAATGGTTGGGAAATATTTTATACAAGTTGGGGAGGTTAGGAGGTTAAGGTAAAATGGGTAAGGGATAGTTTGAAAATGATTAGATGGTTTCAGAGGGGGTTAAGGTAATAAGATGGGTAAATAGTAATTTGTAAGGGAGTAAAAAGTTGATTTTACGGGATGAGGGGAGATGATTTAGGAATGTGATTATAATTATAGTTTTGGAGAGAATAATTTTTGTGAATAGGGAAGTAGGGGTGACGAGAACCTTGTTTCTACATTAGCCCCTTTTTGTCGAGTAGTTTGTGATGAAAAATTATTGGGAAAAAATAATTTGAGATGGTTTGCTTTTTATTTGTATGGGCGACCCCCTAAACTCGGGAGTGATTGCGAAAAGTGAAATGATCACAAGTTTAATTAGGTTGATTGGATAGTTATTCATTTTTAGCTTCCCAATACGAGGTATAGAAAAAATATGAGGGTTTCCATGGAATCAAGTAATAGGGGAACAAAAGGGTTCATGTCCTATAAATTTATGATGCACAGGGAAGAAAATGTGGTCATAAAGAGACCAGGGGTGTCTAGTGATAGGGGATCCAGGGGATCGTGTCCTATAGACATATGGTTCACCGGTGTAAAACAAATCCATGGTGGATTTCTAGTACAAATTAGATTTTGACTGATCTTGGGATGTGTAATCGAGATAATTTTTATTAGATTAGTTGATTGTCGGGGTTTCGAGGCCCTTAAGATAATGAACACTATGAAATAATGTGTTATTAAAGTGTGATAATGTTTTTGGAGTAGATTTTGATTTTGAAAATTTTATTTTTTTATCGTGAGTGATTTTTGTGAATCATGAGTGATTTAGCCCAATTGTGGGCATTTATGGGAATAGTTGGAAACTATAGGAATCATCAAGATCCTGGGCAAGAAGATCGGTTCCTATAAATAGTAATATTCATAACTATAAATTTATTTTTACCATGCAAATTGTGAAAATTAGAGCTCTTATTTTGTGATTTGTGAGAAATAATTGAGAGATGGAGGTCAGTAGGAGGATCCGGAAGAAAAGGAGGCCCACCCAAGTGGAGGTAAGTACTTTTGTGTGTTTTTATTTACTTTTTTTTTTTTGATTTTTTGGGTCCCGTGACGAGGGTGTGTTTGTTGAGTTTTCAGAATTACAAGTGATTTTTTCGTATTTCTTGCGATTTGGTTGAAATGCCGAAGATTGTGGTGAATCACCAAGGATTGGAATTTTTGTGTAAATTTAATAAAATTTTGATGAAACTGTGTTGTAATGAATGTTGTATATTTTGTGGATGTAGGCGAGGATAAGTTAACCATCGAGACATTATTCCCGTGATCTTAAAAGATTGGTTTCATTTAGAGGATATAGTTTTGGTAGTGATGCATCATTATATATGGATCCATATATAGTGGGGGTTATTTATTGCATTGTTGGAGAGACAGGATCCCCTTACCTATACATTTTGGCTTCCGACGGTGAGACGATGATCAACCTAGAGGATGTACATAGGATTTGGAGGTTTCCTATACATGGAGAGGGGATCTAATTGATTGATGAGAGAGAGAGAGGGATGGTGTGATGAGGAGATTGTATGGATATGATGATGAGCGTGTATATTTTATGTTGGGTGGGTTATCATATGGGGATTTATATGCTCCCGAGATAGAGGGTCGTGCTATGATGTCCCTAATGATGATAGGGATCACAAGCTATTATTTTCTTGACTTTTTGTGGGTCGGTTTTTGATGATGACAAGTGTATTGGTAGATATGATGGAGCAGAGGTCTATCTTTACATGGGAACCTCCTTACTAGCTCATACCCATATATATTTATGGGCATGAGAATCAAGAAGATGTTTTTGATCGGTATTGGATTTCTACTATAATGTTGGGTGTACGAGCACATTATAGTGGCTCGACCTAGAGGTTTTCCATGGGAGGACCTAGAAGTGTTGGAGAGGATAACCAGATTCATCTGATGGTGATATGATAGGGGAGATGAAGGGACAATATGAGACAAGGAGTACGCTAGACACCTCTTGTCCTGGTTTACAAGTTATTGATATAAAGTTGAGACCATTTATCAAGTTTCCTATGTGGGTGAGAGAGGAGGGTGAGCTTAGGGCCACCCAGTAGGATATATGGGTGTAGGGTCCATAGCCGGGAGAGTGGGAGTTGATCCAATTAGTCATGTCAGGAAAATTTTTAGTTTCATTCGGGATGTGATAGAGGTAGCGATGGCATATAGGTGTGATGATGGGGATGTAGATATGCAACTTCTAGTAGTTACAATGCTTTGTTCTATGGATGATGAGGAGGGGGTGATGGGTGTAGATGTCCAAGGGGTTCCCACAACTATGGATTATGTCGATGTTACGAATGAGTTTTTTATATGATGGTAGGATAATCCTGCTAGAGCTGATAGACAAGTTTGAGCTCATGTAGAGGGGTCTCATCGGGAGGTGATGGTGAGAGCAAGAGAGGTGGCAGTGAGGATGGTGGTGGTGATGACAAGGTAGCTTTGAAGGACACCATTTCTTGTTTAGATGATGATAAGGCGACACTAATAGCTGAGAGGGATACATTGACCACAGAGAGATGGTTTGAAAGTTGAGCGAGATGGCCTAGGTTAGTGGTTATAATGTGTATAGGAAAATCTAGTGCATGACATATATTTTTGCAATAGATAATGACAACAATGAGAGACCTTGAGAAATTTTTTTAGTATTAAAATTATATTAGTATTACAAGAAGCTATATATCAGACCAATGGATAGATAGGACCACATAGTAGTGTTATCTTGGATAAATACCAATCGGTACTCAATGATCTAGCTTAATTTGAGGATATACTGATACAGAGGCTACCCGATGAACTACGTTACATAACATATCAAGAAAAGAGGTGAGAAATACCTAATAGAAGCACTATGAGTGTGGGTTAGCCACCATGAGGTTTTGATAGAGGCGGTCCTAGTAAAGGACCAGACGGAAGAGGTCCTAGAAGAGGACTAGATGGAGGTGAGGGTGGTGATTAGGGGAGAAGTTATACATGAGGATATTTGTTTGCAGGTGTTTAGTTTACTCAATGATATGATATTTTTATGTACATGGATATTTTGTGAAGCTGACATTCGATGTATATTTTTGAGATTGATGATGTATTATGACACTTTGATATATATATGATTTTGACTTATATGTGTTGATGTATTTTGATATGGTTTATTCGAGATATAATAGATGTAATTTTGTTATGACGGTTTATAAGGATTTTAATTTTAATGTGACCTTTAATGTACATGCAAAATTTTCTCTAATCATGGATGGGAATAAATTTTGAAATTATTTCCTTTAGACTATATTTGATACATATGTGACGGTAAAATGTATAATGAAGTCTCTTACACTTTTTGGCCTTATAAAAATGTTAACACATAACTAACAATGGGTAGTTACATGTAAAATTTTAGATAAGGATGAAAGTGAAATGTATACCTTCTTAGGACATGGGAATGGCTGACATGCATAGGTTGTGTAGGAGAGTAGGTTATCCTTTCAATGGTTTCATAGGAGATGTCCCGTATATACATTTTATTTTGACACAAAATGATTAATGTGGGAAATTTGCAATAATGGGAAAGTTGATCGATGTTGGAAGCTTTCCTAGGATGCTTTTGATATTTTGAAAAATTTAAAGGCTAATAGATGGGGGAATCCTTTTTAAATGATATAAATAACCATCCTTTGAGGGAGTGGTCTAAAATTTTGACTTTTTGTTTGATTTGGATATTCTTCCTTTGAGGGATCAGTTCATTATCTTGATAGGAAAATGCCCTTCGAGGTATTAGTTTGATTTTTTCGACAACATGATTTTGATTACTATCCTTCGAGGGATTAGTTTATTTTTATTTTAATAATATGCATCCATAGATATTTTTGACTTTATTTTTACACTCGAGGACAAGCTTAAGAAACCATTTTGAGGAGGGGAAGATATGTGTGCACATACTACACATGTGTTTCCCATAACATGTTTTTAGTTGGTAGACAAGGTAGATAGATGTAATAATTTTGGGTTTCTTACTAAGAAGAAACTTATCCATGTGAAAGATGCAATGAAAAATATTTGGTGTTCATATTTAAGGTTTCAAGGATAATGAAGGGAGGCCACATGTTTTCAAATCATTACAATGATGAAACAAGAGGTTGATGGTGGATTCGGGATCTTTGATGTGACCATTGTCATGATGTTTGATGTGTTAATAGTATAAAGGCCACAAGTACTAAAAATTCAATGGTTCCTTTACGTGTGTCTCAAGTAAATATCTTCCCCTGGGTAGATATAAACAAGCGAAGGAAGTGGAAATCAAAGAAACTCGAGCCCGATTTTTATCAAGGTCACCAATAGTCAAAGGTGCAGGTAAAGGGTGCATGAAAATAGATGTCGACATGAAGATAGATGCGCCAAGGCACAGGTTAAGGGTGCATGAAAATGGATATCGACATGTAAATGGATGCGCCAAGGTGCAGGTTAAGGGCACATGAAAAAGAGTGTCGACATGGAAAAAGTCACGCCCTTGGTGCAGTAAATGACGCATGACACAGAGTGTCAACATGGAAAAGTCATGCCCTTGGCATAGGTAAACGGTGCATGACAAAGGTGTCGACATTTAAAATGGATGCGCCAAGGCAGTAAAGGGCGCATGAAAATAGATGTTGACATGAAGATAGATGCGCCAAGGCACATGTAAAGGGCGCATGAAAATAGATGTTGACATGAAGATAGATGCACCAAGGTACAGGTAAAGGGCACATGAAAATGGATGTCGACATGAAGATGGATGCACCAAGGCGCAGGTAAAGGGTGCATGAAAATAGATGTCGACATGAAGATAGATGAGCCAAGCACGCATGTAAAGGGCACATGAAAATGGATGTCGACATGAAGATAGATGTGCCAAGGTGCGGAGTAAAGGGTGCACGAAAATATATGTCGACATGAAGATAGATGCGCCAAGGCGCAGGTTAAGGGCGCATGAAAATGGATGTCGACATGTAAATGGATGCGCCAAGGTGCAGGTTAAGGGCGCATGAAAATGGATGTCGACATGTAAATGGATGCACCAAGGCACAGTTAAGGGCGCATGGAAAAGAGTTTCAACAAGGGAAAATATGCACCTTTGGTGTAGGTAAGAGAGTGTCGACATAGATATGGATGCGCCATGGCGCACCTTCAGGAGGCGCAACATTCTGAGCGCTGACAGGAAGCAGACCCTGGCGCAGATATTCAAATGGCCATAACTTTTGACTGGGAGCTCGGATTCATGCAAGGTTGGACTTTTCGGAAAGCTTACAAGGTCCTCTATACAACTATGGCTGGATATCTTTAATTGGGTGGGAATTTTAAAAAAATTCAAAATACATTTCGCCACTTTTTGGGTTCGCTTGGGTTCTCACCTACCATCATAATGAGATGAATTAAATGCAACCCGGAAGTGGTTGGGGTAGATTTGGATTTCCTCTCTCTTACCTCTCTCATTCTTCCTATAAATTGTAAGGAGGGGCTTCTTTCTAAAGGTTGGACGTTCTTGTTTTTCCCCTCCCTTCTTCTCTTTGGCGGTGAATCATGTGGAGTTCAAACCTCCCATCTAAAACCAGTAATGCAACTTTGCCTCTTGGAATTTTGTGGTGTATTGTATCAATCTTTCTAGAAAATAATGCATGTCTCAGGATGATTCTCAACCCTCTCTATGTTCATTTACATCTTCCCGATCTTTCACCGCAAATCTGTTATCTGTGCATGATCTTGCATTGCATTTTAATGGTTTGTGTTTATTGGCAAGACAGATGTTCTTCATTCCTCGGTGCATCACCTCTGTTAGCTTAGGTTTATTTTATGCATCTTCTTCCCCTATCTCCTTGGAAAGTTAGATTAGGTTTTTAGTAAACCCTCTACATTTTTGCGTGTGCATCTGAACAGAGGAATAGGAACGTTCCTTCATCCGGAGAGCTTTTCGATTTCGTAAGGTCCCACACTTGGGAAAAGCTCCATGTTATGCAATCGCAATCGCACCGAAAGTCTCAACCCATCGAGTCAGTAGACATTCGGGGGTGTTGCTATCTCACACCAACAGCTTTGGCATGCTCGGTGGGACCAAGAGGTCATTCCATAGGATTTGAAGGAACTTTCAAGAAATTTGGACTAAGAAATTACAGGTTTTACAGTTTTTGATTTTTCACCTTCCAGGCTGAACTTTGAAATCAATTTTTAAGGACCTAACTTGCTCAAAACAAGTCAAAATTTCACCAGTTGATAGATCGGGGATAATCTTCAAAAGGGTATTCTTAGTTTTTTGAGATTTGGACCTTCAAAATTTCATGTTTTTTTGGTATTTCAGATTTTGGGATTTCGGAAGTCTGGCATTTTTTGTGTTTTCGAGACTGTCATTCCAAATCATATTCCAAACCCTAAAATCTCAAAAATACAGGTCTTTAAAAATTTTGAGTTTAATTTTTGTCATGTTTGGTGTGTAACCTGGCATAATCTAGCCTTTTGAGGCTCATTATCTAGCACATCTGGCGACTCCGAAGGGGTAGAATTCAGTGGTATAGTAGAAAAAGTTGCCCAGGCATATGAGAAGAATTCGAACTAGATCGATACTCGAGAAGAGGGGTTATTTGTCCACTTGCGCAACTATCACCGTGAAGAGGAAGGAGAGGAAGAAGACCACAAATATCACCATCTCCACCTAACAAGACTTTGTCTACACCTCCACCGGTAGACCTTTCATCCAGATCAACAAGGGTTCTCAAGCCAATCAGAATGGCGCAACCACCGAATCCCTTTGTTAATTTCACTGGCAGCAGCCCACTTTCCCTTAATGCACAGAATCCAGTTCTAATTGCAGCATTGAAGAACATTCCATTTTTCACTGGAGAAAATCATACCACTCCTGGTGATCATGTTAAAGACATTGCTAATGTTTGTGCAATCCATGAGATAAATGAAATGGATGTTGCTATCAAATTGTTGGCATCTTCGTTCAAAGGGAAGGCATTGCAATGGTTTAGGAGCCTTGGAGCTGGTTCTATCACGAATTGGAATTAGTTATGCATAGCTCTCAATGAGTAGTTTGGGGAAAAGGGAGACAATTTGTCTCTACTTAAACAATTGACAACTATCAAGAGGGCTCCCCAAGAGCAGCTGACTGACTTCAACTTCAGATTTCAAAGGTCTTGGGACAGAATTCTAGTGGCCGTTAGGCCAACAGTTGAAGGTGCTTTCTATACTATCTTAAAGCTTTGAATTATGATATTTCTATGTTAATTCAATCTATGGGAGGCACAACCTTACCTGCTGCTTATAGCATTACCATTAGGGCTGAAAACCTGCCTTATTCAAGCCGGTAAGTCGGCTCCTAGGCCTCCCATGCTCTTGTATCCAAACTTAGAAAATCCAAGCACTAGTCAAGCACCCACTTTGGCTCCTATTCCCACTCCTAGAAATCAAAGTTCAAATGAAACTTCTACTTCATCCTCTAGTGCTTCAAATGAACTCCAAGAGGTTATGAAACCGTTGCAGAACCTTGGGAATGATTTGGTGACTATCAAAAGACAAAGCAGGCTCAAAGTGCTGACCGTATCGCCTCAAGCACGCAGACTGTGGCTAGGCCACCATACCAACCCAATAGGCCACCCAATCTAGCTACAAATCAAAGCCAAGTAAGGCCTCCCACTAATAGACCATTTCAGCCCTATAGCCCCAATGTTGCATCTTCTTCTAAGCATTAGTGCCAGTACAAAACAACATAGCTCAAGAGTACGATTGGTGTTTCCCATGCAATGAACCTCACAACCAATCTATGTGCTTCAATGGTGCTTTGAACCAAGCCTTGATGGTGACAACTACTAGCGTAGAGGGTGAAGTGAGTCAAGAAACAAATCAGCAACAAGGGACATCTCAAAGAAAACACAGCTCCAAATGATACCACACTTGTGAATTGGCAAGCTGAGGATTTTTGTGGCATGAATCAAACAATTTCTCAGAGTGTAGCAGCTAACACAAGATCAAAGAAGAGGAATATTGGTGAAGGGCAGTCATTGGCTCCAAGTGATCTACAACCTTCCATCACTCCACAAGGTGTTGGTAAGCAAAATACAGTTCCAAACATGCGCAGGACAGCCCAAACCACCTTCCAAACCAACTCAAATGCCAGTTGTTTCTGCCCATGCACAAGAAAGGAATGCATAGACTAAAGGACAACAAAGAGATCTTTCATCCCCATTTAGCATCATTGATCAAATGAAGAAGACAAATGTGAACATATCAATGTGGGAATCTTTATCCATCCTAGGCCAAAGAGATCTTCTACAAGCTGCCATGAAGGATTGGTCAACTTCAAACCAGCAGGTCCCTATGCAAGAGAAGGTCCTCACAAATGCTGCTCAGCCTGAAGGGAGTCATGGAGGACAACAAGGTAAGGTTTTGAAGCCCCCTCCATTCTATGTTTCGTTAATCATTGGCAATAAACTAGTACACAATTGCATGATTGATTCTGGGGCAAGTAGTTCTATCATGCCCAAGCAAATAGCTGATCAGCTGGGTCTCCAATATGAATTCATATCAAAGGGGGTAGTGCAATTGGATGGGACAACAGTAGCAATGGTGGGAGTGATTAAAGGTTTGAATCTTACCTTGCATGCATGCCCCAACGTTACCATTTTGCAAGATGTGTCAGTGATAGATTTGCCACCACTCTTTGCCCTATGCTTATCAAGGGATTTCACAACTAAAATTGAGGCTACTTATCTACTGATTGGTCACACATGTTGTTCAGAACAAGATATGGTACTAAGGTCATAATAAGATCTGAACCAATTGCAAACTTTCATATTGAGCCTCATACTCCAAGCCAAATCAATGCCAACTGTTTAGCATTTGATCAAGAAGATTATCCAAGCACAGATGAAGCTGACACCAAAGTTGGAAGCATCCTAGATTTGACTCTTGATGAATGGGCAAGAAAGGTACATGCTTTTGATCCCTACCAAGAAATAGAAGAATCTGAGCTAGGAGTTTATTGCATACATGAACAAAACCATCCTATTCCTAAGCATCACCAAACCATACCATAAGGATGAAAATGAGGTATGGCGCTTATTTTTCGATGGATCAAGGAGTAGGCAAGGCGCAGGAGGAGGAGCTATGCTTGTTTCACCTCAAGGCATCAAATATTATTTAGTTTCCGTTTACTGATTTTCTGTTCAAAAACACACCAATACGAGGCCTTGATTCATGGACTTCATTGGGCCACAAAAAAGGGCATAAATAACTTGCAGGTGTTTAGGGATAGTGAGCTGATCGTCAATCAAGTCAAGGGACAACATGCTACAAAGAATGACTTGCTGAAGAGCTATAAGAATAGGGTATGGGACCTCATTGAGGATTTCGAAGCTTTCAACATTGTGTCCATACCCAGGAAGAAAAATGAAGCCGCAGATAGGCTCGCAGCAGTTGGAGCAACATTTGATGTGGTTGACAACATCAGAAGAGAAAAAACACAACCACATATCCATGTGATTGTGAGGCCAGCAGTTCCAGATAATAACACAAGCTGGTAGGTGTTTGAGAACGATCAACAGTTGTCAATTTCTTACAAGAAGAGGCTGAATTCTCGCTTAGGAATCAGACAAACTAGAGCAAGAGACGGGGATCAAGTAGTACAACATGCGGAAAAACAAGCTCCCCAAGAGTTTAGTAACATTGGAGTCTATCTTCAACCCTAACAACCAGTTCCGTAAGGAAAATGCTAACATACAGGTCAAGAGAGAAGATTCAGAGCCAATTCCGGTTGGGAAGGCAAAACACTTCAAATTGGCAAAGTGGCCATTGAGCAGGAAAAATTAGAGTTCATACAACTTTGCCAAGAATTTCTAGATGTCTTCACTTGGAGCTATGAATATTTAAGAGGATTCGATCCAAATTTGGCACAACATACCATAGAATTGGATCCAGATGCTAAGCCCATCGTGCGTAAGCGAGAGACCAGTCAACCCTCACATTGAGCCTCTAATGAAGAAAGAGCTGAACAAGCTAATAGAGGCAAGCATTATATTTCCGATCAAGCACTCAAGCTAGGTGCAAACTTGGTTCCAGCTTAGAAAGAAGAGCGGAAAAATTAGGTTGTGTGTGGACTTTCGAGACCTCAATAGGGCATCCCTCAAAGACCATTACCCACTTCCTTCAATGGAACAAATATTGCAAGTAGTATCCGGTTCGTAGAGAGATTCTCTCTCTAGATGGCTACTCGGTATAATCAGTAATGGTGAAAGAATATGACCAAATCAAGATGGATTTCACCATTAAATGGGGCACATATGCCTACAAGAAGATGCCATTTGGCCTATCAAATGCTGGAGCCACTTTCCAAAGGGCAATGGATATGGCATTCAAGGGGTTGATCAATAAAATAGTTTTGATATATCTTGACGACATCACGGTATTCTCCAAAAATGCAGCAGATCACCTCTTTCATTTGAGGCAGGTATTTCAGAGGTGTAGAAGATTTGGGGTATCATTGAATCCCAAAAAATGCATATTCTTGGCTCACGAGGGAAAACTTCTAGGCCATATTGTTTCAAAGGAGGGATTGACGATTGACCCAGAAAGAGTTGAAGCAATTCGAGCATTACCATTTCCAAGTCACAAGAAGGCTCTTCAAAGCTTCTTAGGAAGGATCAATTTTTTCCACAGGTTTGTTCCAAACTTTGCAACTCTCGTAAAGCCAATAATGCTGATGTTAAAAAAGAGCATGGCATTTAAGTGGACATCTGAAGGCAAGGCAAGTTTTGAGGCAATAAAAGAGGCTATATCTCAAGCTCCAACTCTCGTCAATCCAGACTTCTCCAAGGGCTTCATGCTATATACCTTCGGTGGTGGTGACACAATTTCGCAATCCGGCACAACAAAAAAAGAAGGATTAGAACAACTAGTTGCTTTCTTTAGTCAAGGTCTAGAGGAATATGAAACTGGGTACTCTTTCATTAAAAAGAATGTCCTTACAAGAATCGTGAGCTTAAAGAAATTCAAGCACCTAGTCTCAAACAAGAAGATCCAATTATTGGTCTCTCATGTGGGAGTCAAGGACTTCCTTCTAAACAAGGATCTGAATGAGAAGCGTGTAGGGTGGATCACTCGTGTCATGGAATATGACATCGAGATCAAGGTCACCAAACTAGTACATGGAAAGGGATTATGTGAACAACTAGCTTTGATTCGGCAAGTTAAAGCAGTGTGAAAAAGAGACTGCCTCTTGGTACTACGGGATGGTCAAGAACAAGAAAATGATGATGTCCCCAAGCTCCTTGTTGGACTCGTAATATGATACACTTCCTATAGATAGGCCTATGCCCTCCGAAACGAGCAAAGCAAAGAGGAGATACTTCAGATTACAAGCCATTCCATATGCGCTTGTTGATGGTGTTTTGTTTAAGAAAGACATCAATGGAGTTCTATTGAGGTGCATTGGGATAGGTCAAATTGAGAGGGTGTTACGAGAATTTCACGATGGAGACTCTGGAGGACATTTCACCCCACAAGTAACATGACTCTCAAGATAATGAAGGAAGGGTATTTTTGGCCGACAGTCTTCAAAGGATCGCTATACATGGAGAAGAAAGTGCAAGAAATGTGCACTCTTCACAGGCAAAGAAAGACTAGCAGCACTTCCATTGCACCCGATTTTAGTTGACCAACCATTCATGCAATGGGGATTGGACTTCATTGGGGTCATCAACCCAAAATCAAGCCAAGGCCATAAGTGGATTCTCACGGCGACAGACTATTTCACCAAGTGGACCGAAGCAGTAGCACTCAAAGAAGCAAATGAGTCTAACATACTAGACTTTTATGAAGGAATAATGACCAGGTTCGGTGTGCCGGAAATTATCATATCAGACAATGCATTAGCATTCATAGGTTCCAATATTACAAAATGGGCTGTCAAGAATGGTATCTATTTGAGCACCTCTTCAAATTATTACCCGCAGGGTAATGGACAGGCAGAGTCCATGGACAAGAATTTGCTAAGAATCATTAGGAGGACTCGGATGAAAATCAAAGAACATGGATACCAAGCTAAAATCAACATTATGGGCCGTGACAGGATAATGCCAAAGAGATCTACAGTAATTCTCCCTACAAGTCGGTCTATGGGAAAGAGGCAGATTGCCTATATTATTAGAATTGTCAGCATTGGAGCTCATGAAGCAGTTGGAGTTATGTCTCGAGTTTGAACCAATGGAGGCCGACATATAAAGTTGATGGAATTGGAAGAAGTTAGAGAACATTTAGTTCGTATAATTGAGAAGGATCAGGGCTTGATAAAAAGATGGTTTGATAAGAAGGCAAGAGCAAAGACCTTCCAGGAAGGGGACCTAGTTCTGAAATGGGATGCAGATCGGGCAAAACTAGGAAGGCATTCCAAGTTTGATGCCATTTGGAGTGGCCCCTACATGGTCACAGGATGTAAAAGTAGTAATGCCTTCCAATTTTCTACATTGGATGGAGAAGAACTCCCGATTCCGGTTAACGGAATCTATCTTAAACATTGTTAGTCAAAGAATAGGTTTACCCTTGTAAATATTAGCCTAGATTTCAATTCCTCTAAGTGCGTATGCACATTTTCTTGTTGTAGTTAGGTTTCTTTTTCCCTAAGTGCTTTGGCACAGGTTTTGTTGCTCTCAGGTTGAATTTCTATAGTTAAGCATATTGTCAAAGAAGAAGTTGCGGTATCAAGCTCGGGATCAGATATCAGGTTGGTTTCAAGTTATTACTTATGACTCCATGCCCAATGGATTGGTAAAAGGCCATTGATCTTCTACCTAGTAGGCAGGTGATCCTGTTGAGTCTCCAAATTGTTGTAAATATCTTCCCCCTGGGTAGATATAAACAAACAGAAGGAAATGGAAATCAAAGAGACTCGAGCCCGATTTTTATTGCGTCACCACCATAGCCAAAGGCGCAGTAAAGGGCACATGAAAATAGATGTCGACATGAAGATAGATGTGCCAAGGCACAAAGTTAAGGGTGCATGAAAATGGATGTCGACATGTAAATGGATGCACTAAGGCACAGTTAAGGGCGCATGAAAAGAGTGGTGACATGGAAAAATTTGCGCCTTAGCATAGGTAAATGGCGCATGACACAGAGTGTCGACATGGCAAAAGTTACACCTTGGCGCGAGTAAATGACACACGATAGAAGGTGTCGACACGAAAATGGATGCACCAAGGCGCAGGTAAAGGGCGCATGAAAATGGATGTCGACATGAAGATAGATGCACCAAGGCGCAGGTAAAGGGTGCATGAAAATAGATGTCGACATGAAGATAGATGTGCCAAGGCGTAGGTAAAGGGTGCATGAAAATGGATGTCGACATGAAGATGGATGCGCCAAGGCGTAGGTAAAGGGCGCATGAAAATGGATGTCGACATGAAGATAGATGCACCAAGGCGCAGGTAAAGGGCGCATGAAAATGGATGTCAACATGAAGATAGATGCACCAAGGTACAGGTAAAGGGCACATGAAAATGGATGTCGACATGAAGATAGATGTGCCAAGGCGCAGGTTAAGGGCACATGAAAATGGATGTTGACATGTAAATGGATGCGCCAAGGTGCAGGTTAAGGGCGCATGAAAATTGATGTCGACATGTAAATGGATGCGCCAAGGCTCAGGTTAAGGGTGCATGAAAAAGAGTGTTGACAAGGGAAAATATGCGCCTTTGGTGCAGGTAAGAGAGTGTCGACACAGATATGGATGCACCTATGGCACACCTTCGGGAGGCGCAACATTCTAAGTGCCGACAGAAGCGAGACTCCTGCGCATATATTCGATGGCCATAACTTTTGACCTGGGAGCTCGATTCATGCAAGGTTGGACTTTTCAAAATCTTACGAGGTCCTCTATACAACTACAGCTAGATATCTTTAATTGGGTGGGAAAAGTTCTTAAAAATATAAAATATAGTTCGCCACTTTTTGGGTTCGCTTGGGTTCTCATCTACCATCATAATGAGATGAATTAAATGCAACCTAGAAGTGGTTGGGGTAGATTTGGATTTCCTCTCTCTTCCCTCTCTCATTCTTCCTATAAATTGTAAGGAGGGGCTTCTTTCTAAATGTTGGACATTCTTGTTTTTCCCCTCCCTTCTTCTCTTTGGCAGGTGAATCTGTGGAGTTCAAACCTCCCATCTAAAACTGTAATGCAACTTTACCTCTTGGCATTTTGTGGTGTATTGTATCAATCTTTAGAGGAAATAATGCATGTATGTGGATGATTCTCAACCCTCTCTCGTGTTCATTTGCATCTTCCCGATCTTTCACCGCAAATCATTATCTCAGTGCATGATCTTGCATTGCATTTTAATGGTTTTTGTTTATTGGCAAGACAGATGTTCTTCATTCCACGGTGCATCACCTCTGTTAGCTTAGGTTTATTTTATGCATCTTCTTCCCCTGTCTCCTTGGAAAGTTAGATTAGGTTTTTAGTAAACCCTCTGCATTTTTTACGTGTGCATCTAAACAGAGGAATAGGAACCGGCCTTCATCCGAGAGAGCTTTTCCAATTTCGCAAGGTCCCACACTTGGGAAAAGCTCCATGTTATGCAATCGCACCAAAGTCTCAACCCATCGAGTTGCAGGACATTAAGGGGTGCTGCAATCCCACACCAACATGTACCATCAAGGGAGGATAAAAGGTAGACTCCTAACCCATACTTCTGAGTGATGACATATGGACTCGATCCAATTAGGGAATTTTTTCCATTTTTACTCCTATCAAGAGTAGTGATATTTTTATTTTATTTTAAAACAAGGTCACTAACATTAAACTCATGATATTTTACATGTTTCTTATATGCATTCTTGATGTTCTCTTGATAGAAATGGTGATGTTTGAGATCCGTGAAACACGCTTCATCTAGCAATTCTAGTTGTGTTAGACATTCTTGATGATAATCGTCATCAGAGATAAAATATCCAAGGGATACATAGAGTGATGGGATTTGAACTTCAATGGGTAAGACCACATTAGAGACATAGACTAGAGTAAAAGGGTAGCACCTGTAGGAGTACAAATGCTATTATGATAATCCTAGAGAGCGAACAAGATCTAGAGGTGCTAATTTCTACCTACTTGATAGACAATTTTCATGAGAATTTTGTTAAGTTTTTTATTGGAATCCTCAACTTGTTCATTTACTTGTGGATTATATGGTTATGAAAATATTATTTTGATATTGAATGTGTCGCATACTTTCTTAATGCACTTATGCTTGAAGGATTTTCCATTATCATGATTATATTATGAGGGATACCAAAATGATATATGATATGTCGATAAATAAAATCAATGATTTTATTAGATTTGGTAGAAGTTCAAGGAATGACCTCCACCTACTTAGTGAAGTATTTAGTGGCTATTAAAATAGAGTGATGTTTTGTGATGAATGAGGATTGATAGTGCTAATGAGTTATAACCTCCATTGTGAGAAAGACCATAGATATTGAGAGGGCTATAATGCCTAACTAGGGATGTGAGTGAGATTCTAATGTTTTTGGAATTTAACACTTTTCTTTAACATACACAAAAATATTGATTGATGGTAGGCCAATAATAACCCATTCGAGGACACACTTAGTGACAATCGTACCATTAAAATTTACACCACATATACCGTCATGGAATTCTTGAATGGATTTAGCAGATTCATGAGTTTTTGAGAAATATTATAAGAGGTGATCAAATCCATTCTTATATATAACACCACCTATGATGATGTATCGGGTAACTTGTTAGAGAAAATATTGTTTATCATTTCTAGACATGTTGGGGGAATCTTATATTCCGAAAGATAGTCAAATGTTTGAGTGTACCATAGGTCTATTGGGATTTTTATTATGATGTTGATAGAAGGAATTTCATTACTATGGGATGGTTGATCAAGTCTATACATAACACTAAATAGTTTAGAGTCATATTTTGATATGGGGATGAGGGATCCAAGAGAAACCATGGTGTCCACAAATTTATTAGAAGATCGCAAAACTATTTGGATGGTGTAGTACTAAAAATATTCTAAGAGGAATTCAACAATGACATTATATTTTTGTAAAATATTTTTTTACATTGATAAAATCCTTTGATCTGGTTGATGACAAGTTGTGAGTCTCCATAGATGTCCAATATTTGAACTCTAAGCATGATGATGGTTGTGTAGCCCATGATTAAAGATTCATATTGGGCCATATTGTTAGTACATTCAAAATTTAGTTTGAACTCTAGAGGAATAGGAGTCCCCTATGGAGGCATAACAATGATACTCAAAACCTCCCCTTGCTTACATTTAGAGCCATCAAAGAAGAGGGTACTTTTAACAGGGGTATATTCGTGATCAATAGTGTCACTAGATTAACTAGGAAACAATTTGTGAGGTAGTCCATTGTTAGGTAGAGGAGCTTTAGTGAGCTGATATGTGATAGCTTGTCATTTGATATATTTTTGTGAGATTAATTCAAGGTCAAACTCGGTCATAAGCATAAGCCATCGAGTGATACAATCACTATGATATGGTTTGGAGTTCATGGTTTTAAGAGGATTGAAATTGGTAATGAAATATGTCTTGTGATTAAGTAGGTAATGAAAAATTTAGAAGTGACGAAGTAAAAGGCACAACAATTTTTTTAGCTTTAGTATAATGAATTTTGTAGTCATGGAGAGTGCATCTTATATAATAAGCAACTTGCTGATGAAATTTCTCATATCAATGGGAGAACATGGCACCTAAGGCATAGTTAGTAGAGGATATGTAGATGTAGAAGGGTTATTCTTCACGTGGAAGTATAAGCACATGTGGTGATAGGAGGTATTGTTTAAGGTAATCGAATTCCTTTTGATAGTTATGATCCCATTTAAAGTGTACACCTTTTTTAAGGAGGTGATGAAAAGGATGAAAACAATTTTAAAGATGTGAGATGAAATGGAGGATCGATTGAAGCTTACACTAAAGGCTACAATTTTTTTGAGGTTTTATGGAGGGGGAATATTGATGATGGCTTTGATGTGTGCGGGGTCTACTTTGATGCTCGAATAGACACAATGAACCCCAAGAGTTTACTAGCGAGAACACAAAACAAACATTTAATGAGGTTAATATGGAGAAAGTATTGAATAAGATGGGAAAATATTACGTCAAGGATAATGTGATGATATTTGTGTTGTTTTTATTTTCCTAAAAATCATCAATGTAGTATTCTACTATTTTGTAGATAAGGTCGTGGAAAATGTACATCATAGTGCATTGATAAGTGGCTCTCAAATTTTAAAGTCTCAAGGACATTACCCGGTAACAAAATGTCCCCAATGAGTAATGAAGGATGTTTTTTTGTTGGTAATCAATGCTAATTATGATTTGGTTATAGCCGGAGAATCCATCCATAAGATATATTTTTGTGGCCGGAGGTTAGATCTACAAGTTGATTGATGTTTGGTAGGGGATATTCATCTTTAGGGAAGGCTAGATTGAGGTCCTAGAATTTTATGTAGATGCATGAATTTCTCTAAGCCTTGGTCATAGGAAAAATATTAGAAACCCATTGTGGATAGTTAATGGGTATGATAAAATTAGTAGAGAGTAGATGTTGTAAATCTTCTTTGATGAGAAGAGCTATGTGAGGGTGCATCTTATGTAATTTTTGTTTTAAAGGTTTTGTGTTAGGGTAAGTGACAATATTGTGGATGAAGATGTTGGGGTCAATTCTTGACATATCACTATATGACCATGTGAAGGCTTGACTATATTTTGATAGGAAGGTGGTAAATTCGTTTAACTTTTGCAAATATAAATATTGACCGACTTTAACTATGTGAAGTTTCTACTGAGGCCTCATATTAACATTGATAGTGGATTCCTTGAGAATTTTTGATGTATTAGATGGTAAGTTGTTTTGAAGGTAATGACCCTATGCTCCCATGTGTGATAGGATGGATTAGTCATCTTGGCATTAAAGAATGTCAATGTTGGGTTTAATCTGTTCTATTATTTTAGGCCATATGAGAGGAGGGGTTTTAATATCATGATTATTTTGTTAAGTGAGTGGTCCTAAGGTGATTGTATTGACTACAAAAATGTTAGTGTAGACACAAAAATTAGGTCACACTCCCTTAGCCCATTTTCAAATAGCCAACTTAAACATATTCACCTAACCATGACCCCCATACCCCATATTAATATTAATTTAATTAATACTCATCCTCACTTCATTCATTATTTAAATACCTTAACTCACCCCACCACCTCACCTAGACACCTCACCACAAACCTATTTTTAGCATATTTCCCCTTTACTAGGACTCAACATTGACTCACCATAAATAACCACATTCCTGCTCATTAAAACATAACGTTCCATTTTTTATCCGTAAGAATAGATCGAATCGACAAAAAAATTGCCAAGATTTGGAATTTTTATTAAACCTAGGATTTCCCACCATAACCGACATCGGTCAACCCTAAAATGACACCGCTTACCCTAAACCATTGTCGGTTAACTTATATTCTTAATGGTAACCTTGTTTGAGAGGTTTGCCACACTCTCGAGATTTGGAACGAAGGAGATCTGCATGTAAGCAAGAAATAGAGACCTTTCACACATCCAGACATCTATAGCCAACACCAAGATTGATAAGAAGGTATTTACATTCACGGTAGCATTTCGGGAAGTAATTCCATATCATTGAGAACCATTCCATAGATCAACCGTCACCAACATCTCCAACCACCTCTCCACCACTACAGGCATTTAGAACCCTTCTAAACTCCAAGTAAGTTGGTTTCTCCTCTATCACTTGTGGTTGTATTCTCTATTCACCTTTATTTATTCATTATTCTTACATATATATATCCCTCATCTTTCTCTTTATCAACCACCCCCTCATACCCCACCTAAACCGCACAAAAATGTATCCCAAAACTACCTCCCTCGTGTAGATCACACAAAAACCCAAAATAATCTTTGTGCAATCACAAAGAGGACCTAAAACGCGTTCTACATCATTTTCCAGTTCCCCAAATACATAACCACTGGTTAACCCTAACCATGGTTAGTTCGTCTTATACCGAAATTGTTATCCTTAATCGATATCACTCATTGTGGATTTGTCCCAACCTGAAAAATTAACCCTTAGCCTACCCCAAAACCTCACTCGAATATTACCACACCTATTTTGGACATGTCACCTCACCCTCCCCCACAGATACATTTCCAACTCTCTATTCCAAGATAGAAGAGAGCCCAAACACTCTCCATCTGACTCCCTTCCACTTTCCATAATTACCGATATCACCACCCTAAACCAAGATCGATCCTACCTACACCAACATCGGTCACCCTAACTAGTGTCGGTCTCTGTGTCTGATAATACTATTCCAGACCAACAACCTAAGTATCACACCCAAAACAACCCAAAATCTCACCCAACCTTACCAAGACTCTAGTCTATGACTTGCAAACCACTTGCACTACTGTAACCCAATCTAAAACCTTTAATTACATAGCATTTTAGTATTTAATCGATCAACACTGATAGTAATATGAGGCACCCAAATCAAAACACTAGCACTAGATTCTTTTACTTACATGTTTAAGTTGTTTTATATTGATTTATAAATAGTGGATTGACAACCTTCTAGGAAGTATCATACTTCCCAAATCTAGCATACGCTAGGCAGTCCACTTTCATATACTATTTATTTCTCTTTTTATGGTCTTGTGTTGTATTTCTAGTAGTTCCTCCTACTAAAAATGAAGCTCTCGAAGTTAACATTTGATCAAGAAGTCATAATGCATGCAATGACCTTTAAACTGACCATCACAACATGTATTCCTCCTTTGCCCATAACTTTATCTATTTCATCTAAATACTTAAAGAAAATGGTGAAACATTTTGGCATGCCCGGTGGGACGCATCCAGGGTTCATTGCATTTTATTCATTCCTAGGTGAAAGTTGTGTGTTTGTTTCCCTTTGGAAATCTTCCACATTAATTTTCTTCTTTGTAATATTCCTCTCTTTTTATTATCTAAAAGCAATCATGTTTTTGGTGCTATAAAAAGAATACTTCTTTTCTTTCATTAGTATTGCATTAGTGAAAGAGCATCCATCTTCCTATTCACTACTTGCTACATTGAATATCACATTTCGATTTGGGTTTAAAAAACTTGCATTTCATTCTTGTACTTTACATTTTAGATCACATTAAAATGAGGGCAACCTATATGATGGAAGTCATGCCCAACTGATGGTTGACATAACTAAATCGTAGAAAGCACATTCTTTCTTCTCTCTCTTTTCCAAACTAAACAATTTGAAATATATACATCTTCTTAAAACAACATCCTACCCGAAATAAGTTGTCAACAATCACACGATCAGAGGATTGACAATGGGCACCGAACTAGTTATCTCTGTCTAGTACCCCATCAGAGAATGGCCTACCCCCACCATAACATAACCTAAAACCTCACCTTTAGAATTTCCTTCTTCATAGGAAGCCTTCCCAACCAAAAACTCTACTCTAAATTCATGAGTCAGTCTTTAAAATAGCATAAGCTAAACACACTAAATTCACTTATAGGATTTACGTATTTTTCTTAGCTTTGTGCTTGACTTGCGTTTTGAGGTGTGAGGTCATATTCTCCATTTTTCTCTCCTTTCACACTCCATAATCATAGTTGGTGTATTCCAGTTGTTTCTAAGTGTGTCAAGGCTCATTTTTACCATACTCAGACTTCTAGGTTGGTGTTTCATTCCACTTCAATTCACAAAAGGAAACATTTTTCTTCATTCTTCGATTTCACAAGAATCGAGATCGGTTCAAAGCAACCACCATTGGTTTACATCTGACCACCATCGCTTTACCTATCCGGTGTTGTTTCCTTGTTCTTTTGGTTAGTTTACCCAAATGACACTTATCTCATCTTATCTTCTGTTTAGAGTCTCTCATGTATCATTTTACTCTCTATAATCTAATAATAGTCATCAAATACAACTTTCCTATTTGACAGTCATCATTTTCTTACTCATTTATTGAAACTATTGGTTTCTCACAAGAACTGCAACGTCTTCTCGTAACCATCATCACCACCCTTAACTTCCATTAGTTAGTGCGATTGGCTTTGGTCACTCTATTTTTATTTTAATCATAACATTTACTACCTTTCCCTATCGATCTATTTTTCCCATCACTATTGTTCCCTGTGTCATTTACAGAGTACAGTTCACCTGATATACGCCGATTCACATGGTGCTGACTCATAGCCAAACTAACACCCTTGTATTTCATACTAGCCATCATCCACTCCCACCTAGTCCATCACTGCCATCCATCTTGTCACCTATGGATCTCGACTCAACTAATCCCCATCGCTACCGATGACAAGGAGTTTGCGATATTCCTCGACCACAATCCCGCTTCTCTCTAGTACTACATTTCTCATTCTTCCACCCAGATTCCTTAGGACAACTAATATACAAAATAATTATATCTATCCCTCTTGATCTTGCCCCCACTTCTGCATTGGCTAGCACCATCTTGGCACTACCGTTGTCTACTTTACCACTTGTGGTGTCTCACATAGATCCCACATCCGCTATAACTACAACGTCTACGTCATTTATCACACCCACGACATCAATTTTCCCTCCAATAGCCACTTTAATTATAGCCCCATCTGCACACACCACTTCACATATACCCATTGCATTGTAACCACCCCCAGTGTCGGTAACTTACACCCCTTTTCAAAACCTTGTTCTTTCTATCCCGTAGTCCTTACCCCAAATCACCACTAGAGTTGTTACGACTACCCTACCTGCTTACACATACTACTAACAACCCCTGACCTCATCTATCACTTGTTCTGGATATGTTCCACCTACATCTATTCCTCATACACAGTTCTCAAACTCAATGCCACCATACACAAACATACTACCCACCTCATACAATCAACATCAAACCCCTTTTTCTATAAGGGGCACTCATCTACCCCAAGCTACTAACCTCATTAAAATAATTATGGAAAAGATGTAGACCTTAGAAGCATTTGTTTCTGGATCTCGTAATTCTTTAACGTATGAAAAAATATATAAGGAGATTATCCATCCATATATTCCCATTCGTCCCTACCCTGTGTATTGGGAAATGGCTAAATTCAATTGGTTCAATAGTAAAGAAGACCCGCAACAACACTTGCGATCATTCAAACATGGGTGCTACGTAATTACCCATGATAATGCTTTGATCCTACAATCTTTCCCAATGTCCTTAATGGGACCAGCATTGGATTGGTATAGTGGACTACCTCGACATTCCATTTATTCCTTTAATCATGTATCCCAAGCTTTCTTAGATCATTTTTCAATCAATGTTACCAGGAAAGTCACCACGACCGATCTCTATTCAACTCGATAGTATGAAGAAGAATCTATTACAGATTTCATTTCCCACTAGAGGAGTCTTATTAACTAATTGAAATTCCAACTACCTACGACTAAACTTATTGAGTTGTTCACTAGAGCTTGTGCTAGAAACATATCACTAACTCTATAAGTCTAAACCTTCCAAACCTTTGATAAAATGTTCACCATGGCACAAAAACTAGAAATTCACGCCATTGAAGAAAAGAAGATCCAATTATGAAACAAAAACACCCCATTCAAATCAAATGATTCTTCTTCATCTTCAAAACCTCAAAATAACTATTCAAAGCCCAAAGGATCTGCCAATGTGGTAGTCCTCAAAGTGGGTAGACCTCATCCTTCTAATCATACCTAACCTTCTTCCAATCTTTCTCCCTTCTAGGCCTTTCAACTTCAAATGGGAACAATGTAGTACACTTTGATTAGAGATCCCTATTCTTAAATATTTTAAAAGCTTCTTAAATATGGAACCATTACACTTCCTCCCATAAAACCTCATATAGGTTTCAATCATGCTTGTCTTATGCCCGCATGGTATAAAGAACAACTATTACAATTACTATCGTGTTAAAGGGCATAGTGGCGGTAACTACATAACTTTTTAAAACATTTTTCAAGAGATGGTAGATAATGGATACCTTGTCATGGACAACCCAAATGTGCCGTAAAATCAAAATTTGCACATATTTAAAAATCCACTCCCTAATAATAAACCATCATATAATCAAGATAGTGAACCTTCATCCAATGACAACAATGTCTGTGAATTCCATGTGGTTTTTGATATCATACTGGTCGTTCTTCAAAACCTACCTACTTCATCTATTGAGAAAATTTTGGCACGAGCTCCCCTACTTACAGAGGATCATATCACTTCTACTCCTTCCCCCACAGAGAGTCTACCTCATCTCCCCTTGCTCTCATAGAGGAACTTGCACCTTCTATCGATACCATTTTAGTATCTACCTGACACCCTACCGAACATTCTCCCATATAGAGAAGAATAATCATCACCTTCTCCTCCACTAAGGATGAAGTCTAAACCACCCCACCTATTATCTCTCATATCCATAGAAGAATCGTCGACATGCCACTACCTATTGGGGGAAGTTCTACCCCAAAGATCTTAGGACCCCATTGATGTGATCTTAGCTCTATTACCTACGTAATCGGAAGCTATCCAATTCCTGTCTCACGTGCATATATTTTATAGGGATTTCCACCTAACCCATTCCATCCTCTTCTTCATTAGCTCCATTTTTATGGATGGTCAATCATTTGGATTATGTTGATCATTCCATGCTCTCGGGATGTCTTCGCCTCCCGCTTCACTACTTTGGGCATCATGGGGACATCTTCGGCTCCCCGTCTCAAAAACTATCAATCCTCATAGCTTCCTTGGCAATATCGAAAGTAAAATTAACTCAAATGAAATGATTGACTACTCTATTTGATATGCATTTAACTAGAAATTTGAAAGCTAGAACCTAGATTCCGCAGTAATGCTGGTGAATCCGATGGTGTGTGACCTTGTCCCCTCAAAGTGTGATCTCCTTGTTCCTTCATGCTCATGTAGACCTAGAAAAGCGTGTAATGCTAGCATTAACAAGTAGATATTGGAGCAATGGAAGCTTAGGTACAGCATCGAATAAAATGCGAGTAGAGAGGGATAGTGCAAGAGTACTGAGCTTGGCTTATGTAATTCCTAGTGGGATTTATTGTGAGTCATGCAACATAAAATGTCTAGAACCCTAAACTATCCTATTTGAGGAACAAAACCCAGTAACTTTTAATGGATTCCTTTTGAAAAGAAAACTATCCTACTCCAATTGATTTGGATGAAATAATAACATTTGCACAAGGAGGATATGTGGCTTTCATGACATGTACCTAAACAATACTAACCATGCATACAACAAATGAAACTATGAATCCTAAGCAAAAATTTAAAGGCTAAACTATTGAAAAGAGAAATTCGAGGAAAATTTGAGGGGCCATTTTCTTGAGCACAAGCCACTATTTATAGCATTTCCATTTACCCAAAGGTAAAAACCAAATTGATCTCTTAAACCATAAATAATGCTAAAACACTATTCTAGGGAACCAAAATCATAAATACAAGCAAAGGCGGTGAAAAAAGCTGGTAAACGTTGAAATTTACATGAGTCATGTTAAAAATAACATTCTCGAAAATACCTAAGGACCGCCACCCCGAGCAGGTGGCGATTCTGAGATCGCCGCCTCACAAGGCGGTAGTCACGAGACTCGCTACCTGTAGGGCAGCATTTAGCCAGAACTAAAGAACAAAACACAAAGAAAAAGAGGGAAAAGAGAACAAAAAAGCACACAAGGGCTAAGCGGGACATGCAAGATGTTAACGCATACTTGGAGATTTTTCAGATCCCAAACACCTGCGAGGATACCTATATCATCATTGGGGCATGTGTTACGTTGTTTCGGTGGTACAAGACTATAATTTTGGGTACATACATATTGCCCCTTGAAGAATCATTTTAGCCATGAAGAGGTGTAAACGGTGGATCCAAGTATGGTGGTCCCGTGAATGGGAAGTTAGAGTTATACCGACACATCCAGTATGTCGAAATGACACCATCTAGAATTCCCACCACCATTTGTGCGGGCATGCGAACTTACCTCTGTTGGCACTCCAAACCTATGAAAAGGGAATTTAAAACTAGTCAGGGTGCTATATATGCAAAAGTGGGCCCATTTTCCTATTCATTTGTGCATGTTGATTTGGTTGATTTTGAGCTCTGGGACCCACGGTGATGGTTTCTCACGAGAGTATAGTCAAAACGTTCGGGACGAGATCATGATCATGCCTCCATGAGTAGAACACCAACCCGCGAGATCATAGGTTAGTTTTTCTCGATTTACCGTTTTTATCCCCAAAAGATTAAAATGCTGAAATCTTTGTTATGGGGGGGTTATTTTCAAAATATTAGTTTTAATAGGTTTATCTTGGGGGTGCCTACTAGGTAGGTTCTGTTTGAATCAAAATGGGATTTATTTGTGTTTTTAGGTGTCATTTAGGGCATGTGATCCGTACGGAAATTCGGGACACGATCGCCGCCCTAGGCAAGGCGGTGGTTACATGACTGTCGCCTTTAAGGTGGTGATTACGGAACCACTACCCTGCTCAGGGTGGTGGTCCTTCACAGAATTCCTAAATAACACTTATTTGAATTCATTTTTGCATTTTTAGCATCTTTACCTGCTTTCATGATTTTTCTAATGTCATTTGGATACTAACTTACTCTGTTTTGTGTGTTTTTGGGTGTATGCAGGTGAGGGAGGAGTATATTCGATGGAGCCGAGAGAGAGTGTGATTGGCTCCCAACAGTATTAGATGCCCTTTCTCAGGATGAGTAGGACACTCTTTAGAGGGCCGGTATACTACGCATATCACGGGTTCCGCATGTTGCACCATCTAGTCACATACTCTATGACTTATTTTCATATTGGGATGTAGATCGGAACACTTTCCGATTACCAGGGGTCCGAGGTGAGTGGACCATTAATTTAGAGGATGTTTACCATATACTGGGGGTCCCGATCATTGGGAGATGGCTCACTCTTGAGACAGTAGGGTCACGGGCTCGATAGTACAGTGGGCCTCGTATATGGGAGATGCAGTTATCTCCACTGGTTAAAAGAAGGGGGTGAGGGTCTGATCTATTCCTAGCCTACCTATCCCCTTGATTCGCCAGGCCATCATGGGGATCCTTGCCTCGAGATTGATCAGGGACAAGGGAGGAGACGCTTTATTATATTGTTGGTCCCCCATCATTACACAGATTGAGGGACATGGCTGGATCTATGCTTGGGAGCCGACATACTTGGGACTACCTACCATGATTTGTACAGGGTGGTCTGTTTACAAGGACAGTCATTGAGCCATCCGACCTTGGTTATGAGCTAGGTTTATGAGCGTTTCATCCCCTATGGTAGAGGTGTAGAGGTGGTAGATCCTGGAGCTGCGAGGGTAGCTAGATGGACAGACATGTATGTGCTCAGAGAACCTCACTAGCCGGTCACCTCTTTCACCACTGATGACATGGAGGCTACACCTTATCAGGCCATGGCAGGTTTATGGGGTGAGGAGGCTCTTACTTTGATTTCTTGCTCCACCACAAGGTAGCTTTTTGATAGGGTGGGGAGGGTGGAGATACATCCTTTTGGTCAAGTGCCTCAGCAATTTGGCCTACTTTACGTGGGTATGCTTCCCCCATGGTGCCAGTATACATATCGGTTTGAGAGGCCGGGGAGGTCCTAGAGGCTATGGTTAGACAATTATTACTCCCGGTGTCCCCATTACGCTAGGTGGGTAATACAAGCTTTAGGGAGAGTTGGTGCCCCTCGGCACCCTTACTTCAGATTACCACCGGTCTTGCCCATAGTAGCGACAACCCCATTGACATAAACACCGAGTCCAAGGAGTTCACGGGGGAGATAGAGAAGGAGACCGAGGCCGAGGTCGAGATTCAGGTGGAGAGGAGGACAGCGATCCCCCGAGTGGCATGACACTCGGGATATCTTACAGTGGAGAGGGTGACTATGGTTTCGCAGGAGCCACTCTCTCGTGGCCTCAAGCGGAGAGGATGAGTCCTCAACGGGATGCTATGTTGCTCCATCCACGAGAGGAGAACCTCGGTCAACGCGGCGGCATCTATGGCAGTGCTAACCCTGGGATCCATCTTAGAGGCTCCGAGATCTGAGTGAGTTACCATCCCTCTCTTAATATTTGTCTTTAGCTAGGATTTTTCTTAGTTGCTATCTCTACTCTTGCTTGTTTTTGTTTTTATCTCTTGATTATTTCTAATTGGCTTTTCTCCTTTACTTGCAGAGACTACTAATGAGTGGTGAGATCTGATTCATCGGGTATGTACTGATACCCTGATCATCCCTATGGAGAAGACCCGTGCGGGGCTATCCGTGGATGCGGGAGCCTTCGAGCTGAGCTGAGGGCATACCAACATCTTTTCCCCTATCTAGCATGTGGCCAAGAGAGTGTCTACCCTCCGTACCAAGATGGCAGTGGCAAAGATATAGCAGAGCACCTGATGAGGAGTCACTCTCATGGCGAGACCGCAACGATCCTCGAGATCGTGATCCCTCTGTGCACTCAGAGCACCGGCATAGCGAGTCCTAGACGTGGATGTGCACCTTAGAGGGATCTCATAGGGGTTGAGAAGCCACTTGGCTCTCTTAGACTATTTGTATGATTTATTTTGTATTCCTCAGATCTTTGAGTGTTTTGACCATGCTTAGCGCATGATGGCATTGTACAGGAAACTTGATTATTTATATATATATATATATATATTCTTTTTGGATCAGACTCTTGGTATTTATGACTTTGTTTTCCGTATGTAAACTATAATGTTATGTTTATATGTTTTTTAGAATGTATGCAATGGAGAACAAATGATACAAATGTTTACTTTCTTTTTGCATTTTGTGATGCTGATATATGATAATGTAGACACAATGTGATTTTTAAATCTAGTTTCTTATAAGAAACTTTTTCAGTACTTCATATTTTTTTTTGACAAGTGATGATAAACTTGCACGATGAGTAGATAAACTTGCCCCACTCCTAACTCCACGCAACTAGTAAGATGTGAGGGCTCATCACCGAGAGCTAGAAAGGGCACAAGTTAGGAAATGTGTTGAAATGGTAGTGATGAGAGATAGACAAAGCTTCAAAGTGGAACCAAAGTAGGATGATACAAACTTACTCTATTAGAGTGACTCCATAGTTTAGGATTCAACTTGATTTGCGGTTTATCTAGACTTAGATCTGTAGATGGCCACATGGTAGACAAAATCTAGGTTTTAGGGTTTTGAACTCTCTTGGAATTTTAGACATTTGATTCGTTTATTTTTGACTCAAATGGAATTGTTTGCTTATGACCTTCAATGTTTATTTGTCAAGAGGACCCCTACACCTTGCCCCATGCTACTAGTAAGAAGCATGGGCTTATCACCATGGACAAGGTATAGGTGAGTAAGGGCATTCCCATCCTTTCCCAACCCTACGTCACTAGTAAGAGATGCAAGCTCATCACCGAAGGTTGGTAGGGCAAGGAAATGTGTAAAAATAAAATTTTCTGTTTGATCTATGTTTGACTTGCTTATTTGAGCAAAATATTAGTGTGTTCTTATTTCCAAAGAGATATACATAGGGGATAGATGTGACATGATGAAGCTTCTAGAACTAACCATAGGCAAGGCACCTATCCTAAGAAGAAACCAAAGATGAGAACAAGCATATAGATCTTAGTATGGTTACCATTAAGGCTTTGTTATATCTAGCTTTATCTGATGAAATGATTATGACACGGTTGATGATGCTATGGAAGTGAAGAAGTATGATTAGATTATTCATGCCAATAACATCAGAAGTTGTAATGAATTACTTTGAGAATGAGTTCCTTGATCACAAAATTGTACGAAAACAAGTGGGAAAAATGAACCTAACTACATGAAGATGCAATGTAGATATATTTATACAAATAGTGCTGGTTGCTTATGGATAGAATCATTTAAGGTGTAGGGAATTGACAGCTTTCACCAAATTCCTCACCTTCCAGGTGTACATAAGAGATATGCACCATTTCCATAGTCCTTCGTGACTTGGTATTTTTATCGATCTGGCTATCTAGTCTTAGAACTAGATCTCTTCATATATATCTCATTCATATACCTTTTGTTATACTTTGTCAAATATCCAATCAAAGATAAACTCTATGCCGATGTTTAACATCTAACCTAGCCTTATCTAGGCTTTCTAGTTGGGAGAGACATTCTTCTCCATAATATTCTTCATCCGTAATCCCTTGTAATGAAATACAAAGACTGGGTATGTCAACCTCAAGTGGGAGAACTGCTTCCACTCCAAATACCAATGAGAAAGGAGTTACTCCTGTTGGTTTTCTTATTGAGGTTTGGTGGGCCCACAAGGCCGGGTATAACTTTAAATGCCAATCTCTTTTTTTCTTTTCTTTAACCGCTTTGAGAAGAATGGCCTTTAATGTTTTGTTTGTTGCTTCACCGCATGTTGGCTTGAGGGTAATACAGGAGGCCGTATGATGACTTATTTTAAATTTACTTCATAGTTCATGAACCTCATCATTTTTAAAGGAAGTACCATTATCTAAGATAATGATTTGCAGGACACCGTACCTACAAATGGTCTGGTTCAAAATGAACTTGATGATCACAAAACTTGGTATAGTGGTAAGAGGCATAACCTCTACCCATTTGCTAAAGTACTTGGTGGCCATGATTATGAAGTTATGGCTATATGTAGATGAGGGAGAGAATTTCCCTATCAAATCTAGGCCCCACATAGAAAAGGGCCATGAAGTAGCGATTGGTTGTAGAGCTTGTGCCGGCATGTGAATCTCGTGGGAGAATTCTTGGCATTTATGACACTTGTGTACAAACTCTACTACGTCGTGTTCTAGAGTGGGCCAGAAATAGCCCATCCGATGTATTTTGTGAGCGGTGGCATGGCCATCAAAGTGGCCTCGACATATGCTTCTTGTGAGATTCGTATAGATTTTTTTTAGATTCTTCTCGTGTCAACACACCTTAGGAGCATTCCATCGAAAGCCTTACGATAGAGCACCTATTCTATAATAACGTATTTAGCTATGATAATCTATAACCACCTTCTTTGTTGTGGTGTAGCATCTTCTCGGATAAGTATGGTCCATGATATAATTAATAATATCGTATAACAAGGACATTCAGAGATGAAAGGTCTAGTTTCGACGTAGTATATGCATTCATCGAGAAAGTCCAGATCTACTAGATCACCTTTGTCTAATGGGTTATCAGCTAACAAATTTGCAATGACTTGTCCCTTAACGGATTTCTGGCTAAAAAATTTAATTTGAATTCACCCATTAAGGTTATAAATTTTCTAGCCTTTTTAGAAAAGGATCCTCGTGCATGAGGAAATTTCATAAATGGTCTATTTTTACAATGACTTTTGTTTCTTGATTTAGCAGGTAATGTCTTAAGTGTTTGGTTGCAAAGACTATGGCAAGACATTCTCGTTCTGCTTGCATGTAACGTGTTTCATAGTCGATCAACGTTCGGCTAATGAAATAGATTGCATGTTCTCATTTGTCATCATCTTCTTGGGCTAGCATGCAGGCTAGCAAGACATTGGTAGCTCATGAGTATAAGATTAAAGAGTGGTCCGGCTTAGGCAAGCATTAGCATGGGTGGTGACAACAGGAAATTCTTAACAACTTTGAAAGCTTCATTGCAGTCTTTAGTCCAATCAGTACTATAATCTTTCTTGAGTAGATTGTTGATTGGATGAATGTCAAAGCTTAAATCGGGGATGAATATTCAGATTGCACCGAGTTTTCCAAGAAATGACCTGATTCCAAATTCATCCTAAGGGGGGGTCATTTCGAGAACAACCCAGATTTTGGTTGGGTCTACATCGATCCCTCGTGACGATATAATGTAACCTAGGAGCTTCCCTCCTATCACACCAAAGATGCATTTTTTTGGATTTAGTGTGACTCCGTATTCTATTAGACATGAAAGGATGATGCAGAGTACTTATGGATGATCACAACGCTTCTTGGCCTTGGCCAACAAGTCATCTACATAGGACTCCATGATTTTGTGAATAAGATCGTGAAATATGTATGTCATTTCCCGTTGGTATGTAGCACCAACATTCTTGAGACCGAATGGCATAACAACGTAGCAATAGATTCCCCAAGGAGTTATAAACGTGGTTTTGACTTGGTCTTGTTCGATATTCCGATTTGATTATATCCTCGAGAATCCATCCATGAGAGACAAAAGCTCAAAGCCAATGCCATGCGTCAACAATGACGCTAATGGATGGTAATGGGAAGTCGTCTGGGGCATGCTTTGTTAATGTCTCGTAAATCTATGCAAATGCGTATCTTCCCATTCTTTTTGAGAACAGAATGATATTAGATATCCATTGAGAATAATTGACTAGGTTTGATGAATCCTACTTGGAGGAGTTTCATTACTTCTTCCTTTACCATGAGAGCTACCTTGGGTTTCATTGATCTTGATTTTTGTTTAACTGGCTTTGCATCCGATTTGGTGATGAGATTATGTACCGCGATGTGTGGTGCAACCCCTGTCATTTCTTTATAATTAAATGCAAAAGCATTTTGATGTTCTTTGAGGATTTGAGTGTGTATTTCTATTTCTTCTGGAGTTAACGAAGATCCTAGTTTCAAGATCCTTGGGTCTTCCTCCATTTCGATGTTAATATCAATTATTTCTTCGATTAAAGAAGCGTTACCTTCTTCAAACTTAGGTGGGGCTGGAAGTAATTCCAGATCATCTCTATTTTCTCTGTATCTACCGAGTTCCTTTTGTAGGGGAAGCTCTATCATGGGATTTCCAAAGTAGGAAGTTGAATGTGGGATTAAGGACAAATCTATCACGTGATGGGTGAGATGTAGTGCTGCATAGGTGTTTAAGTAATCTAGAGTGGCTCTATCACTATCAATGTGGTCTAGGATAGTAGACTTGTTCTCATCTATGTTTGTTAAAAGAGGGTTTGACATTTTTTTTACAAATGGTTAAGGGATACCATGAAACGGGTATCTTCCAACTCACTGTCTAGAGTGAAGCGTGATGCTAAGGTTGCTATAGAATCGGCGAGAAGATTTTGTTCTCATGGGATTTCTTTAATTGACATGAAGTCAAACTCTTTGCTCAAACCCAATACAACCGTTTTGTAGAGTCAGAAGTGCTTAGCTCTAGTTTTATACACCTCGTAGACTTGGTTTGCTACCAATCAGTGAGTCTCCTAACACCTTGATGTTATTAACACCAATCCTATTAGCTAAGATGAGGCCAAGGAGGAGGGATTCATACTCAACGCCATTGTTCATACATTCTAAATTTAGTTTAAAGGTAAATGGTAGGATTTTTCCTTGGGAGAAGTAAATATTACACCCGCCTCTACCTCCATAATGACATCTAGCTCCATCAAAATGGAGAGTCCAATATTTAGTGGGAATATGGACATTGGGATATTTTTGTGTTAACATATTCTGCTTCAAGCTTAATTCTACCACGTAGAGATCCTCTCACTGGAAGAGAACCAAAACTAGGTATATCCCATGCCTACGTAATCAAATGGTAGGAACATCGGTAGATCCTGTTCTAATAATTTGACAATTTTTACTGTAGTTCCTAACGATATTGTTTATACAATGTTAGCATCATCCTTGAGGGTTGGGATAGTCTTGATTGGGCTCATAGTCTCAAGATCTGTTGTAGGTACCAACTTTTCTTCCAATTTTACGTCGTCGGGTTTATTAAGTTGGTTTGTTGGGAGTCCAAACTCTGAGTGAACGCTTGGTCTTTTCTTTAAGTCAGCTAGGTGTATATTGAATGGATTTGGATCACCTTTGGCTATGAACACATTTCCTAAATGCAAGAATCTTACTTATTGAAATAATGTAGAAGGGATTGCCTTCATACGGTGTATCCATGGTTGGCCAAGGATCATATTATAGTTGGTTTCCCAATCTATAATATAAAACTCACCATGATTGTTTTGGGTCTTAAGGTGACTAGTAGCATTATAGTTCCAATCGATGTGGCTTTAAGGCTATCATAGCCTCTTAATGTATTTCGAGTCGTGGAACAATTCATTTCTCCATACCCTAGCTTTTAAAGGAAAGAGAAGGGGACTATGTTAACCACTGCCCCATAGTCAACCATCGTGCACTTCAAATAATTGTTATAAACCCATACCTACAAATTTAAGGCTATATCACCTCTGCATGCAATCTCAGCATCTGTGGCATTTTGTTTATTTTGAATATAAACTTGATATCCCTATCCAGCTGCCCCGGAGGGTGGTTATCAAAGTCTATATGGTTTGCCTTTGTTTTGGGAGGTGGAGTGATGTTAATTAAATGACCTAAACCTAATGCCTCTAAAAGAGCATCCCTGTGGGTAGGAGATTTCTTCAAGAAGTCCAAAAAAGAAATGTGCAAGAAGGTTTTTGTTAGATCACTAATTAAATCGTAGGCACCCATGGGTTTTACTAATATTTGTTGGATGTTATTTGTCTCTAGCAGGTAACTTGGACTTGACTGAGAGGAATACTCTCGTGTCCTCGCATACGCTTCCACGTAGTTGGCATCTAACTCCACTAAACCGACTATCTCTGGGTCGCGACTCAATTCCTAATTGTGGTGCAACTAATGGATTTAGTGAAGTCGAGGCTTCATGATCATTGTTTCCTATCATTATGCCCTTATTTGTCCCATTTGGATTTATCCTGTTGTTATTGTGGTTTGGGAGCAAATCTTTAAAGATTTTGAGGGGTGCATTTTGAGGGAAACTCGCCTTGTAAAAGTATTTGGTGCTGGTGATGCAGGATCTGCCAAGAACATATCTATGAAAAGTTGTCTTTGTTCCTTTGGAAAACGTTGCATGAATTTATTGTAGTCATGACATGTTCTAGTGTCATGGCCTCAAATTTTGGAAACCACAATATGAGTTAGGATCAGTAATTCCTAGGTTTTGGATTGGGTGCATATTGTGGCCCAAAACTCGATCAAACCTGCTCCTATTAGGATTAAAGTTTTGCATTTTTGTTTTTGTTTTTGGTTCTAGTTTTGATATCCAAATGAGTTTTGGCTTGGACCCTTTGTAAGTTTTTGTCATCGTCATTGTTGTTGTTGTGGATGATTAAAATCCACTATATTGATTTTTGGGGTAAAGTTGTTGTTTCGCTGGTTGCTCATTAGTGGTGGAGTATTCACAACATTTACCTTTTACCCCGATCGCTACTCCATTTGTTTTCACTCCACGATTTTTATTAAGGACTTTAGGTCCTCGATTGACATTTGTGGTAGTAGGGTAATTTGTAGTGTTCTAGTTAGAGGTGATTAACCTCCCGTTTGCTCCATACGCCTTACGACCGCTATCTATCACCGCTTGATCTATTCATAGAGCGCTCTCAAGTACTTTATCATAAGTCCTTAGTGGGAACTTTTGGACTTCTTCCTTCACTTCGTACCGAGAGAATGAAGGAATAAATCACATAGTTCCATTTGGTCCGTGTTTGAGCACTGGACGAAGAATAAAGGACTCGTACGCCATCTCTCGGATAAAATGAGTGATAGATGTATTGTGTTCTTGCTTAATGTGCAAGAATTCCCGATTCCTATTCTCAATAGTTTGCTCATGTCAAATGCCTTAATGAATTCTCAAACAAGTTGTTTAAATGAATGGATGGAAGCCTCAGGTATTCTATAATACCAATCGAGGGTGATGCCCTCCAAGGTTTTGGGGAATATTTTAGCAACAACCCCATCCCAAGGGAGCAGCTTCTCGAATGGTCATGGCGTAGGCTTTGATATGTGCGTCGGGTCTCCCTCCCCTTTGTATTTGGGTAAATCAGAAGAGGTCTTGGAAGCATGACGCTTCCTATGGTGAAGTCTAAGGGTTCTTTCAAATATTCTGAATAAGTCCCTATCGCGTAGGTTTCGACCATTGATGGTGCCTACTGAGGGGGCGCGGTGGAATGGGTTGTTGATATGGTGTAGCGTATGACTGGTAGGGGGCATAAGGAAACCCCGTGGTTGATAAAACATGCTTTGGAGAGAGAGAACATATCTCCTCGTGGTGATTTGGAGTACATGTTTAAGTATGAAGAGGGATTTTCAGAATGAATTATTTTGTACTAGACCGGGAGGTACTTTGGAACAGATTAGAAATGGTGGTTCTAGTTGGCATTTGTTGTGAATACTGAGGAGGCATGCCCAATGTGCCTATTCCTATGAGGAGGTCTACTTGGCTAGGATGGTGTGGAGGATTGGAACTTCCTACCTGCATGAATTGAGAATTTTGATTTGCTTGAGCAAGTTCTAATCCCCTAACCTTTCTACTAACGCCGAAATGACTTCATTCGGTGAAGTCACGATTTTTCCTTAGTAGCGTTTTTTTCCCGATGTTGTATAGGCATGTGATATCCTCACTATGAACCGATCATTGCCCTACCAAGTTTCCCGAGGGCATTTCCTATATGTAGTGGCATGGAGGTATTTTCTTAAAATAAGACCTCATGTTGTGTTTGTAAACTTCCTATAGGTGGGTACATACTCGAGAGCATTGTTCATTCCCGGCATAATGCACCGAATGCTAATCATCTACAACTAGGTATGGATCTGATTGTCTACTAATTTGTGGTCTAAGAAGCACCTGAGGAGATGAACCAGATTATCTAGTGAACGTCATATTATTTGATCCCAAGGCTCTATTTGTTGTGTTTGAGCGAGCTGATCCAACTCCTCTGTTTGGAAAGATGATCTATATCTAGTCCTTGGAGGTGGAGTTTGTGTTGATAACCGGTTGGATGAATAATTGTCACCCCATACTGAGAGCGAGGGTGATGACTGTTTATTCAATCGAGCATAGTATGCCTCAAGACCTAGGAGGGGTCTACCATATGCATCGAATCCCAACATATTCGAGGGGTATATGAATACCAGTAGAATAATGGGAAGGAGGGAAGGTGGAAGAAAGAGGTAATAGTGAAAGCACCGTGTTGTTCACGTCGGTTTGCCAATTTTGTATGATGGAAAAGTGACAAGCAAGCATGGGAATTTACAAATAACTCTTCCGTACCCGAGCTCCCAAGGTCGTGCCAAGATAGCCAAAGGGGATGGAATATACGTGGGGTATAGGAAAAATAGTCAAGAAATCTTATGTCTTTGATGTGCACCAAAGGAATCTGTGAATATAAGGCAAAGAAAGCCCTCCTAACCTAAACTCAAGTGATAGATCGGCCGGTAAGGATGACTACTCAAGGCTCCAATCAATATCGAGCTCCCCAAGCATGATCTGATCTATAGGTCAGGATACGTGGAAAATGACTCGGGATGGTTTCGTATGTCTCCGCATAGGGTCATATGATGGATGATGGATATATAGCAGATTCTATGGTCGATTCTCCGGTCTAGTCTAGAAATCTTTAGCTTTGTTAGCTACTATGTCTAACAAGGATAATTGTTTGATGATGATAGGTGGAAGTGGAGTAGATCTCGAATACTAATGTGCGTAAGCCAACATCTATGTCCATTGACTTCGTGGACTCATTGGGTTGTGAGATTTTTGGGTCACAACCGTAGATTTGTGGTTGTGGATTTGCTATGGTCATGTGTGGATCAGTCCCTAATCCCTAGTATCCAATAGTCATATGCCTTTTCGGTCTCTATGTTTAGAATTAACAGCTTGTGCAATCTTCTCGAGTATCTCATAGGCATTCCCGCAACCCGAATTCTTAAGCTAGTATCTATGTCTCTGTGGAGTGTCTCCTACATCTCGGTCATGGGGACCAAAGGGTCACAACCAAAAATTTTCTCTCTTTCAAGCCCTTCTACAAACATGCAAATATTTATCTAGGGTAATCAGTAGTTTGGCTGATTTGACCAAAATGTGTGCACTTGGTCATCTTTTATATTTAACCCGCTTAACTATGCGCTGATCTATTGCAAGTTTGTTGTTGTTCGGAAGACTTGGATTCTAAGGTTCTAATCCATATCAGTTTATTGCCATAATAAGATTGGGTTGAGGCAAGATTGGCTTGAATACGTATTCTCTGGATCTCTAGGTCCCGTGATTGTCATACAAAAAGAAAATGATATAAAGCTAACTAATGACAAATAAACTAAATATGCAAGATATATCTACGTATATTTCTAATTCTAATACTTATTGATAAACTAATAAATAGATTTTAAAGATAAATTATCTAATATATATAAATTGAAAACAAAACTAATAACGCAATTAAAACAAACAAAGCAACCGAGTATAGCTACTTGTCTGTGCAATTTGTAGATCTATTCTAAATAACCTGATAACTGATCTAATCTATTTGAAAGACTCTTGATCCTACCTCAGAAGTGAGGAGTGAATCATAGTTTCTCAGAAACTATCAATCCCCACAGCTTCCCTAGCAATATCGAAAGTAAAATTAACTAAAATGAAATGATTGGCTACTCTATTTGATATGCTTTTAACTAGAACTTTGAAAACTAGAACCTAGATTCTACAGAACAGTGGAAAATCTGATGGTGTGTGACCTTTTCCCCTCAGTGTGATCTCCTTGTTCCTTCATGCTCATGTGGACCAAAAAGCATGTAATGATAAAGATCAACAAGTAGATATTGAGCAATGGAAGATTTGAATACGATCAATACAATGCGAGTAGGAGAGGGATAACGCAAGAGTATAGAGCTTGGCTTATGCAATTCCTAGTGGGATTTATCATAAGTCATGTAACATAAAACGTCCAAAACCCGAAACTATCCTATTTGAGAACAAAACTCGTAGAATTTTAATGGCTTCCTTTTGAAAAGAAAACTATCCTACTACAATTGATTGGATGAAATAATAACAACATTTGCACAAGGAGGATATGTGGCTTTCTATACCTAAACAATACTAACCATGCATACAACAAATGAAACTATGAATCCTAAGCAAAAATTTAAAGGTTAAACTATTGAAAAGAGAAATTTAAAGGAAAATTTGAGGGGCCATTTTCTTGAGCACAAGCCAACTATTTATAGCATTTCCATTTACCCAAAGGTAAAAACCAAATTGATCTCTTAAACCATAAACAATGCCAAAACACTATTCTAGGGAACCAGAATCATAAATACAAGCAAAGGCGGTGAAAAAGCTGGTAAACGTAAACATTAAACGTGATTCGCATTAAAAAGAACATTCTAGAAAACACATGAAGGACTACCACCCTAAGTAGGGTGGTGATTACAAGACCCCACCCTACCTAGGCGGTGGTCACGAGATCGCCACCCCCGGTAGGGGTGGTAGTTTCATGCGAATCAAGAACAAAATGCAAAGAAAAAGAGGGGAAAAGAGAACAACAAATCACGCAGGGGCTAAGCGGGACATGCGGGATGTTAACGCATACTTGGAGAGCTTTTCTGGATCCCGAACACCTTACGAGGAGACTCCGTATCATCATCAGGGCACATGTTATGTTGTTTCGGTGGTATAGTACCCTATAATTTTGGGTACGTATAGTCACCTTTATCCAAGAAGGTGAAACCCAAAGATAAGAATCCACTACCATCCAATAAGGTAGCTAAACCAACCAAACCTTCCATCACCAGCTCTTCTACCCCACCTTTACGCAAACAGATGTCAACAAGACCTAAGACCACTCCATGTACCAAACTAGTGGACTAATCCATTCCCCCTCTTATAAAGCCTCTTCCCTCATGATATTCCAAATCGATACCCCAACCCACACTCACTTCCCATTTTGATCCATTAGTGGGATCCTATGCCAAAATTTTAACCTATCTCTTAGAGACTTCATCATCACATTATTGCTTCTTAGACCTTATGATCCTCTCAAACCCAAACCAAAAGGATTTGATGAAACTAAGATTTGTGCCTATCATCGTGTGTCAGACATGATGTCAAAAATTATAAGGCTCAATACTATTCTTCTCCAACTTTGTCCTCCCCGAACAAAATTTTGACGATGATGACCTTCTTGATGAGGACCATGCTCCACCTTCACCTTTCACCACACACCATTGTCCTTTAATTATTTAGTGACAAATATCTACACCCCCACAACCATTTTACCCACCTCCAAAATTTGAGATCAACATGGTTCGTATTAGAGAATTATCCAAATCACCACTCAAATGCCATTACAACTAGCTCACTTCACAAGGACTTTCTCCCGGTAGGTTTTTTCCCATCATTTTGTTACACAAATCATCCTACACCTTATCCATTTTCCCCCTCCCTTATAATTAACATGGTTCACATTGCCACTGTGCTCGTAAAGACAAGGGCAAAGAAAAAGTTAACAACCCATCAACCAACCCTATACCCAATATACCATTTGCAACCACACCCAAAATCACCATCCATGGACCTACATACCCTATCTCTAATGAGATCACCCATCGCATAATGATAAAACAATTACATCAGTCCCCTCTAAAGATGTCATTGTATGATCTTGTTTAAAGTTTTGAATCTAATAGACAAGCCCTTATCGAGGTTCTGCAATCCATTGAATTTTTACCCAAAGACCCCATGCTAGTGGCCTCCATTATTACCCCTCACCACATGGCCTCACTAACCAAATCATCTCCTTCTTCTAACCTAATGCACACTCCTCGAGATCACCACCCTTGACTTCTCTAATGAAGAGATTGTACCTCTCTAGTTAGATGAGCATAATCCCACCCTATTCATTTCTGTTTATATTGATAACATACGCATACGACACATCATGATTGTTGGTTTTGCTAGAATTAACATCATATCCTCCTAGGCATACAATCAAATGCATATAACTTCTAACTATATGCATAGTAACCTAGTTATGTTGCGCTACTTCAATGACACCATTACCTCCACCCTTGAAACAATTATCCTTCACATTTACATAGGCCATCACACTGTCCCAGAACTATTATGTCTTAGAAGGAGAGTTCCAGTATAACCTATTACTCGGTAGACCCTGGATTCACATCATGGATTATGTTCCTTCAACATTACACTACTGTGTAAAATTTGAGCATGAAGGACATTACTACACCATCCCTGCCAACCCTTCACCATTCAAAAATTGTAACATGTTGTACTGACCTAATGATGTACTTATTTGAGAGTCAAAGCATCTACCACCACTCCCACTTCTCCTCCACCCATAAGCCCATCCACCAATGTTGTTACCACCTCTCTTGATCTAATTATTATATTCCTACCGTCGCCAGAGCTTCTATGGCCAATCGCTCCGCTTCCCAACCAATTGATATACCTCCTATCCAATCATCTAGTGAATCATCTATCTCTGCTACCTGTATATCTAGTACCGATCCCTTAGAAGGTAATTTTCAATGCCTCACTCTGGGGGAGTACCACCTATACAACATCAAAACATTCCTCACTTCACAAGAGTATGGAAACCTATGTCACAGACCCTCGTTATGACTACCGCATAGGTGAGGTTTTTATTTATGGTTCTCCCCACCTTCGTACTAACCTAATGTATGGGGACTTAACACTACCACCTATTCACCTGAAACTCCTTCCCAAACACAACCATTTTCATCTTACCTCTAGTCCCTTACTAACTCTACTTCACCTTGATATGTGATTTTCCCATATGAGGATATGTTCTTTTGGTTTCGGGAAGTCATGCTTGATTTGGTTATGTCTTTTCTACTCTTAAGATCTTTGATTGAACTGGAATATGCTTGGATTCATTTTCTTTCATTCCTCGCATATGAGTGCAATCTGATTTCTGGGAGATTGTAGACTTATCTATCTCTATGACTCATCCTTGGATCAATTGCATTGATCCAAGGGATGTTTTAATTATATTCGGGATGAACAATTATGTATTGACATTTTGTGAATTATTAAGTCTAACTGAACTTAGAATATATAAGTTCTTTTAAACCTCCTTCATATGAAAATATTTCCGTAGTGGAAAGTTTTGTTGGATTCTGGAAATTAATCCTGGTAGGTCATTGCAATCAGAATTTGGTTTCAGTCATTTTGGCATCGGAAAGAACCTGGACCTTAAGCCAGGTAAGATATGTGAGTTTCCCATCTAAAGCTATTTTATTTGATGCAAATCCAGAATCTGATCTGGGAACGTTGTATTCTGTTTGAATTCTGAATGATGATTTTAGCCTATCTAAGTGGACCTAAGCTAGAATCTGAAAGGTTATTAGTTTTTAAATCTAAACTATAACCTATTGTTGCAAAGGTTAGTTAATCTAACCTAGTCCTAAACTATGTACTTGATATTACCTAAGGGTTATCTAAACCTAATACTAAGGTGAGTGACTAATGTTATATCCTAAGGTGTTAAAATTAAATTTACCTATGATCTAACCTAAGTCACTAACCTATCCTAAACTAGTGCTATGAATGGGAACCTAAGGGGTCGCAAGTTTTGGGCGGTGGTTTCTATGGAATTTAAGGTAGGGATAAGGCAGGATAAGGTTGAGAGGATAGGGAGTACTGCCAAGGTTAGCGGAGGTTAATTTGGTAAGTGGGGGCTTATGTGGTAGCATCTCTAAAAATGGAAACTCTTGTTTATATTAATATGGAGCTTGCCAACTTTGGCGGGTGGTGGAAATGGAAAATAGGTGGGAGAAATGAATTTAATGCAATTAATTTGCATGGGTCCTCAAGCCCGGACTGCTTTGGGAGACATGCAAAGGGAATTTTGTTTGGTTGTTTCTTTTTTATGCTTTCCATTTTTCACTCTGCATGAGCACTGGTTTTTCGAACCAGCAGTTTACTCTTCGTTGCATGGAAATTTTGAAAGTTTCAAACCTACTTTTGTGTCATGGGGAATATATAAGGCATGGAGGAAGCAATATTTTGTTGTTTAATCTTTCATGGAAAAGAAGAGAAAGGGCGAGCTCATCCAGAGGTCTTCTTCAACTTTTAAGCGACACTATCAGGCATGATAGGCCCTAACTGTTAAAATCTTGCTTTCCTTTAAATGTTTTCATTAAAAGAACTCTGTTCTGATGATATATGTGCATTTTTGCTTGATTGGTAACAATGATTTGTGGGTTTTGTGTAAACTTGGGTTCTGGGTTGAACGTGGAAATTTTGGGTTCTGAAGGAAACTTGTTTTCATTGTTCTTTTGTTCCTTTGTTGTGGATTAAACTTGGAGTTCTTTATCCATTTGGAACTATCGCATTACCTTTCTTCACTGTGTATTTGTAACTAAGTGAACTATACCAGACTCCATAGGGTTTTCTTGGTGATGAAATTGGTGAATGTGTTTGATTTCTTAAGATCCTTATTGTTGTTAATGATCTGGTTGTATTCATCGATCTGGGTTTTTTGTGAATAGTTGTGTTTTCATACCCATTTGGGTAAACAACTAGTGACTGTTGTAAGCTCTTATCTGATTGATTTATTAGATTAAAAACTTGTTCCATGGAAGGAAACGTTTTAAAAGACTATGTGTTTTTAATACTATGGTAATCTCTTATTGCTTTGGCTATGAATGGAGTAATAGATTGTTTGCTTCGCCATGAGAAACTTTGACTATAACAAGTTCATGTTCAAGGAAATTGGTAAATGATTTCGTGGATGGGTTGTTGGTATACTATGTAAAACTTGACTATTACAAGTTGTGTGTTTTGGAATTATTGAATGATTTAAATCTGTATCTCCTCTTGTGGAGAAGGGGTTTGATTGCTTTTTAAATTCGTAGGTACTACGAGTAATACAATTTATGGTTTAGTTGTTTATTTTTAAGGTAACCATGAATGTTAGCAATACGAGTTATACTGAAAGATTAGTCATTGAATGGATTTCGTGTTCTTCTTGTGAATTCTTGGTTGATCTTGGAAAAGTTGTAACAAGAAATTGTGTTTATCAATTCTGGGTTTTTAAACATACTTAGAAATTGACATTAGAGTTGAAATGGGTTGAAGCATATGGAAGACCTATTTTTAATCTGACTGTTATTATATATTTATTATAATGGTTTGAACATTTCGACCTTGGGTGTTTTTGAAAATAGGATTTGAATACGTTTATAAATACTGAATATTCAATCTTGTTTAGTGTATTATAATGAAATGGCACCGGATGATGAATCGGTCCAACTAGATTAGTATTGGATTACTATGTAATCAAGGGAAAATGTTAAGTTAACCTAACTTGATTTTAATCTCGAATGGTTCGAGCATATGAAGGAAAGTAGCCTGTTTCCTTTGGATCGGGTTTATATTGAGTTCGATAGGTTGTAATGTTTTATGTTAAATGTTGATATTGGTTTCATTGGATGTATAGTGGTAGATCCTGTAGGGATCTAAGGGTAATTCTATATGGTGGCTCTACCTGAACCGAACTGTTGAATGTACTTAAGTGCTAGAAATAGATTCTTCTTCCTTGATTAGATTTATTAAATGGTTATTATTTCTTGGAAATTGGATTTAGTTCTAAAACTTGGTTACAACAGTGTTTTGGTCATCTCTGTTTTATCTTTGAGTTGAAAAGGAAGGTTGGGAAGGGGCTTTAAAAGAAAGAAAGTTATATTGATCTCTTCTTGAATGTTAATATACTCTTTCTTAGAATTATTTAAGGAACTCAATCAGTAAAGTTATGGGATGGCAGATTATTACATTAAGATGAAAGAAACATTAGGATTAGGGATCCTAACTGGAAGACTCCTTTCATTTTACAACAGTTGTTAAGATCTTGTTTTAAACTTACTTGTTTGTTATTATTCTATTTGCAAAGTAATTCAGTATTTATTGCCTTGCATACTTGTCATGGATTGAAAATCAAGTATAATAAGATGAAGGACAGATTGGTAGGTGAACTTGCAAGTGGCAGTAATCCATTCCTTTTGTTTAAATTAATTTTGTATGAACCTGTTGGGATGAATACTTCAAGTGGTTTAGTGTTAAATAAAAGGTGATCAAATCATGATATACATTGTTTCAGCTTTTTTGGATGATTAGGTGCATAATAAACAAGATGTTCCTTCTTACTTTCTTGCAAGAAATGAGATGAATCATCCAAAATAGATTAAGTTGAAATTACGTCTGTAACTTAAGTTATGATATGAAGTTGTATTATAATTGATAGGAAGAAAACTCAGAGTGTATTATGATTTTGGATTGTGAAGGTAATTGTTGGAATCAATTATACTTTAAATTTAGGACAAGTAAAATAGAATATTCTTTCTATCCATTTTGTTTTAACAGTGTACTAGGACTCTTTATATTGACTTCACTTTAAGTTAGAAAGTATGAAGTAATTGATGTCATTATAACAGGGTTGTTTAATTGAAACAATTAGTGGAATGCAATTGTTTTAAGGATTAGTGCTTATCATGCTCAGTTCATTGAACTGACCGTGCTAGCAATTTTTGTAGATGGTCTTCGTAAGTGGTAAAGAAGACAAAATCTGATATGATGCATTGACTATTCTAAATTGGTTCTTATGAAGAATTCTGATTTGATTTCTAAATCAGTATTGTGAAAAGAAAATTTACCTCTTTTGTTTGAAGGCTATTGTCTTAAAGTATGCCCGAAGTGCATAAGTTGTAATTGTATGGGTTTGGAAATGAATGAAATAGTGAGAAATTACCTATGTAGAATGTGTAACTTATCTTGTTGGGATGATCTTCTTATTATCTATATGAATGAGTGTGCATTCTTATTGTTTTATACAATGGAATATAGATGAATTTCTTAAGTAAGCCATAGCTAATTATGTGGCTGAATACTACATTCTTAATTAGTGATTCATTATAACTTATGATTGTGATTAAAAATTGTAAATAAGATCACTGCATTTAAAGGAACATTGAGAGTGGGTTATGCCCTAAAATGTAACTATAAGAAGAAGAGGACTTTCCTCTCTTGTAATGCACTAATTATAAAAGGAATATATGGTTATAAATCACTAAGACTTAATAGTATTAAGTCTAATATGTCTCATCCTATTAGGTTGATACATTTCCTTCGTTGGATAAGTTATTTTTAAATAACGAAACTTAAATTGTTGTTGTCCTATTTTTTTTCCCGGTTATTAGGTCCCAACCACAACTAGGAAGCAATCTTAAGTTAATTAAGACCCTTTTGTAAAGACTGAACCCTAATTACAAAAAGGTAACTTAAAGAGTGTTGGACTCGGGGTTAGGGAAGGCTGCCAAAATATGTAGTTCTATAACCCAAATATAACTTAACGTAAGTAAATTCTTGAGAGTCTATGTACATCTTTTCGGCAATTGTAATGTCCCTTTAGGATGTTGACACATGTCAACCGAAAAGTTCATTAATACCTTCGATAATATTAGGATCTTCTCGAGTATAAATAACAATTTTGAGATGACATGTGGCAACACCCTTCTACATTGATCGTTAAGATTTACACACTAAGGACTTGATCAAGATTTCTCCCCTTCTCCGGACCATTAGGACCATAATCACTTATGAGGAAGCCCTTTGAGACTCGGGGTACCTTGGCACATGAGGTTAACATGTTTTTACCCAATATGCCAATTTACCCTTAGTCTTTAAGAGCCTCTTCATATCATGGACTATGATGTTAATGTTAGGAAATATATCTTAGGGCTCCTCCATCGGCTGATACTAGTGAATAATAATTACATTGTAATTATTATTAGTAAATTAGTGTGGTTCATTTACTATGTAAATGTAAATAGTAAATATAAAATTTGGTTAGTATGTGGTGCTTAGTAAGTTAGAATAATAAAACAATTAGTATTGTTTTTACAGGGGGATTATTATTATATTGGTGAGAGGTTGAAACCATATGAGTGTATGGTTCACGTATATGAAGACAAATGTTGTTATAAGGATTGTTATTTTACATCTCCTATATAATGGAGTGTAATGAAATAGTGAAAATAATAAAAATATAATATAGAATTGCTGATTTCAATTATTTTCTTGTAGCTATTTCATGTAATTTGTGTATTAGATTAGAGTAATTTCTACATTTGATAGTGAGCAAAGATTAAATCTGTCTCGAAGATGATCTTGAACTTTTGTTTTGTGATCTAGGGTTTCCTCCAAAAAAATTTGTCGAACGATCTTTATACAAAAGCTACAGGAGAAATTTTAGCATAACCCAGTTCGTAGTTTGGGAGAAACGTGTAATTTAATATTCTCAACACATCGATCAAATTGTTTTTGAAGAAATCGAGAATCAAAGGTAATTCAAATCTACATTCAAATTTTTTTATATTTAGATTCAGTAAAATGGATACACCATTAGATAAATTGAATGGGCTGAGCTTCCATACATGGAGGGTAAAAATCCGACTATATTAATGAATAAAAATCTATGGAGGATAGTAGATGGAAAAGAGAAAAAAACCTAATTGATGTAAGCAAAATTGTAGAATGGGAAACTAGAGATGAAAAATAATGATAAAATTGACTATAACTATAAAGAATTTCTATACTAAGTTCTTGGCTTGAGGAAGGAGGCACAAGCCTCCTGAGGTTGAGGTCATTCACGACCTCTCGTCGGTTACGACGGGCCGTGATTTGGTGATTTTTTATTTGGCCCCCATGTGTTCCTCTTGCTTTCTTTTCCATATTCTCAACGGTAAAGTGTTTGGTTGCATGTTCCTATTGTTTGTTTTATTAAATGAAATTTCACATCCCGAGGGGGAACATGATCTCAATGTTCCATTTCTAGTTTTCTTTTGCCCGGTATTTTCTATATATGCCAAGAATGATGACAGCTCCAGACTTTCCTATGGTATTCCCAGATGGAGATGTGATGAGGGCTAAGAATAATACTTAAGTATATCATGATGCTAATTATGTGGTAATACCATTCTTGAAATTCTTCATTTTGATTGTGATTAAAAATGTAAATAAGATCACCGCCATTTTAAGGAACAATGTTGGTTAAACCCTAAAATGTAAAACCATCACCCTTTTGAAGAAGTGGACTTCCCTCTTGGTTGTAAAACCACCAATTATAAAAGGAATATATGGTTATAAATAACTAAACCATCACCCTTTTTAAGTTTATATGTATCAACCTATTAAAACCATCATTTTTGGTTTATGGATAAGTTATTTAAAAATAATGATCCTTATTAGGTTTATGATCATCCCGGAAAATCGAGATCATGACCAGTAACCGAAATATAAAGCAACCTTTCCCCATGTTAATTAAGCCCTAAAAGGGGAACCCTGTTACAAAATATATCTTAAAGTGTTCTTTGGGTTAGGGTGAATAATAATTACATGTGTAATTATTATTACCCAAATATAAATTAGTGAAAGTTATGTAAATGTAAATAGTAAATGTAAATGTTTAGTATGTGGTAAGTTATAGTTAGAATAATAAAACAATTAGTATTGTTTTATTATTATATTAGGATCTTCTAGGATAAACATATGAGTGACATGGTTGTATATGAAGACAAATCATTGTTTACACACTGGAAGGATTATTTTATCATTTCTCTCATAATGGAGTGTAATGAAATAGTGAAAATAATTAAAGGAATAATATAGAGTCAAGTTGATTTCAATTTTTTTTGTGAGCTATTTCATGCCAATTTGTGTATTAGATCTTCATATCATTTCTACGATGTTAATCCAAACTAGAGTGAAACCTTGGGACAAGGGGACTGACAGAAGTCAGTATAAGATGTTCTATATAACAATAGAGTGGGGTGAAGGATGTATTCCGGATTGACGAGTATGTCATCAAGGAATAAGTAATATGAACAATATGTTATAAATCTTTGGCCAAAGTATCGCAAGTTGTTGATTGTGTTGTCCTATGTCACCTAGTCTAAGGATCGTGATGCTGATGAATATTGGTAACAATTATTTAGATAGGTTCCTTGGGTAGATCACTCAGAACCCGAATAGGGTAAGAGAACCATGAATATGAAGTATTTAGTAGAAAAATCCAAGCTCAATGTTACACATGAATAGATCGGTAGTTCACCGAGTCATGGAATGAATAGATCGGTGGTACACCAAGTCATTACAGCTGCATATGGTTATCTGTTATAAGAATGATTGTTATGAGATGTGTGCTCTAAATTATGTATTTAGAACAGAGAACATTAATCATGCAAAAAAAAAATCCTTGTTTCTAAAGTATTAAAATGGGAATGTTACATCTTGGTATCAGAGCTGAAGGTTGCAGCTCTTGGACCTATTGTGTCCATAATCTGATAAACCTAAATTTTCTTGTAATAAAAAATGGTTAGAACAAGGGAAATGTTGCGAATAATGCTCCACCTGAGGAAGGAGCAGCAACAACCCAAAAACTTGATGAGATCCTTGCTGCCCTGTTGGACACAAGAGATCGTTTGGCTATACTTGAACAACAAGTGATGGGAAGTGAGGAGGAAGAAGAATCTGCTAATAACAATTAGCCACCTCCCGAGAACAACCCCGATATGTGTGTTGGTAATAAAAATGGAAATGTACCTTCCCAACTAGAAAACAAAAAGGCTAGGTTGGCAGTGAGAACTCACTAATGATATAAAAAGGATAAGTCCACCTAAATTTGATGGCACCACATTAGGAGATGGAGCTGAGAATTAGCTCAATGAAATGGAGAAGTAATTTGCAATAAGAAACTTCTCAGAGTAAACCAAAGCTATTTGGGGAGCATATCAGCTTTCCCATGAAGCATCTTCATGGTGGGACAACCGTAAGGCTGAGCTAAATATTGATGAAACTAACATCACTTGGAATCAATTTAAAGGTTATTTTAGGCAATGTTGGCTGCCACAACTTTATTATGATCAAAAAATGATAGAATTTCATAACTTAGCTCAAGGAAAGCTAATCAGAATCGAGTATTGTGAGTAGTTACTGAAACTTCTCAAGTATGTACCGCAGTATCAAACTGACGAGAAGTTTAGAATATGAAAATTCATCATGGGACTGAATCCCGTGATTGGAGGAGAGGTTGATGTTCATAGCCCAACCACTATGGAAGGGGTTGTTGAAAAAGCCATAAGGCAGGAACAAAAATTAAAAGCTATTTTTGCTCATAAAGAGGAAGTGCGGAAGAAAATTCCAAACTCTTCTTTAGTTTCTCTTGCACCCAAGAAGGGGCCATGGAAAAATTTGGTAACAAAAATAATTTTTCAGCTGATAATAATAAGAAAACAACAATAACAAACTCTTTGAAATGAAATGATAATTTTTCCAAGAACAATAATAATGGGTAGAAGTCCTATGGAGGTCAACATGATAATTTTAGGGTTGGAAATAATTCTGAGGATAAAAAGGGACCTATAGGAGACTGCTATAATTGTGGCAAAGATCATTACACAAATCAATGTCCTTTGAAAAATGATGATCATAATCAACAGCGTAAGATTCATGCTTTGCAATGAGTGACAAGCAAGTTGAAAAGTAAGTTACACATATTGAAGTTCCCGTAAGTTATTTGGCATACCGTGAATCTTGTTCTTTTTTTGATACGGAAGCTACTGAATGTTTTATTTCTAGTAAACTCACTTTGAAACTTAAAAGAAAATCTAGAAAAATGGATAAATCATGGACTGTACATTATGGTAATAATTCTATTCATATAATTAGTATGTGTCTTTTTGGGGCAGTCCTTGACTTACCTAACTTTTCCACTGAAGTTGATCTCTATGTTGCACCTTTGGGATCTTATGACATTGTCATCGGCGTTAATTGGTTAGCTGAGCATAAAGCGAAAGTGGATTGTTTTGAAAAAAATATTAGTTGTTTGGATGATTTGCATAAGACATCAGAGATTCAAGGTGTAAAACGAGAAATTTCAGTTAGAAAATTGTCGGCTATGCAACTTAAAAAGGCCAAAAATAAAGGTTGTACCTTGTATGTGGTAAAAATATCTGAATCTATAGAAGAAAATAGCATTTGCATGGAATGTTACCCATTGTTGCAGAATTTCAGGGACGTATTTCTGGAATAATTACCAGGTTTAGCACCCAAAAGGGAATTTGACTTCACCATTGAAATCAAACCAGGAACGGAGCCTATTTATAAAGCACCTTATCTTATGACTACCACAGAGTTAGTTGAGCTTAAGGCTTAGTTGCAAGAAATTTTGTCTAAAGGCTTTATTAGACCAAGTGTTTCCCTTGGGGAGCACCATGATGTTTGTGAAAAGAAAGATGGAACACTTAGATTGTGTATCGATTATCGGATGTTAAACAAAGCAACAATCAAAAATAGATATCCACTTCCTAGAATTGATGATTTATTTGATCAGATGTGGAGCATCGGTATATTCCAAGATAGATCTTTGATCCGGATATCATCAATTAAGAATTAAAGATGAAGATATTCATAAAACAACTTTCCGGACAAGGTATGGACATTATGAATTCACGGTTTTACCCTTTGGATTAACTAATGCACCTGTAACTTTTATGAACTTAATGAATAATATCTTTCAAGAATACTTGGACAAGTTTGTGCTTGTATTCTTGGATGACATTCTCATATATTCTAAAAGTGTCGAGGAGCATAATGAGCATTTGAAAGTAGTCTTGGAAATTCTGAGAAAGAGAAGGTTATATGGTAAGTTATCCAAATGTTCTTTCTTTGATACCAAAGTTCATTATTTGGGTCATGTTATAAGTAAAGAAGGAATTGTTGTAGATCCTTCTAAAATAGTGGCTATAACCGAGTGGCCTCACACAAAGAATGTACATGAAGTAAGAAGCTTCATGGGCCTTGCTGGTTATTATAGAAAATTTGTTAAAGATTTTTCTAAAGTGGCTACACTGATAACTTCATTGCAGAAAAAGGATAAGAAATTTGTTTGGAATGATAAATGTGAATCTGCTTTTATAAATCTGAAAATTTAGTTGACTTCAGCACCTATTTTGGCTATACCTAACCCTAATGGAGACTTTACTATTGTAACGGATGCATCCGGGGAAGGCCTTGGAGGTATTTTGTTACAAAATGATCATGTCATAGCGTATGAAAGTAGAAAACTTAAGTTACATGAGTTGAATTATGCTCCATATGATTTAGAGCTTGCTTTGTCATAGTACATGCACTTCGAAGTTTGGAGGCATTATTTACTTGGTAAACCTTTTGAGTTGAAAACTAGATCATCTTGGGCTGAAATATATTTTCACTTACCCTAATCGAATGCAAGACAGAGAATGTGGTTAGAGTTTTTGTCTCAATATGATTTTGATATAAGTTACATCAAAGGAAAAGAGAATAGAGTAACAGATGCTCTAAGTCGTAGGAAGCACATTTCTACTCTTATAACATTAAGAACTCAGTTTAAAGATGAAGTGAAAAGTGCATTGGAATCTGATTTATACTTTCAGCAAGTGAAAACAACACTTGTTGCAGATCCAAAAGATGAAAGGTATAAAGGTTTTCATTTCGACAATGAAGGAATCTTACATTATGGAAATAGAGTATACATACCTTTGCTTAATGATTTGAGAAAGAAATTGTTAGCTGAATTTCATAATTCACCCTTTTCTGGACACCCAGGTATTACTAAAATGCTTGCTGATATAAAACAACAATATTTCTGAAAGGAATGAAAAAGGATGTTGTTAATTTTGTGACTCATTGTCTTGAATGTCAGTGGGTGAAAGTGGAACATATGCACCCGGCTAGTTTATTATATCCCCATAGCATACCGCAGTACAAATGGCAAGTAATAAGTATGGATTTTGTACAAGGGCTGCCTATGTCAAGAAATAAACATGATGTTATTTTAGTAGTTGTTGATAAACTAACAAAAGTAGCTCATTTTATTGCTGGAAATCTAAAGGATGATTCTCCTGTTTTAGCTAAAATATTTGTACATGAAATTTTCAGATTACATGGAGTACCTGAATTGATTATATCAGATAGGGATCCTAGAATGACGTCAAGATTTTGGCAAATGCTTAATGCAGCTCTTGGAACTAAACTGAACTTCAATTCTATGTATCATCTAGAAACAGATGGATAGACTGAAAGAGTAAATCAAGTGTTAGAAGATATGTTACGATGTATTGCATGGATCAACAGTATAAATGGGAAGAGTATCTCCCATTAGTTGAATTTGCATACAATAATACATATCACGCTTCTCTTAAGATGGCACCTTTCGAGGCACTTTATGGAAGAAAATGCAAAACCCATGTTAGTTGGGACAACATTGAGGATAGAGAGGTAATTGGGCCTGAAATCCTTATGGAAATGGAACAACAAGTTAAAATGATTCGTGAACACTTGAAAGAAGCAACAGATAGGTAGAAGAGTTATGCTGATTTAAAGCGGGTTGACCGAAATTTGAACTTGGTGAAAAGGTTTTTCTTCATGTTAAACCAAGAAAGAGTTCTATAACTTTTGGTAAGGCTGCCAAGTTATCACCTCATTTTGTGGGACCTTTTGAAATTGTTGAAGTAATCAATCCCGTAGCTTATCGATTAGCATTACCACCTACTTTGTCACGAATGCATGATGTTTTCCATATTTCTTTGCTTAAGAAATACATTTCAGATTTGTCACATGTGTTAAATTGGAATTCCTTGCAGGTCCAAGACCCAGGAATAATCATGGTTAAACCCACTCGAGTGCTAGAAACTCACCGATTGCACTTGAGAAATCGTGAAATACGACAATGTAAGGTCCAATGGGACTAGTTTAATGAAGAAAGTGCAACTTGGGAAAATCTGGAAGATATGAGAACTACTTTTCCCTTTCTTTTTTAACAGAACTGAATCTGTTGACTGATAAAAATTGTGATTTTATCTTTTACATGACATTAAGTAAGCCAGTTTTGGGGCAAACATTTATTCAGTTGAATAAATAGTAACATAATACTGATTTTGGAACTATATAAAGTTTGAAATAGTTGATTTGATAAGTAAGTGAAAGAATTGACTGACCATAAGGTAAATAAAAGTTGTAATCATCGGGACAATGATTCTTTTAGGAGGGAAGCATGTAACACCCTGAACTGTTGTTACTTTCTCCTTTGCATTCAAGTGTTGATATGTGATTTTCCATATGATGATATGTTCTTTTGGTTTCGAGAATTCATGCTTGATTTGGTTATGTCTTTTCTGATCTTAAGATCTTTGATTGAACTGGAATATGCTTGGATTCATTTTCTTTCATTCCTCGCATATGAGTGTAATCTGATTTCTGGGAGATTGTAGACTTATCTATCTTTATGACTCATCCTTGGATCAATTACATTGATCCAAGGAATGTTTTAATTATATTCGGGATGAACAATTATGTATTGACATTTCATGAATTATTAAGTCTGACTGAAATTAGAATATATAAGTTCTTTTAAACCTCCTTCATATGAAAATATTTCCGTAGTGGAAAGTTTTGTTGGATTCTGGAAATTAATCCTGGTAGGTCATTGCAATCGGAATTTGGTTTCAGTCATTTTGGCATCGAAAGAACCTAGACCTTAAGCTAGGTAAGATATGTGAGTTTCCCATCTAAAGCTATTTTATTTGATGCAAATCCAGAATCTAATCTGGGAACGTTGTATTCTGTTTGAATTCTGAATGATGATTTTAGCCTATCTAAGTGAACCTAAGCTAGAATCTGAAAGGTTATTAGTTTTTAAATCTAAACTATAACCTATTGTTGCAAAGGTTAGTTAATCTAACCTAGTGCTAAACTACGTACTTGATATTACGAAAGGGTTATCTAAACCTAATACTAAGGTGAGTGACTAATGTTATATCCTAAGGTGTTAAAATTAAATTTACCTATGATCTAACCTAAGTCACTAACCTATCCTAAACTAGTGCTATGAAAAGGAACCTAAGGGGGTCGCAAGTTTTGGGTGGTGGTTTCTATGGCATTTAAGGCAGGGATAAGGTTGAGAGGACAAGGAGTACTTGCCAAGGTTAGCGGAGGTTAATTTGGTAAGTGGGGGCTTACATGGTAGCATCTCTAAAAATGGAAACTCTTGTTTATATTAATATGGAGCTTGCCAACTTTGGCGGGTGGTGGCAATGGAAAATAGGCGGGAGAAATGAATTTAATGCAATTAAATTACATGGGTCCTCGAGCCCACCACTTTGAGAGACATGCAAAGGGAATTTTGTTTGGTTGTTTCTTTTTATGCTTTCCATTTTTCGCTCTGCATGAGCACTAGTTTTTTGAACCAGCAGTTTACTCTTCATTGCATGGAAATTTTGAAAGTTTCAAACCTACTTCTGTGTCATGGGGAATATATAAGGCATGGAGGAAGAAATATTTTGTTGTTTAATCTTTCATGGAAAAGAAGAGAAAGGGCGAGCTCATCCAGAGGTTTTCTTTGACTTTTAAGCGACACTATTAGGCATGATAGGCCCTAATTGTTAAAATCTTGCTTTCCTTTAAATGTTTTCATTAAAAGAAATTTGTTCTGATGATATATGTGCATTCTTGATTGATTGGAAACAATGATTTGTGGGTTTTGTGTAAACTTGGGTTCTGGGTTGAACATGGAAATTTTGGGTTCTGAAGGAAACTTGTTTTGATTGTTCTTTTGTTCCTTTGCTATGGATTAAACTTGGAGTTATTTATCCAGTTGGAACTATCGCATTACCTTTCTTCGCTGTGTATTTGTAACTAAGTAAAATATACTAGACTCTGTAAGTTTTCTTTTGGTGATGAAATTGGTGAATGTGTTTGATTTCTTAAGATCCTTATTGTTGTTAACGATCTGGTTGTATTCGTCAATCTGGGTTTTTGTGAATAGTTGTGTTTTCATACCCATTTGGGTAAACAACTAGCGATTGTAAGCTCTTATCTGACTGATTTATTAGATTAAAAACTTGTTCCATGAAAGGAAACGTTTTAAAAGACTACGTGTTTTTAATACTATGGTAATCTCTTATTGCTTTGGCTATGAATGGAGTAATAGATTGTTTGCTTCGCCATGAGAAACTCTGACTATAACAAGTTCATGTTCAAGGAAATTGGTAAATGATTTCGTGGATGGGTTGTTGGTATACTCTGTAAAACTTGACTATTACAAGTTGTGTGTTTTGGAATTATTGAATGATTTAAATCTGTATCTCCTCTTGTGAAGGGGTTTGATTTCTTTTAAATTCGTAGGTACTACGAGTAATACAGTTTATGGTTTAGTTGTTTATTTTTAAGGTAACCATGAATGTTAGCAATACGAGTTTATACTAAAAGATTAGTCATTGAATGGATTTCGTGTTCTTCTTGCGAATTCTTGGTTGATCTTGGAAAATTTGTAATAAGAAATTGTGTTTATCAATTCTGGGTTTTTAAACATACTTAGAAATTGACATTAGAGTTGAAATGGGTTGAAGCATATGGAAGACCTATTTTTAATTTGACTGTTATTATATATTTATTATAATGGTTTGAACATTTCGACCTTGGGTGTTTTTGAAAATAGGATTTGAATACGTTTATAAATATTGATTATTCAATCTTGTTTAGTGTATTATAATGAAATGGCACCGGATGATGAATCGGTCTAGCTAGATTAGTATTGGATTACTATGCAATCAAGGGAAAATGTTAAGTTAACCTAACTTGATTTTAATCTCGAATGGTTCAAGCATATGAAAGGAAGTATCATGTTTCCTTTGGATTGGGTTTATATCGAGTTCGATAGGTTGCAATGTTTTATGTTAAATGTTGATATTGGTTTCATTGGATGTATAGTGGTAGATCCTGTAGGGATCTAAGGGTAATTCTATATGGCGCTTTACAATCAAACTGTTGAATGTAATTAAGTGCTAGAAATAGATTCTTCTTCCTTGATTAGATTTATTAAATGGTTATTATTTCTTAGAAATTGGATTTAGTTCTAAAACTTGGTTACAACAGTGTTTTGGCCATCTCTATTTTATCTTTGAGTTGAAAAGGAAGGTTGGGAAGGGGCTTTAAAATAAAGAAAGTTATATTTATCTCTTCTTGAATGTTAATATACTCT